>CM054063.1:167403696-168028696 GCA_028641055.1 Alopecurus myosuroides
CCTGCATATGATGCTGCTGGTGAAGCGGTTAAGTCGGATCTTCCCGAGCCGTATGACATGCTGGCCCGATGGAAGGAGGAAGCTGCTAAGTTGAGGGAGGAGGCTGCCAAAAAGAAAGCTGAAGCCGATTCTGCACCCGCTACCTCCACACCAGTCGTTCCTCCTCCTGCGCGAGCCGGTACTACTGATCCGGGTGCTGCTGTTACCCCAAGTGACGGCAAGGGCAAGGCGAAGATGGATGCCGCGGCCTAGAACGCCGAGTGATACCTGATACCTGATGCTACTTCATACGCGTCAGTTGATCGATGTGTCATTAAAACAACTATTTTTAGATGGTGCGCCTGTGCACCTTTGATACTATTTACCGGAGTTTGTAATGCACTCTAAGTTCTTGATACACTTTGTGCTTCTTCTGATCGTTTAAATTTATCCACTTTTGAGTCAACTTGTTCTTGATATCCGATTTTCTTTATGATTCCTTCTGTGAGACTCGGTTTCCGAGTTTCGTGGGTGTTGACGAGCGGACTTGCTTCTAAGCCCCCAAGTCCCCAAGACTCGGATGTTTGGGTTTTTTGAGCCTTAGCAACTAAGCTACTTTTTCTTTTCCAAAATCCCGAATCGCCAAGACCCGAATTTCCGAGTCTGGGATATGTGGTCTTTTCGAAGAGAACGAGTTTGGTTGTTTGCTAAGCCCAAACCCGGAGCCGTTTCACATAGGTAATGAAGTTATGCTTGATAAACATTGAGTTTCCAGCTATTAGCCTTATACTCTGCATAACTTGTGGTTTAGATGACCCTTTTGACAATCTTGTACTATAAGCCGGCTTTCGCGTGGATATCATGTTGTTACATCTATACGAAAACAGGGTCAGGCAAGTCCCATTGGGCTTCATGGCTGATTGTAATCGTAAGCGAGCAAATCATGCCACTTTTATTGCGAGTCACATCGAGCTTAAGTAAGAAAAGTCAAGAAAGTTTGGCTCCTTTGTCTGGTTATAAGATTGCAGCCGTACTCGCTTGCGAGTAATCGGCCCTTATAACTCATAGGCATCAAGGCCGGGTCATTGAGTTTGCAACTGTGCTATTCAAGCAATCAACCCCCAAGACCTATATATATGCAACGTGCTGAGATTAAGGAACATGAGAATAAGCACTTATTTTCTTGATATGAGAATGTTGGGTCAGCAAGCCGCCTCATTAAAAACCCATCCAGTCCCCAAGGGTACCCTGGATAGGAAAAGAGTACGTCTGAAACCTGCTGCCTGTTACATCGTGCAATTCCACTTGCCAATATAGTCTTTACTAAGTATAATATGGACGTAGCTGAGCCACGTTCCATGGTCTGTCTGTTTCTTGCATAGATGAAGTGGTATGAGCGGTTTCATTAACTGTAGCCGACTCTTCCCTTGCATCTACCAAGTAATATGATCCATTATGCAGATTCCGGCTTATGATAAACGGTCCTTACCATGGTGGTGATAATTTGTGTTTTCCTTCGTTTGACTGTACCAGGCGCAGAACCAAGTCTCCTTCCTGGAATACCCGGGTTTTCACGCGCCGGCTATGATACCTCCGTAGATCTTGCTGATATATGGCTGATCTTTCGAGGGCTTGCTCCCTTTGTTCTTCTAACATATCTACGGCGTCCTGCCGGGTCTTCTCGTTCTCTACCTCGACGTAAGCTGATACTCGAGGTGAATCATGAATAATATCACTCGGCAGCACTGCTTCCGCACCATAAACCATGAAGAATGGTGTCATCTGAGTAGATCTGTTAGGTGTAGTGTTGATACCCCAGACCACGGAAGGTAGTTCTTCGACCCATGCACCCGCAGCCCTAATGCAAGGGACTCGCAGTCGTGGTTTTAGTCCACGAAGTAATTCTTGGTTTGCCCTCTCCACTTGTCCATTGGCCTGTGGATTAGCCACTGATGCTACGTCAAGCCGGATTCCATTGCTACCACAAAACTTTTCCATTGCGCCAAGGGACATGTTGGTTCCATTGTCGGTAATTATACTGTGGGGATACCCGAACCGATAGATAATTCTTTTCAGGAACTTGACTGCTGTAACTGCTTCACAGTTGGTGACTGGCATAACCTCAACCCACTTGGTAAACTTATCAATAGCCACCAAAAGATGTGTCTTCTTGCAAGGTGACATGTGAAAGGGACCAACCATGTCCATACCCCAAACCGCGAACGGCCAAGTTAACGGAATAGTCCGTAATTCCATAGCCGGCACGTGGGTTTGGCGAGCGTACCTTTGACATCCGTCACACCTTGCCACTAAGCGCTCCGCATCTGCTAGAGCCGTGAGCCAGAAAAATCCGTGTCGATAAGCTTTGGCCACAAGGGATCTTGTGGATGCATGATGCCCACAATCACCTTCATGGATTTCCTTAAGAATCTGTCGGCCTTCTTCTGGTGCTACGCAGCGCAAAAAGACTCCTGCTGCACTTCTCTTGTATAACTCCCCAATTGATGATCGAATATCCCTTTGCTCGCCGTAGAATTTGCCTTGCTAACACCTCTTGCTGTGGTAACTCGCCCCGTGATAGGTAGGCCAGAAACGGTTCTATCCACTCGGGAATAGCACGTACAGTGGCTACGAGCCCTAAATCCGGGTCTTGATTTGCCAATTCCTCCTCTGACTCGGTTTTAACTGATGGTCGCCATAACTCGTCCAGGAAAACGTTAGGTGGAACCGGCTCTCTACGCGAGCCGAGTCTAGCGAGGGCGTCGGCTGCCTCATTCTTTCTTCTGTCTATATGCTCCACCTCGTACCCGGAAAAACATCCTGCAACCCTATCAACTTCCCTGCGGTATGCTGCCATAGTTGCGTCCTTTCTATCCCAAGTTCCTGACACCTGCTGTACCACAAGGTCCGAATCTCCGAAGCATCGTATCCTCTTAATGTTCATCTCCTTGGCTACCTTTAAGCCATGCAATAGGGCCTCATACTCGGCCACGTTGTTGGAACAGTCAAAGTGAATTTGTAGTACGTAACTCAGTTTGTCTCCTTTGGGTGATGTTAGCACCACTCCAGCTCCTGATCCCTCGTACTGCTTTGATCCATCGAAGTGCATAATCCATGACTCGGAGTTTGGAACCATGGTAGTCATGCATGTGTGTGTCCAATCATTAACGAAATCAACCAAAGCCTGAGATTTGATTGCTGACCTGGGCTCGTAGCTGATGTGATAATCCCCCATTTCTATCGCCCATTTGGCTATTCTTCCGGTCGCATCCGAGTTTCTGATGATATCCGACATTGGTATTGAGCTAACCACTGTTATGGGGTGTTCCTGGAAATACGGCTTCAGTTTCCGGCTGGCCATAAAGACCCCGAAAACCAGTTTTTGCCAATGCGGATAGCGCTGCTTTGCCTCTGATAATACCTCACTGACATAATAAACCGGCCTCTTGACTGGATAACCTTTCCCATCCTCTTTACGCTCCACAACCACTACTGCACTGACGGCTCGGGGGCCAGCTGCCACGTATAGCAACATAGGCTCTTTAGGACCCGGGGCCGCTAGCACTGGTGCTTCAGATAACTGCTTCTTTAGTGCCTCGAACGCCTCATCCGCCTCTTGATCCCATACAAATTTGTCGGATTTCCTCAAGAGCCGGTACAAGGGTATTGCCTTTTCTCCGAGTCTTGATATAAATCGGCTCAAGGCTGCTACGCAGCCCGTGAGCTTTTGAACATGCTTCAAATTTTCCGGCTTTTTCAGACTTTGGATAGCTTTGATTTTGTCCGGGTTTGCTTCAATTCCTCTCTCGGAAACGATAAAGCCAAGTAATTTCCCGGCTGGAACTCCAAATACGCACTTTGTCGGGTTAAGCTTCATCTGATACCTCCTTAAGTTCTTGAACGTTTCCTTTAGATCATCGATAAATGTTTCTGCCTTCCTGGTCTTGATAACCACATCATCCACATAAGCATGGACGTTGCGTCCAATTTGGTCCTTGAAGCACTTCTGAATACACCGTTGATAAGTTGCGCCAGCGTTCTTCAACCCAAATGTCATGGTTTTGTAACAAAAGGCCCCAAAAGGGGTTATAAACGATGTTTTCTCCCAATCCTCCCTCTTGAGTTTAATCTGATGATATCCGGAATAAGCGTCCAGAAAGCACAATAGGTCACTCCCAGCTACTGCATCTATGATCTGATCTATCCTTGGTAGTGCGAACGGATCCTTTGGGCAATGCTTGTTGAGACTCGTAAAATCAATGCACATCCTCCACTCATTGGTCCTTTTCATCACTAGCACCGGATTTGCTAACCAATCCGGGTGAAATACTTCCATGATGAAGCCGGCTGTCAATAGCCGAGCAATTTCTTCACCTATAGCTTTCCTTCTTTCCTCATTCATCTTCCTCAAGCCCTGCTTCACAGGCCTGGACTTGGGATCTACATGCAAACTGTGCTCTGCCAACTCTGTAGGGATACCCGGCATGTCGCTAGGTGTCCAGGCGAATACGTCCGCATTCGAATGAATAAACTCCACAAGTGCCTTCTCCTGCTCGCTGTCCAAGTTAGACCCTATAGTAAATTGCTTAGTGGGATCACCTTCGACAAAATCTATCATCTTGGTGTCCTGTGCTGCCTTGAATTTTGCTCTTTCGTCCTCAGTATTCGGCCTTTTTAATGCGGTTCCATCATCCGGATCTACTTGAGACCGATAATACTTGAGTTCTTCTTTTTTGCAAGCTTGCTCGGCCATTACCGAATCTCCTTCGTCGCACTCGGCCGCTATATCCCGGCTTCCATGTATGGTGATGGTCTGCTTAGGACCCGGAATCTTCAGCTGCAAATACACATAACACGGCCTGGCCATGAATTTGGCGTAAGCCGGTCTTCCAAATAGTGCGTGATAAGGACTGCGCGATTTGACCACCTCGAACGTGAGCCACTCAATTCGATAATTATCCGTTGATTCTCTGAAAGCTACCTCCAATGCGATTTTCCCCTCGGGACATGCTGAGTGACCCGGCACTATTCCATGAAAAATTGTTGAGCTTTTCTGTAGCTGGGACTCTTTGAGACCCATGCGTGAAAAAGTTTCCCAGTACAAGATATTGATGCTACTTCCACCGTCCATCAGGACCCTTTTTAACTCGTAACCATTAACCTGTGGTGCGACTACCAATGCTAAGACTCCTGGGTGCTCTATTCTTTCCGGGTGATCTCTTCTACTCCACGTTATCTCTTGCTCCGCCCATCTCAGGTATCCCGGACCAGCCGAGGAAACCGAGTTCACAGCTTGCTTGAGTATCTTTTTGTCCCTATTAGAAGTTCCTGTAGTATGCACGTGATATTGTCCTTTTAAATCAGATGTACGTACCATACCGATGAAGACGCTGATCTGGCCGATCGTCACAATAGATCCGGATTCGAGGTGATCCGACTCTGGCCCCCAGCCGGAATCGTCCACCATCTTCTCCCCTTCGTGGTCGATGTAGATCTCGCTGACGACAAGATTCTCCATTTCTTCAGAGCTTCTCCCGTGATGTAAACACCTTTGGACGTAGGCCCCACGGTGGGCGCCAACTGTCGTGGGATAATCACGGCAGACGTTACCGGGGGTAACTGATCTTGGGGCAAGACGACACAGGCGTTTGGGAGAGGGTTTAGCTCAGAGGAAAACATGATGGAACTCGATCTGGTAGCCGGCAATCAAGTCGCCGAGTCTCTGATCTCAAGATATTAACTCAACTCTCGTGTTACACTGGATACTCGATACCAAGCGATATCGCTAGGGTTCTTAGATCTCTCTCAACTAAACCTAGGGGTCGTTTTATAAGCACCCGTACCCCCTGGCTTACCCTCCAAGGCGCACCCTGAATCCTACCCGGACACCACATGCAAACCCTAACTTTCTTTTACCGTAACCCACAATCCGGGTTACGAGGCCTACAAATTTGGGCCTTCCAGAAGTTTCTTTATCCTTAGCCGGATCTTGCGCAGCATCCTTTGGGCCGGGTTACACCTTGGAGTTGGCCTACCGGGTTATTATCCCTCCATCAGGAAGGTTTTGCTCCCCGATGATACGTCCTAAACGTATCCTTAATTTCTGATGTTTCATGTTGTTTTCATGCCATATGCTACATGTTTTCCTTACACTTTATGTCATTTTTATCGATTTCCGAGGACTAATCTATTGACGAGATGCCACAGAGCCAGTTCTTGTTTTCTGCTGTTTTTTGTTTCAAAAAAGTTGTTCTGGAAATATTCTCGGAATTAAAAAATTCGAAGCCAAGAAGTCTTAAAATTCCCGAAGGTTCCACGGAGTCCTGAAGAGGCCCGGAGGGGGGGCCACACCATAGGGCGGCGCGCCCCCTGTCCGCGCCTGGGGTGGTGTGGGTCCCTCGGGCGCCCACCTCCATCGCCCTTTCGCCTATATATTCCTCCTGATGCGTGAACCCTAAAACTATACCACTTTTCCACGAAAAACACCCGAGGTCGCCGTCATCCTCAACCCGAGATTGGGAGGGTTCTGGAGTTCTCCCCGGCACCCTGCTGGGAGGGAAAATCAACACCGGAGGGCTCTACACCACCATGCCCGCCTCCGGAGTAATGCGTGAGTAGACTATCCTTGGACTACGGGTCCATAGCAGTAGCTAGATGGTTTTCCTCTCCTCTTTATGCCTCATGTTAGGATCTCGTGAGCTGCCTCACATGATCGAGATAATCTTATTGTAATGCTGCATGTTGTGTTTGCTGGGATCCGATGATTATTGAATCCTATGTCTCTTGGTTATCAATCTATCATGTTGCATTCATGTGTATGTTATTTATGATCTTGCATGCTCTCTGTTGTTAGTAGATGCTCTGTCTAAGTAGATGCTAGCGACTCCAAGAGGGAGTATTTATGCTCGATAGTGGGTTCACGCCTCCTTTGCATCTGTGCTCGAGTGACTGAAACGTGACGGATGGAGGATGTGATGTTGCCATTAGGGAGAAAACAACGATGTTTACATTGTTTACATTACACACTTTGCTTACTGCAATAATCTGTTGCTTGCAAGTTAATACCCGAGGTTTGTTCGGATGATATTCAGAGGGTGGATTATTAGTTGTAATGCCCGGATGAATCTCATAGTAATCATTATGTCATGCATGTTTCTTTATCTATGAATTGCCCAGCCGTAATTTTTTCACCACGCATGTTAGCTATCTTTTATGGAGAGACGCCACTAGTGAACTGTGGACCCCGGTTCATTTTCTCATACTGATAATACAACCATTGCTTCCACTGTTTTCACACTGCTACTGTTGTTTTCATACTGCTCTCATACTATTTTCCACACCATATGTTTAACCTCTTTGTGTTCAGCAAAACCGGTGAGATTGACAACCTCACAGCTTTGTTGGGGCAAAGTGAATTGATTGTGTTGTGTAGGTTCCACGTTGCTGCTGAACCTGTAGTGCGCCCTGCCATCTCAGCTGCTGCAACCTTCGGAAGTTTCTTCTTTCTCCTACTGGTTGATTCAACCTTGGTTTCTTTTCTGAGGGAAACTTACTGATGTGCTCTTCATACCTTCCACTTGGGGTCTCCCAACGAACATGTGTTACATGCGCATCAAGCTAAATTTTTGGCACCGTTGCTGAAGAGGAAGAGAATTTCTAAAAGGGGAGTCTCTCACTTCCAATCTCTTTACTTTGTTTTAGTTTTTCTTAGTTTATTTTATTTTTTCTTGTTTGCTTCTCTTTATCAAAAACAAAAACAAAAAGTTCTTATTCTAGTTGTTGTTTTAATCCTATTTTCAGTCTTGCTAAAATGACTACCCCTGAGAACACTAAGTTGTGTAACTTACTAGCACCAACAACACGGATTTCATTGGCACACCTATTGCTCCACCTGCTCCTACTGCTGATTTTTATGAGGTAAAGCCTTCCCTGTTAAACCTTGTTATGAGCGAGCAATTTTATGGTGTTAGTACTGATGATGCTGCTGCCCATCTTAATAATTTTTTGAACTATGTGATATGCAAATATATAAACATTTAGATGGAGATATATTAAACTGAAATTGTTTCCTTTCTCTTTTAGAGGAAGAGCTAAAGAATGGTTGCTATCTTTTCCTGGAAATATTATTGATTCTTGGATTAAGTGTAAATATGCTTTCATTGGAAAATATTATCCTCCTGCTAAGATTATATCTTCAAGAAGTAGCATTAGGAATTTAAGCAACTTGATAATAAGCATGTTGCTAAATCTTGGAAAAGAATGAAATCTTTAGTAAAGAATTGTCCCACTCATGGACTGACTACTTGGATGATCATCCAAACCTTTTATGCAGGTCTGAATTTTTCTTCAAGAAACCTTCTGGATTCAGCTGCTGGAGGAACCTATATGTCCATTACATTTGGGGCAGCAACAAAGCTGCTTGATGATATAATGGTAAATTATTATGAATGGCACACTAAGAGAGCTACAACAGGTAAGAAGATAAATTGTGTTGAAGAAACCTCCTCTTTGAGTGACAGACTTGATGCTATTATGTCTATGCTTGTGAATGGCCATGCTCCTATTGATCCAAACAATGTTCCTTTAGCCTCTTTGGTTCCTCAAGAAGAGCATGTTGATGTGAACTTCATTAAAAATAATAATTTCAACACCAATGCTTATAGGAATAATTTTGGTAGAAATAATTATAGGCCATATCCTCCTAATAATAATAATGGTTATGTAAAATTCTTATGGTAATTTCTATAAACAATAAAGTGTACCCTCTGATCTTAAAAACGTGCATAAGAATTTTATTAGTACACAAACTGCTTTTAATAAATCAGTTGACGAAAAGTTTGGCAAAATTGATGTTCTTGCTTCTAAAATTGATAGCCTTGCTCTCGACGTTGATTTTCTGAAACTAAAGGTTATGCCTCAAGATGTTAAAGAAAGCAAAACTTTGAATGCCATTCAAATTCGAATTGATGACAGTGTTAGGATGTTAGCTGAATGGCATGCTAGATGGGAAACACAAGATGAAATACATAGAAGGAATAATATAGCTAATGTTTGCACCATTACCACCACTAGTAAAACTAAAGCTTCTCATGCTAGTAAACCTTCTACTATCAATTTTAAAGTAATTGGTGTTGGCGATACTCCCACTTTTGTTGTTAAAAATGCAAAACTGCCTGAAACTGCTAAAATGTTCCTGATAAAAGTGTTGACATTTTAAGAAACATGGGAGACAATGGTCCCATTACCTTTTATAAAAGATCTTGACTTTGATGATTGCAACATAACTGAAGTGATTAATTTCCTACAAAATCTTTCTAGTTGTCCTAATGCTAGTACTATGAATATAGCTTTCACAAAACATATTACAAATGCTCTAATGCATATTACAGAGGATGAATTAAGGTGTGAAGCCTCTATTGCTAGGAAGCTAGATGATGGATGGGACCCATCATTAAAATGAAAGTGAAAGATTTTTATTTCAATGCTCTATGTGATCTTGGTGCTAGTATCTAAGTTATGCCTTAGAAACTTTATGATATTCTTGATTTGCCACCTTTGGAGCACTGTTATTTGGATATTCGTCTTATTGATAATTTTAGAAAGAAACCTCTGTGGAGAGTTGATGATTTTCTTATCATGGTTAATAATAACCTTGTCCCTGTTGATTTTCGTTTTATGAGTATTGAATGCAATGCTTCTTGTGCAATTGTTTTGGGAAGACCTTTTCTTAGAACTGTTGGTGCTATTATTGATATGAAAGTGGGGAATATTAAATTCCAGTTACCACTCAATAAAGGTATGGAACACTTTCCTACAAAGAGAATGAAGGTTCCTTTTAATTCTATTATTCGAATAAATTACAATTTGGATGCTTCTTCACTTGAAAACACTTAATTCCACTTTTCTGGACCTAGCTAAAAGGCGTTAAAGAAAAGCACATCTTGGGAGATAACCCATGATTTTATTTTTTCTTTGTTTTTCTATGTTTTATTTGAGTCAAGTGGTTGTATACTTCTGTATAAAATATTTTGTATCTAGTTTAATGTTTTAGTTGTTCCAAGTAAAGTTTCTAGCAAAAGTTGGAGTTGGTTTTGGATTTCTGCGCAGGAAACAGATTTCTGCTTTCCACCATAAAATATCGTATAAATTCCATAAAGATCAAAATGACCTGAATTTTTTTGTGCTTATTTCTCAGATAATTACAAAACATTTTTGTTCCTTATGTTTTTTGATCTGAGCAACATAAGTGCCCTGACAAAATTCGTCTTTACAGACTGTTCTGGTTTGGGTAGATTCTGCCATTTTTCTTGCATTTGCTTTTTTACGATGTCAAGTGGATTTCTTTGTTTCACGAAACATCATTGTCTGTAGATAATTTTTAAAAGTTTCAAAATAATTTGTGACCATGTAGAAACCATGGATTTTTTATTGTTTCACTTCCCCTCTAATGCGAATTACTTTGAGTGTGGTGTGAAGGAAGTTTTGAAGGGTCAAGAGAAGAGGGTGATATAATGTGATCAAGAAGAGTGCAAGGTCAAAGCTTGGGGATTCCCCCGTGGTTCATCCCAGAAAATTCTTAGAAGACTCAAGCATCTAAGCTTGGTAATTCCCAAGGCATCCCCTTCTTCATCAACAATTTATCAGGTCACTTCTAGTGAAACTATATTTTTATTCGGTCACATCATATGAAATTTACTTGGAGTGTCTGTTTGTTTTTCTTTTGTTTTCCTTTGTTTTATTTTGTTTTGCTTGCTTTAATAATATAGTTGGAACCTAGAATTCTTTGTGTGGGAGAGAGACGCGCTCCGCTTTTTTATTTGAATACTTGTTATGCTCGTATTCTTAGTTTTTTTTCTAGCTGCTGCAAAATTCCTTTTTAGCTCGTGTTTTTCTTGCATCTCTTATTCAGAGCTATTAGTTTTAGTAGAGTTGTGTTAGTAATCACTTGTTTAATTTCTGTATCTCTTGGAGAGTTTTTGTTTAGCATAAAATGCTTGGTGTTGGAAAGCAGTAGTACAATTTTCATGTTTATTACGGTGCAATTAGAAGCTTGTATAGACTCTGGCTAGACTTTTTCAGGTCATGCTAGATGTTATTTTAATTCTAAATCCTAGTAGTTATTTTTGTAGCATGACGTGTCTCAAATAGCTGAGAGTGTTTAATGTTCCTTTGAAATAATCATGAGTTGTTCTTGTCATATTGAAGCATAAATTTGTGGTGTTCTCCTTTGAATGTTTTATTTGGTTTACTTGGCGCATGCTCACACCATGTTTATGACTACAAACCAATCACTTATAGCCTCTATGACCATTTAGTTTTTGAACTTTTAGTACCACTTATGCTTTGATTAATGATGTTTTTGTCGCTATGCATGATTCTGGCCATTATTGCTCTCTTGTTTTGTCGCTCCCAGTCTATTGCCAGCCTCCACCTATACTGAGTATGAGCTCTACATGTGCATCCAATTCCCAAAAACCAAAGTTTGCAAAATGTGTCCACCATACCTACCTAGATGTGGTATTTAACTGCCACACCGAAGTAAATTGCTCATGTGTTAGCTTTAAAACTTTCAAAATTACTCATGTTTTGTGCTCCTGTTTTAGCGCATGAGGACGTAAATAGAGAATCTTTATCTCACTTGTTGATTGGACTTTCACACCCTGGACAAGTGGCTTCATCCTCTTATCAAATTGATAGAAGAGCTGGCAGTGGGGTGCCTAGCCCCAAACTTAATACAACAAATTCTCTTCACTATTTTTGCCCCTAATTTATCAGTCAAAGCATAATTGTGTAAACAAAAGAGAAAGAGGGATGACCTTCTACCCAGATGTGTCCTTCTATGGGAGCCTCTCTTGTGAAGTCTAGTTGTCTTGTGACGTACTATATTTTTTGTTTACCATTCGTTGACATAACCATACACCTCTCTTAAAATGTTTTCAATACCTCTGTTTAACAAAATAAAAAACTCTAGCACATGAGTGATCCCTGCTTCCCTCTGCGAAGGGCCTTTCTTTTACTTTTATGTTGAGTCTCCATCTTCTAACTTTATGCACGGTTGAGAAAGCATAGTTGCCATTCTGAGTTTAAAGTGCATTTTTCCAAGAAACATTATTAATTGATTCATGATGTGTTATTGTTTGTTCTTCTATTATTTGTTCTAGTCTTCCTCTTGAACTTTGAAGGTGTCCTGTCATTTATGTTTTTCCCCACTCTTAAGGACAAGCGAAATATCACTTTTCTATGTTATATCTATACTTGAAACAATCGTATAGCTTTCGAGTGCATTATTATTCATGATCTTTTGTTTGTTTTACTTTTCATGATGTAAGGTGATTGCTATGTTTTATTGTTAAAATTATATCTGTCATGCTTGTGTTAAAGTTCTTTGATCTCAGCTATGCTTATGCTTTTACAATTTAGATGATCAAGTTTATGTTGGTAGCATGTCACCTCAGAAATTATGTGTTTTTATCGTTTACCTACTCGAGGACGAGTAGGAACTAAGCTTGGGTATGTTGATACGTCATAAACGTATCCTTAATTTCTGATGTTCCATGTTGTTTTCATGCCATATGCTACATGTTTTCCTTACACTTTATGTCATTTTATCGATTTCCCGGGACTAACCTATTTACAAGATTCCACAGAGCCAATTCCTATTTTCTGTTGTTTTTAGTTTCATAAAAGTTGTTCTGGAAATATTCTCGGAATTGGAAAATTCGAAGCCCGGAAGTCTTATAATTCTCGAAGGTTCCACGGAGTCCCGAAAAGGCCCGGAGGGGGGTGGTGTCTCTTTTGGGAACCCCAAGAGGAGGGTATGATGAGCACAGTGGTAGGAGTTTTCCCCTTAGTTAAGAACCAGGGTTATCAATCCAGTAGGAGAAAGAGAATCTTCGGAAGGTTGATGCCATTGACGGTGGTGCTGGCGCTTCACCGGTGTCAGCAACAACGTGGAACCTACACACAACACAACCAAAATACTTTGCCCCAACGGTATAGTGAGGTTATCAATATCACCGTTCTTGCTGAAAACAAAGATTAGACGTATAGTGTAGAAAACAGTGTATGCTTGCAGTAAGTAAAGAAAGCAGGAAAATGTTGTGGTTTGTTTAACAGTGTGGAAAATGGACCGGGGTTCATAGTTTCACTAGTGGTGTCTCTCCATAAAAGATAGCATGTTGGGTGAACAAATTACAGCTGTGCAATTGACAAATAAAGGTTGCACCGTAGTGCACAATGTAACATAAATATTACTATGATATTTAGTGCGGGCATAACAACAAGATACATAGACCGACATCCATCTGCATCTATGACTAATAATCCACCGCCAGGTTATCATCCGAACCCCCTTAGGTATTAAGTTGGAAGAAACAGATAATTGCATTAAACAAAGTGTGTAATGTAAGGAATGATTATGCACGCGAGCATTCTCACCATTGTTTTCTCCCTAATGGCAACATCACATCCTCCCCCTTCACATTTCTATCACTCGAGCAAGGCAACAAGGAGGCATGAACCCACTATCAAGCATAAATACTCCCTCTTTGAGTCACTAGCAACTACTTGGCCAGAGCAACCACTAGCAACGGAAAGCATGCAAGATCACAAATAACATATGCAATAAAGACTATAATCAACTTGGCATAAGGTCAATATTCATCAGATCCCAGCAAACACAACACATAGAATTACATAAGATCAATCTCGATCATATAGGCAGCTCACGAGATCTAAACATGCAGGCATATGAGGAGGAGACAACCATCTAGCTACATCTATGGACCCGTAGTCCAGGGATGAACTACTCACGCATCACTCTGGAGGAAGGCATGGTGATGTAGAAGCCTCCGGTGATGATTTCCTCTCCGGCAGGGTGCCGGAAAACAGCTCCAGAACCCCCTGATCTAGGGTTGACGACGACGGCGGCTGCGGAACTTTTTCGGGATTTTTGATCAGGTGCTTAGGGTTTTCCATCCGGGGGGATTAAATAGGCGAAAGGGCAGAGGCGGTGGAGGTCCAAGGGCCCCACACCACCCTCTAGCGCGATCAAGGGGGGCCGCGCCACCCTATGGTGTGGGCCCCCGGATGCCCCTCTTCGTCTCCTCTTTGGTCTTCTCGATGCTTCCGGGGAAAATAGGACTTCCGGGCTTCGAACAACTTTTCTGAGAATATTTCCAGAACAACTTTTCTAAAACTAAAAACAACAGAAAACACGGAACTGGCTCTGTGGCATCTTGTCAATAGGTTAGTCCAGAAAATCGATAAAAATGACATAAAGAAGGGAGAAAACATGTAGCAATTGGCATAATATCATTCATGGAGCATCAGAAATTAGGGATACGTTTATGACGTATCAGGGGGCCACGGGGGGTCCACACCATAGGGCGGCGCGCTCCCTGGCCGCGCCTTGGGGTGGTATGGCCCCTTGGGAGCCCACCGCCATCGCCCTTTCGCCTATATATCCCCCCGATGTGTGAACCCTAAAAATATACCACTTTTCCATAAAAAACACTGGAGGCTGCCGTCATCGTCAACCCGAGATCGGGAGGGTTTTGGAGCTCTCCCCGGTACCCTGCCGGGCTGGGAATATCATCACCGGATGGCTCTACACCACCATGCCCGCCTCCGGAGTGATGCGTGAGTAGTTCAACCTTGGACTACGGGTCCATAGCAGTAGATAGATGGTTGTCCTCTCCTCTTTATTACTCATGTTAGGATCTCGTGAGCTGCCTCACATGATCAAGATCATCTTATTGTAATGCTACATGTTGTGTTTGCTGTGATCCGATGATTATTGAATGCTATGTCTCTTGATTATCAATCTATCTTGTTGTCTTCATGTGTATGTTATTTATGATCTTGCATGCTCTCCGTTGTTAGTAGATGCTCTGGCCAAGTCGATGCTAGTGACTCCAAGAGGGAGTATTTATGCTCGATAGTGGGTTCATGCCTCCTTTTCATCTGTGCTCAAGTGACAGAAACGTGACGGATGGAGGATGTGTTGTTGCCATTAGGGATAAAACAACGATGTTTACTTCATTTACATTGTTTACATTACACACTTTGCTTACTGTGCTAATCTGTTGCTTGCAACTTAATACCCAATGTTTGTTCGGATGATATTCGGAGGGTGGATTATTAGTCATAGATGCAGTTGGATGACGATCTATGTATCTTTTTGTAATGCCCGCATGAATATCATAGTAGTAATCATGGCATGCATCTTTCTTTATCTATCAATTGCCCAACTTTAATTTGTTCACCATGCATGTTAGCTATCTTTTATGGAGATACACCACTAGTGAACTGATGCAGCGCGACCCATCCCACCGGGCATGTCTCACACTCCATCATATGTCAAGTCACCATGGATTCAAAAGGTGAACTCATTCCTCTTCTATAACCCATTTCATACCACTTTGGACGATATACTACTTGACCGTCTACCCCCGTACATTGCTAGGTACGAGTCGACGAGTACGGATGCAAGGGGAGATGCCGAGGAATCGCAGGACTCAAGGCCGTCCAAGGTGTACGCGTGGAAGAGGAGGAAGAAGCGAGAATGCGAAGATGAAGCTGGTCAAGAAGGCCAGCCTGAAGACCCGGCCTTGCCGGCTCCCCAAGACGGCGCTCTCGGGTACATGTCCGGCCTGGCATCCCGGCCTAGGCCGGTTCCCCTGCGCCCCTCAAGCCGGCGCCACTACACCGGGCCGGCTCCCATGCGCCTTACCTGCATGTGCGCAGAGACAGGGAATATTCCCTTGTATCCCTCTACCTACACCCTACTACTATATATAGGACCCATCCCCCTCCTTCCTAGTAAAGAGTTTACTTGAGATAGAATTGGGCCTTGTGCTCCCCCTCCCATGTGGAGAACCTCCCCCATGAGATCCATGGATACTCCATAGATTCATCTATTGGATTGTATCAAGATCTCTCCAAGTAGCTACTCATTCACCTCATGATTTCGGTAGTTCTTGCCAACCTTCCCCTTGTGGATTTTGTTGGATCGATGGACCGGACGGTGAGAGGAATCGGTTCCAATTAGCGTGTTGTTGACTTGGGTTTGCGATCCCTTGTAGGCTCACGAGTTATCTCCCCTTTTGTGCGCGTGAGTTCATCGTGTTCTTCGTGTTCTTAGCATTCTTATAAATCTCCACACTTCTCGTGCGTCAATCCGTGAATATCGGGCCACCCTATAGGTCAAGCCTATATCATCTGGTATCAAGAGCAAGGTTGCCATGGATTTGACACCCTCTTTCTCCCAAATTGTTTCTTGATTTTGCCTAAATTCGAAAATTTCCACTAAAAATAGCCCCAATTTGCTTTTGGATCGATGTGTGATTTGAGTGTGTTTTTGTAGGTTTTGTTGATCTACCTTCCCTTGCGTTTCCATGGCTTAATTCCACCTTTTCACCTTCGATTTGGCGATTTTCGGAGCCGTTTTCCGCCCATAAAAGTCAAAATCGGGTCCAAATCGTGTCCCTCGGAAGCATGGACTCAAAGCCCGGCCAGGCCGGCCTCAAAGTCCCCCAGGCCGGACCCCCAACAGACCTGCCCGGCCTCCACGCCGGCCTCAAAGCCCGGTCAGGCCGGCCTCCCAGAAAACTGCCGCGTTCCTTAACCGTTTTGGCCATAACTTTTGACTCGGGACTCTGTTTTGAGTGATATTTAGCTCATTTTGTAGGAAATTACATCATCTACATCACCATTGAAGGATATCCATGATCCATTGAATACTAATTTAGTGATAAAGCACGAAACTTTCCAGCCTATAGGGTGAAGATCATCGGAGAGAGGTATAATCATCCCGAATCTTCTCCCTCTTGCCATTCTTTTGTGAGCCAACCTACCTTGTGATTACCTTACCTATTGAGGATAGTTAATATATGATTTATTGGGCTTTGCACACTTGTACCGTGTAGTTTCCGAGCGACCATTGTATGCGCTATTTCATATAGTTTCATATGTTGGCACAAAGTGAGTGAGCAAAAAGTGAAAAAGCAAAAGAGAGAAGAGAAGAGAAAGAATAAGATAGAAAAAGAAATCCACCACTTGCCATACCACTTTTAGGAAGCACGCAAGCTCGATGAACATCTCATAGGTGGTGCATTGTGTGCAAATTTTGTAGCCCACCAATAAATTGAAATCGAACTAGCGGCTCTCCTTGTACTTTTGCAACAGGAGCTTTATAGTCTTCGCTAGGATTATTTGGTTCCTTAGCTCACATTTTGGTTGCATTATTCCCATTTATCTCCGTGCGTGCGTTTCCATATATCTTTTGGAGATCAACTTGTTGTTACTTTGTGATCATTATGGTTATCTACTTGCCATTGAAATCCGACAAGTTGGCAAAGTCAAGATTGGCTCCTTCAACATCAAGACGGCGCCACAACAAGGACATCATCAAGGCCTCATCAAGTGAGAAGGCCAAGAAGCCAAGGAATCCAAATTGACTTTCGGCGTCATCCCACACATGAAGAGCGGGAAGACCGAAAGCTTCATCGTCAACAAACTTCAACCTCGAAGTTGGGTCCCACACAAGCTACAAGACGACGACACAAGAAAATAACATCTACACCAACACTCACAGTGTGCAATGACTTGCCCACACACAAGATGGCGGCGAGCGCACATCACAAGGTGTCTCCATCAAGTTACACCACCACAAGTGCTCCCACATGGCAAGATGAAGACCTACAACAAGATGAAGAAAGAGAAGGCCCTCCCTTATATGATGATGATGCGACGAGCCTACTTTCCCCCTGCTTCAAGATGAAGACCTCGTATTCCCCATTTGCAAGGGCTATGGTCACATAATGTGGGATTGCCAAGGCGGCGACCAAGATGGTGCGTCAAGTGGAAAAGCCGAGCACGGGATTTTCCCTTCGGCAATGGAGGCGAGTGATGATGCCAATCTTATGGCTCACACATTTGGAGGTGATAAGGTTGATG
This sequence comes from Alopecurus myosuroides, assembly GCA_028641055.1. Taxonomy (NCBI): domain Eukaryota; kingdom Viridiplantae; phylum Streptophyta; class Magnoliopsida; order Poales; family Poaceae; genus Alopecurus; species Alopecurus myosuroides. The sequence continues at coordinate 167,421,634 of CM054063.1, forward strand.
AGGTTGAGCATGGGATTTTCCATTCAACCAAGGAGGCGTATGGAGTTGAGGATTGCGAGCCTACCCCTATGTGCATGTGTTTTGAGATGGTACCAATCCCATGTGAGCATGAGAGCCACTTAGCCCACATGAGTGAGAGAGCATGTGAGATGAGTGACTCCACCATATGTGAGATTGAGTGCATCCACTTTGAGGGCATGAGTGATACACCACATGAGTTGAGAGAGGTAGTTGATAGGTCATGTGAGGCCATTTTTAATTCTAACAACTTACCCTCTACCTCTAGTATATTTTTTCCATGATGTGCTAGGTTCCATGGATGATGAGGCGCCATTCCTAAAGATGGTGCTTCCTATGGAGAAGAAGATGTACATGGTGGATGAAGGTGATGCCACCCCATGTCTACATCAAGATGGACAAGTCGGCCACTTGAAGGGCCCTACTACAACAACACCTACTTCATATGAGAAGGAAAACAAAGGTATGGGTGTTGATGTGACCATGTTCCCACTAGTGGACATGATGAATACTGATTGCTTGCATGTGATGGATGAACCTATCTTGATGATATTGCCATTGACATGCTTTGCCCCAAGTGCTTACATTTTTCTCCCATTGTTGCAACCAAAATGTCAAACAATCGTTCTTTCAAATGCTTGGTTTGCAATAATGTTTGTATGCTTTCAAATGAGTTTTCCCCCATAACATCCTCAACTTTTGGAGATTTATCTTGTGAGAATATTGAGTTTTTCCATGTTGAGCTTGCTCAACCCTTCATCTTGCATTTTGACCACTCACACATTTCATACTTCATATTTTATTTTGATGTTTTTGCTCATGTGTGAATGAAGAGACAAGCCATGATGGATGATGTGTTCATTTACCATAATTTTTTTTTCTTAATTTGTCTTTTGTGTGTTTGAGTACCCACATGCTAATGTAAACCTCAATTGAAAATGAGTTGACAAAACGAGCTCTTGAGAGCATAATACAATGGTATTGCGGATCAAACTAGGCTCTAATACCTTTCTCATGTTTTGCATCAAACACGTTGAAAAATTGCTCTTCCCTTTGGTTTGTTAGCAAACATGTTTGTCATGTTGTTCTCCTTTGTGACAAGAATGCTTCCTTGATCTTTCATATAGATGATTTTTGTGCTGCAACAAGTTTGATGAACAATTGTTCTTTCCGATGGCTTGCTTGCAACCACAACAATAATTTATGCATGTCTTGTCATGAGTGTTTTGGTTTCTGTCGTGGTTTTGTCAAGGCAAGTGTCCTCATACGAGAACTAGATTGCGAGGTCATTGCTTCTAAGCGAAACTTCGAAAGGGTTAAGGTGGAAACAAGAGACGCGAGTTTACCCAGGTTCGGCCCCTCTATTGAGGGAAAAACCTACTCATGCCTTCTTACTTATCAGGGAACAAGGTCTCGATTACAAAGGGCCTATCTCGCTCTCGATGTCTCGAGATATTTGCTATTAACTTAGAACCTGTCTTTCTACGCGCCAGGGTCCCGCCTTATATAGTGGACGAGACATCCGGGTTACAAGGAGAGTCCGGGTCACGCCCGTCCTCGGAGTCTTAATCCCTTCCGGCTCCTAGCCACCTCGCTCCGGTTCTCATAATGATCCGGCTCTTCCTGGCCGGCCTTGGGCTGCCTCCGGGTTCTCGGGCCTCCATGTCTTCCTTCTTGGGCCTTGGACTAATCTCTTTATTAGTCCGGGTTACGCTTACACTAACCCGGTTCTTCTTTGATGTAACCCGGATCCACCAGACATAACCCGGATTAGTTAGCCTTCATCCTTCTGGGCGATATCCAGTTTATATCAGTGGCCGGTAAGGCTCCCCCTTACCTGTTTCCCCAACATTAGCCCCCAGGTTAACTTCAACGCCTAAGTTATAGCTTAAGAAGTTCACGTTAAGCTTTTCTCCAGATCAATTTAAATAAACACATTAAGTCTAAAAGAAATAACCTCCCAAAGATATCCATCCCGGATTACTCGGGAACCGTCATTTATTATCAGGATCATTTCTTTCCGATTTCCAGAAAGATAACCTCGCATCCTATCACCAAGATTCTGATAACCGAAAAGTTTTTTACCTATCCTGGATTCTCCTCGGTGTAGTTTCCTCAGAAAAGATCCCAGTTCCTAGATCCAATCTCACCGAAATCTTCCTTCAAAAATGCTAATCTAGAGGGGCCTTTGTGCAAAATTATCACTTAACCCTAGATTTTTAGCCCCGCTTATAAATAACGGAGGTACGACCCCCCTGAGGTCATTCGCCCCCCGCTCTCCCCACTTCATCTTCTACCTCCAGCTCCTTGCTCACGAGCTCTTTTTCCTTCCCTACGACGCCGCGGCCGGAGCATCGCCGGCGTCCGTCTCAGAAGAAAAATGGTGAAGGACAAAAGCTTGGCATCCAAACCCGGCGCTAAGGGGAAGAAGAAGGTTGGAGGAGCGTCCGGCTCTGGGGCTGCCGGCTTAGGAAGAGGCAAGCTCCAAGTAAACTGGTGTAAGTCGAACATGACGCATGGCCGGCTTATAGAGATGGAGGAAACTGGGTTATTGCCCAAGGGTTTATCTTGGCGCGCTCCAGGGAATGAGATCCGACCCGAACCTGGGTCGGATGAGGTCATAATTTTTGAAGCCCACATTCTCCGTGGGTTTCGTCCACCTGGGTCTCTCTTTTTCCGCTGGCTCCTAACTTACTATGGCTTCCACCCTCAAGATCTCCCCCCAAATTCCATTCTTAACGTTAGCAACTTCGTAGTTCTCTGTGAGGACTACCTCCAAATAGAGCCAAATCTAGATCTCTTCCTCGAGTATTTTTATTGCAATAAGAATCCAGAAGTCGCAGGGGGCGATCTTACGCACTGCGGGGGGGTCTCATTTCAGAGGCACAAAGACATCGCATATCCAGGCATTCCTTTGGCTAGTCACCCCAAACTGTGGCAGAAATCCTATTTTTACGTCAAAAACACTTCTCCCGAGGGTGAACCGGCTTTGCGGGTTACCGTTCGGAACGCTTGACCTATACCAGCACCATGAACTCCTTTGCCAAGCCCACAGATAGAATCAAGATCAGGCCTTTGCTAAAACGCGTAACCTCACTTATAGTCCACGGGCTTACGGGTTTGGATCTAACCAAGACTTGGGTAGATTGGCGCATCCATCCCCTCAGCATCAGGAACCGGTTGTTCCATGAGTACTCTGGTTCTCTGGATGCCATGCGATATTCGGAGTCTATTGTGTCTAGGTCAGAGATAATAAACTCTCTGAAGCTGTTAGTTGGAGTTAAGCAAGATAAATTCTTCGACGTCGGCCTGGCACCATATAACCTTGCCAACCCAGCACCTCCTGTAAGTTCCTTTTGTCTGTGTAACATTCTCTTTTCATAACCATGCATAATCTAACTCTGAGATTTTCTGGTTTACAGCTAACAGATCCCTTCTGGGTTACCTCAGAGGACCCTGCCACCCCTGAAGGGGAAGACTTAGAGGAATCAAGTGACGACAAGGATGAGGTTTCTGAATTTGATTCCCTCGATCACTTGCACAATCAGTTAGCTGACGATGGTTACTCGCAGGATGAGCAGGTAGAGCAAGAGGGCGCCGGGTTAGCTGAGGAGCAAGCAGCTGAAGAAGCGCCGGGTCATGGAACTGAGGACGCCCCGGGTCATGGCTCGCCGGCTCACAGCCCACCGGGTCTTGATCCTTCCACTCCTATCACCGGATCCAACGTGGTGACTGAGAAGGATTCCCCCGTAGGCCAGAAGAGGACCCGACAAGCAGTTACAAAGGTGCCTATCTCTCGATTGTCCAAAAACTACTTGAAACCGTCCTCTGATGTAAAGCAAACGTAGGATGATGAGGAGGGAAGAAAGAGAAGAAGGAACCGGAGCTCCGGCTCCAGTGAGTTAGAACCAGGTTTCCTGAGAAAACTCCGCTTCGCCGGGTCCCCCAAGCTCGAGTTTCACCCACTGCTTCATATCCCTTAGATGGAAAAATTAGGCCCGAGCTGAGTCGTCCTTTTCATTCAGATTCTCCAAACTCAGATTCATCCCATTTTAGCGGGGCCAGTGAGTTCTCCATTAACTCTGGGTAAGCTAGCTCTTCTATGTCATCCTTTATTTCTGCTAACACCTTGTTTGTGTAACCTAACTTGTGGTTCTATCTTTACCACATAGCCCAAGCTGTGTTGAAAGTAAACCCTGTCTCATCTGCTGCCCCTGCTATGGACCTTGAGAAGAGAGACCTAGAGGAAGAAAGAGAAGAACCGGCAGCTCCTTCGCCGGATCACATGGATGTTTCTATTGCAGAACAAGAAGAGGTGAACCCGATTGATAGTATCCCGGGTAATGATCCTCCGGTTGAAAAAGAGCCTGCTCAGGATCAAGATGTGGTAATCACCGGGTCTCAGGTTACCAAAGTTATTGGGACCTCAACAGTGCTCTCCAAGGTTACTGAAGACCTAAAGGTGAAGCCAGAAGAGAAAAGGACTACTTCTAACCTGAACATCGAAGGTCAAGGTTTTGACGCGCTAACTCAAGAGCTTACCGAGAGCCGACGTCGTACTGATGATATCATAGAGTTTTTGAAACAAAGATATGAGGTAACCTTGATATACATAACATGTAGCCCCCAATCTTCTAGTTTATATTCTGTAATATATACTTGAAGATTTTGCCACATAACTTATCTGAAAACTGAAAGCCTGTAGCCCCCAAGTGCCGGTCTAAGACCGGGACTTGTTTTTCATTTGTGCTTAATCCTTAGAATTTTTCGCAGAAACTGTGTAGCCCCCAAGGGCCGAATTGCTAACTTGTAGCTTTCCGGGTCTTAGACCGTACTTTATAATAGTTAAGACTGAAACTGTGTAGCCCCCAAGGGCCAGGTTACAAGCCTGCTATAGCCCGGGACTTAACATAATCTTGAAAAATGTTGAATTTGTAATGACCTTGTCATTCTCCGGTTATAATCTGTGAAGTTAACTCCCTGTATCATATAATTGTATTTTTGATAATAACTTGCACTAATATAACCAATAATTGTGCAGAGTCTTGAATCCTCCTCTCAAAAGGAGGTTTCCAATCTGAATAACTTGCTTGCCCAAGAGGCAAAGAAAACTGAAGAAGCTAGGACCCGCCAGAGGGAACTTGAAGATCAAGATACTGAGGCTGCCAAGACCTGGTCTGTGCTGCAACAGGACTTTGAAACCCGGGAAAAGGCCCTGATTGCAAGGGCTGAAAAGGCTAAAAAGAACTAGAGGAGACCTGTACCAGTTTTACTACTATAAAAAATCTGCTGAGAGACATCACTAGGAGTGTGTTTGGTAAGTTAGCTCGTCTTGAGTCTACTAGCTTCATAGTCTTGTTTTGCTAAGTTAAGCATAACTAGGTTCTTATCAATGGTACTACTCCAACTTGTAGGCAGGAAACACGACAATAATCTCCAACTCCCTAACATGAAATTGAAAGCTCTATTTACCCTGATTCGACAGTTATATGTTGGTGGTGGAGAATGTATCAAATATGTCAGGGGTTGGGATAACCTCCCTCAGCGGCTCAGTGACATGCTTGTGGAATTATCTCATGTTCCACAATGGATAAAAGAACACACGTTATCATCCTGCCGCCGTGGAGCTATCAAGGTGATGTCTCTAGCAAAAGCTTATCACCCAGAACTGGATCCGGGTCTTCTCTCCAAAGGTTTTCCAGAATACAAAGCTGATATGTCCAAGTATGAGAAGAAAGACTTCGCCAAGATAGAAAGGGAGTGTCGGTTCCAAGCTTGTACTATTGTCGCACCCTGATTTCTAGGGGATACTCACCGTACGAACTGGATAGCAGATGCTCGGATTATGGGGCATAACTGCTCCCACGTCCCAGCTTCCTGGTAGGCCTGCGCTTATGCGCGACAACACAAGCCCTGCTATTCCATCGTCGATGTAAACTATCCACTAGAGATCAAAGGCACTACTGTCGACGTACTTCATACCAAGCACACATGGTACGTCAACAATGTTGAACAAAGGATATCACAACAGATCTCTACGACACAAAAGATTGAAATAACTTGCAAATGGCTCTCATTAGAGCAGAGATAGCAAATACAATCATTCAGAGGGCACCTGCCCCAACATTACATCATTACAATACAGCGGAAGCATTCAACATGTCTGGGTACAGACAAGAACCAAATAGGCCTAAGAGGCCGGAAACAAACAGACGGAGCCCATCCACGAAGTCTCGGATCCTGCCCGGGTCCGCTATCTACTCGTCAGCAGTCTCGTCATACTCCACGTAGTAGCCACCATGTAGATCCTCGGAAACGTAGGTCTGCGGAAACCACAGCCCCAAAGGGGTCAGTACATAAACGTACTGGCAAGCAAGACTCACAGTTCACCAAAGTGTAACCCGTCAACACCAAGCACAGATGCCTTGGGTTCAACGGAAGAGAGGGGATATAAAAGATGCTGCAACTGGCTGCGCTAACCAACTACAGAGATTCTAACACTTCCGGCTAACAGAAAGGAGATAAGATCGAGGATTGTAACCAACTGAAAGATAACTTCAAACAAACCCATCCTGGATCTCGCCCCTTATCCAAAGAAGCAATCCGAGGATAACTCACACAGTCGAAATAATGATGGTTCAAATTATTGTGTCAATAAGCCTATTACTAGTCAAGTTATTAATCATTGGGTGTAAAGTTGTTAATCATTAGGTTTAAGTTGTCCTGAGTACTTGTTAGCCAGTACTTTCACCAAGTAATCCATAACCGCGGAAAACACGGCTTCTCGAGAAGATTATCCCTGCAGGGTTGCACCAATTTGGCCGTACACGCAAGAATAACCCGCCAGATGGAAATGCACTTCCACCAAGCGGGGTACTCTACACAACCAACCATTCTTCGCATCAAGCCCAAAGAACCTTGGGCGCACGGCTAATCAAGCCCCGAAGAAAAGGGACCCTCATAGCACTCTAAGACCGTGTCCCCCTATATGCCGACTACAAAAGTTCCACCCTGGCCTGGGCTCGCAAAAACATGCATGCGGCAAATGGAAAACACGAACTAAATGAGGCGATTTGGACGAGATGCGAATCGAATCAAATTGAGGGGGGCGCCCATACTCGCTTCCCACATGCGGTTAGTGCGCTCATCATGGATCAGTAGACAAGACCCTTTTCCTATTAGGGTCGACACTAGCAGGCCTCAAAACCACACAGGGCCTCCTGCCGGTGCCTTATCATCAAATTTATTATTAATAGTAACATCAGCATGATTGATTGATTAAACATCGAGCCCCCAGAACATAAAGAAGTAGTAACAGAAAGTAACGGGTAACAGACTCGAGCAAAACAACCTAAGCATGCTAGTAAGACACTGGCTCAGACAATGGGTTGTGGGAAGGGAGATGAGGCAATATCAGGTTTTAAGGGATTCATGTGATAGGTTCGTAACAGAACAACTACTACTAAGGCTAGCAGAAAAGAACAACGGAAAGTATCGGTAATCAATGTTGAAAGGAACACAGTGGTTCATGTGAGTGATAACTTGCCTGCAAAACCCAGTAGCCTGGTACTGAGCTAACTCCTTAGAAGGGGTGTCGTAAGTATCGTCGGTCTCAACGTCGTCGTTTATCCGAGAAGAAGCAAACACAATGCAGAAAGGTAAACAATCAATATCATGGCATAGGTGCACAAACATGGGATGATGCATGTCATGTTAATAGATGCATCAGAATAACTACTTGACAAGATAACACAATTTAATTGGACCCATATGCAATTGGATTGCATATGGAAAAGATCCATTGAAATAAGTGGAAACAAATGATTTACAATTAATTATTATGTGAGAGTTGTTAGCATGATGCATGCATGATGATAACAACAAAATAACAACAAATAACAATGATAGATGCAAGTGATAAAAGGATTTAACAAGTTTTGGAAATCATTGATTAAGTTTGGAAAGTTTGGTTACTTAAAACATGTCACACAAGTAATTGTTGTTTTCATCAAGTTTAATTGTTCAAAATAGGTAACAAAGTTTATATTTGAAAAGAACATCAAATTTTTAGTTGGATTACATGCTTCAAATATTGAAATTTGGATTAGCATGAATTTATTATGAATTAAACAATATTAAACAAGTTTTAATTGAATTTAAAGCAAGTTTGAATATTAATTGAATTTTATTTGGTCAAAACATAAATTCAGATTCACATTTGCCAAGTTCACACTTTGGTGGTTTGAAAACATATTTTGCATGTTCAAAAATATTTTATTTGGAGCAAGTTAAGATTTTATCAATTTTTAATTGAATTAAACAAGATTTAAATTGTTTAGGCAATTTAAATTGTTCAAACAATGAAACAAATTTTATATTTGAATAGGTCATTCAAAATGGTATGAAAAACATATTTTATTTGCATTATTTGGAATTAGCATGAATTATCTATGAATTATTGCAATTTACATTTGAATTATTCAAATTTGAATTTTAAATGCATTTGGAGTTTTCAAAACAGTACACAAATAAGTTATTTGGAAAGATTATTAAATTTTGAACAGAAAACATATATAACTTTTATTTATCAGGATTATAGATTAAAAGTTATTGGTTTTTAAAGTTTAGGGCCTTATTCTGCCAATTAAAAAAGAAATAGAAATTGAACAGATGCATTTTAAACCTTTTGTTACCGCACTGGAGTGATACACACACGCTGCCAGGGGGGGCCCGTGGCCAGCGTGGCGAGAGCACGCACGCGTGGCAGTGGAGTCACTGTCGCGTGGGGCCAGGCGCGCGCTGCGGGAATAAAAGGGAAAAGGTGGGGGTGGTGCGCCCTGGGGTTCGAACCCAGGACCTCGCCCACGCGCAGATCGAACGATACCACTGCGGTGCTTCAGTAGTTGTGATACGAACAGGTACGCAGACAAGGTAAAATAACAGGCGAGGTTAACTGAACTTTTAGAACACCTGCTATCTGAATCCTGACGGCACAGACCGATCAAACGCTTGCCTGACGACGATCGCCGGCCGGCGCTGCTGCTGTGCACTGGGGTGTGAGTCGTGCGGGGGTGTGGTGAGACGGGAGATTGCAGGAGGAAAGGAGGGAGGTGGGCCCTGCTCACCTCGGTCTGCTCGACGCAGTAGCAGCAAGGGGCGAGGCCGGTGGCTGACGGAGGTGGTCGCCGGCGGCAGGAAACGGATGCGTGCGAAGCGATAGTTGCCCCTCCGGCCTTGACGTCTTCAGCGAAGAGGAAGGCCAGGCCACGGGGGCTCCATTCCCGTGGCTGGCTTGGCCCGAGGAGGAACATGGCGAGGGGATGGTGGCGGTGATCTGACGGGAGGCAGCGGCGGTGTGTTTGCAGGCTCAGAGGAAAACAGAGAACTTAGGGGGGGGAGAGAGGTGAGACGGCGGCGATGGGTAGCTAGGGTCTAGGGTTCGAGTCTAGGGTAGAGGGAGTATGTTAGTTATAGGGAGAGGGGCTTGGTACGGAGCTGCATCGAGGAGGGGAGAGCTGATCGTGTGGAGGAGAGGTGATCGTACTGTTGACGTCAGGAAGAAGACAGCGACAGGGAGAGGGGTACTGGGCCAGAAGAATAAGAAGTGGGCTGGGCTTAGGTAGAGGTTAGTTAGCTGCTGCTCCTTTTTCTCTTTTGTTATTTTTTGTTTTACTGTTTTTTTTTTTGTAACAAAAGCAAATGGAAGCAAAACATGAGGGTTTGGGTAGTAAAAATTCTAGGAAAATTCAGGTTAGTTATTTAGGTTAAAAGAAAACAAATTCCAAGATTGGTTTGCAGAAAGGTGACATTTTAAAATAGTGTTTGCATTTGAAACCCAATTTGAAAGAATTTTTCAATATTAAATAAACCTTATTTAAAACAACATTTTTAATAGGGTTTCCCCTAAGATTAATTTGATTGAAAATAGTTGATTGGCTTGTTAAAATTTATAAGTTCAAGAGTGTTCTGTTTGACGCATTTGATTTGAATTTGTGCAATTTAGAAATTAATAGATTAATATTGAAAACAAGGATTTTAATAGGGTGAACCCTATTGATTAAAGTGATTAAAATGAGTTTGATTGTTTTGGAGATTTGTTATAAACTCAAGTTGATTGATGTTTTAAAGATTTGATTTGAATTTGAGATGATTTGGAATTATTGATTGAATTAATTGATTGATTATTGGTTTGATTAAAACCACCAAAATAATGAGTGACCAACATGGAATAAAAATGGAACAATTTGGTTGTTTTCACTTGTTATTTTTATTCCAAAAGTTGTAACAGAACAAGTATGAAAACAAAGCAGTTGAATTTGTTTGATTTTCATTGTGAAAAACAAAGAATAACAGATGCAAAACAAAAGAAACAAATGCAACAATATGATGACATGATGCAATACTTTAATAACAAGAAATCAAACATTCTAAATGGTAGGTTTTCATACTTGGGCTGTTACAAAACGCCCCCCCTTGTAGGAATCGCGCCCCGAGATTCCTACTGAGAAAAGAAAAGATCCGGAAACTTCTTGGGTAGACGTCAGTGAATTTGGAAACCACCGGAACATTTTCAAGTAAAGGGGGGAGATTTTGCACCAAGGGTGTATAGCTGAATGGAACTTGATTCATTTGGAGAATAGATTATCTGGCTAGAATGGTGGAACAGAGTTATTGACATCAATGCAACACCAAGAATAATCATCAATGTCAGAATCATCGACATGAGAGTAACGAGGAATATGTGGCCTCCCATTAGAACTGGATTGTTCTTACTTATCTTGGAAGTCAACATTTGAGATCCCGGGGAGTGAACAGAGTTTTGATTGCTTAGTGGAACCAGAATTAGGTTGTATGTTGTGGAAAAGATTGTTGACACAAAGGAATGTGATGCTCCGGTATCAACTAACACTTTAACTGGATAAGAGTTTACGAGGAAGTTTTTATTAGACACCGGTAGAAGATTTGAAGTGGAAAACAACAACAAGATTTCAACGGACGAAAAGGATGTTGAGAAGAACAGGATATCAACATCAGGGAAAACGAGAACAACACTCCTGAGGTAGTACGGAAAACCCATCCGGGCTTCTAAAGGATCAATATCTACTGCTTAAGGAATAGAGGATTTGCTTCCGGGGCTTACACGCCTCCGTTCTCAATCGTGAGTAGGCAACATGATAAATCATGTCACAACCACCTCCATTCCTATGGTCTAGTAGATATAACCATCCTAGAGAAACCAGGATTCGTGAAGTCCTAACTTGAAAGTTTAGATGAGAAGGGAGAAAATCAACGTTGCACTTCCTTACCAGAAATAGGGAGGGTGGGTGGGGAAAGAAGAAAAATGGCAGAATTCCTACTCTCACGTTTCATTTTTGTTCCTATATAGCTACAAAATAGTTTCTAGACTCAACTGCGACCAGTAAAAAGGGATCCTACAGGCAGACAGGCTCTGATACCATTTGTCGCACCCTGATTTCTAGGGGATACTCACCGTACGAACTGGATAGCAGATGCTCGGATTATGGGGCATAACTGCTCCCACGTCCCAGCTTCCTGGTAGGCCTGCGCTTATGCGCGACAACACAAGCCCTGCTATTCCATCGTCGATGTAAACTATCCACTAGAGATCAAAGGCACTACTGTCGACGTACTTCATACCAAGCACACATGGTACGTCAACAGCGTTGAACAAAGGATATCACAACAGATCTCTACGACACAAAAGATTGAAATAACTTGCAAATGGCTCTCATTAGAGCAGAGATAGCAAATACAATCATTCAGAGGGCACCTGCCCCAACATTACATCATTACAATACAGCGGAAGCATTCAACATGTCTGGGTACAGACAAGAACCAAATAGGCCTAAGAGGGGAAACAAACAGACGGAGCCCATCCACGAAGTCTCGGATCCTGCCCGGGTCCGCTATCTACTCGTCAGCAGTCTCGTCATACTCCACGTAGTAGCCACCATGTAGATCCTCGGAAACGTAGGTCTGCGGAAACCACAGCCCCAAAGGGGTCAGTACATAAACGTACTGGCAAGCAAGACTCACAGTTCACCAAAGTGTAACCCGTCAACACCAAGCACAGATGCCTTGGGTTCAACGGAAGAGAGGGGATATAAAAGATGCTGCAACTGGCTGCGCTAACCAACTACAGAGATTCTAACACTTCCGGCTAACAGAAAGGAGATAAGATCGAGGATTGTAACCAACTGAAAGATAACTTCAAACAAACCCATCCTGGATCTCGCCCCTTATCCAAAGAAGCAATCCGAGGATAACTCACACAGTCGAAATAATGATGGTTCAAATTATTGTGTCAATAAGCCTATTACTAGTCAAGTTATTAATCATTGGGTGTAAAGTTGTTAATCATTAGGTTTAAGTTGTCCTGAGTACTTGTTAGCCAGTACTTTCACCAAGTAATCCATAACCGCGGAAAACACGGCTTCTCGAGAAGATTATCCCTGCAGGGTTGCACCAATTTGGCCGTACACGCAAGAATAACCCGCCAGATGGAAATGCACTTCCACCAAGCGGGGTACTCTACACAACCAACCATTCTTCGCATCAAGCCCAAAGAACCTTGGGCGCACGGCTAATCAAGCCCCGAAGAAAAGGGACCCTCATAGCACTCTAAGACCGTGTCCCCCTATATGCCGACTACAAAAGTTCCACCCTGGCCTGGGCTCGCAAAAACATGCATGCGGCAAATGGAAAACACGAACTAAATGAGGCGATTTGGACGAGATGCGAATCGAATCAAATTGAGGGGGGCGCCCATACTCGCTTCCCACATGCGGTTAGTGCGCTCATCATGGATCAGTAGACAAGACCCTTTTCCTATTAGGGTCGACACTAGCAGGCCTCAAAACCACACAGGGCCTCCTGCCGGTGCCTTATCATCAAATTTATTATTAATAGTAACATCAGCATGATTGATTGATTAAACATCGAGCCCCCAGAACATAAAGAAGTAGTAACAGAAAGTAACGGGTAACAGACTCGAGCAAAACAACCTAAGCATGCTAGTAAGACACTGGCTCAGACAATGGGTTGTGGGAAGGGAGATGAGGCAATATCAGGTTTTAAGGGATTCATGTGATAGGTTCGTAACAGAACAACTACTACTAAGGCTAGCAGAAAAGAACAACGGAAAGTATCGGTAATCAATGTTGAAAGGAACACAGTGGTTCATGTGAGTGATAACTTGCCTGCAAAACCCAGTAGCCTGGTACTGAGCTAACTCCTTAGAAGGGGTGTCGTAAGTATCGTCGGTCTCAACGTCGTCGTTTATCCGAGAAGAAGCAAACACAATGCAGAAAGGTAAACAATCAATATCATGGCATAGGTGCACAAACATGGGATGATGCATGTCATGTTAATAGATGCATCAGAATAACTACTTGACAAGATAACACAATTTAATTGGACCCATATGCAATTGGATTGCATATGGAAAAGATCCATTGAAATAAGTGGAAATGCACTTCCACCAAGCGGGGTACTCTACACAACCAACCATTCTTCGCATCAAGCCCAAAGAACCTTGGGCGCACGGCTAATCAAGCCCCGAAGAAAAGGGACCCTCATAGCACTCTAAGACCGTGTCCCCCTATATGCCGACTACAAAAGTTCCACCCTGGCCTGGGCTCGCAAAAACATGCATGCGGCAAATGGAAAACACGAACTAAATGAGGCGATTTGGACGAGATGCGAATCGAATCAAATTGAGGGGGGCGCCCATACTCGCTTCCCACATGCGGTTAGTGCGCTCATCATGGATCAGTAGACAAGACCCTTTTCCTATTAGGGTCGACACTAGCAGGCCTCAAAACCACACAGGGCCTCCTGCCGGTGCTGATGGAGGGATAATAACCCGGTAGGCCAACTCCAAGGTGTAACCCGGCCCAAGGGACACGGCGCAGGATCCGGCTAAGGATAATGAAACTTCTGGAAGGCCCAAAGTTTGTAGGCCTCGTAACCCGGATTATGGGTTGCGGTAAGGAAAGCTAGGGTTTGTAAGCAGTGTCCGGGTAGGATTCCGGGTGCGCCTTGGAGGGCAAGTCAGGAGGGTACGGTACTTTATAAACCGACCCCTACGTCTAGTTTAGAGAGATCTAAGAACCCTAGCAACATCTTGTGATATCGAGCATCAAGTGTAATCCCAGAGTTGAGTTATTATATCAAGATCGGAGACTCGGCGACTTTGATTGCCGGCTACCAGATCGAGTTGCACCATGTTTTCCTCTGAGCTAAACCCTCTCCCAAATACCTGTGTCGTCTTGCCCCAAGATCAGTTACCCCCGGTAACATCTGCCGTGATCATCCCACGACAGTTGGCGCCCACCGTGGGGCCTGCGTCCAAAGGTGTTTACATCACGGGAGAAGCTCGGAAGGGCATGGAGAATCTTGTCATCGGCGAAATCTGCATCGACCACGAAGGAGAAAAGATGGTGGACGATTCCGGCTGGGGGCCGGAGTCGGATCACCTCGAAACCGGATCCGTCGTAACGATCGGCCGGATCAACATCTTCATCGGCACGGTACGAACGACTAATTTAAGAGGACAATATCATGTGCATACTACAGGAACTTCCAGCAGGAACAAGGAGACATTAAAGCAAGCGGCAAACTCGGTTTCGCTGGCCGCGCCGGGATATCTCAGATGGGCGGAACAAGAGGTAACGTGGAGTAGAAAAGACCATCCGGAGAAAGTAGAGCGTCCGGGAGTCTTGGCATTGGTGGTTGCTCCACAGGTTAATGGTTACGAATTGAAGAGGGTCCTGATGGACGGCGGAAGTAGCATCAACATCCTTTATTGGGAAACCTTCTTACGGATGAGTCTCAAGGAGTCTCAGTTACAAAAAAGTTCGACAATCTTTCATGGGATCGTGCCAGGTCACTCGGCGAGCCCCGAGGGAAGGATCACCTTGGAAGTTGCTTTTGGAGAATCGACGGATAATTATCGAGTTGAGTGGCTCACGTTCGAGGTGGTCAAGTTGCGCAGCCCTTACCACGCGCTGTTTGGGAGGCCGGCTTACGCCCAATTCATGGCTAGGCCGTGCTACGTGTATTTGCAGCTGAAAATCCCGGGTCCCAAACGGACCATCACTATACATGGGAACCAGGATATAGCGGCCGAGTGCGACGAAGGAGATTCGGTTATGGCCGAGCAAGCATGCAGAAAGGAAGAACTCGAATATTACCGGTCTCAAGTAAATCCGGACGATAGAACAGCCTTGAAAAAGCCGAATACCGAGGATGAGAGAGTAAAATTCAAGGCAGCGCAGGACACCAAGAAGATAGATTTTGTCGAAGGGGATTCCACTAAGCAGTTTACCATAGGGTCTAACTTGGAAAAAGAGCAGGAGGAAGCGCTCGTGGAGTTTATTCGTTTGAATGCAGATGTGTTTGCCTGGACACCTAGCGACATGCCGGGTATCCCTACAGAACTGGCTGAGCACAGTTTGCATGTGGATCCCAAGTCCAGGCCCGTGAAGCAAGGTTTGAGGAAAATGAATGAGGAAAGAAGGAAGGCTATAGGCGAAGAGATCGCTCGGCTATTGGCAGCCGGCTTTATCATGGAAGTATTTCACCCGGATTGGTTGGCTAACCCGGTTCTAGTGATGAAAAAGACTAATGAGTGGAGGATGTGCATTGATTTTACGAGTCTCAACAAACATTGCCCAAAGGATCCATTCGCGCTACCAAGGATAGATCAGATTATAGACGCAGTAGCTGGAAGCGATCTGTTATGCTTCCTGGACGCATATTCCGGGTATCATCAGATTAAGCTCAAAAGGGAAGATTGGGAGAAAACATCATTCATAACCCCTTTCGGGGCCTTTTGTTATAAAACTATGACGTTTGGGTTGAAGAACGCTGGCGCAACTTACCAACGGTGTATCCAAAAGTGCTTCGAGGACCAAATCGGACGTAACGTCCATGCCTATGTGGATGATGTGGTCATCAAGACCAGGAAGGCGGAGACATTTATCGATGATCTAAAGGAGACGTTCAAAAACTTGAGGAGGTACCAGATTAAGCTTAACCCGACAAAGTGCGTGTTTGGAGTTCCAGCTGGGAAATTACTCGGCTTCATAGTTTCCGAGAGAGGAATCGAGGCAAACCCGGATAAAATCAAGGCCATCCAGAGTCTGAAAAAACCGGAAAATTTGAAGCATGTTCAAAAGCTCACGGGCTGCGTAGCATCCTTGAGCCGATTCATATCCAGACTCGGAGAAAAAGCAATACCCTTGTACCGGCTCTTGCGGAAATCAGATAAGTTCGTGTGGGATCAAGAGGCGGACGAGGCATTTGAGGCACTAAAGAAGCAGTTATCTGAAGCACCAGTACTAGCGGCGCCGGGTCCTAAAGAGCCTATGTTACTATATGTGGCAGCTGGCCCCCGAGCCGTCAGCGCAGTAGTTGTTGTGGAACGCCAAGAGGATGGGAAAGGATACCCGGTTCAGAGGCCGGTTTATTACGTCAGCGAGGTATTATCAGAAGCAAAGCAGCGCTATCCACATTGGCAAAAGTTGGTGTTCGGGGTCTTTATGGCCAGCCGGAAGCTGAAGCCCTATTTCCAAGAACATCCCATAACGGTGGTTAGTTCAATACCAATGTCGGATATCATCAGAAACTCGGATGCGACGGGAAGAATAGCCAAATGGGCGATAGAGATGGGGGATTATCACATCAACTACGAACCCAGGTCAGCAATCAAATCTCAAGCTTTAATTGATTTTGTTAACGACTGGACACATACAGGCATGACTACAACGGTTCCAAATTCCGAGTCATGGATCATGCACTTCGATGGATCAAAGCAGTACGAGGGATCAGGAGCTGGGGTGGTGCTAACATCACCCAAAGGAGACAAATTGAGTTACGTACTACAAATTCACTTCGACTGTTCCAACAACGTGGCCGAGTATGAGGCCCTATTGCATGGATTAAAGGTAGCCAAAGAGATGAACATCAGGAGGATACGATGCTTCGGAGATTCGGACCTTGTGGTACAGCAGGTGTCAGGAACGTGGGATAGAAAGGACGCAACTATGGCAGCATACCGCAGGGAAGTTGATAGGGTTGCAGGATGTTTTTCCGGGTACGAGGTGGAGCATATAGACAGAAGAAAGAATGAGGCAGCCGACGCCCTCGCCAGACTCGGCTCGCGTAGAGAGCCGGTTCCGCCTAACGTTTTCCTGGACGAATTGTGGCGACCATCAGTTAAAATCGAGTCAGAGGGGGAATTGGCAAATCAAGACCCGGATTCAGGATTCGTGGCCACTGTACGTACTATTCCCGAGTGGACAGAAC
The DNA here is from genome assembly GCA_028641055.1 of Alopecurus myosuroides. Taxonomy (NCBI): domain Eukaryota; kingdom Viridiplantae; phylum Streptophyta; class Magnoliopsida; order Poales; family Poaceae; genus Alopecurus; species Alopecurus myosuroides. Next base: position 167,438,983 of record CM054063.1, read on the forward strand.
CGTTTTTGGCCTACCTGTCACAAGGCGAGTTACCACAACAGGAGGTATTAGCAAGGCAAATTTTGAGGCGAGCAAAGGGACATTCTATCATCAATGGGGAATTGTACAAGAGAAGCGCAGCAGGAGTCTTCTTGCGCTGCGTAGCGCCGGAAGAAGGCAGACAGATTCTCAAGGAAATCCATGAAGGCGACTGTGGACATCATGCGTCCACAAGGTCTCTTGTGGCTAAAGCTTATCGACACGGGTTTTTCTGGCTCACGGCCCTAGCGGATGCGGAACGATTGGTAGCAAGGTGTGACGGATGTCAAAGGTACGCTCGCCAAACCCATGTGCCGGCTATGGAGTTGCGGACTATCCCGTTAACTTGGCCGTTTGCTGTCTGGGGTATGGACATGGTTGGCCCCTTTCATATGTCACCGTGCAAGAAGACACATCTTTTGGTGGCTATTGATAAGTTTACCAAGTGGGTTGAGGTTATGCCAGTTACTAATTGCGAAGCAGCTACAGCAGTCAAGTTCCTGAAAAGGATTATCTACCGGTTCGGGTATCCCCACAGCATAATTACCGACAATGGAACCAACATGTCCCTTGGTGAGATGGAGAAGTTCTGTGGCAACAATGGAATCCGGCTCGATGTTGCATCGGTGGCTCATCCGCAGGCCAATGGACAAGTGGAGAGGGCAAACCAAGAATTGCTTCGCGGATTAAAACCACGACTGCGAGTTCCCTGTGTCAGGGCTGCTGGTGCATGGGTCGAAGAACTTCCTTCTGTGGTTTGGGGTATCAACACTACACCTAACAGATCAACTCAGATGACACCCTTCTTCATGGTCTACGGTGCGGAAGCAGTGTTACCGAGTGACATTATTCACGATTCACCGCGAGTATCAGCTTACGTCGAAATAGAGAACGAAAAAACCCGGCAGGACGCCGTAGATATGCTAGAAGAGCAAAGAGAACAAGCCCTGGAAAGATCAGCCATATATCAGCAAGATCTACGGAGGTATCATAGCCGGCGCGTGAAAACCCGGGTATTCCAGGAAGGAGACTTGGTTCTGCGCCTGGTACAGTCAAGCGAAGGAAAACACAAATTATCACCACCATGGGAAGGACCATTTATCATAAGTCGGAATCTGCACAACGGATCATATTACTTGATAGATGCAAGGGAAGAATCGGCTACAGTCAACGACACCGCACACACCACTTCATCTATGCAAGAAAGAGATAGACCATGGAACGTGGCTCAGCTACGTCCATATTATACTTAGTAAAGACTATATTGGCAAGTGGAATTGCACGATGTAATAGGCAGCAGGTTTTCAGACGTACTCTTTTCCTATCCAGGGTACCTTTGGGGACTGGACGGGTTTTTAATGAGGCGGCTTGCTGACCTAGATTTTTCATATCAAGTAAAGAGATGGTTATCAAGAAAAGAGATGGTTGTTATCAGGTTATGTACTCTCAGTACGTCGCGTATATCTAGGTCTTGGGGGCTGGTCGCTTGAATAGCACATTTACAAACTCAAAGACCCGGCCATGATGCCTATGAGTTATAAGGGCCGATTACTTGCAAACGAGTACGGCTACAATCTTATAACCGGACAAAGAAGTCCAAATTTCTTGTCTATTCTTACTTAAGCTCGATGTGACTCGCATTAAAGTGGCATGATTTGTTCGCTTACGATGGCAGTTAGTCATGAAACCCGACGGGGATTGGCTGGCTACGTCTTCGTATGGATGTAACAACATGGTATCCACGCGAAAGCCGGCTTACAGTACAAGATAGTCAAAAGGGTCATCTAAACCACAAGTTATGCAGAGTACAAGGCTGAATAGCTGGAAACTCAACGACTATTAAGCATAACTTCAAAACCTATGTGAAACAACTCAGGGATCTTTGTGAAATTAGCAGTAGGCAGTTTGTTCCCTTTTCAAGATCAAGTGTCCTAGACTCGGCGATCCGGGCTCAGTGGCTTGAAATCTTGAAAAGAGAAAAAGTGGCTTACTTGTATAATTGCAAAAACCCAAATATCCGAGTCTTGGGGACTTGGGGACTTCGAAGCAAAATCCGCTTGTCAATACCCGTGAAACCCGGAAATTGAGTTTTCACAAAAGGAACAATAAATAAAACCAGATATCGAGAACAGATGAGCTTAATAATGGATAAACTTAAAAAGGCCGGAACAGGCATCGAGTATATCAAGGCCTTAGCGTGCATTACAAAATCCTGGTGAAAAAATATCAAAGGTGCACAGGCGCACCGCCCAAAATATGACTGTTTCAAAAAGTATGTCGACCGACTGGCGCTTAAGAAGAGGCATTAGAAACCATATATCACTCGGCGTCCATCTTGGCCTTACCCTTGCCATCATTGGTGGTAGCAGCAGCACCCGGATCAGCGGTACCAGCCCCTGCAGGGGGCGGAACGACTGGTGTTGAGGCAGCAGGAGCAGAGCCGGCTTCAGCTTGCTTCTTGGCAGCCTCCGCCCTTATCGCAGCAGCTTCCTCCTTCCACCGAGCCAGCATGTCATACGGCTCAGGAAGATCCGACTTAATTACTTTATCGGCAGAATCATATGCTGGAACAAGTATATTAACGTCCAGTTCATCAGCAATTACGCTGGCCGGGTAACGGACCTCCTTCTGGACGGCCTGAAAATCCTTTACTGAAAACATGGATCCGTCAAGCTTGAACTCTGGGAAGCCGCCCATAAGCCTCGCTAGCTCGAGCTTGGGGAGATAAGCTTTTGCAAGTGCAAGCCCCCGGGTCACTCCAACCCGGCAAGATGAGCGCTTCCAGTGCCGAATCCACTCGGGAACAGTGGATAGGGCGTCCAACAGCCTTTTCAGATCAACATGTCCTCTGCCCGGCCACCGCAACTCATCAAGGATCCATCTGGTTCCGGCACATAGTTGCCGGATAGCGCTACTCATGGTTTTCAGCTTGGCCATGTCATCTTCTTCCGGCATGGTTTCGTCCGGGCCTGAGGAAATGGAGACATAAGTCGGGAAACTGTTGCTATCTATCAAAAAGATAAACCGGAGGAGGAAACGTACCAAGTAAAGCACGATATGTGTCTGATATTTGGACGGAAAGGCTTGTTAGGTCATCTTCTGCCTAGTGAGCCCTTTTCCTATATTTTCTCATTATCAACTTATTCCTCCTAGACTCGGCCTCGGCTGCCTCACGTAAAGCTACCTCCTTTTCGATGAGCTTGGTGGCGCCCGCCAGTTTTTCCTCGGATTGAGTCACGAAAGCCTGCATGCATGCAAACAAAGGATCAGTTGGGTAGAGGAATAAGTCATCAGTCGCTTGTATAACAAAGTCCCAAGTAAATTATGAGTCAATTCACTCGGAACTTGGGGACTGGATAAAGGCATAAGCAATATTAGTCGGATTTACCTCGTGTTTGGCTATCAAAGCTCCCAAGATGTTCTCTTCATTAGACCTTAAAGTGCGAAGGGTTTCTAGCATCTGGGTAAAGGTCAGTTCCTCGGATCGAGCACCGGAAGAGCCGGCAGCTTGGTCGTTTGGTGGAGGGGCTCTCCCCGCCCTTGGAGTTGAGACCCGGACAGTTTGGGTGGCCGGGTTGGGAGAACTCATCCTTGTATCTAGAACTTCGATCTCCTCGTCTACTGGTTCCGATGAGGAAGGAGATCCGGCAGCTCGGGGAAGTGGGTTGTTCAGAGGGCCTTGTTCCTGGTTATTCGCTGTATCATCGCCGGTCGCGGCGTCCGCATGGTCAGTCGGTTTCTCCGCCTGATGGTTATCTGCTTCTATATTTTCCGGGTCGCTGATGACGGCTTGAGCGCTAAAAGAAAGATGAGAAAAAGCGGCTATTAGTGATGATGGTGGCTTGAGTGGAAACTTGTTAAGCATAAAAGGAAATCATGTAGCGTAAACTTACCCGGCGTTCACGGTATAATCAGGCGGGAGCTCGCCGCTGGAAGCAGATGAGGTCGCCACGGGAACTACCAACGGGACCCGGAATTGCCCGGCACGTGGATGGTTAGGAGAAGGGTGGCGTTGAGGAGAGTCGGAAGGACGAGGCGGAGGAGCGCCGCCACGAGGAACCGAGGAAATAGAGATGCCCGGGTTAAGGGGATCTTCACCCGGGGAGCTCCGAGTTACTCTGCGTTTGGCTGGGGAGGAGTCCTTCAAGCACGACGAATTTGATAATTGATGGTTAAGTCGTCGCATGGCGTCAAAGGAATAAGGTTCAGAGGATAACGAGGAAAAAGGAACCTTGGACACGGCTCCTCTGGTTTTCCTTTTGGCTCCGACTGTTGTTTCTTGGTCTGATTCAGTTGCTTCCGGGTCATCCTCGTTGGCCTCACCTTCGTCCTCCAGTCCTGCGAATCGGGTGTGTGTTAGTTGGAGAAAAGATAAACGAAAGGGAAGTAATACAAGTAAAAATATGCAGATCCTGTGCAAATACCTTCACTACCATCAGCCGGCTCGTCCTCGTCTTCCGGGTCTCTGGAAGGGGGGAAGGGTTCAATTCTCCAGAAAGGGTCATCAGCCTAAGACAAAGGAATGAGACTAAGGGTTAGAAGCTGTATCGAGTCAAGGTACGGAAGTAAGTTATGGATATCAGGTATTACCGCTGGAGCCGGGTTGTCCCGAGTAAACGGGGGTAACCCGGTGATGCCCTTTATCACCTCCAGCTTCTCCGTTAAGAAGCCCTTGATGGTCTTGTTAGTATCACCGGTTGCAAAGCTTTTGGTGGAGTATCGGAGCGTATCTGTGGTGTGCCCCGAGTACTCGCACATCAGTTTGGTGCGAACGGAGTTGGGTTGGATCCGGAAATCGACCCATGTTTTTATTAAATTGAGCCCGAGGAGGCCTTGGGCTGAGAGAATGGCTATCTTGGTTAGCAAGGGAAGGATTGTCTCCCTGTCCGAATCTGATGCAAAGGCACTGAAAGACTCGGAGGGCTCGAGGGGAGTCTCAGAGTAACCCGGCAGCTTCTTTTCACTGTCAGGGGAGGTGTCGCGGCAATAAAAGAAGGACAGTTGCCAGTGTTTGACGTGGGAGTGTAGGTTGAGGGCTGGCATTAGAGAATTCCTGCGGCGCTGGATGGATACCCCGCCACAGATTAGGAGCGCTCCGTCGCCGCTTTCGCGGCATGGCTTGCATTGGAATAACTCAACGAAGAGAGTTAAACTCGGCGGCATGCACAAGTACGACTCAGAGAGAACTATGAAGTGGGTGATGTTCAACATGGAGTTAGGCCCTATGTCGAACATTCGGAGTCCATAGTGATCCAAGACCTCCCTAAAGAAAGGGTGACCCGGAGGACGGAATCCCCGGGTCACGTGCTCTACGAAACAGATTACCTCGCTTTCTGTGGGTGTGGGCGAGGTTTCGTTGCCCGGCGCCCTCCAGTGAATGTCCTTCTGAGAGGGGAGAATTCCTAATTCGGCTAGCTCCTCCAACTTGGCTTTCGTAGTTGTGGAACGTCCCCAGTTGGCGGATATGGTTTGGGTATTTCTCGCCTGAGTCGGTTGTTTTCCTTGTCGTTTGGGAGCCATGGGATCAACCTGCAAAGCAAAAGAAAATAGGCGTATGAGATAAGACCCGGGAGTGTTGAAGTATCCGAGTGTGAGGTGTCAAGAAAGCATGAAGCTGAGAATTATCCGGGTAACATGCTATGGAGCGGAAATTATAAAGTATCCGGGTGTTGAATGCAACTGTGGAGATTATAGGTCACTTACGTATGGAAAGGCATTTGGGGTCGATGGGTGGTTGCCCATGTATCTATTGCAAGTAAAGTAGCTGGAAAAAGAGGATTTTCCGGGTGTTAATACAGAGAGCGGAAAATCGAGGAGGAACGGATCTAGATGGGAAAGCTTGCGATCGATCCTACATGAGTTTTGGTGGTTAATATTGGTAGGGGATGAGTTGCGACTATATAGCAGGCGGTTAAAAGAGTTGGTGGATGTCGAATCAATCTAATTTGATGTAATCGGAAAAGTGGTTCGCAGGTTGACCCAGATTCGATCCTGGTTGAAATTGGAAAAATTGCAAGGATAAGTTAGACAGATGTAAGAGGCTTACTGGAGAGATTGAGGTTTGGAAGCGACGGTGTTGGGCGGCGTGGCTCAAACGCCCCTTCACGATTCTTGGCGAGAGGAATGAAGGTGTGATGGCGGAACTTGGCGGCGGCGCGGGACGGCTTGAGGGTGAGCGCGGCTGGAAGCAATTTCGCTTTGATGATGTGCGCGAGCCCCTGGCGGCGGTGCTGCGAGGAAGCGGGGAGCAAGGAGAGAAAGGGGAAGTTGTGGCGTGGTGACGAATTTAGGGTTACCCTCTGAGTGTTATTTATAGAGTAAGGGTGAGCTTATCCCGATGGCCAGAAGCCGGAAATCATGGGGTGACGGTTGTTCACGTGGATTTTGCGAAATATGCGCCAAATATTGAGCAGGGCATCTGGATAAAAGAAAGAAGGAGGTTAACTCCGGGATATCAGGATTGATTATCGAGGATGGGATCCTGGGATTTTTATTATGATTTGGACCTGGAAATTTGAGTCAAAGTGTTCGGAGGAAAAACCCGGGTTATTGTATGGCTACCGTGGAGTGAGGCCTGGCTGAACATCAAAACATCTTAACCCGGCCTCTATATGCCCGTATGTTTGATATCTTTGCAGGGAATAGCAAGCGCTTCAAGTAGGATCCATGAAGCCCAAGCTATTCTGGGGACTACTGATGGAGGGATAATAACCCGGTAGGCCAACTCCAAGGTGTAACCCGGCCCAAGGGACACGGCGCAGGATCCGGCTAAGGATAATGAAACTTCTGGAAGGCCCAAAGTTTGTAGGCCTCGTAACCCGGATTATGGGTTGCGGTAAGGAAAGCTAGGGTTTGTAAGCAGTGTCCGGGTAGGATTCCGGGTGCGCCTTGGAGGGCAAGTCAGGAGGGTACGGTACTTTATAAACCGACCCCTACGTCTAGTTTAGAGAGATCTAAGAACCCTAGCAACATCGTGTGATATCGAGCATCAAGTGTAATCCCAGAGTTGAGTTATTATATCAAGATCGGAGACTCGGCGACTTTGATTGCCGGCTACCAGATCGAGTTGCACCATGTTTTCCTCTGAGCTAAACCCTCTCCCAAATACCTGTGTCGTCTTGCCCCAAGATCAGTTACCCCCGGTAACATCTGCCGTGATCATCCCACGATAGGTGCCTTATCATCAAATTTATTATTAATAGTAACATCAGCATGATTGATTGATTAAACATCGAGCCCCCAGAACATAAAGAAGTAGTAACAGAAAGTAACGGGTAACAGACTCGAGCAAAACAACCTAAGCATGCTAGTAAGACACTGGCTCAGACAATGGGTTGTGGGAAGGGAGATGAGGCAATATCAGGTTTTAAGGGATTCATGTGATAGGTTCGTAACAGAACAACTACTACTAAGGCTAGCAGAAAAGAACAACGGAAAGTATCGGTAATCAATGTTGAAAGGAACACAGTGGTTCATGTGAGTGATAACTTGCCTGCAAAACCCAGTAGCCTGGTACTGAGCTAACTCCTTAGAAGGGGTGTCGTAAGTATCGTCGGTCTCAACGTCGTCGTTTATCCGAGAAGAAGCAAACACAATGCAGAAAGGTAAACAATCAATATCATGGCATAGGTGCACAAACATGGGATGATGCATGTCATGTTAATAGATGCATCAGAATAACTACTTGACAAGATAACACAATTTAATTGGACCCATATGCAATTGGATTGCATATGGAAAAGATCCATTGAAATAAGTGGAAACAAATGATTTACAATTAATTATTATGTGAGAGTTGTTAGCATGATGCATGCATGATGATAACAACAAAATAACAACAAATAACAATGATAGATGCAAGTGATAAAAGGATTTAACAAGTTTTGGAAATCATTGATTAAGTTTGGAAAGTTTGGTTACTTAAAACATGTCACACAAGTAATTGTTGTTTTCATCAAGTTTAATTGTTCAAAATAGGTAACAAAGTTTATATTTGAAAAGAACATCAAATTTTTAGTTGGATTACATGCTTCAAATATTGAAATTTGGATTAGCATGAATTTATTATGAATTAAACAATATTAAACAAGTTTTAATTGAATTTAAAGCAACTTTGAATATTAATTGAATTTTATTTGGTCAAAACATAAATTCAGATTCACATTTGCCAAGTTCACACTTTGGTGGTTTGAAAACATATTTTGCATGTTCAAAAATATTTTATTTGGAGCAAGTTAAGATTTTATCATTTTTAATTGAATTAAACAAGATTTAAATTGTTTAGGCAATTTAAATTGTTCAAACAATGAAACAAATTTTATATTTGAATAGGTCATTCAAAATGGTATGAAAAACATATTTTATTTGCATTATTTGGAATTAGCATGAATTATCTATGAATTATTGCAATTTACATTTGAATTATTCAAATTTGAATTTTAAATGCATTTGGAGTTTTCAAAACAGTACACAAATAAGTTATTTGGAAAGATTATTAAATTTTGAACAGAAAACATATATAACTTTTATTTATCAGGATTATAGATTAAAAGTTATTGGTTTTTAAAGTTTAGGGCCTTATTCTGCCAATTAAAAAAGAAATAGAAATTGAACAGATGCATTTTAAACCTTTTGTTACCGCACTGGAGTGATACACACACGCTGCCAGGGGGGCCCGTGGCCAGCGTGGCGAGAGCACGCACGCGTGGCAGTGGAGTCACTGTCGCGTGGGGCCAGGCGCGCGCTGCGGGAATAAAAGGGAAAAGGTGGGGGTGGTGCGCCCTGGGGTTCGAACCCAGGACCTCGCCCACGCGCAGATCGAACGATACCACTGCGGTGCTTCAGTAGTTGTGATACGAACAGGTACGCAGACAAGGTAAAATAACAGGCGAGGTTAACTGAACTTTTAGAACACCTGCTATCTGAATCCTGACGGCACAGACCGATCAAACGCTTGCCTGACGACGATCGCCGGCCGGCGCTGCTGCTGTGCACTGGGGTGTGAGTCGTGCGGGGGTGTGGTGAGACGGGAGATTGCAGGAGGAAAGGAGGGAGGTGGGCCCTGCTCACCTCGGTCTGCTCGACGCAGTAGCAGCAAGGGGCGAGGCCGGTGGCTGACGGAGGTGGTCGCCGGCGGCAGGAAACGGATGCGTGCGAAGCGATAGTTGCCCCTCCGGCCTTGACGTCTTCAGCGAAGAGGAAGGCCAGGCCACGGGGGCTCCATTCCCGTGGCTGGCTTGGCCCGAGGAGGAACATGGCGAGGGGATGGTGGCGGTGATCTGACGGGAGGCAGCGGCGGTGTGTTTGCAGGCTCAGAGGAAAACAGAGAACTTAGGGGGGGAGAGAGGTGAGACGGCGGCGATGGGTAGCTAGGGTCTAGGGTTCGAGTCTAGGGCAGAGGGAGTATGTTAGTTATAGGGAGAGGGGCTTGGTACGGAGCTGCATCGAGGAGGGGAGAGCTGATCGTGTGGAGGAGAGGTGATCGTACTGTTGACGTCAGGAAGAAGACAGCGACAGGGAGAGGGGTACTGGGCCAGAAGAATAAGAAGTGGGCTGGGCTTAGGTAGAGGTTAGTTAGCTGCTGCTCCTTTTTCTCTTTTGTTATTTTTTGTTTTACTGTTTTTTTTTGTAACAAAAGCAAATGGAAGCAAAACATGAGGGTTTGGGTAGTAAAAATTCTAGGAAAATTCAGGTTAGTTATTTAGGTTAAAAGAAAACAAATTCCAAGATTGGTTTGCAGAAAGGTGACATTTTAAAATAGTGTTTGCATTTGAAACCCAATTTGAAAGAATTTTTCAATATTAAATAAACCTTATTTAAAACAACATTTTTAATAGGGTTTCCCCTAAGATTAATTTGATTGAAAATAGTTGATTGGCTTGTTAAAATTTATAAGTTCAAGAGTGTTCTGTTTGATGCATTTGATTTGAATTTGTGCAATTTAGAAATTAATAGATTAATATTGAAAACAAGGATTTTAATAGGGTGAACCCTATTGATTAAAGTGATTAAAATGAGTTTGATTGTTTTGGAGATTTGTTATAAACTCAAGTTGATTGATGTTTTAAAGATTTGATTTGAATTTGAGATGATTTGGAATTATTGATTGAATTAATTGATTGATTATTGGTTTGATTAAAACCACCAAAATAATGAGTGACCAACATGGAATAAAAATGGAACAATTTGGTTGTTTTCACTTGTTATTTTTATTCCAAAAGTTGTAACAGAACAAGTATGAAAACAAAGCAGTTGAATTTGTTTGATTTTCATTGTGAAAAACAAAGAATAACAGATGCAAAACAAAAGAAACAAATGCAACAATATGATGACATGATGCAATACTTTAATAACAAGAAATCAAACATTCTAAATGGTAGGTTTTCATACTTGGGCTGTTACAACTATCATTGAGAAAATCAAGCTGAAGGAGATGTGTCCGGGTTATACTTCATCAGGTGAGCGCAAGACGGCCTTTTGTCCCCAGACAATCACTACTGTTCGCCAAGTCCCACAAAAGAGTCGGCTTTCAGTAGAGTCTTCATCTGACGTGCCTCATACTATTACTCCATCTGTTTCTGCTCCACCTCGTCCTTTGTATGAACCGGAAAACACTAATGATGCTTTAGCTCAGTTGGAGTAGAAGTACGTTCCTGCTGATGAGGTCAAAGAGGCAGAGGTCATTCAGGCGGTAGTTGAAGCGGAGAATGAAGACCCAGCGCTTCAAGACCCGGCAGCTAAAGACCCAGCAGCTGAAGACCCAGCCAGCAGAAAGGAAAATCTACTGCGGATTAATCTTTGAATTTTTGAGAAACAATAAATTTGGCCCTGACGGGTCTGTAATAGGCTAGATAAACTGCTTTATTTCTAGTCCTATTTTTGGAAGTGCGCATGTGCGCTTAAGATACAATTTTTCTTGTGATAACCTAGCTTCTTGCGAGGTTATGAGGAAATCTTGTTTCCGGGTTACAAGATTTTTTGCAGTACCCTTAATTGTTATTCGGGATTTTCATTGATTGGTTTTTCTTTGCTATCTAGCTCAGTCGGTTTTTCGCATGACATAATCTTAGTGTTTTAACTCTGGTGATTTCAGGGTCATAGTAACCCGGTTTTCCCGGGTTATAGCATGATTAACTTGTCGAGGTTTAAACATCTAGGTCATAAATTGGCGTGTAACCACTGACTAACATGCAAGTATAACCAATATAGTTTGGCATTTGCCAGATTCTTGAGATATAGACTGTGCTCTAGCATCAGCCCCCAAGTAATCATGAAAAAAGATGTTTTACTGTAATGGTAAATTTATTAAACAAATGCTAGTAACTCAGATTTTGTCTAAGTCTGCCTCTTATTGCCAATGATAACATAGTGATTACAATGATCCTATGTATAATATGGCCTCAACTGGGCTATGTTCCATGGTCTTCCGGTTTCATCCTTAGATGTTCGTGATTTATGAGCATCACGCATATCAATGAGGTAATATGACCCATTGTGTAGTTTCTTACTTACTACAAATGGACCCTCCCATGGAGGGCTGAGCTTGTGCATCCCATCCTTCTTTTAGATCAAGCGTAACACTAAGTCCCCTTCTTGAAAACTTCTAGTTTTAACTCTGCGGCTATGATAGCGATGCAGGTCCTGCTGATATATGGCCGACCTGGATGCTGCAAGGTCGCGTGCTTCTTCTAAAGCATCAAGCGAATCCTGACGAGCTAACTCGTTCTGAGTCTCCACGTAAGCAGCCACCCGTTGTGAATCATGACAAATATCACTTGGCAAAACTGCTTCGGCTCCGTAGACCATAAAAAATGGTGTATAACATGTTAATCTGTTTGGAGTAGTTCGTATGCTCCATAAGACGGCTGGTAACTCTTCGACCCAACATTCCGCAGTCTTTTCCAATGGTACCTGGAGTCTAGATTTGATACCTTTGAGTAGTTCCTGGTTAGCTCATTCTGCATGTCCATTGGATTATGGATGTGCTACCGAAGCAAGGTCCAGTCGTATATGGTTTTGTTCACAAAACTTCTGTATTTCCCCCTCTGACAAATTTGTTCCATTGTCTGTTATAATGCTGTGTGGGTAACCGAATCTGAAAATCAACTTTTTAAAGAACTTGACTGCTGTAACCGCGTCACATTTGCTGATTGGTTCTGCTTCGACCCACTTTGTAAACTTATCCACTGCCACCAGAAGATGAGTCTTTTTACCTGACAATCTTTTGAAAGGTCCTACCATATCAAGTCCCCAGACCGCGAAAGGCCAAATTATGGGAATCATACGTAAATCCTGAGCTGGCACGTGATCCTACCTTGCATATCTTTGACATCCTCCACAGGTTCTCACTATGTTTTCCGTGTCAGCATTAGCGGTAAGCCAGAAGAAACCATGTCTAAAGGCTTTTTTAACCAAAGATCTTGAACTTGCATGGTGTCCACAATCTCCTGAAAGGATTTCCCTCAAGATCTGACATCCTTCCTCTGGAGAAACGCACCGCTAGAAAATCCCAATTACACTTACCCCCGTTTGGACGTAGGAAAAATGGGCCAGAATTGCTGATTTGGAATTGGGTGACCAAATTCCGTTGTTTGGAGTGGTATGGAAATCTGCCTCGGAAAAACTAGTCCAATTCCACGGAACCCTCCGCGCGCGTGCGTCCCCTACCAAAACGATTCCGAGCCTACCAGCTCGGAAAGCCTCGGAAAAACTCGCCCACGCTTGCGTACCGGTTCGTTCGACGAAAAGAAAAAGGCTCCCGCTCGCGTTCCTGGAAGAGGCTTCAGCTCGCGACTCAAGCAACTGGCGCCGTCGCCGCCAGTAAGTCCTTCGCCCTGGCGCTCCCTCTCCGTCCCGCTCCCTCCCTCTTCTTCCTCCTTTCCGTCCCCTCACTCCTCTCTTTCTTAGTCCCGGCCAAGCATCTCTTCCCGCGTGCCCCACCAGGACTGCTACCCCTAGGCCACCACGGCGGCGCCAGGGCGCGCTCCAAGGTGATGTTACGCCGCGGTGGCTCGTAGTGCTGGATGAGCGCCAACAGAACAGAGGCTTGGCCTTGCGGTGGCACTGCACCTCGGGAGTGTCCTCACTCTGGCCGTGGCCGGCCGACGACCCGACAGCAGGAGCCGCCACGCCTCTTCTGGCACTGGCACGGCTCTCGAGCCTCATGAGACGCGTTTAGTCCTTCCACATGAGACGAGAGAAAGGATTGCGCCGGCGAATTGTTTATGCGTGCTGGGCAGGACGACAGGTGATGTCGTGGTGTGGCGCGTGGCTGCCTAGGGTGAGTTTGGCTAAACTAAGGCCATCTCAGAAATTGAACGGCACGTCTGCTGCCTCCGGTGCATGGTAAGTACATGGTTTGGACTTGAAACAGAAAACGTACAGCACACGCTTCTACGACCCGGCCGACAGAACAAGTTTTAGCCATACTAGTTCCTCACCTGTTGATGTGTGTGGTCTCACACGCATGGCATGCCCATGTGGGTGTGTGTAATAACTAACTAGTGCGCATGCATGAAGTTTCTTGAGAAGCCCTAGTCAAGTGATGTACATACATGTATGTACGTGCTCTGTTAAAAAATGTACACGCCACTTTGTTGTGCTCTACATCCAAACTCAAAAGAACATCAAATTCCTTGGTTTGTACATCCAAACAAGAATTGGAATTAGGTGATACCCTCTAATTCCAACAATAAATTCCATGCACAACCAAACAATGGAATTGGAGTTACAACTCATTTCCTTTCCATCTTGGATTTGGAATTCCCAGTCCAATTCAATTCCAAACAAATTTTCCTACATCCAAACAGTGCATAATCTTATGTAACTCACCATTGATAACTGTATATGATTTTGACCTTCTGATGACCTGACGAGCTATAACCTCGTCCTGTGGAAGTTCACCTCTCGTAAGGTATGCTAGGTATGGTTCAGTCCACTCTAGTCTTGTATGCAACACTGCTATCAACTCTGATTCCAGGTCCGGGTTTGCTAGGTCTTCCTCCGTTGGAATCTTGACCGACGGGCTATGAAGTTTGTCCGGGAAAACATTAGGTGGAACTTTTTTCTTCTGGGAACCCAAACGAGCTAGTGCATCAGCTGCCTCATTGAGACATCGATCAATGTGATCAACCTGGTAACCCTGAAAATATCCGGCTAGCTGGGTAACTGCTCGCCTGTAAGCTGCCATAACTGCGTCTTTCGAATCCCAGGTTCCTGTAACTTGTTGGGAAACAAGGTCTGAATCACCCAAACATCGAACCCGGGTTACGCTCATCTCCTTTGCAATTCGAAGTCCATGAAATAAAGCTTCATACTCTGCTGCATTATTAGTGCACTTGAATGAAATCTGTAAGACGTAGCGAAATTTATCACCTATTGGGGATGTTAACACCACACCAGCTCCTGAACCTTCTAATTGTCGAGACCCGTCAAAATGCATAGTCCAGTATTTTGTGTCAGGCTTATCTGGTGGAACCGGTAATTGTGTCCAGCCATTTATAAATTCGATCAAACCCTAAGACTTAATCACGGTCCTGGGCTCATATTTGATGTGATATGGCCCCATCTCAATAGCCCATTTTGCAACTCTCCCTGTTGCTTCTCTGTTCTGAATAATATCTGACAAGGGTGCTGAACTGACCACAGTAATGGGATGTTCCTGAGAGTAATGCTTCAGCTTGCGACTTGCCATGAATACCCCAAAAACTAACTTGTGCCAATGTGGGTAACGTTGCTTCGCCTCTCTCAAGACTTCTCTGACATAGTAAACCGGGCGCTAGACAAGACCCTCCTTTCCTTCCATCTTACGCTCGACAACTACGACCGCACTGACTGCCCTGTTATTGGATGCTATGTATAATAATATTGGTTCCTTTTTCTCAGGCGCGACCATGATTGGTGCATTAGAAAGTTGTTTTTTCAAAGCCTCCAAAGCCTCATCTGCCTCTTGATTCCATACGATTGTGTCAGTTTTCCTCAAGAGGTGATACAAAGGTATAACTTTTTCGCCTAACCTGCTTATAAACTGGCTTAAGGCAGCAACACAATCTGTAAGCTTCTGAACGTCCTTCAGGCAAGCCGGCCTTTTCAGGTTATGTATAGCCTGGATTTTTTCTGGGTTTGCTTCAATACCTCTCTCTGAAATAATGAAACTCAGTAACTTTC
The DNA here is from genome assembly GCA_028641055.1 of Alopecurus myosuroides. Classification (NCBI taxonomy): domain Eukaryota; kingdom Viridiplantae; phylum Streptophyta; class Magnoliopsida; order Poales; family Poaceae; genus Alopecurus; species Alopecurus myosuroides. The sequence continues at coordinate 167,454,166 of CM054063.1, forward strand.
CAGCTAGCACTCAAAAAACGCATTTTGTCGGGTTAAATTTCATCTGGTATTTGCGTAAGCTGGCAAACGTCTCTTCCAGGTCTGAAATCAAAGTGTCACCTTTCTGGGATTTTACCACTATGTCATCCACATAAGCGTGTACGTTTCGCCCAATCTGACTTTCCAGACAGTTTTAGATACACCTCTGATAAGTTGCTCCTGCATTTTTTAACCCGAAAGGCATTGACGTGTAACAAAAAGCTCCAAACAGAGTAATAAAGGATGTCTTCTCTTGATCCTATTCCTTCATTTTGATTTGGTGATAACCTGAGTATGCATCCAGGAAACATAGCAATTTGCAACTAGCCGTAGAGTCTATAATCTGATCGATACAGGGTAAAGCGAACGGATCCTTAGGGCATGCTTTGTTCAGGCCTGTGTAGTCAATACACATCCTCCAAGTTCCGTTCTTCTTGAGAACCAGGACTGTATTGGCTAACCACTTTGGGTGTAACACCTCAACTATGAACCCTGCAGCTAGTAACCTTGCTATTTCTTCTCCAATTGCTTTTCTTCTCTCATCATTAAAACGACGGAGGAATTGACGAATAGGTTTCAGATTAGGATCCACACTTAGACTGTGCTCAGCAAGTTCCCTTGGGACACCTGGCATGTCAGAAGGTTTCCACGCAAAGATGTCCCAATTCTCACGGAGGAACTTGATGAGCATGCTTTCCTATTTTTCTGTCATATGAGCCCCCACGCTAAACTGCTTAGATGAGTCGCCGGGGGTAAAGTCCACCAACTTGGTGTCTTGAGCAGACTGGAATTTTAACTTAGACTCGGCTGATGGATTTTTGAGCGAGGTCATATCTTCTGGATCAACTTGCGATTTATACCGTTTCAACTCTTCTTCTGCACACGCGGTCTCTGCATATGTTGCATCACCTTCCTCGCATTCCAAAGCTATGTCTCTGTCCCCATTGACAGTGATATTTCTGTTAGGTCCTGGCATCTTTAGCTTGAGGTAGACGTAGCAAGGTCTAGCCATGAATTTTGCATAGGCTGGTCGTCCAAATAAGGCATGATACGGACTTTTGAATTTTACCACCTCAAACGCCAGCATCTCCGTCCTGTAATTTTCGAATACTCCAAAAGCAACCTCAAGGTATATTTTCCCAATAGGTTGTGCGGACTTACCAGGTACGATCCCATAGAAAACAGTTGACGATGGCTGGAGTTGTATCTCTTGCAGGTTCATCCTTTTGAACGTGTCGTAATAGAGTATGTTTATATTGCTTCCTCCATCCATCAAAACTTTGTCCATCTTATAACCTCCAACTTGTGGAGCCACCACGAGAGCCACACTCCCCAGACTTTCAACTCTAGGCGGATGATCTGCCCGACTCCAGGTTATCGACTGCTCGGACCAATTGAGCCATCTAGGGACAACAGGAGCTACCGTATTGACTGCACGTTTCTGCACCTTGCGTTCCCTCCTGCATGAACTTGTAGTAAACACATGGTATTGACCTGAGCTTAATTGTTTCGGGTTTGTTTGAAAACCGGAATTTCCTCCTTGGTGACTGCCGCCTTGACTGTTTCCCTGGTTACCCTGACCAGGGTGACCCGGATTCTGGTTTCCGGGTCCTGGATTGCTAGGTCCTGAATTTCCGGCTCCCATGTTGCCGGAACTACCTCCTCCATTGCCTTCTGGTCCGTAATTATTGTTACCGCTAGGCCTGAAACCCTGCATAATGAAGCAATTTTCCTAGGAGTGATTTGCTAACTTTCCGTTTTTGCTATGTCTGGGGCATGGTCCTTTCAGAGCCTGCTGAGCCTGAGAAAAACTGTTAGGTCAATTTTTTTTTATTTTCTCTGAAGTTATTCCCCTGGCACTGATTTCTGTAACCTGTATTTGTATTAGCCACTAGATCCGAGGTTCCTTCCCCATTTTTGCGCTTGTTATTGTTCAAGTTCTAGGTTTTGCTGTTACTCTGATTCGGGTTCTGGCTACCCTTGTTTCCATCTTTCTTTGCTTTAGCGGACTTCTCATCGTCGGAGTCCGCATCCTTTGTTTTGTCGGACTCTGCATCCTTGGTCATTGCATCCATTAACTCGCTCATATCATTTACGTATCGCTTGATACGCCCCAGCTTGTGCTTTAACGGATCAAATCTACAATTCCGTTCCAATGCTATGACTGCTTGCTGAGCGGTAAGTCCAACCGATGAATGTATGATTTCTGCGACACGTCGAGACCAGTGCTGAGCAGACTCCCCTTCCTTCTGGACACAATTTTCTAGGTCTGTAATGGTCGTCGGCCGCTTGCAAGTTCCTTGATTTTTTTTGATGAATTGGTCCTTAACTCCTGCCAGCTATTAATTGAGTTAGCGGGTAAGTTTTTCAACCAAGACTTCGCAGGTCCCTCCAGCATCACACTTAAGTATCACGCGCACACCGCGTCGCTTACTTCCAATATCTCCATGGCCATCTCATATCCCTCTATCTAGTTTGCAGGCTCCATGTCAGGCGTATAATTCGCAACTCTACGGGGTCCTTTGAAATCGGCTTGTATTCTCTCATTCCTGATTGCAGGACCGAGGCATTGAATTCCAATTCTCCGAGACCCGGCCTGGGCTGAGTTTGGGACCGTGATTTGAACCGGGGTATGAATATGACCTGGATTCCTGTTTTCCGGTTATGCAACCCTATGTCCTGTATTCAGGACCCCGGGCGCACAAGATACTGCTTTCCTAGGTGGGTTAGGCTGCTGTCAGTTAGCGTTGCTAGATCCTGCTGGGGCTGGAGAATTTCCATGGTGACTCCTTGGCAAAGCTGTCCTACTGTGATAGGGGGTCGAGTGTATCCTGTCCTGGTTACTGTAATTCAAGTGTTGTTTGCAACATCTCAATAGCCCTCTGAGCCTCAACGGCCATAGGGCGACTCTTTTTCAAGTGGGGGAGATGATGCAGCGCGACCCATCCCACCGGGCATGTCTCACACTCCATCATATGTCAAGTCACCATGGATTCAAAAGGTGAACTCATTTCTCTTCTATAACCCATTTCGTACCCCTTTGGACTGTATACTACTTGACCATCTACCCCCGTACATTCCTAGGTATGAGTCGACGAGTACGGATGCGAGGGGAGATGCCGAGGAAGCCCAGGACTCAAGGCCGTCCAAGGTGTACGCGTGGAAGAGGAGGAAGAAGCGAGAAGACAAAGAGGAAGCTGGCCAGGAAGGCCGGCCTGGCCGGCTCCCCATGCCGGCGCTCTCGGTTACCTGTCCGTCCTAGCAGCCCGGCCTAGGCCGGTTCCCCTGCGCCCCTCAGGCCAGCTCCCATGCGCCTTACCTGCATGTGCGCAGAGACATGGAATATTCCCTCGTATCCCTCTACCTACACCCTACTACTATATATAGGACCCATCCCCCTCCTTCCTAGGAAAGAGTTGACTTGAGATAGAGTTGGGCCTTGTGCTCCCCCTCCCATGTGGAGAACCTCCCCCATGGGATCCATGGCTGCTCCATAGATTCATCTATTGGATTGTATCAAGATCTCTCCAAGTAGCTACTCTTTCACCTCATGATTCTGGTAGTTCTTGCCAACCTTCCCCTTGTGGATTTTGTTGGATTGGTGGACCGAACGGTGAGAGGAATTGGTTCCAATTAGCGTGTTGTTGACTTGGGTTTGCGATCCCTCGTAGGCTTCACGAGTTATCTCCCCTTTTGTGTGCGTGAGTTCATCGTGTTCTTCATGTTCTTCACGTTCTTCCCAATCTCCCCAACTCTCGTGCGTCAATCCATGAATATCGGGCCACCCTAGAGGTCAAGCCTATATCATGAACTGTGGACCCCGGTCCATTTTCTCATACTAATAATAGAACCACTGCTTCCACTGTTTTCAGAGTGCTACTACTGTTTTCATACTGTTATCATACTATTTTCCACACCGCAGCAGAAACAAGTTAATCCTCTGTGAGAGACTCAAGATGGCAAAAACACAGATAAGATATTAGCATACGTTCGTGAAAGGAAAAGTATGAAAACCTCCCCGAAAGACAGAAGAAAAAAGCATACCTTGGGAGGAGGATTTTCGGCGTTAAACAATGGCAGGCTTTCCTCGTATTGATCACGAGTGGCCACCAAGTGATTGATGCGCTTCTTGAAGTCCTTCTCGGACATAGCCTTCCTGGTCACCCTCATCGCATCATCCGACCCCGTGTACTCACAAAGAAGGCGGCCGCTGTGGAAGGCGAAAGGCTGAATCCACCTTCTGAGCCAGCAAAGGACAGTGTCCATGCCGGTAAGAGGCGGAGAGGAAACGACCAGTTTGGAAATCCGTATTTTGATCCGTAGCAGGTCTGGAGGAAGAACCTGGACTGCGTCCAAAGCTCTATTTTCTCTGGGAGTGGCGGAAGAATTTTCAAAAGGCGGAATGCCCGTTTCCTTTTCAGGAAACGGGACATCTGGGTGGTAGAAAAAAGAACCGTCCAGAATTTGACGGATTCCGAGGTCTTGATTTTTGGGAACCATATCTCCATGTATCTGTGCAGGTTGAACAATATGGTCCCACAAGTCGGAAGAACACCATCTAAGGTGTTTCGCTTCATGTTGAAGCAGTATTGAAAAAATTCTAGCCTAGGTTCTATGCCTAAATATCCTTCGACCAAAGCCTGGAAGCCGGCAATGTAAAGAGTGGAGTTTGGAGGCAGGTTATGGGGTTGAACCCCGTAATGTTGTAGAACCTAGAGGAAGAAGGCGGACAGAGGAAATCCCATACCTCTAAGAACATGAGAGGCAAGGACGACCCGTTCCCCGTCCTTTGGCTGTGGCTCATTGTCGTCTTTGTCCACCCGCCATTTGTCTTTGGTGACGAAGCCATCTTTTTCTAGGCTCCTCATCAGAGCCAGTGCGGTGTTGCACTGGCTCCAATTGCCGGAATCCTCTCCGTCATCTTCTTTTCCTCCGGTGGTGGCGACGGCCCCGATTCAGAGACTGGAGGGGGTGGAGGAATAGAGGAGGGAGGTGGCATAGCACCGATTGCGGAGCTTAGATCTCCGCCTGTCAATGCTCCCGCGGGAGCCTCCTGCGTGCTCATGGAGGCGCTTGGGGGAGCTGTCGGAGCAGAGGTGGAGGTGGTTTCCACCGCGGGTTCGAGGTCGACGGTGGCCTCGGGCGTGCGCGAGGGTCTTCTGGTGGCCGTTTCCTGGTGGCACAACCGCAGAATAGAACTTCGGCCGCCGATGTTTGGGATCTTCGGTGAGGTTCTTTCTCTCTCTTCTCTTGGAAACGAAAAGTGCACGGGTGCTCTGTGGAGTGCTCGGGTGAATCATGTGGAGAAGGAAGAAGGGAACGGAGGGGCCGAGGCAGGATATTTATAGCCATTTCCCTGAGATTTGTCCCAACTGCTAATTTAGCCATTGGATTACTGACACGTGTCGCACAGTAAAATCCGGGATACGAGGAGACGGGGTGATAATGTTTAGCTCCTCGGTTCTCGCGCAGAATCTATCACAGATACGTTTTTCCGCCTTTTGACTGAAACCAAACGCCAATGATGTAAGCATGATTTTATCGCTTACTTCATAGTTTCCTTCTCTGTGAAGATTCGTGGAAGAAATGCCACATTACGGAAATTCGAGTTTGACATAAGAAATTTCAAATCAAAAAAGATTCAAGACTCGAATGTCGACTTTTCCGAAAAGAACAAAAATTGTTGAAGGACGGCAAGATGAAGTATTAACTCTCCTTGGGGGATACTGTCAGATATATGCCAATTAGGGGTGTATCCAGCATTGGCTAAAGCCCAGGTTATCAAGGTGGCCCGCATGCAATGGAGCAAAGTCCATTGGGCGGCCCAGTAAGCTGACGCACAGGAAGCCGGATTCTAGAAGAACCCAGACCACGACCCACTACATGGTACGGCTTGGAGGAGAAGCTGGATGCCTTACTTTCCAATAATAGTAATACTTTCCGTAGTCTTCTAGGTTTCCTTCCTATAATCCCTAATCCGGCTATCTATATAAAGCCGTACAGGAGCAATCCAGAAAAGACAACAAGAGAACAGAGGTTTGAAGAGCTAGAATCCAACTCGCCGGGAAGCTCATCCTCGCCATGTTAGTGAAACCATACTCATAATTGTACTTTGTATACTTTAGGATTTAGCCCTGATTTAGTGAGATTGCAGGAGTAGGAACGCCGCCATAGTTGCGACGTACCGAACCTGGGTAAATTGTGTCATTGTTTCTAGTACTTCCATGTTTCCACCCACGGTTCTATCAGCGGGCTTATGGCACCCCATGCCATGAACCCGACTAAGAAGACTGGACATCCACATTATAAAAAACTGGCATATGGCGTATTCTTCGCGTCACGAAAATAATGTTATTACTTCCAAGGACATTCCATAATAGTGGTAAACAAAGCACCACTAGGGGATATCATAAACAATGCGGACGGAACAGGCCGAGTCGCCAAATGGGGCATCGAGCTTGCGGCATTCGATATTAAGTATCTACCCCGGACTGCAATAAAGTCTCAGGTGTTGGCATATTTCATCGTTGATTGGGCAGAAGCCTTGGAAAAGCACTCCAACGCCGGAATCGGAATATTGGATTATGCATTTTGACGGATCCAAAATGAAGGAAGGCGCTGGTGTAGGTGTAGTACTAAAATCACCAAAAGGCGATACAATGGAGTATGTGGTACAAATTCACTTCAATTCTACTAACAATGTAGCAGAATATGAAGCACAACTTCATGGCTTGCATATTGCAAAACAAATAGGTGTCAAGCGCATCCTATGTTACAGATACTTGGATCTAGTGCAACACCGGTTTAACTAGACGTGGGATGCCAAAAGCCCCATAATGGCGGAATATCGAAGGATAGTAGCCGAATTCACCATATGCTTCCTAGGTTTTGAAGTAAATCATGTAAAGCAGGAACAAAACCAGAACGCGGATGCATTAACTCGAATGGGCTTGGAAAGGGTAAAAACATTTCCACCGGGAGTGTTTGTTCAACATCTGTTCGAACCATCCATCAAAGGAGGAGATGTAGATTATCCATTAATTTCTGAGTCAATTGCAGTACTACTCGCAATCCCGGATTGCACGGTAACTTACCTGAATTTCTTAAATAATCAAAAATTCTCGGATGGAGCGAATGAAGTATTGCAAAGAAAGGTAAAACGCCGATGCAAGGGATACACAGTAATTAATGGTCACTTGTATAAACGCAGCACATTCGGAATCTTCCAGCGTTGCATTTCACCGGAAGAAGGACTACATATCCTGCAAGAAATTCATGCCGGATATTGTGGACACCATGCTCACTCCAAAAGCATTATGCATAAAGCATTCCGGGCAGTATTTTCTGGCTCACAGCCAAGAAGGATGCATAACACATAGTTAATACATGTGTCATATGCCAGTATTACGCAAAGCAGACAAATTTGCCGGCCCAAGAACTCAAGACTATTCCCATAACTTGGCCATTCGCGGTCTTGGGACTGGATATGATGGGCCCATTCAGAACTGCAAGAGGAGGCTAAACCCATAAAAAAACTTGACGGTGTGACAACTAGAATTTTTTTCATTGACATAGTCATGAGATATGGCGTGCCACACAGTATAATCATGGACATCAGAACAAACTTTGCAATTGGAGAGCTGGCAAAATACTGCAAGCAGAATGGAATTCGGCTTGATCTAGCATCAATGGCACATCCACAGTCCAATGGACAAGTTGAACACATGAACAGTTCAGTTATGCAAGGAATACGTCCAAGACTTGAATCGCCTCTTCTGTCGTGGTGGTGTCACGGCAGATGCCATGGGATGGCTAAAGATGTGGGGACGAAGGACGCTGGAGGTGCTCGGGGAGGGATCACGCGACGAGTAGCCGCGTGAGGTACGAAGTAAACACTGCAAACAACACGATCTACCCAGGTTCAGGGCCCTCGTGAGGAGGTAAAACCCCTACTCCTGCCTTTCTCTATGTATTCTGGTGTCTCACCGAGTAGCCACAGCACAATGTTCTTGCTACCGAGTAACCACTCTCCACTCTAGGTGATGAACTAGGTCAAGAATTAGGTCACCAAGTGTTCGATCCTAACGTGCGATGTGGCGATGCCTCACGCAGGAGGCGGCGGGGCACCTTATATACCTGGTGCCCAGCCGGATACGTCCAAACCTAGACAAGTGTCGACATAGTGTGCACATCGTCCTTCTTCCGGGTTCCCGCTGACAGCTTTGGTTCCTAATCTTGGCTGCATCTGGAAAGTCGTTGGGCAAAACAAGGGGACAGACTGGTATCACTGTGCCAAACACAGAGTAGGGCCCCCTTATCCTGCGACGGCCTGCTTCCATGCTTTCATTGTCAGGCAGGCCGGTCCCAGATGAACAGTAGTTCGAATAGTGCCAAGTACGGACCCAGGATACGCGGGATCCTGTGTCAGAACGGCTCCTTTGACTTTCTGGCCCGAGTAGGTTCCCGCCAATTTTACTCGGGTCAACTCTTTTACTCGAATGGACAGAACTTGATTGATTCTTCCTTCTGGTCATCTTGAGGTAAGACCGAGTAGCAGTCAACCGGGTAGCAAGTACCGGGTAGGCGGCTACTCGACCAAACCTCTCTTCTGACAGTCGCCTTTACCACTTGCCTTTACCCTACTCGGGGGTAACCCCCCGACAGCAGTCCCCGAAGCTGGTTGAGTCTTGCGAACTCGTTCACTAGGCTCTGCCAGCTTAAAACCAATCTTTGCAACATAGCCCTTGAACCTCAAGATGCCGAGTAAAAGACCTCCGAGTAGTACTCCAGAAAGTACCTTGAGTTTCCTGTCTTCTGAATAGCACCTGCTTTCTACTCTGTAACCGAGTAAAAAGACTTAGAGAATTTCTCCTCTTGTGCCTCTGCAGCGCAGAGCACAATCCAGCCTTCCGTGTCGCAACTGGACACGAGCATCCGCGACCCCGACGTCTCGTTGCCCAGGATACAACGTGCCACGCGCCCAGTTTTCACGGAGCGGGCCCACAGGCTCGTCATGTCCCATCAAGCGCAGTAATATCCCACGATCTGGTCGTGGGATCAACTGTGGCCGTTACGCGCGCGTTCCGCGCTTGCGTGCGTTTCTATCCGGCCACAGGCCCCACCACACGGGAATCATGGCCACGATCGATCCCACTACCCCGATGGTAACGGTAGCCTGAGGCGAGGGTATAAATACCCCCACCGGTAACTTCCTCTTCTCCTCCCTTCGCACTTTTCCCCTTTCGTCTCTCTGTTCTTCTCCGCCGCCGAGCTCTCCGCCGCCGCGCAACCTTTCGCGCCGCCGCGGTCTCACCCAATCCACTCACCACCTTCCGATTCTTCCCATCTTTCCTGCTCGTGGCCATGTCTCGCGCCGGCTGGGCTGGTTTGCACGTCACCGCCGAGGACTGCGCCTGGCTCGTGAACACCCGGAGGGTTCCTCCTGGTGTTCAGTGCCGGCCGCCTGAGGGCGAGATCGTGCCAACCCCACGGGAAGGTGAGCATGTGGTCTTCCTGTCCCACTTCGAGCGCGGATTCGGCCTACCGGCCTCCGACTTTCTTCGCCGCTTCCTGGACCACTTCGGTCTCCAGATGCACCACTTGCCACCAAATGCCGTCGTCTTCCTCGCTTACCACGCCGTGGTATGCGAGGCCTTTCTCGGTATCCATCCCACGACGGATACCTGGTTGAAGTATTTCCATCTCCGCCAGCAAACCATCGGGAAGAAGGATGGCGCGGCCGCCAGCAGCCGCGCAACCGATACTGGCTGCGCCATGATGGTGCAGCGGTCGGGGACCAATCACCCTCGCATCAAGGGTTTGGAATCCGTCCGGATGTGGCAGAAGACCTTCCTCTACGTCAAGAACATCCCCGCCACGGAAGGAGGCCAGGTAACTGACAGAATCAATCTGCCTGCTTGGAGTAATCGCGCTCCATCCGGGAAGAATTGGAAATCGAAGCCCTCCAACGACCTCAACTCGAAGGAGATGGAGGCGCGGCTCGGTGTTCTAATCGACGAGGGCCTCAAGAGCGATGATCCTGTGGCTTGCTGGATCAAGAATCGCGTGCTGCCTCTGCAGGAGCGCAACCATCTGATGTGCTATATGGGAGGCCCCCGCGACTGCACCAGAACGACCACCATCGAGCTCGACAACGCGGATGTTCCCGCGCACGCCAGGGCCATCCTGTCAACAAGCCTTGGAGACCACTGGCAGTATGGGTTCATCCCATTCAGCCGCACGAAACCGATTCCCCGGGTACGTTCTCCTTATTCTGCTTTCGATATTTGCCATCTGACTAGAAAATCTTCTCTCTTGGCTGCAACTAGCAATTGCATTCTGTACCGAGTAGAGTACTTAGTAGAATTGTATAGGCTTAGTGTGCTTTGTGCCTGCACGCCTTGTCGGGTAACCTACTTGGAAATAATTCTTAGGTTTAATAAGCTTGATGCCTGCACGCCTTTCCGAGTAGAACATTCGGTAAAATTGCTTAGGCTTAGTGTGCTTTGTGTTTGCACACCTATCCGAGTAGAACATTCGGTAAAATTGCTTAGGCTTAGTGTGCTTTGTGTTTGCACGCCTATCCGAGTAGAACACCTTCCCGCTACTCGGCTAACTTGTGACACTTCTCCGCTCTTCAGGTCCTCAATCGCCAGCTTATGGAGAGCTGTGAGCGCTTTGAAGGCAATTGGTTTGCTGACCGAGAGGAGGACGACAAGGCCTCTTTTGAGACTGCAGACCAGATCAACCTTCCTCACTCCCCTACGACAGAGAAGCAGCCTGCCGAAACATCTCTTCGCGACTGGTCTGATGACGAGTTCGAAGGTAACTGAATTCGCGCTCTCCCTCTGCGAAAAGCACAAGCCCTTTGCCTGCTGTTTCTGAAGTGTTTTCCTTCCTCCCTATTTCACAGATGCTGCAAATGCTGAGGATGATGACGAGGACGAGGAGGAGAAAGCCCTTGAGGTCAATCCTCTTTCTGTTGCTGCACCAGCTACCCGCAAACGGACCGGCAGCGGCGCCCTAGAGCCCCCCGCCAAGAAGAAGAAGGTGACCGATAAGACGACTAAGAAAGCGGTCGTGAAGAGAACGAGGCGAACAATTTCCTCTACCACCGCGTAAGTTTCTTCTCGGTTGCATGTTTCAGTTCGCTTTGTTCTTCTCGGTTGACTCCCAATCCTTTTCCTTCACTGTTTTCTCTTGTTTTCCTCCGCCCTTTTCTTATCTTTGATTCCAATTTCCTTTTTCAGAGCCCCCTTGAACGCGGATGCTGCTCTCGCGCCTGAGCAGGCCAAGAAACAAGCTGCCATCGACGTCGACAATGTTGTCGACCTCGAGGGCGATGGGGCCGACACCACCAACACGCGAGCAGGGCCTGAGCAACAGTCCCGCGCCGATCCAGAGGCGCAGGACGCCGCACACCAGGACAGGCCCCCTTCTCCTCCGGCTAGCACCGCCGAGGAGAACCAAGACCGTGATCAGGAGATGCACGATGATGACGCCGTCGTCGAGCGGCAAGAAGCCGAACCTGAGCAGCTAGCCACAGACGCTGCCGGACAAGAGGATCCCGCTGCCGAGCAGCGGGTAGAAGATACAACCATGACTGAGGAGTATCCCCTGAGCAGTGCGCAACCAGGCGCTGCACAGAGTAGCGCGCAACCAGATGCTGCACAAAGTGGTGGGTCCGTGGTGCCACCCATTGATCAAGGCTCTGCACCGCCAGATTCCTCCTTGGTGCCACAAACCAAGGACGCAGCCAGCCCTCCTGCCGGGCGAGTAACCAGGAAACAAGCCCTAGATGCTTTGAAGGAGGCAGTCGAGAAGAAGGCAGCCGAGGAAGGGAAAACCGAGAAGAGGGAAACCGAGATGCAGAAGATCGAGAAGCCAACTGCTCAGAAAGAGAAGGCAAAGAAGAAAGCTGCCGACAAGCCGCCGCCGACACCAGCTGGCCAGTCCAGGCAGCTGGTTATCCGCAATCCCAGTGCGGTTCCTGCCGCCGCTACCATAGCTGATCAGCCCCTCTACCCGGATTATATGGTGAAGGTCAGCCAACAACGCCAGATTGGCCTTTCCGTCGAGGACCAGAAGATTGCTCTCACAAGAGGAAGGAAAGCCTTGGCGGTGGACTCCGGGCCCCCGGCCCCAAACCAGGACAGATCCGTCTCCATTGCTTCTCGGGGAGCTCAAGACCAGGCGATATCATCCCAGAGCCTTGAGCAGGTACTCGACCTCATTGGCTTCATTGATGCCAAATGGGATAGTAAGATTCTCGGCAACCCCAACTGGAACGGCATCGATCTGGGCGACATCGACCACATGCGCCAGGACTGGAACAAGGTGGACTTGGGTTGCAAACCCATGACCGTCTCGACCACTTCTGCTACTCTGGCTGCCAAGATGTTCGTGCACCGCAAGAATGCAGAAGATCTCGAGCAGTCTTACGCGGTAAGCCTCAACTTATCTTTTCCGAGTTGCATCTCTACTTCTTTTCTTCTCTTCCTTTTATCCTTATCCATCACCCAGTCCCCGAGATTCTGGCCGAGTAGGCGGACACTCTTCCGAGTAGCCGCCTTCTCGGGTGGAATCTCAAATACTTTGCCTGACACTTGTTTCTTTTGCTTCTCAGAATAGTGTACTGAAGCGGACCAACTTGCACCGCCAACTTCTCTGGAACCACGCCATTGCCAAGAGGCGTATTGCCGCCCTTGAGAAGGAGAAGGTGAGCGCCGAGGAAGCCGACAAGGAAGTTATGAACAGTACCATGAGGCTGTCCGAGGTGGAAGGTACGCTTCTCGCTTATGCGGTTCTTGCGTTTTTTGTTTACGCCCGCTATTGCTTTTTGCGTTAACCATTTCTACTCTGCAGGGAAACTGAAGGCCCTGGTTGACGAGCATTCGAACTGCCGTGCCTTTGTTGCGAATGCCGAGACCACCATCAAGAAGCTTGAAGGTAAACCTCCGTCTACTCGGTTTGCCCTTGTGTCTGTTTCCTTTGCTTCTCTGCTAACCGTGCTTTGCTCTTTTCAGAAGATCATAAGAAGTTTGTTGTCGAGCATCAGGATTGCCTTAAACCTGCTGAGGTTCAGCAGCAGTTGTCCAGCCAGGCCGTTGAGCTGGTTAAGGAGCACACAACAGAGATGGAGCAGCTGCAACTCCAGCTGCAGAAGGCCCTCCAGGATGCTCTCGACCTTGGCGCCGAGAGGGACAGAGTTATCGCCGAGAAGGCCAAGGCTGAGACAACTTTCAATGCCAAGATAAAAGCCCTCGAGCAGGAGTGCGAAGTGCTGAAAGAAGGCAATGCTGGGCTCTTTACTCAGCTGGATGGCCTGCGCTTGCTTGAGGAGAAGCACGTTTCCAATGAGGAGGAATGGAAAATCCAGTTGCAGCAGCTGCGCCACGAGCTTCACAGTAAGTTTCCTCCTTTCTGCATCTCTTCTTCTCGGTTCTGCCTCTTCTCGGATCCTGTGACTGAATTTCTCACTTGCTTTTGTGCAGAAATCTTCCCTGATCTCGTGTCCGCTTGCGCGCCAGCTTTGGCCAAGGCCCGAGCAGCTCGCATTGAGAAGGGCGAGGCCGCGGACACCAGAGCCGAGATCGAGGATAGCCTGCTGGTGATGCGAGGGCACTTCGAACGCCTGGCCGGCGTGGGCACCGACCTGGTGCGCGTCGGCTTCGAGCTCCACAAGCTATTCTGGCCTGAAGATCCCGCGCCGACAACCATCGGTGGCCTTGCTCTGAAGCTGCGCAATGTGAAGGCCGAGTTGAAGAAGTGGCGCGCCTCGGGAGCTCGGGCAGGCGCTGATCTGATGCTGCTCTGCGTCGCCTCCTGGTACGAGAATCTGAACATGCAGGTCATCCGCGGGAAACGCGCCAATTCCAAGTGGGAGATGGATCCCAGCTGCGTGACCACGCGCAAACTGATTGCGTATGAGGTTGCGGAGTGCGCGGATACGGCAACCTTCATCGATGGCCTCCCTGAACCCGACACCGAGATGGAGGAGGACGAGGAGGAGGACGAAGAAACAGATCCCGAGTTGGGCTTCTTCGATTCTCCCCAGGGCAAGGGGAAGGCCGCAGTCGTCGCGAGTAGCGATGAAGAGGCCGAGGAGATCGACACAGCTGCCCTCGAGTTCGGCACCTCCTCAGGAGCCGCCCTCGACGACACGGTGCGCCCCCACGCCCCCGAGACCGGCTCTGCTTCCGCGACAACGCCCATCTCGGTGGCCACTGCTACTTCTGAGCAGCTCGCCACCGAGCCTGACGCCGAGCAAGCGAGGACTGCTGATGCCAGCGCAGAGGCGGACGCCACCAAGGCCACTGAGGAAGGCGAAGCAACCAAGGCGAGCACCGAGAACGCCCCATCAACCTGAATTTGATTTCATCCTGCAAATTTCTTACTCAAACACTTATCAGATCCCCGGGATGCCGGGAGCAAATGTATCAGACTATTTTATTCCGTTGCTACTCAATTTTATTCCCACTTTTGTTATTTCCAACTTAATCAATTTGTTCAACCTGGGCTGGATGCCGAGTTGCGTTATCATGCGAGTCCCCGAGTTGCATTTCTTATTCACTCTCCTTTTCGTCTCAGCTCTACCCGCAACTTGTTGCTTTTTTGGTATTCGAGTCACAAGAGTTAAAGAGTAGAGCTGCAAATACTTAGCCGCTTAGAAACAATCATAGTAACGCAGCCCACCACTTAGCCGGAAAGACAATTCACAGAACAGTAATAAAAACACCCTACTCGGTTCCTGCACTCTTCTTTTCCTTAGTAATTTTTCTTGTGCTCATGGACCTTTTGCTTGTTCTCTTGCTTGCCATGAAGCCGGGTTTCGGACAGCAGCAAAGTCGAAGAGTTGGCATGTAGGTTTAAACACAGTACTCAATGTACCTTTGAATTTTGAAGTAGAGCAACCGAATAGGCAAAAGGTAAAGCCGAGTAAAAACACTTAGAGCAATTTTGGACGAGGGCAGTCCCCGAGATCAATTTCAGATTGCAGAGTAGAATTTCAACTCGGATAAGAGGGTACATACACATCTTTGCTCACGAATGAAAACGACGGAGTAGAGCTACATTCCAAGGGCGCTTGGTTTCCTCTCCGGATTTATCTGCCCTGTTCGCCTGTGGTGGGCGCACATCTACAAGATAGTAAGCATCGTTGTGCAGCGCTTTGCTCACAATGAAAGGCCCTTCCCATGGAGGAGACAACTTGTGCATCCCGGCTGTGCGCTGCACAAGCCTAAGGACCATGTCTCCTTCTCGGAAAACCCTTGGGTTCACCTTTCGGCTATGATAACGCCGCAGGTTTTGCTGGTAGATAGCCGAACGTGACAGAGTCAGCTCTCTTGCTTCTTCAAGCAGGTCAACGTCGTCTTCTCGAGCTTCTCTCGCCTCCACCTCTGTGTAGAGGGTTACTCGGGGGGAGTCATGCTCTAGGTCTATTGGCAACACGGCCTCAGCCCCGTATACCAAGAAGAATGGCGTGTAGCCGGTTGACCGGTTAGGGGTAGTCCTTAGACTCCACAACACCGCTGGCAACTCGTCTAACCAACACCCAGGTGTTTTCAGCAGTGGCTCCATCAGCCTTGGCTTTATGCCTGCCAGTACCATGCCATTTGCTCTTTCAACTTGCCCATTGGAAGCGGGATGCGCGACTGACGCCACGTCTAGTCGGATATGCTTATCTCTGCAGAACCGCACCATTGCTCCCTCAGCGAAATTAGTGCCGTTGTCGGTGATGATGCTGTGCGGGTAGCCATATCTCAGGATCACATCCTTCACGAATTTCACAGCTGTGGCCCCATCGCACCTCCGAATAGGTTTCACTTCAATCCACTTGGTGAACTTGTCCACCATGACCAGGATGTGAGTCATGTTGCCTCTAGCCGGCTGGAAAGGCCCAACCATGTCCAAACACCAAACAGCAAATGGCCAGGTGATAGGAATTGTTTTCAGCTCGGAAGCAGGCATGTGAATCTTACTTGCGAACATCTGGCAGCCAGTGCACTTTCTCACGATGTCCTCAGCTTGCTGCAGCGCTGTGAGCCAGTAGAAACCATGCCGGAAAGCTTTCTGGACCAGTGCCCGAGAAGAGGCATGGTGCCCGCATTCTCCTTGGTGTATCTCTACCAGGATCTCTTCTCCTTCTGCTGGGTCCACACAACGTTGCAGCACGCCAGTGGCACTTCTCTTGTGCAGCACATCTCGGACTATAGTGTAGCCCTTGGATCTTCTCTGAATCTGTCTTGCAGCCACCTCATCTTCTGGTAGAGTGCCGTCCCTTAGAAAGGATAATATGGGCATAGCCCAACTCGGTGTCTCCCGTGCGGGAAACACTGGTTCGTCCACTTCCATTGGGACGGGTGCCTCTGGTTGCTCTTTAGGGATGGGAGCACTTCTCTGAAGCCCAGACCGATTAGCAAGGACTTCCTCAATGAATGCGACAGTCCCCGGGTTAAGGACAGCAGTCCCCGAGTAAGGAGTGGCAGTCCCCGAGTAAGGAATGGCAGTCCCCGAGTAAGGAGTGGCAGTCCCCGAGTAAGGAGTGGCAGTCCCCGAGTAAGGAGTGGCAGTCCCCGAGTAGAGGACGGCAGTCCCCGGGTTTCCTGTAGCATTCTCCCAGTCAATCTCCATGGGATCAGATTCCTCACTTGGCAGAGAAGGAACAAATATGGACTCCGAGTTGGGAGAAGGCTTGATGGATGGCTTCCTCAAATGCTCCAAGGCGATTCCCGCCGGGATGGATTGCCGAGAAGATCCCAACTTGGATAACTCATCTGCTGCTTCGTTCTCTGCTCGGTGAATGTGCTGGAACTCACAACCTTCGAAGAACCCAGTCATAGACTGCACCAGGAAGCGATATGATGCCATGTTGGCATCTAGAGCATCCCATGTACCCGAGACTTGCTGCACCACCAGATCTGAATCACCATAGCATATAATGCGCTGCACGCCAACCTCCTTTGCTACTCGCAAACCATGCACCACTGCCTCGTACTCTGCTACATTGTTGGACGCCTTGAAGTGAATCTGCAACACATACTTGAGCTGATCTCGCTTAGGTGATGTAAGCACTACGCCAGCACCAAGGCCTTCCTTCACCTTTGAGCCATCAAAGTGCATCTTCCAGTAGTTAGAAACTGGGGCAGGAGGCTCATACTGCACCTCGGCCCAGTCTACCAGGAATTCCGCCAGAATCTGAGACTTGATGGCTTCTCTTCTCGCATACGCGGGTGCATACGCAGCCAGCTCGATTGCCCACTTGGCTACTCTGCCACTCGCCTCCTTGTTGCCCATGATGTCCGAGATGGGAGCAGAGCTCACAACCGTGATAGGATGCTCCTGGAAATAATGCTTCAACTTCTTGGCGCCCAGGTACACGCCGTAGGTCATCTTCTGGTAGTGCGGGTAGTTTTGCTTGGAACTGGACAGCACTTCACTGAGATAGTACACTGGGCGCTGCACACTCTTGCCTTCTTCTTCTCGTTCCACCACAATCACCACACTGACTACTCGGTTAGTCGCAGCAATGTACAGCAGCATTGGCTCCTTGGGTAGCGGACTAGCCAAGATGGGAGCGCTAGCCAGCATTGCTTCAGCTCGTTGAATGCCACGTCCGCTTGCGGAGTCCAGACAAACTTGTCACTTTTCTTCATCAATTGGTATAGAGGCAGCGCCTTCTCGCCCATTCGGCCCAGAAACCGGCTCAGAGATGCCAAGCAACCTGTGAACTTCTGTACATCTTTCAGTGATCTCGGCAAAGACATGCTCTCAATAGCTTTTATCTTTGAAGGATTGGCTTCAATGCCCCGACTAGAAACCAGAAAACCGAGTAGCTTTCCAGCCGGTACACCAAAGGTGCACTTACTCGGATTCAGTTTCATTTTGTACTTGCGTAGGTTAGCAAAGGTTTCCTCCAGGTCGGCAAGCAGAGTATGTGTTTTATTCGTTTTGATGACAATGTCATCTACGTACACCTGCACATTCTTGCCGAGCTGATCGTGCAAGCATTTCTGCATGCATCTCTGATAGGTTGCACCCGCATTCCTCAAGCCAAAACACATGACACGATAGCAATAAGCCCCGTACGGGGTAATGAAAGCAGTCTTTATTTGATCAGCAGGATTGAGTGCAATCTGGTGAAAACCAGAGTAGGCATCTATGAAAGACAACAGTTCACAACCAGCAGTGGAATCGATCACCTGATCGATGCAAGGTAGCGGGAAAGGATCCTTGGGGCATGCCTTGTTCAAGTCGGTGTAGTCGACACACATGCGCCACGCAGTGGCAGCCTTGGGATCCTCCTTCTTCTTCTCGACCATGACCGGGTTGGCTAGCCAGTCCGGATGCAGCACTTCCATGATGAAATTGCTTATCAGTAACTTGGTGATCTGGTCACCAATGGCCTTCCTTCTCTCATCTCCGAAGCGGCGCATAGCCTGCTTCACTGGTTTGGCGTCAGGACGCACATGTAATGAGTGCTCAACCAACTCCCTCGGGACTCCTGGTAGATCTTCATTGGACCAGGCGAATACATCCCGATTCTCACGGAGGAAGTGGATGAGCTCGCTTTCCTATTTCTCCGCCAACCCGGAGCCAATGATGGCTACGCGGTCGGGGAACTCGGGGTCGACCTGGACCTTCTTGGTCTCCTGAGATGCCTGGAATGCAGTCCCATGCTGGGTACTCGGCACGCCTTGCGCGCTAGCTTGCGCGGATTGCGCCATGGCCACCACCTCATACATCTTCTTCTTCTCGGCAGCAATCACCATCGACTCCGCCAACTGGGAGCTAGCAGAGGCACACTCCATGGACTTCTTGTAATCACCAGAGATAGTAATGATGCCATTGGGACCAGGGATCTTCATCTTCAGATATGCAACATGGGTAGAGGCCATGAACTTGCTCAGAGCAGGCCTGCCGAGTAGAGCATGGTAAGGACTCTGATGATCCACCACCTCGAACTGCAGGCGCTCTGTGCGGCAGTTATCCCTGGTGCCGAATAGCACATCGATCCACACTCGGCCAATCGGGTTGCACGAGATCCCGGGCACAATGCCATGGAAGGTGGTCTTGCTGGGCAGCATCATGTTCTCGGCCAGGCCAAGCTTCTCGAGCGTGTCTTTGTACACGATGTTGATGCTGCTGCCGTTGTCGATTAGCACCTTGCTGAACCTCACATTCTTCTCGGGACCCAGGAAGGTAGGATCCAGCACCAAGGCATAGCTACCCGGATTGGGCATCACCTTGGGATGATCTACTCGGGACCACCTGATCTCCTGGTCACACCAATACATGTAGTGAGGGACAGCAGGAATCACTGCATTGACCTCCATGGCCCGCCTGTGCTGTGATTGCTTGTCGACTGGCTCAGAAGTGAAGATCATGTAGCTCTCGTGGTGCTCTTGGTACTGATTGGAGCCTCCGCCCCCATTGTTGCCGTTGTTGTTGTTGCCCTGGTAGTTGTTGTTGTTGCCTCTGTTGTTGTTGTTGCGGTTGTAGTTGTTGTTGTTGTTGCGGTAGCCCTCATTGTTGAAGTTGCGGTTGGCTCCTAAAGCCACTTGGTTCACATTCTCTCTTCTCGGGTACACTGGCGGCCGAGCTGCGGGTGCGCGAGTAGGCTGCACATTGGCATTGGCCGCTGGCAGAGGAGGAGGAGGAGGCAAGCCATCACTCTTGATCACATCCCACCACTCGCACTGCCGAGTAGTGTGGTTAGCAGGCCTCGAGGGTGGTGAGTGTGAAAACTGCATGGGCCATCCTTCATGTCATCAAAGACAAACTTCTTCGGCTGCTCGGAGTTCCCGCTACCCGACTGAGAGGTGCGAAATGGCTTCTTGTTGCCTTGGCCCTGGTTCTGGTTCTGCCCGTAGGCTCCAGCAGGTTTCTGCCTCTGGCTGCCACCAGCTCCAACAGTCACTGCATTCACCTCTTCAGGATCATACCGAGTATCTACTCGGCGCTTGTTGCGGAACTCGTTGCGCTTGCTGTTGCTGAAGTTTCTTCTCGGCTCAGAGGAGTCCATCAGTGGCTGAGTGGGATCACCAAGTGCGTACTGATCCGCAATCTTGATGGTCTCCGCCAGAGTGTTCGGCATCTCCCTCTGCAATCTCTGCCACAACATACTGCCATGTCTGCATCCCTGCGCAAACCAAGTAATGGCCTGTGCTTCATTCACACCCTCACAGGTGTTCCTCAATGTACTCCACCGAGTAAGATACTCTCGGTCTGTCTCGTCTTCTCGCTGCCTGCAAGCGGATAGCTGCTGTGGCCTATTCGGCCTCTTGTATGTGCTGGTGAAGTTGCTGATGAAGGCATCCGAGAAGTCCAGCCAGCAGTTGATGCTGTTCTTGGGCAAGTTGTTGAGCCAAGTGCGAGCTGGACCCTCTAGCATCTGCGGAACATAGCGCACCGCCCATCTTCTGTTGCCGTTCGCGATATGAACCGCGGTGACATAGTCATTGAGCCAATCTTCAGGCTTGGTGCTGCCATTGTAGCTCTTGGTGCCCCTTGCAAGCTGGAAGTTCTTCACGGACGGCTCGTTCATGATGCGCGGGCCAAAGCACTCGGGGCCAGGAGGACCCGTGCTCTCCAGCCGCGCCGACAAGCTGATCCGGTCCAACTGATGCCTCGCATCTCCTGGCGCCAGCATGCGCTCGCCAACACGATCATGGACATCATAGCCCGCCATCTCCATGGCCGAGTAGCCGTCATCATACCTGTCCACCTGCACAGCTGCAGGCTACTCCACCGGGTTGGCGACTGGTGCCACTGCGCGCGGCTGCTGCCTCTGCTGAGTAGGCGGAGCAGCGGGACGCCGAGAAGGACCTGGGCGCGCTTCATCTCGGGCTCGGCTTTGAGCTTGATGGGCTTGAGAGCCTGCTCTTGCAGCGTTGTGTTCCTGCCCGGGCTGCTGCGGCACAGCAAGCTGTCTCGCGGCAGCAGCCGGGTCATACACCTGCATTTGCCTATCTCTGCCCGAACGCCCGCTGCGGCTCTTCTCGCGGCTGGGATGCGGAGACGAGGCCTGATCGTTAGATCTAGCCGCGTGCGAGTGAACCACCTGCGAAGCCCCAGCACCCGGGTTGGCCTTCCGGAACTCCTCGTTCTGCCTAGCAGCCTCCAACACCAACTCGTTGAGTCTTTCTTGCTGCCTAACACGCGCATCGCCATCTAGGCGAGGCAACTCGGCAGCTACAGCCTCTGCAGCTCTGAGTGTCTTGGCGGGTGTGCTATATCTGGGCCTGGTGGAGGTGTTTGCGGTGGCGGACTGAGCAGGAGCCTCTACAACTGTCGCCATCTCGGCACCAAGATTGCGCCGAGTGGCACCTACTCTGCTAGCCCTCCTAGCGACTGGCGTGAAGCCGTGAGCCTTGTTGTACTCGAGCTGATCTAGACTCAACTCCAACCTCACCTTATCCAACTCCGCCTGCTCGGCAAGCAGCTCCAGGCGTTGCCGCTCGAGCTGCTCCCTCATGGCCAGGAGCTCGATGTCGGTGGGAGTTGGCATGCCAGGTCGCGTAGCCGACGCGGGAATAACCGTAGAGGTGGAAGGCGGCAAGTTGCTCTCCTTCTCGTAGGGCCGGTGAACCCTGCCACCACCAGCCGGTGCAGCAAGATCCTCGACGTCTGCCGCAGCGCCAGTAGCGGCTGCGCCAGTGTTTGCCGCCAAGCCCGTCACCATCACCTCAGCGCAGTTCGCAGAGCGGCACGCGGGCCTTCCGCGAGCAGCGATCACCGCGGGAGGATCCTCCGCGTCATGCACCAGCTCGGGGTACTCGCGGTTGGCGACGGTGGCGACGTAGACGAGGTGAGAGCCGAAGGAGATCACCGAGCCGCCCTCCGGCATGGCCCTGCCGCCGAAATCGCCGGCGTTGTCGGTGACGAAGTCGAAGGAGCCGAATCTGTGGACAAGGCCACAGACCACGCGCTCCGCTGAAGAAGATCCCGTCCGAACAGAAACTCCAACCAGCGCCGCTGGTTGCCCCACGGTGGGCGCCAACTGTCGTGGTGGTGTCACGGCAGATGCCATGGGATGGCTAAAGATGTGGGGACGAAGGACGCTGGAGGTGCTCGGGGAGGGATCACGCGACGAGTAGCCGCGTGAGGTACGAAGTAAACACTGCAAACAACACGATCTACCCAGGTTCAGGGCCCTCGTGAGGAGGTAAAACCCCTACTCCTGCCTTTCTCTATGTATTCTGGTGTCTCACCGAGTAGCCACAGTACAATGTTCTTGCTACCGAGTAGCCACTCTCCTCTCTAGGTGATGAACTAGGTCAAGAATTAGGTCACCAAGTGTTCGATCCTAACGTGCGATGTGGCGATGCCTCACGCAGGAGGCGGCGGGGCACCTTATATACCTGGTGCCCAGCCGGATACGTCCAAACCTAGACAAGTGTCGACATAGTGTGCACATCGTCCTTCTTCCGGGTTCCCGCTGACAGCTTTGGTTCCTAATCTTGGCTGCATCTGGAAAGTCGTTGGGCAAAACAAGGGGACAGACTGGTATCACTGTGCCAAACACAGAGTAGGGCCCCCTTATCCTGCGACGGCCTGCTTCCATGCTGTCACTGTCAGGCAGGCCGGTCCCAGATGAACAGTAGTTCGAATAGTGCCAAGTACGGACCCAGGATACGCGGGATCCTGTGTCAGAACGGCTCCTTTGACTTTCTGGCCCGAGTAGGTTCCCGCCAATTTTACTCGGGCCAACTCTTTTACTCGAATGGACAGAACTTGATTGATTCTTCCTTCTGGTCATCTTGAGGTAAGACCGAGTAGCAGTCAACCGGGTAGCAAGTACCGGGTAGGCGGCTACTCGACCAAACCTCTCTTCTGACAGTCGCCTTTACCACTTGCCTTTACCCTACTCGGGGGTAACCCCCCGACATCTTCACAGAGTAGCAGGAGCATGGGTGGAGGAGTTACCTTCCGTGCTTCGGAGCATACGCACAACACCGAATAGATCAACAGGGCATACACCTTTTTTTCCTAGTTTATGGAGCAGAAGCAATGCTTCCTATGGACATGATCCATGATAGCACTAGAGTGCAAACATACGTCAAAGCGGATGCCGAGATTTCACGAAAGGATGTCATCCTTCTTTTGGAAGAAGAACGAGAACTTGTGCTGCAAAGATCCTCCATTTATCAGCAGGGTTTGAGGCGATATCATAGCCGTAAAATCAAACATCGTTCTTCCCAAGAAGGTGATTTAGTGCTAAGAAGAGTGCAGGAACGAAAGCACCAGTTAGCCCCAGTGTGGGAGGGACCTTTCGTCATTAGCAAAGATATGAAAAATGGTCATACTACCTTACAGATATTCGGGATGATGAAGAAGACCCAAAAAAAATAAGATCGCAAGAGGAAAAGACACATATATGTAGAGATAGATGAGACAAAACGGCCATGGAGCATCCAGCAGTTACGTCATTTCTATACCTAGTCCAATTCTATCTAAACATTATTGTGATCATGAAATAAAGTCTGTTGGAAATTCATGCAAATTTGTGTTCTGTCTTTTACCACTTAACATGTTCCGCCCTTTCTATTTCCCAGTAATCTTTTTAATTTGCTTCAATGTTAACCCGGATTTTTTCTCGGTGCTCGGAGTTAAAAAAACTGAATGCTTTTAGCCTTAAAGCATACGAAACACCGGATTTTGCCTGCGGGCCTGGAGTTCATGCTTTTTAGCTCCTCATTTACTTAAGTGTTATCTGATAGTTTGTATGCTGGGTCACCAGACTAGTAAGTTAAAGCGCCAAAAAGTATGGCTCGTGACTCCGAGTTTAGATTGATTGGTTTCATAACCCGGTTGATTGGCTTGAAGATTCCATACTTAAGGATTCGATAAAACACTAGGAAAGGTTAAAGCATACAAACCAGCGAACTTAAAAGAATGGAGACACATTTTCTTGCAAGTATTAAGTTTCGCAAAAGCTTAATTGTTTATACAAAATAAGAATACAGAATGCATTACATATCGAATATTACATTAAAACATTGTAATGCAGTTTCTCCGTCTTCTGGCACTTGCAGGGCATGGATTACTCGTCGCCTTGCTCGTCCTCATCTTCATCATCATTGTCGCTCGTTTTCTACGGAGTAGAAGGAATCTCCTCTTCCAGATAGAAGGTGGTGGTGGAGACCATCCAAGAAATCTTGGATATGAAGCCTTTGACGGACTCGAAAATTTCCGTCCTTTGGGCGTCGGTGTATCCTTGAGGAAGGCTAGTTGCAATGCGCCAAGACTTAGCAAAAGAATAGTGCATCTGCATAACCCCAAGGGCCACGCGCACCCCGCCACGAGCATCAAACTCCATCCAAGACTTACGTTTAGCAATGACTTTGTCAAACGCAGCCAACAGTTGCCCAATGTCGGAATATTGATCCTTCTTATCCGGAAGAAGCTTGCTTACAAGCCGCCTTCCAGATTTCTTCATAATTTCGACGAAGCCATCGAAGTCTCGGATACGATCAATCCGAGGAGCGGGGTCATCTTCGACTAAAAAGTATGAAAGAGCACAAAGTAAGATAACCCGAAAAAGGACAGGTAGTTCGAAAATGAAAGGAAAGCCGGAAAAGCTGAAAAAGCATACAAATGATATGTTTGTCAATTTCCGCAAATTCCTCTAGGAGATTGTGAAGAGTATTCTCCAAATCACGGATGATGGAGCCATCTTTATCACTCTGAGCTTTAAGCCGAGCCTCGGAATTCTCAAAGGCCATGCGGCTTTCAGCTAGCTCCTTTTGGATCTTCAGGTTATCTTTGTGAAGTTGAAGATTTTGCTCACGGAGCTGAGGAGCGTTTCCGTGTATCCACAGCAATTTCCTTCGCTTAAGCAAGTAAGGCTGAAAATCCGAAAAAATAGATTAGCGCGAAAGGATGAAAACTCGCAAGATAAAGTAAACAAGGGAAAAGCAAAACCATACTTACATGCATGCTCCTTAAGTTGCTTCTGAAGCTCGCAAAACTCGGACTCTTTATCTTCCGTGACTTTGAGGAGCATTCACACCTCTTTGTTTTTCATGGTAAGTTTTTTGAGCACTTCCTTGTTGATGTGTTTGGAAATTTGCTGTGAAAACACAACAAAGAAAAGATGTTAAGCCCAAAGGGCGAAAACTGTACTAAAAAAAGCATTAATAAGAATATTTTTTTCTGGATTAATGCTGGGGGCTAGGAGTATACCTGGCTCATCCTTTGGAGGCCTTCGAGCATTTCATAAAACTCCTTGCTATATTCCTGGAAAGTAACCCCCATGTGGCAAATGCCGTCATATATGACCTGCCGAGGGTAAAAGGTGTAGTTATTCTAGATTATAATGTCGTTTTTCGTCCAAGGACGGAGTAGAGGGGCTTTGACGAAATATTTTTTAGCCCATTCATGCATATAATCATCTTCGTCGAAGCATTCTTCTTTTACCTTGAAGATTTCCTCAAAGGAAGGAACTCTTTCGTCAAGATTGAAAAAATACGGTCCTGCCTCTTGGATGTATTAGGCTAGCTGGGCTGGCTTGGAAGGGGGAATTCCTCGTCCTTTAGGGGAACGGAGTTTTCCCCCCAAAACATTCGCCATAGGAGTGTCGGGGGAGACGGCGGGAGATTTCTTCGTCTCTCGGTGAGCAAGCACCTTTCGCCTTTTGAGTTTCTTCCCCTTCAAAGGGGCGGCAGAGTGACTGAAAAGAATAAAACAAGAAACAAAGGCTAATACAAAGAAGCTTGTTCGAGGAATTTGAAGGTATGAAAACGAACGGTTATATACCTAGAGTTTGAGACAAGTACACCGTACATGTTTACTAAATCAGAGGTGAAAGCAGTCTTCTTGCGTTTTATGTCTCCGGCCGTCGCAAACCGGGCTTTCAAGATCGCCAACTCGTCCTCAGACACTAGCTGATCCTCTCTAAGAGTCTCAAGCTGTAGACCATGAAAAGTATTTAGTACGTGTTTGTGCGTGCAAAGCATGTCTTTTCCAAAAAAATAGAAATTACCTTGGGAGGAGGATTGTCGGCGGTATACATCTCGAAGATCTCTATGTATTGTGTTTGGGTGGAAACCAGGTGGTTCACCCTTTTCCTGAAAGTTTTGTCGGACATGCCCGATCGAGTTACCTGCATGGAATCGTCGAGTCCGGAGTACGTGCAGAGAAGAAGGCATGAGCGATGAGATAAAGCTGAAGCCACCGCCCGTGCCAGCACAGGACAGTATCCATTCTCGTTAGAGGCGGGATGGAAGCCACCATCTTCGCGATTCGCCTTTTGATCCTTAGAAGACCGGGCAACAATTCCTGGACGAAGTCTGGTGCCCATTTCTCTCTGGGAGTGGCGGCGGAATTGTCGAAAGGAGGAATCCATGTATGCTTTCCAGGATAAGGGACATCCTTGTAGTAAAATAAGGAACCCGTCCAGTGTTTGACAAATTCGCTGGTTTTGATTTTTGGAAACCATTCTTCCCTACCACGACACAGGTTCAAGGTGATGGTCCTGCAGATGGGAGGCAACCCATCTGAAGTATTGAGTTTGACATAAAAGCAATAACTGAAGAAGTCTAACCTAGGCTCTATTCCTAGGTATCCCTCAAATAGGTTTTGGAAGCCGGAGAGATAAAGAATGGAGTTTGGAGTAAGATTATGAGATGGGACGGCGTAATGGTTAAGAACATGGATTAAAAAGGCGGAAGGCGGAAACCTCAAACCTCTAAGAACGTGGGATGCGAGCATTACATGCTCTCAGTCTTTCGGCTTTGTCTCCTTGTCCTCCTCCTCGAGCCGCCATTTATCCTTGAGGATAAATACGTCCTTCTCCACACTTTGGAGCAGAGTTGAGTCGATGGAGCATTGGATCCAGTTTCCAGTTTCTGCTTCATCTTCCTCTTTGGCTCCGGCGTCCTCACCGGCGCGAGGAGAATTTTCCTTGCCCCCCCCCCCCGATTCCAGGATAGGAGGAGTAGAATCGGAGGGGGGAGGTGGAGGTGCATATACGACGTTGGCGGGATTAGGGTTTTGACCCGCCAAAACGCATGTAGGGGCCTCCGGCGTGGCCATGGAGGAGTTCGGAGCCGTTGGTGGCACCGCTCCTATGGTTGCGGTCGCAGGTGCATCCGGAGGAGTGGTTGAAGGGCCTGTGGTGGGCGCTGCCGCGTCCGTGTCGTCGAAGGAGGCGGCCGCGTGGGGATCTCTGCCCGAGTCCATTTTGGTGGAGTACCGGGCCAGAGTTGAGCCGGTGCCACCGATGGTTGCCGGAGGAGGGTTCTGGCGGAGTTGCTCTCTCTTCCTTGCGCTTGGGTTCGTCCCGAGTAAATCGTAGTTAGTTGTAGCCCGTTTGAAACGGAGGTCATGTAAGCAGGAATCTTGTGCTTACATCACGTTCGATGGGTTTCTTCTAGGCGAAGCTTGCGAAAGAAATGCCAAATTTGTAGAAATACGGTTTTGGCATGAAGTTGTTCAAAAAAGAAGATTCAAGACTAAAGGCCACATGTTTCTTTCACGGATTTCAGAAAAGACGAAGGTCGGAGGTCTTAATTCTCCTTGGGGCCTACTATCGGAGATATGCCAAATAGGGGTATATCCGGCATTGGCCGAAGGCCGGACTACCCGGGTGGCCCACGGGTGATGGAGTTACAAAGTCCATTGGGCGACTCAGTAGGCCGACGCGTGGGAAGGCAGATTCTAGAAGAACCCGGATTACGGCCCAACATGTAATCCGGCTTGGAGAATAAGCCAAACATCTTGTTTACCAAGAATAGGAATACTTTTCTTAAACTCCACATTTTCCTTCCTCTAAGCCCTAGTCCGGCTGCATATATAAAGCCGGACGAGAGCCGCCTCAGGGCATGATAGACAGATAATCCTAGACTCACTTTGTACTTTGTATACATCAGGCTTTCGCCCTGATTTAGTGAGATTGTAG
Organism: Alopecurus myosuroides; assembly: GCA_028641055.1. Taxonomy (NCBI): domain Eukaryota; kingdom Viridiplantae; phylum Streptophyta; class Magnoliopsida; order Poales; family Poaceae; genus Alopecurus; species Alopecurus myosuroides. Next base: position 167,482,085 of record CM054063.1, read on the forward strand.
GAGTAGAACGCACTGGGTAAACTCATGTCCATGCCTTCGGCAACGTCCCTACGTAGCCACCCACATTCTACCATACGGCTTATGGCACCCCTTGCCATGAACCAAACTACGAATACTCGACAGCCTTTACAAGATGGGAAACTCTTAACTGAATTAGATAATGATTGGAATCCTTATATTAAAATTAGGATTGATGATCAAAATTTTATTCCTTACATCGGTTCCATGATATCTACTATTCCCAAAATGGTGTATGATTCTTTAAAATATTAAAACATGATTGGTTACCCATTTTATCACCCAAATGCTAATGGTAGTGAATCTAAGATCTTGGGAAAATTTAAATATGTTCAAGTTTCTATTTGTAATAAAGTTACCTTGTGGACTTCATGATTATGGAACAAGGGAACCAAGTAAATATAGTTCTTGGAAGGTCTCTCTTAAAACCGTGGGATGCATCATAAATGTTAGATTTGGTTTTATAAGTTTTAATGCCCCCATTAGGGGTAAGTTTTGTTTTCCTAGCAGGGTTAAAAAAATCTTATTGAGAAAGTTTATGATCTTGATGATGGTATTATTGATAAAACTTGATTTTCTTTTTGCCTAGCTAAAAGGCGTTAAAGAAAAACGCTTGTGGGGGGCAACCCTCCTTTTTTTTCTTTCAGTTTGTTTTTTGTTTTCTTTGGAAGTTTCTACCTCTGTAGTAATCTCTTGTTATCCTTTTATTTTTATATGCCAAGAATTTCATCTATTTGAAAGAAAGTGCGAGTTTTGGTTTCATTGCCCGGATTTTTGTGCATTACCATTAAATTCATATGTCGCTACATGTGCGTGATAAAATTCTAAACATATTTGAGAACTTGCCTCAGTTTGTTATGTATATTTCATTAGTATTGAGTTTTATGATTTGAGCTACGGAAGTGGCTCGAAAAAATGCTTCTTTACAGACAGTCATGTTTTGGCAGATTTCTGATTTTTTTTTGCATTTGTCTCTTTACTCGTTTCTTTTGGGATCCTCTAGAGGTGGAGTGCTTTAAAGGAAATTGGTGACAATAGCTAATATTTAAATTGAGTTCTTTCAATGTGTCCATACATTACCTAAGTGGATTTATTTATTTGAGTACTAACCCCTCTGATGAAGATCATGAGATGTTTTCTGTGAAGGAAGTTTTTAAGTGTGACGAGAGAGGATAATATTAGAAGAACAAGGAGGTACAAAAGCTCAAACTTGGGGATGTCCAATGGCACCCTAAGAAATATTTATGAAGTATCAAACGTCAAACCTTGGGAATTCCCAAGGCATCCTCTTCTCCATCAATAAAATTATCAGATTGTCTCCGTTGAAACTATATTTTTATTGCTTTACATATTATGTGCTACTCTTAGAGCGTCATTTTTTTTGCTTTTATTTTGTTTTGCTTTCTGGTCATTTGCTTATTTGGATCCTATAATTCTTGTTTGGGATAGAGAGCGCTCCGCTTTTTCGTTTAGAATACTTTAGTGTTCCACTTTCATATTCTTTGACTATTCAGTTTTTGCTACTGCTATTTTTAGCTCTTGTTTTTCACTTATATATTATCAATAGTTGTTAGTTTCATTCATTTTAATTGTGAAAATATCACTGGTCTTTCTTGTTAATTAGTTAAGAGGGTTGTTTCAAATAAATTGATTGGTGTTGGTTAAAAAAGAAAAGAAGTTTCGTGCAAGTGGTAGTGGTACAAAGGGAAGCATGCTTAGATTGTGGTTTTGCTCTGACTTTTCATGTTGGATGGCTATTCTAATATGTTTTCTTAGTAATTCAAGTCCTATGATTAGTCTCAAATAACCGAGAGTGCATAATGTGTTATTAAAATGTCAATATGTGTTGTTTTGTTCATGGTTTGGTATGGTATTGTGGTATTCTACTCTGAAGAATTTATTTGGATTGACTTGGCACCTGCTCACATCATGTTAAGACTATAAACAAAGTCAATTAATCCTTGATGATCTTTAATTTTAGAATGGTAATATCACTTCCACGCTTTATTTAATGATGTTTTGTCGCAATGCATTATTACGAACGTTATTGCTCTCTTAGTTGGTCGCTCCTCGTCTATTTCTAGCCTTCACCTGTACTTAGTGTGAGCTCTACTCGTGCAACCAAACCCTTGAACGAAGTTATTCCAATTTTGTACACCATAACTAACCATATATGGTATTTCCTTGCCGTTCCAAGTAAATTACTTGTGTGCTACCATTAAAACTTTTAAAATAATTATCCTTTCTTTGTGTTGTTGTTTTTAGCTCATGAGAAAGTGATAGATGGTTTATTATTTCTTCCATATTGAACGGCTTTACCCCTTGAATTGCATGAATAATGTGATTGTCCTTAATATTGCAAAAAGAGCTAGCAAATGGGTGCCCAGCCCACAAAAGATAAATCCAACATATAATGTATCAATACTCTCCTCACACTTCGTTCTTGAGAAATCAGTCAAACTTTGCTTGTGTAAACGAAGGAGACAGAGGAATGTCCTCTATGGGAGCCACTGTTCAAAGTTTCGTTCAACATGAGAAGTAATAAATTATCTATCATCATTAGTTGACAAAGTCACACACCTCTCAAAACTATATTTTCATACAATCTGTTTTAGAAATAAAAAGCTCTAAAACATGAGTAATCCCTGGTTCCCTCTGTGAAGGGCCTATCTTTTACTTTAGGATTGAGTCTCTACCTTTCTTACTTAAAACACCAATTATGAGAGCATAATTGTCATTATGATTATAATGTGCATTGTCCCAAAATAATGTTGATTGAGGTATGATTGTGATATTGCTTGTTCTAAAGATTTTTTTTGTATGTAGTCACCACTTGAAATTTGGAGGTGTCCTAGCATTTATGTTTTTCTTTCCACGAAGGACAAGAGGGATATCATTCTACCATGATTTTATTATGATCAATATAACCTTGTTGTTATATGCAATGCCATATTTTTTTTAGTTCTCTGTGATCTTTTCATAAGGCAATTTAGTTGCTAAGCTTCATTATTATTATAACATTCATCATGATTTTTTTAAGTTTTGATCTCAACTCAACATGCTTTACTTAGATTGGTCAAGTTTGTGTTGGCATCATGTCACCTTAAAAATTATCTTTGTTATCACTAACCTACTCGAGAACGAGCATGAGTTAAGCTTGGCGATGTTGATACGTCCCAAATGTACACCATGCTTGTTTTCTATCAACTTCACCATGTTTTCTACAAGTTTTATATCATTTTAAGATATTTTCCATGACTAACCTGTTAACCCAGTGCTTAGAGCCAGTTCCTGGTTTTTGTTGTCTTTTTGTTTCAGAAAAGTTGTACATGAAAAATTCGCGAAAAGTCATGAAAATCCACGGAGGGAGGTTTTCACCTAGAACAAAGATAGAGCTCGAAGGGGAGCACCAGGAGCAGGGCCATCCCACCAGGTGACCCCTAGGCGTGGGTGGGCCCATGGCCGCACCACTAGGTCGCCTGGTAGCTGTGGACCCCCTGGCAAAGCCTCTTCTCTTATATATTGCCTTCTGACCTAAAAACATCGGGGGACGGAGAAATTTTCCCCGAACAGAGACAGAGGTGTCGTCACCTCAAAAGTCCAATTTAGGGCTACTGGACTCCTGCTCCGGCACCCTGCCGGAAGGGGGAATCGTCATCGAAGGCCTCTACATCGCCATGATTTGCTCCAGACAGATGCGTGAGTAGTTCATCCTTGGACTACAAGTCCATTGGAGTAGTTAGATGGTGATTTCTCCTACTTATGCTATCATGCCACGGTCATGTGTATGGCTACTCTGGCCAAGTTGTTGTATGCATCTCCGAGAGGGAGTTTTATGCTAGATAGTGCGTTCATGCCTTCTTGCTACCTGCGCTCGACTGACAGAACCATGTAAGGGGAAGGATGTGTTGTTGCCACTAAGGGGAAAACATCGGTGTTCTTGTTTGCGTGATGTGAATTAATGCTTATGCTATGTATTGTTCTTAAGGCAGTTATCTCTGGCTTTGGGAAATTATTTGATTGCTTGAAACTTAACACTAAGAGATTTGTTGGATAGCTTTCTTGAGGTTTATTATTAGATATGGATGCATGCTGGATAGCGGTTCATATGCCTTGACGTAATTCCTACATGATTAGAACGCATGAACTATATCTTGTCATAATAGCATTGTTATGCTCTCATGACTTGTCAATTGCCTAGCTGTAATTTGTTTACCCAACATGTGTATTGTTTTATGCAGAGACACCACTAGTGAAACTATGGACCTCGGTTCATTATTTTACATTGATTATCACCTTGTTGACTTGCTTTTCATCATCACTTTCTCGTTGTTTTGTTCTTCTTTTAATCTCCAAAACTCGATACGTTTAATACTTTTGTTTTCAACAAGACAGGAAGCTTGACAACTTCCTGGATCGTTGGGGACGAAAGAGAGTTTGTGCTTTGTGTGCAGGTCCGCACTTGTTGAAACGTGTGACAACAAGCAACCTACGGAGAGTGTTGAAGTCCTAATGGATTGATAACTTTGGTTTCTTAACCGAGGGAAATTTCTGCTACACTACATCATACCTTCCACTTGGGGGTTTCTCAACGGGTGTGTGTGATGCACCACTAAGCAGGGGGTGGTTCCTCCCGGTGCTAACCCTCTCCGTTCTACTGTAATTCATGCCTCTAAAAAATGAAACCAATCAGGACTAGTCCTTGGTTACATGCTTTTGTAGAAGAAGACTCCTTGGTGATAATTCCACATGGCCATCTCGAAGCAGTAGACTACAAGAATCACTTGGGTGGATGGTTCTCGTGTTTGGATGAACCGAATACTCCTGGGAGATGTCTTGTTTGCCTGCAAAAAAAAAGGAAATATGCTAATTAAACCTTCTCAATAAGTTTCATCAAATGTAGGCAGAGAACATCCCATGTCTGAATAAACAATAATAAAAAGACACGGCCTCTGTATTTGCATCTCTAGAATCTAGTATGTAGGTGCAATGTTGCAGTACAACATAACCCTTGAAGAGTTCCATGACAGAAAAAAGGAACCACACAGTATGCAATAAAGTTACAACGCTCGTACTTAAATGAGTTATCTTGCCGAACTCTTCCATGGACCGTGGTTGAACGGTGCACAAATCTTGTACTTAAATGAGGACTTGATCTATGGTAGTGTCCGATCCAACGTGTTGGATGTATTCCCAAGAGACAATAATAATATATATTTGTTTCATGATTAATGTATTATGTTTTTATGCTATAACTGATATGGACACTGAATGTGAGATTTAGAGAAAATCTCATACGCACGTGTAGAAACATAAACATACCATTGTAGCTCTTTGTCATGTCTCATAGACAAACTTGTTAATATTAGATGACCATGTTTTTATAGTCATGGACATTTGTTGTGTTAATATTAATGGGAGCACATTGTTGTTCCAACATCGTAGCTCCTCTACACGTCAGCGCCACCATCGCCATCAGCCCATGTAGGTCAGGATCCGATGCTGCAGCCGAGCCGTTGCCCCTCAAATCTCTCATTGGTGGAGCTGGCCTCAAGATCAACTTTGTACTCTTATTTATGCTGCTTCCGGCAACACCAAAGATGAAGCCGCCCTGATGAAGTCTCTTGCCCTGCCGCGTCCTCTGCGGCTGCTTCTTCCGGCCACATTGAAGATGAAGCCGGCCTGATGAATTGCTCTTTCCCTACCGCGCCCTCTGTTGTTGGTGATGTGGAGTCAACCTAGAGCTTTGCTCCTATGCCAAGGTCGTGAATTCACCTACGGCGGATTCGCAAGGGGACTGGCACTTTGTCTCACGGCATCACCACCCGTCGCCTTCCGCACTTGCTGCTTGTCCTGCTCCTTGCATGCGGCCGGCTCCTCTGGCGTGGCTCCGTGACCGATTCTTTCTGTGCCTCTCCAGAGGACACCGTGCCCGCTCCTGCATGGACCTAACCCGATGCACAAACCGCCTACATTGTGGACATGTCGCTCGCTTCTGTCGTGCTAAGACATGCACTGCTTCGATGTGCTGATTCATCACCTTTCCTAATGTCTGCACCTTCCTTTGTTGCAGCCCCTCCAGCACACACTGACGACACTACCCTGAGTAATGTACCTTTGCACGTCCTTGTGAAGGAGGAGCCTGAACTTCTTCGCATTGAGGTTAGTGACCGCCTTGCGCGTGTTGGGTGTGTATTGGCGAGAGCGGAGGACGCTCTTGGCAACTTCAGGTTGCGTCGGTCGTGCCCTTGGTGCCTGAGCTCAGGGTTAGTTTTGTTGCTGAGGAGGCAGCATGCTTCTATGGATATTTCTCCCCTCGGGCTACACCTCACCCACCGTCGTTACCTGCGGTGTCGTCTTCCCTTAGGAGTGAAGTAATTGTCGAGGTTGTGGCTCCAGTTCTGCAGATTATGCCTGAGTTACAAGAGCTTTCAATGGATGTGAGCACTTTCGAGGCCTCGCCCTCCCAACTACCATCGGAGCCCTGCGAGACACCCGCCTTTGTGGTCTGTGGAGATATGGATGCTTTCGTCACTCTCTATCCTGTGACTATTGGACATGTGGTTGTCTTTGAGTGACGAGGTCGATGAGGTAGATTTGTTGGCACCAAACTTTGAGGCTCTCGTTTTCAAAGAGCTTTGCGACCTTCTTGTTAGTTTGGAGGTGGTTGGCCCTGGATATGGCAAGGAGATAGCTTGCCTCTTGACGGAGAATGCTTCAAGGGAATAAATCAAGAACGTGGAGAAGTCTATCAAAAGCAAAAGTAAGAAGAGTGGACCCAAAAGGAAGACCTTCGAGGCTGCTTGATGGTTGGACCCAGCTTCTCGCGTCCGATGCTTTGTCATGTGTCAGGCAGTTCATGGTCGTTGCAGGTTGAGAGATTTTGTTGGACACTCTAGGAGTTTTAGGGTTTGGGAGTTGTTCACATGTGGTTTGGTTGTGTTGTTCGTGCGTGGTTTTATTGTGACTGTTTTCGCCCGGTTTTACATTAACTAGATGACACCCCACGCGTTGCTGCGGGACATTTGTTATAATAAGTTGCTATGTGAAATATTTCTCAGTGTTCTGAGGTAAATCACTATTCATATCTATGTATGTCTTTAAAGACCAAGATTTTATATAGCTCTAGGATCAATTTGTAAAATAATAGAAAATATAAGCTCAATACATCTTAATAACCTATTTTTAAATACACATAGACCGAACAATTGTATGTGTAGATAAAACCGAAATCTTCACGATATGTGTGACAACAACTGAAGCAATGTTGTTGTGTAAGAGAAAACAAAAGCCTTCACCATATCTGTGGCAATTGAAGCAATATCGTTCCATCGAACATTTGTTTTACTTTTATGAAAACACAAAAGGGCAGCGTGCGAAAAGTAGTAGTAGCATCTTTCTTTTTACATCAGAAATAACTTACTTGCCTATCATGAATCATCCGATATGCAATCTATTGTCAGAATAATGTCAGCAGAAAATAAAACCAACCAATAGACAATGGTGATAGTGGAACACCAAAAGGTTTAAAGTAGAACAATTCTGATCTGGCTACGAAATCCTGCTAATGAGATTTGAAGAATTTTTTCCTTCAAGATAGAACCTTGAGAGAGATCAGACTGCAAAATAATATAGTCGAAATTAAATTAAGTCGTTGCTCGTGAATACTCACCTTGCAAGCAAACGAAAACAAAGATTAATTGCAAGAGCTCCTTTCATTAAAAGTGTTGCTCCATAAAAACACAGTATGAAATCTGCCGAGAAGTTAAAGGTGCAATATCACCTGAACATTACACAACAGAGTTGGGCATACGGAAAGCTAAATGTATTATGGGGAAATTAAGTGTTTCCATATGATGGTAGTTAGCTTTCCATACATCCGAATATAGTGTTGTGAATGGAAGAGATGCATCGGTCACCATACCAGAACGGGAAACAACAATTGTAATGGAGGTTTGACTCATATAGAAATCAAAGAAGCCTGAAGAAAAAACAAAAAACAAAAAAGAGAGGGTGTGAGGTTGGTAGAGATCAGCCAAAGCGGCATGTAGTGCATCATCCAACACTCCATTAATCTGCCATATAACGTACCTGACAGGAGAATATATAATTAGCTAAAGATCCGATCCAAATATCTTACTTAACAGTTAACACAAACCAAAGATTAAGCGCTGAGATTCGGCATACCTTGTCGGTGTAGATGATGTCTCCCTTGTGCAGGATCCTTGCGATCAGATTAACAGAACGTTTGTCACCTTGCAAATATACTCACGAGCTGGTCCTCCGTCATCCACAATCCAAAGCTAGCCGCCGCCGCGCTGCATGCTAGGCCATCAGACCCCAGGAAACCATCGCCCCTCTGCTGGTAGTTCAATAGCTGTGAGGGCCGACTGGGTTGGTAGAGAATTCGTACTTTCAAATTAAGGAGGACGAATTCGTCTACAATGCCTCTGGCATGCTTGTGGAATTCGTAGGCGATGAATCGGGTGGCTTCCAATGGTGCGTGCAGGAGGGAGGCAGAAGAAAAACATACTCCTGAATGTGTATTTCACCTGGTTGTTGCTACAAAAGGCAACATGGCAGGGTTACGATGCAGGAAAGAGGCTGCAGCCTCCATTGTGGCGGGTAGTGGACAGGTGGTGGGGTTAGCAGAGCTCGCGATGTGGCGCCGACGAATACACTCTGATACACGGGGAGGGGGGCGCCTGCAAAATGGCGTTTTGGGTATCTCGTCGGTGAGAAATCATGCGCGCCGGAGATGTGCGAAGAGTAATGGGATTTAATATCTCTCCGGGCAGGGAATCTGTTAGGATTGGAAGCTGATTGGTAGAAGAAGAAACGTATGCGAGAAATTAGTGGCAGCTGTCCTCACAGGATGGAGTGGAAGAGCCAAAAGAGGCGAAGCAAAAAAGAAAGAAACGCACGGATCCGAAACTGATGTATTGAATAGGTGAGATGACGGGCCTTCCATGCACAGGAAGAAAACAGTCGCGGGGATGATGTATTAACCGGACTAACTGTGACGTGGCTTTAAAAGATGACGTGGAAGACTAATGATATGGCATAGCTGCATGTAGAGAGAAATACCTCTAGTGGGGTGCTACAAAAGGCAACATGGCAGGGTTACGATGCAGGAAAGAGGCTGCAGCCTCCATTGTGGCGGGTAGTGGACTGGTGGCGGGGTTAGCAGAGCTCGCGATGTGGCGCCGACGAATACACTCTGATACACGGGGAGGGGGGCGCCTGCAAAATGGCGTTTTGGGTATCTCGTCGGTGAGAAATCATGCGCGCCGGAGATGTGCGAAGAGTGATGGGATTTAATGTCTCTCCGGGCAGGGAATCTGTTAGGATTGGAAGCTGATTGGTAGAAGAAGAAACGTATGCGAGAAATTAGTGGCAGCTGTCCTCACAGGATGGAGTGGAAGAGCCAAAAGAGGCGAAGCAAAAAAGAAAGAAACGCACGGATCCGAAACTGATGTATTGAATAGGTGAGATGACGGGCCTTCCATGCACAGGAAGAAAACAGTCGCGGGGATGATGTATTAACCGGACTAACTGTGACGTGGCTTTAGAAGATGACGTGGAAGACTAATGATATGGCATAGCTGCATGTAGAGAGAAATACCTCTAGTGGGGTGTTCCTATTTAGATATAGAAGATTAACTAGGTAGTTCTCTTCTTTTTATTTAATAGTCGAGGCAAAAAAGTGCCTCCGTTTAAAAAAAAAATGCACGAGGTATTGGGGATCTCCTATGCGCCGCTTGTAGTGAGCTGTAAAACAGATCGCCCGCACGAGAATTCAAGTGGGCCGGCAGCAGGTTTCGAACCTGGAAGCTACGGATCGGGTAGAACGGGGCAAGCCACTAGGCTACAGTAGCTTTATGTGTACTTATTTCATTTTAACCATTTTATTGCATCTTTTTGTTTCTATTTTCATTTTCCTCTATATTTTTTCTGGTTTTCTGTTTTTTTTTGTCATCGATTTTTTTTTCACAGTTTCTTTGGTTCAAATTTAAAAAAATTCAAAACTTTTTAAATGTTTAAATTCAAAAATTGTGCGGATAAAAATGTTCAAATTAAAAAATCGTTCAAATGAAAAAAATATTCAGATTAAAATTTGTTTAATTTTAAGAATTGTTCATATGTAACATTTAGAAATCGTTCATATTTTTCAAATAAAATTGTTTCTTTTTTCTTCTAAAACTTCATGTTTCAATATTTTTCTAAAAATATGAACGACTTTTGGTTTTAACAATTTTAAATTTGAACAAGTTTTTAAAAATATAACGATTTCAAACATGAACAAATGTTGGATATGAACAATCCTTAAAATTGAACTAATTATTAATCTGAAAGGGTTTTTCATTTGAACATTTTTTTATCCGAACAATATTCAAATTTAAAAAATTATAAATTTGATTTTTTAAGTTTGAACATTTTCCAGTTTGAAGCCAAAAAAAATATGTGCACAAAATTTTGGTGAAAAAAAAACAGAAACAGAAAAGTAAATAGTACTCCCTCCGATGTCGCTAAATCGGATGTATCTAGACATATTTTAGTGCTAGATACATCCAATTTAGCGACCATTAATATGGATCGGAGGGAGTAAGAAAATGAAACCAGAAAAAAATACGCATTAAAAATGATTAAAACCCAAACCTTTACAAGAGCAGGTCGTGGCCTAGTGGCTGTACCGCCTGTATATTCGGCCGGCCCGATTAGAAATTTACGTGGGCAAGTCCTCGTTAGTACTCGCAATAGGCGATATATAGTGGTTGCGCGAGGTATGTTATGTATAGCAGCGCACGCAAAAAGGACTGGGCTGTAGCAGGACACGCATACTTGGACCAGAACACACTCCCGTACTGGAGGACTATTGATAGAAATAATGTAACCAAGAAAGTACATCTCTCGAGCGGAAATGCTCCAGGTAGAAAAAGGAAACCGTCTACATTAACCCCATAACAAAAAAAAAAGGAACCACTGTGCAATAAAGCTAGAATCGCTGGTACTAAATGAGTTATCTTGGTGCAGCTTCTATGGTTGTAGTCCTCAGCAAAACATAAGCCTCAACTACTTGTTAACAGACTTCAAAACCTCCCAACTCAGCCGCATGTGTACCGGCAACGGAGCCACAAAGCTGAGCTTCTCCAGATCTGAGAAATCACGGTCCGCGTCTTCAGACTGCAAGCTTTGGACAGCAGCTGAGATATCGGGGAGCATCATCTGCTTGCAGTGAAGATGCAGCTGAGGCTGCTCCTCAGTGACGCTTCCACCACCAATAACAAGACCAAAGGGAAGCCTCTGTTTCCTGAGCAGTTCCCCGTCGACGGTTCGTGGTACGGGGAGTGGCCTCCAGTTCAGGTGCGCCTGGCGTCCGTACTTGTAGTCCCCGACAATCGGTGTTCCGAGAACCTCTGCGCAGTGGACTCGGAGCTGTGTGGGTTCCAGCAGAAAAGAGAGCGTAGTGGTGAGTGTGATCCCAGTGGTACTAGATTTTTGTTCAGAGATAACTGTCTGTCTATTGGAATTACCTGATGCTTTCTTCCAGTAAGAGGAAACAATTCTAACCAAGTGAACCCTACAATCATTAGCAAACCAGAATGATACAGATATGATGATGGTTAACACTCAAGTGGTGCATAGCTAGAAGTAATTTGTCATGGTATATTTCACGTCATGTTAGCATGTCTTTTACTTCTTCTTTTGTACCCAATGCACTCTTAGTCATATATTGTGTTACTTTCCTTGCTGGATACTGATGACAGCTGAACATAAAGTCAAAAACCAGTGAAGTCACCTGGTATGTTATGACCGGAGTCACGTATAGGAGGAGGGGGCCCAACTAGGGGATTAGCCCATTTATCTTATTTCAGTTTTCCCTTTATATACAAGTTGTAATCAGACGTGAGCAATTAAGCAATAAGAATATTTCCTATTGCCGGCTCCTAGAGGAGTCGGAACCCTAACCCTAGCCGCACCCCCTCCTTGCGCCGCACCGTTCCTCTCGCACGACGGCGCCCAGCCGCCGGCGTCCGCGAGACCGGCCGCGCCCAACTCCCTCCTTCCCCTACAACCTACGCCCTAGACACGGTAGAACCCTAGTTCCTACCATGGTATAATTGGGAATACACTTCGGTTACTGAACCTAAGCTACAAAAAAAAATGGTAACCTAAAGATTGTATTGCAATGCTTGAAAATAAACAAAATACTGCCAGATAAATATTCTACTTTTAACTGTATATTACATGTTAATTTGTCGTCGACACTCTGGTTATCATTAGCTAAATCCTTTTTGCCCATAACAAATGGCAATTGTTTGATACCTTGCTAAACTATTAGTCTAATTAGTGTAAAGTGATGTTGTTGCAATTTATACAGTATTAGGAGGTATGGGAACTGCAAAACTGATGGCATGCATCTAGTTGTAATAAAAATTTATTATTATATACTCTCTCCGTAGTCCCAAAATACAAGGCGTGCTATTTTTATGGTGGTCTTTGATGCCTAACTTTGACCACTAATATATAATAAATTATATTTATTAAGAATGTATAAATGATATTGTTAGATTCATCTTTAAAAAATCTTTCATTTCATATATTTCTATACTAATTTTATGGATATATTATAAGTACAAATAATGGTCAAAGTTATATGCCGTTGACCAGCGAAATTAGAGGGCACCTTGTATTTTGGGATGGAGGAAGTACTTGAAAAAAAAATGTAATTATAATAAAAGATGTGTCATGTTGAAACTTAAATCAAGATGCATGTGACATGAAAAATCACATTGTTATGTTCAGAAGAACTTGATATCTTGACAGAAAACTGCTACCAGTTATTTACTTTTTGTAAGAGAGGTAATGTTTATTTTTCAACACTCAACAGATAAGATTATTGCTTGCCTACCTTGGGGGCAAGATTCAATCACTCTGTACTCTGTCAAAGCATCCTGAATAGAAGTAGTATTTGGACCAGCTCTAACAGTCAGGCGTTCAGACTTTCCATCTTGTAATGAAACCTGCAAAAGGCAGAATAAGGTAAGTACTCCATCCGATGATTTTTACAACCAACAATTTCTCCAGCAATGTATAGGTTTCATGGTACAAAATTTGTGCCACTAGATTTTTATTCCGAAGTACTTCTCACGTAGTCATGATTTTTGCAGTTATTGAACAGCATAGAAAAAGTCCACCTGACCCCTGAGGTTTGGGGCCAAGGGCAACGACCCCCTGAACTTTAAAACCAAGAAGCCACCCCCCCCCCCCCCCCACTAAGGCATTCAATACTGTTCAAACAACCCTTAAAGGTGGTTTTACCGTTTTGGAGGCGGTATTGCATACATGGCAACTAACGTAGCATGAATCATCAAACGAATACACCCAGTCATCAATAAGTCTCTTATTCTTCTCCACCTTTTCCCCTGTCTTCGCTTCAAGGAACACGCTCGGCAGCACATTGGCGACGCCCACGGACTTGATCTGTGGCAGTGCGGGACCCGACGGTCACCAGAGGACGATACCCGATAAGCTCATGGGGCAGCAGACGGGCATGCTTGGACAAGAAAGTATGCCAGGGTGCCTTGTACTGCATTGACATGTGGGCTAGTTTTTTTCAGTAGCAAAGTCATCACCACCTGTTGAGCCACTGCAATACAGCCCCCGGAAACCACCTTGGTTTTTTAATGGTATTGAATAGCTTATGGTTGGCTACCTGGTTGTTGTTGTTGGGGGGTGGGGTTCCAACAATACATCATACAAGGAATTAATGGTCAAAGTTCAATTCTACAAACTATGCCAAGCTAAACCCCGAGTTATACAAACAACGATCAAGCTACTAGACGAACAAACAACATGGGAAACAAAGAAGTGTTCTTAGAATCAATATTCAGGATATCGCTTATCGGGAATTTATCGGTCGACCCTCGATAAGTGGTAAATCGGCCGATTTATCGGAATATCGGTCAAAATATCGGAATATCGGCCGAACTATCGGAATATCGGATCGGCCAATTTATCTTATCGGCTAGACACCGATAAGCGATAAATCGGCTGATTTATCGGAATATCGGCCGATATTTTGAACAGAGCTTAGAATGAGATGGATCAAGGACACCCAAATTGCTGACAGAGAAAAAATGCCTGCCTTCTTGTCAGGTAAAAATCTAATGTATCTGAACTGCTCTCATGGTTTATTTTTGGCAATATCCCTTCTCACCAAAGTTGAATATTCCCAAACTATAAAGATTGATGCTAAATAGAAACAGCAAGGGAATAGCAACACATATTCTTACGGACCTTTGCAAGTGGCGCCGACAGTAAGCCCTTGGAATGTCTAGGTGTTCCCATAACAAGTGCAATATATTTTCTTTGCAGTACTTGTTGAGTACCCTTCACATGAAAAATACGAGTGTCCAGATAAGTATAGGAATAACTGTACAGCTGCATAATATATAATATGGTGCAAAATTCAATAGCAACATTGAGAAACCCAGTAGAAGTTACAGTAAACTTACATCAGCTAAAGCATCAGCAGTTTTCTCACGAAATATAGCATGCAAAATGGAAGCACTAAGTTGAGTTCTACCCAGAACAAGGACCCCACTGCAATCCCTATCAAGCCTGTGGACCTGAACAAGTAAATAAGAGCATCAATAAACATGCAACTCATGCATAAATGAACATAAATAAGTTGTTTATTCAAATATAGCACCTTCATGCTAACTTGACTACGAATTGGAAGAGAACTTCAATAATTATATAGATTATGTTACATATTGAAAGTATATAGTACAACATAGTCTTAGCTTACATGATAACATTTACATGAACTGAACAGATAATTACAAGTTTATTACTAGTTTGAATCAGAATAGAACATTCACTGTATTGAGATAGGTACCTTGATAAATTCAAATCCACTCCTCTGTTCCTCGAATGAAGTAATTTAGCAGGCACAACACTACACTACTCTAAACATTATCTTCTCAGAATGCTTAGAGTATATCATTAATATTTCAAAATTAAGGAGAGACAGCAGGCTTATGCAATACTTCGATGTTTACAGCTTTCGCTACAAGTAACAACTGAACTCACCAAGCGAGGTGCATCAGAAGATTCTTCTTCAAACATCGGGGCCAGTACATCTATACTGTTTTTAATACCAACACCACCCTCCAAATAGTGAAAAAGAAAAGGCTTTATTAAGCACTTGATCTTGTGATACTTCAAGAAAGAAATAAGCCTGCATAAAGTTACCTACTTGCACCGGCATTCCATGGGGTTTGTTGATCACAATGATGGCTTTATCCTGACAATTCAAAACAACAAAGGAGATCATTTACCATCCAAACGAATTAAAATATTCTTTCAGAGATAAAAATAAACCGAAACCTTGTAAATCTCAAGGCTATGCAAAAAATCAATCTCATTCCTGTTATCACATTTCCTGGTCTTCTCAGCAACAGAAGATTCCTGAATATTAACAGGTAGAAAGAGGGTATCGCCAGGCAGTAGGTGATCTTTTGCCGAAACCTTCAATTATGGAAACAGAAGTCACGTGCTGTCACTCTGCCAGAGAGCACACTGTAGAGGTAAAAATATGTGCTCTCTTATCCCATCAAGCATTGTATCAACTAGAATTTACTGTGCCCTTTAATTTCATCCTGCTTTCTAAATCGTACTAAGTTTGTATTCTGCAGCAATCAAACCAAAATACAGCACATATGTCAATGATGCAGTGGAAAGAATCAGGCCTGGTAGTATGGGACAATGTGACATGGTTGGATGCAGAAATACCGGAAAGGCACCACCATATGAATGATTAATGCATGGGAAAAAAGAAAAACTGATGCTCAAGGAATTCCCTTCATATTTATCTGAGCTAGACTATACAGCAAAGAGCGTGACCGTTATATGTGTAGTTCCATAATGACAGGAGTATGAATGAGAATGACTGATAGTTGGCTTTTACATTCTCTCTGGCTCATATCACTCTTATGTGCTATTATCTGGCCATGTAATGAAGTGGTTATATTGCATCCTAGAAACTAGGTAAGAAGATACTGAGTTTCTCAGTTAAGTCTTATGTGAAGAATATGTGATTTTTAAATTTATTATATCACTAAGAAATCAGTTAATGGCATTATTAATGTACGCTTGCTATCCCCCCCCCCCCCCCCCCCCCGGGGGGCTGCGTAAGAGCACCTCGTCACTGATCATGCTTACGGCGTGGTGGATTTGGAAGCACCGGAACGCAGCGGTCTTCGACAACTTGCGCCCCTTGGTGGCCTCTCTACTCAACACTATCAAGGCGGAAGCACGGGACTGGGCAAACGCGGGGGCACGTGGCCTCCGCCTGGTCCTCCCCTAGGTTAGTCTGGTTTGATGTTGAGCTGTGTGGTGCGGTGTGTCCTATCTTGGGTTTGTACATAAAACTCTCTTTTCTATCAATACATCGAAACAAAAGAATTTTGTGTTTTCGCGAAAAAGCATTATTAATGTACTACTAATAACTGTGCATCTGTCAGAAAACCGGCAAAAAACAATGCATGATGGACTACAAACGATACCGTGAAAATATTTCGAATAAAAACTGACAAGTTTCTAATTCACGCATGATTGTTACCCTTCTCAACCGGAATTTCTCAGCACTATCATCTGTGGAAGATATCTCGGTAGTCACAACATTCTTCTTGACCTGTCAGTCACAGAACACAACTAATATCTTAGAAAAAGTTTTAGCTTCATAACGCTCATGGAGAAAAATAAGTGAGATTACAGTAGTAGTTAAGAAGTAAAGAAAACAATAAAATTCCATTAGATTTTTCATAAGAGGAACCAATGCAATTGCGCATTTGGTCGAGCACTTGGGGCACACCTTGCGGAGGCGGAAGAGTTTCTGCACCAGCGAGGCCGGCAGCTGGGGGCAGCATCGCCTTACCCACCTGATCGCGGTGGAGTGGGAACTCCCTTCATTTTCATCACCTCCTTCCCCTCGAAAAATGGCTCTGGCCGCGGTGGCGGCATCGACCGGCGCGAACGGTGGGAGCTCCATCCATCGGTTCTTGTTCCCCTTTTCCGGCCCTCCGCTCTCCTCGCCGAAAGTTTCTAGAGCCTCATGCCTCGCCGCTGCGGTGGTCAGGCCGGCGTACGGTTGGTGCAGCCTTGGCACAGCGCCGCCGGCGGCCAGCCTTCGGAGTAAGAGGAGCGCCCCTATTCTCGTCGTCATAGAGAAGACCCTTTTTTTTTTGACAGGCACCTGTTTCTCTTTCGGATGTCCCTAGCCGTTGGATCCATTTATAAAGGAGGCATATACACTCAAGAAACCTTACAATAAACTCACATGCTCAACAACAGCATAAGACCTTTTGTCCCGGAACAAACTGGGGTAGGATAAATATAAACTTACCAAAAACCAAAAAGAGAAAGAAATAAAAAAGATTAAATTAAGAAAAAAGAAGAAGAAAGAAGTAAATTAAGATTCTGTTACATGGATTGTTGATTTCCATGCTTTCCTATAGAAGTTAAAATTCTAGGTATATTTTTACCTCGTAAGTCCCTTTTTATCGGCTCCTTTAAGGTTAACTTTGGTCGCATTGCGCCCTTTCTAATATTTTCCTACCTTTTGGAATCCCACATTACTTCTACTTCTAGAGGTCTATGTTGGATATGTCAAACCACTTTAGTCGGTGTTGGCATATCTTTTCTTTAATCGGTGCCACCACTACCCTATCACGTACTATCTTGTTTCCAATTTGGTCTTTTATTGTGTGGCCTCCATCTACTGTAACGCATGCATCTCCGCAACACTCACTTGTTGGATGTCTTTTAGTGGGCCAACATTCTGCTCCATAAAGCATCACATGTTTGATCGCCGTCCTATAAAACTTACCTTTTATTTTTTTTATGGGACCTTCTAGTCACACATGATTTCAGATGTTTGTCGTCCTTCATCCACCATGCTTTGATAATGTGACAAACATCCTCGTCGATTTCACCATTGCTTTGCAGTATTGATCCCAAATATTGAAAGGAATCCATTTTGTGCACTAATTGTCCTTCTAAACTATCTTTCTCTTCTCACACCTTATATACTTGGTCTTGGTTCTACTAAGTGTAAACCCCTTTGATTTCAAAGTCTTCAATCTTTTAATAGCTCTAGTTTCCTATTAACGTCGACCCTGATTTATTCTACTAGCACCATATTATCACCAAAGAGCATACACCAAGGAATATTTCATTGTATATCCTTCGTGACCCCATCCATCGCTAAGGAAAAGTATATGGGTCTCCCCATCCCCCGTGTGAATACTTGCCACAACATTATCGTAAATATTTCTGATAAGGATAATGTACTTTCTATGTTTTTCTAGCGTCCACCACATGACCACCCCTGGTATCTTGGCATATGTCTTCTCCAAGTCGATAAAAACTATATGTAGGTAAAGAAAACACCTTCGGCGCCAAATAGCCTTGGCCTAAACAGTGATACCAACTAAGTTGATAAAATCTCAAACTTAGCAAAAGAAACAGGCTTTGTCATCATATCAGCAGGATTATCGTGAGTGCTTATCTTGCATACCTTCATCTTACCTTGTGCAACAATATCACACACATAATGGTATTTGACATCAATGTGTTTGTTCTCTTGTGGAACATCTAATCTTTAGTAAGGTAAATAGCACAGGGTAATGCAAGTAGCATCTCCACAAAGCTCAACAAACAAAGTTTTCAACCAAGCAGATTCTTTACATGCTTCTTGATGCGCGTGAACACACGTTCGTTGGGAGACCCCAAGAGGAAGGTATGAAGAGCGCAACAGTAAGTTTTCCTCAGAAAGAAACCAAGGTTGCATCGACCAATAGGAGGAAGGAGTAACTTCAGAAGGTTGATGCAGCTGAGATGGCAGGGCGCGCTACCGGTTCAGCAGCAACGTGGAACCTACAGAACACAATCAAATCACTTTGCCCCAACGAAGCAGTGAGGTTGTCAATCTCACCGGTTTTGCTGA
This sequence comes from Alopecurus myosuroides, assembly GCA_028641055.1. NCBI lineage: Eukaryota > Viridiplantae > Streptophyta > Magnoliopsida > Poales > Poaceae > Alopecurus > Alopecurus myosuroides. The sequence continues at coordinate 167,501,118 of CM054063.1, forward strand.
ACACAAAGAGGTTAAACGTATGGTGTGGAAAACTGTTGGAAAACAATATGAAAGCGGTAGGAACAATATGAAAGCATTAGGTGTTTTATCAGTATGAGAAAAAAGGACCGGGGTACATAGTTCACTAGTGGTGTCTCTCCGTGAAAGATAAATAACATGTGTGATGAACAAATTACAGCTGGGCAATTGACAGAAATGAAGGCTACACCGTAGTGCATATGCAAGACATAAAGATTACTATGTGATTCATGCGGGCATTACAACAAAATACATAGACCGTCATCCAACTGCACCTATGTCTAATAATCCACCCTCCGAATATCATCCGAACAAACGTTAGGTATTAAGTTGCTAGCAACAGATTATCGCCGTAAGCAAAGTGTGTCGTGGGATAATCACGACAGACGTTACCGGGGGTAACTGATCTTGGGGCAAGACGACACAAGCGTTTGGGAGAGGGTTTAGCTCAGAGGAAAACATGATGGTAATCGATCTGGTAGCCGGCAATCAAAGTCGCCGAGTCTCCGATCTTAATATAATAACTCAACTCTCGGGTTACACGGGATGCTCGATATCAAGCGGTATTGCTAGGGTTCTTAGATCTCTCAACTAGACCTAGGGGTCGGTTTATAAAGCACCCGTACCCCCCGGCTTGTTCTCCAAGACTCACCCTGATCCTACCCGGACACGACATACAAACCCTAACCTTCCTTTACCGTAACCCCCACTCCGGGTTACTAGGCCTACAAACTTGGGCCTTCCGGAAGTTTCTTTATCCTTAGCCGAATCCTGCACAGAGTCCTTTGGGGCCGGATTACGCCTTGGAGTTGGCCTACCGGGTTATTATCCCTCCATCAGTAGTCCCCAGAATAGCTTGGGCTTCACGGATTCTTCCTTGAAGCGCTGGCTATTCCCTGCAAAAATACCAATCTCACAAATATATGGAGGCCGGGTTAAGATGCTCTGATAAGTAGCTAGGCCCAACTCCACGATGGCCATATGGTAACCCGGCTCTTTTCCAAATACCCGGCTTAGCTTTCCGGGTCTAAACCCTGATAAAAGTGACAAGATTCTGCACTTTACTCGATAATTGACCTTGATATTATGAAGAATATCTCCTTCTTATTTCTGCCCAGATATCACGTTCAACACTTAAAGCATATTTTGTAAAATTCAAACAAATAGCCGTTACTCCGCAATCCCCGGTTCCCGCTCGCGGAACCAAACTTATCCACATGAACCGTTATAAATATGCCCGTAGGGGTAACCCTAACCCCAACGGCTCACTTCCCCCCATTCCTCTTCCTTTCTTTCTCCGTGCTCAATCTCACAGAGCGCCGCCACGGAAATCCCACGCGCATCTCCGGAGCCTATTGGCCGGCGACTGCGCTCCACCACAGCTCACTCTGCACCGCCGCCAAGATCCGCCGCCAAACCCCCAACCGGCCCGTCGGGAATCGCAAAGGGGCATCAATCTTGCGCGATTTGCCTCCGTCGAGCTTCACCTCAATCTCCTCCAGTAAGATTCCCATACCCGTTAATTAGCCTCCGCAATTTCTTGATTTTCTTCAACTTAGATCTAGGTCAACCCGCCGGTCACTTTCCCGGTCATGCCGAATTAGATTGCTTGTATTCATTCTAGCTCACCCAATACGTGGGATATGAACTTTATTGCGTTTTCCTACCGCCCACATTTGTTAATTTTACCGCAAATCTAAAAACGGAATCTCCAATCTCGGCTCGGGCCACTCAGAGTTTCCGCCCTTATCTCTGTCACCCGGAAAATCCTCCCTTTCCGGTTCTTTTTATTCGCAATAAGTGCCTATGCAACCATTCATCATCCTCAAAAGCTCTTTCAATGCATAGACCCCCATAACTTTTATTACGATGCTCGATACCCGGATAATTCGAACCTCACTCTGCAGAGTGACACCCGGATAGTATGCAATTTCCATGTCTCGATATCATCCACCGATACTCGGCCTGCTCACAGTTTCCGTGTCTTATTCCTTGTATCCTTGTACCTCGTGCTTTGCAGGTCAACCACATGGCTCCCAAGAAGCAGGGAAAAACACCGACCAAGGCCAAGACCACCAACTCCATATCCGCCAACTGGGCGCGATCTACGGTCACCAAGGCCAAGTTAGAAGAACTGGTCGAGCTAGGAATTCTTCCCCCTCAAGAGGATATCCAGTGGAGGGTGCCGGGTAAGGAGACCCGGCCTACACCGGCAAAGGATGAGGTAATATGCTTTGTAGAGCACGTGACTCGGGGCTTTCGTCCTCCGGGTCACCCCTTCTTCCGCGACGTCCTGAGCCACTATGGCCTTCGTGTATTTGACATAGGTCCTAATTCTGTGTTAAATATCTCCCACTTTATCGTCCTTTCCGAGTCATACTTGTGCACTCCGCCAAGTCTGGCTCTTTTCGTTGAGCTTTTCCAGTGCAAACCGTGCCGCGAAAGCGGTGACGGAGCACTTCTCGCTTGCGGCGGGGTTTCTATCCAGCACCGCAAGAATTCTCTGATGCCACCCCTTACCCTTAATTCTCATGTCAAGCACTGGCAGCTCTCGTACTTTTACTGCCAAGACCCTTCCCCACCCGGCCAAAAGAAACTGCCGGGTTACTCAGAGGGCCTTCTTGACATCTTTGAGAAATTTAGTGCCTTTGCCCCTGACTCGGACAGGGAGGCAATTCAACCTCTGCTAGCCAAAATCACCACTCTCACGGCCCAAGGTCTCATCGGGCTCAACCTGGTGAAAACTTGGGTCGATTTCCGGATTCAACCCAACTCCATCCGCACAAAGTTATTGTGCCAGTATTCGGGGCAAACCACAGACCCGCTCCGGTACTCTGACAACAGCTTCGCGGCTGGTGACACCCATAAAACTATCAAGGGTTTTCTGACAGAAAAACTCGAGGTAATCCGGAACATAGCCGGATTAGAGCCCTTCACACTCGAGAACCCAGCCCCCAAGGTGAAGATCCAATTTTAACGTCTTTGCCCTTTCTTTTTCCACTTGACACAGTTGATAACCTTTGTACTGATACTTTTATTTCAGGCTGATGATGATTTTTGGAAAATCAACACTTCTCCTAGATCCGAGAGTCCAGAGGAGCAAGAAGAGGCCGTTAACTCGGACGAAGGTGCTCTCCGGATTTTATTTGGTTCCTTTAAGTTCGTCGCAACTCCTTCATTTTCTAACTATCTTTGATGATATCCAGAACAAGAGGAGGATGACGAGGAAGAAGAAACTGACGGCAAAGTGGAATCCGCCAGTGATGAAGACGAAGTGGAGCCGACAATTAAAGTCGGATCTAAGAGAAAACCCCGAGGGGTCGTCTTCAAGGTATCATATCGCCTCCTTGTATTCGATTCGTATCCCCTTTGGTGATATACATGAGCTAACTTGGCATTACTCCACTGGCCGTATTTGAAGGAGTCGCCTATGACCAAGCGCAGAGCGACTCGGAATTACCCGGGTGATGACGCTCTTAACCCGGGTACTCCGTCGTCTCCGGCTCGGCGCACCGGTACTTACCTTATCCTTTGTCAGAGGAAACAATCTTTCCGAACCATTCTCTTACGAAATCTCACTTGATATTTTTCAGATTCGCCCGGGTCTGGCAACGAGTTTCCTTCAGACTTTGCGGTGAATCCCGGGTAAAGTTCCTTTTCTGACGTTCTATCGCATCTTCATCACCCTTTCCTGATTGCACACTGATTGCTCACTCTCACTATCCATAGGGCCACTGTCGTTATCAGTGACCAAGAGGATATGGCAACCGATAACCCGGGTAAGGGAAACCTAGCTGATAAAACAACAGCCGAGTCTAGCGGCGAAGAACAAGCATCACCAATAAACCCGGGTACACAAGAAGCCGAGTATCCGATCGCCTCCCACATAAGCAAGAAGAAAAGAGCTGCAACCTTGGGTGCAGGAGAAGGAGCATCGGATTCTGACATTCGAATGACCCGGGTGTCGCCTCCCACTAAGAAGAAGACTCCTTCTCGGAATTTCTAAGGCCCCGGGTCCTCTGATACGGGTAATGGCACTTTTGATCAACTGATGGACACTCTCCTCACTATGAAGACTTCAGAGAGCAATATTCTGGAGCGCATGGCCGCAGAGCACCAGGTAATAATACTTGATATCTCGTAGTGCATGCCTAGTCCCCAAGTTCCGAGCATGACTTGCTTAAGTTGTGCTTGGTACTTTACGCAATACTCAGCTTGCCATAATATCCGACTGATACTTGTGCTCCTTGCTACTTACAGGCGCAGATTACCCGGTCTGATGAAATTTTGCTCAAGACCGAACAACTTCTTCTTGCCGAGGTAAAGCGGAGAGAAGCCCTCGAAGATGACGTGGAAAACTTGAAGAAGGATGTTTCTAAATACCAGAAGAAGTGCAATACTGCTCAAACCGCACTGAAGAAACTATCGGACCAGGTCACCGATACCTATCAGATCTTGCTTAGTAAGTTTTTGCTGCCGACTGTCTTCGTGCCTTTACTTTATTGTATGATACTCGGGATCACTGATACGTCCTTCCTTTGCTTCAACTGCAGGTGCCAACCTTGCAGCCCAGAGGAGGATGCCCTTGCAAAGGCTAAAACTTTAAAGACTGTGCTCCGGACGTTCTTTGCCGGCACGAAATTTATATTGGACGCCGTGAAGTGGCCTACTGAAGTATACCCGGGTGAAGAAAATCTCATCAAAGCCTGCTCCACCGTGCCCGGCTGGATTGAAATATGGAAACGCTCGTCATGCCGGATTGGTATGACCCGGGCCTTTACCCTGGCTAAAGCTTACTTTCCAAAGCTTGACCCGGCAAAGATGATATCCGGGTTTCCAGAATTTAAAGCGGATGGCTCCAAGTTTACACCCAAGGACTTCAAGGCCGTACAGTCTGCAGTGCGTCATTCGGCCACCACGTTGGCCGATAGTATGGATCTGAACACGATTATGAGGTCATACGACGCTGAAGGCAAAATTGTTACAGAGGAAGCACCCCCGCCTTTTGATATTTTGGAGAAATGGGCTGCTGATTCGGCTAGGAAGAGGGAAGCAACTGCAAAGAGAGAGGTCGAGTTATCAGGGCCAGCCACCTCTACACCAGCTGTTCCTCCACCAGTCCGTCCTGCCGCAAGGAATCCGGGTGACGATTCCGGAATAAAGCAAGTCCAGGAGCAAGACCCGGAAGGTAAGGGCAACGATGTGGACTCTACGCAGGAAGCCGAATGAGCAAAACGCCATAAAAATACTTCAATCATTTGATGTTTTTACTCAAAACAAGTATTCTTTTGACGGTGCGCCTGTGCACCCTTGATACTAGTGTCGCAACTTGTAATGCACTTTAATTCTGTGATACACCTCGTGCCTTTCTAGGCCTTTTTGATGAACTTGATACTTGCCTATTTTTGGACTTATTCTTGATATCCGACTTTCTTTTTATTTCCTTCTTTATTTCCGAGTACCGTGGGTTTTGACAGGTGGACTTTTCTTTAAGTCCCCAAGTCCCCATGACTCGGACGTTGGGGTCTTTCGAGCTTAGCGATGAAACAGCTTGATTCTGTTTCGAAACCCACAGTCCCCAAGGCCCGAATCTCCGAGTCTGTGGTGTGTGGTTTTTTCGAAGAGAACAAACTTGTTGTCGCTAAGCCGAAACCCGGAATTGTTTCATATAGATAATGAAGTTATGCTTGATAAACGTTGAGTTTCCAGCTATTAGCCTTGTACTCTGCATAACTTGTGGTTTAGATGACCCTTTTGACTATCTTGTACTGTAAGCCGGCTTTCGCGTGGATACCATGTTGTTACATCTATACGAAAACAGGGTCAGACAAGTCCCATTGGGCTTCATGGCTGATTGTAATCGTAAGCGAGCAAATCATGCCACTTTAGTGCGAGTCACATCGAGCTTAAGTAAGAAAAGTCAAGAAAATTTGGCTCCTTTGTCCAGTTATAAGATTGCAGCCGTACTCGTTTGCGAATAATCGGCCCTTATAACTTATAGGCATCAAGGCCGGGTCTTTGGGTTTGTGGCTGCGCTACTTGCGCAACCAGCCCCCGAGACCTATATATACCCAACATTCTTGATGATACTGATGTATTGATGTCACATGGATACTACTTACTTGTAATCGGAGCAAAGGCTGGAATAAGATAGGACTTGATAACCATCTCTTTATTGATGCGAGAAAGTTTGGATCAGCAGGCCGCCTCATTAAAAACCTTCCAGTCCCCTTAGGTACCCTGGGTAGGAAAAGAGCGCGTCTGAAACCTGCTGCCCGTTACATTGTTTAGTTCTTCTTGGGCACCGGTCCCGGGCTGACGTGACCGATACACATTCTCCACATGTTTGACTTTTTCATGATGAGTACCGGGTTTACTAGCCAACCCGGGTGAGGTGTTTCCATAACGTGGCTGGTTGTAAGCAGCCGTGCCGTTTCTTCTCTTATAGCGGATTGTTTGGGGGAGTCATCCCTGATAAAAGCTACCATTTTAGTATCTTGTGCTGCCTTGGACTTTGCTCTTTCGCCTTCAGTACTCGGCCTTTTTGATGTGGTTCTGTCCTCCGGGTCTGCTTGAGACCGATAGTGCTTGAGTTCTTCTTTTCTACAGGCTTGCTCGGCCATTGCTGCGTCTCCTTCATCGCATTCAGCTGCTATGTCTCGATTTCCATGTATGGTAATGGTCTTCTTGGGACCCGGGATTTTTAGCTGTAGATACACGTAACACGGCCTAGCCATGAATTTGGCATAAGCCGGCCTTCCGAATAACGCGTGATAAGGACTGCGCAATTTGACTACCTCAAAGGTGAGCCACTCAACTCGATAGTTATCCTTTGACTCCCCAAAAGCTACCTCCAATGCGATTTTTCACTCGGGGCACGCTGAATGACCCGGCACTATCCCATGAAAAATTGTTGAGCTTTTTTGTAGCTGGGACTCCTTGAGGCCCATGCGTAGGAAGGTTTCCCAATACAGTATATTGATGCTACTTCCACCATCCATCAAAACCTTTTTCAGCTCATACCCATTGACCTGTGGTGCGACTACTAATGCCAAGACTCCCGGGTGTTCTACTCTTTCTGGGTGATCCCTTCTGCTCCATGTTACATCCTGTTCTGACCATCTCAGGTATCTCGGGACAGCCGACGAAACTGAGTTGACCGCTTGCTTCAGTATCTTTTTGTCCTTGTTAGAACCTCCTGTGGTATGCACATGATATTGACCCAATTGTTTGGGGTTAGCCTGGAAACCTCCTGCCCCTCCTTGGTTATTACCTTGATTTCCAGCCGCCGGGTTACCGGCTGGGGGTGGGCCGTTGCCCGGGTTTCCCCCTGGACCCGGTCCTCCTCCCCGTCCTGCACCTCGCATAGCTCTGTTCACTTCCTCATTTTTCCATCTTTGTAAGTCGGCGCACTGCTCCAAGGAGTGGTTAGCTGGCCTGCCGTTCCTGCTGTGCTTCGGGCATGCCATTCTGAATATGTCCCAATTGTTACTCGGCCTTGGTGGTCCTTGATAGTTTCCTCCATTGTGATTACCTCCGTTGAAATTTCCTTCTGCTCTGGGTCTCGAAGACCCGGCCTCTGTGTTGGCGACAAACTCGGAGCCTACTTCAAACGGGCGCTTGTTCTGGCTATTTCCGTTATTACCCGGTGCTGATCCATTGCCGGTTCTTCCGCTATTACTTGTGTTTGCTTTTACCTTCTTGTCGTCAACTTCCTCCTCTGTAGTATCTGTCGCAGCGTGTTTGTTGCACGCATCCATCAATTCTCCCATTGTAACCTCCGACGCATTTCGACTTGATTTCATGCGAGTTAACTTTTGCACTAAAGGTATATACTTGCATGTTTTTGCCATAGCTTGTAGTGCATCCTTGGGCTGAATATCTGTGGACGAGTGAAGTATCTCCATAACCCGGCGCACCCAACTGCGTGCCGACTCTCCCTTCTTCTGGACGCATCGCTCTAGATCATCAATAGTGAACAATTTTCTGCACGTCCCATGAAAGTGCTTGACAAACGCGGTCTTCAATTCCTCCCAGGACTTGATCGATCCTTCCGGCAAATTGGTGAACCACAACTTTGCTGCTCCTTCTGACATCATCAAGTACATGAACTTGGCTTGGAGATTCTCGGATGCGTTGCGAATCGACATTGCCATCTCATAACTGCTTAGCCATGTTTCTGGATCCATAGTTGGCTCGTAATTCACTACTTTTCCTGGCTCTTTGAATTTTTCCGGGTAAGGTTCAGCTCTGATATTGTCCGAGAGACACTTGGGTCCCGCAAGAACGGTCGAGGCCGGCCTTGCTCGAGAAACGTGTGATACAGCGGGGGACGCGGCTGGGCGCGGCGCTGCGGGTAGTCCATGAGCTGCAGACCCGGCCGTGGCCCTCCGAGCCCTGGAACTGTCCACAACAGCCTGTGCTGCTGATGCTGCCTGAACGCGGGGAGGAGGCGGCATTTGCTGCTGCTCTTCCCTCCGCCGTGCTGAACTTGTTTGGATATTCCCTTGTTGTTGACTGATGTATGGCGTCCCGTGCATCCCACTTCTATGATCCGGATAATTGGCTTGCTGCACCATCGCAGTGTGCAACAGATCGATTGCTTGCCGGGTCTTCTCTGCATGGGGTGACTCTCCCACGGGGATTTGATTTAATGCGAGTGTCGCCGCATACACATTGTCCATGGGATTATTGTAGTGACCTGCTGGTGTGCGAAATCGTGATGGTGGCGGTGGTGGTAGATCGTTGCCGGTTGTGACTCTAGTCTGTGGTAGGGGTAACCCGGCCCGCTCATTTGCCGGATGTGCCCCCGCTGTTGCCGGTTGGGGTGCGGTCCCCTGGTTCACCACTGGTATCGGCTGATCCTGAGGTGTGATAAATAAAGCAGCCGGATTAATAACCCCGCCCGTTGCTGGTAACCTGGTTTGATGCCTTTGATGTACTCTAGATGTTTCCTCTCGGAGCCGAGTTTCCAGCGCATCCAGCTCACGTTGCCGCGTGGCCATCCCTTGCCTTTCTGCCTCTACTTGCCTTCTTTGCTGTTCCAACGCACGACGAGCCACATCCAGATCCCTGACACGTTCCGCTGCGTTTTCTGGAGTGATAACCGTAGCAAGAACCGTGGGGTCTAGGATCAGATTATTATCGAATAAGGCCGGGTGACGCGGGTTCGAAGGACCCGCCCCTGGTGTCCGGTTTCCCAGGAATCCGAACGTATTTGCGTGCAACTCCTCGTCTGCTACACGGCTGGTCACTGATGCCGATTCTCCATCAACCCGGGCCAGAACCGGGTCTCCGTTAGCCGCACCCTGCTGCTGGGCCAATGCCTGAGCCGCCCCGACTGCTGTCGCGGTTGCGTTCTCTTGGTTGAGATTGGCCGCGGGAGCCGTGTAGACCGCAACTCGGCGTACGATACTTGGTGTAAATTCATGCTGTTCTTCTTCGCCGTTATTCTCCTCATACCGGTTCTCCAGCAGATCCAGGATAGACTCGGTATCATCCTCTCTCTCGACCCGGTCGCGCGGGGTCCATGACGGCTCCTCCGGCTGTTCCCACTTCGCGATGGGATCTTCCGCCGGATATGTCGTTCCGATCGATTCTTCATCATCTGATCGGATAGAAGTGGCTTCCCCTGACACAGAATCAGATCCAAAATTGTCAGGGATCGAACCGGAAGTACATACCATACCAATGAAGACGCTGATCCGGCCAATCGTCACGACGGATCCGGATTCGAGGTGATCCGATTCTGGCCCCCAGCTGGAATCATCCACCGTCTTCTCTCCTTTATGGTCGATGTAGATCTCGCCGACGACAAGGTTCTCCATGTTCTTCCGAGCTTCTCCCGTGATGTAAACACCTTTGGACGCAGGCCCCACGGTGGGCGCCAACTGTCGTGGGATAATCACGGCAGACGTTACCGGGGGTAACTGATCTTGGGGCAAGACGACACAAGCGTTTGGGAGAGGGTCTAGCTCAGAGGAAAACATGATGGTAATCGATCTGGTAGCCGGCAATCAAAGTCGCCGAGTCTCCGATCTTAATATAATAACTCAACTCTCGGGTTACACGGGATGCTCGATATCAAGCGGTATTGCTAGGGTTCTTAGATCTCTCAACTAGACCTAGGGGTCGGTTTATAAAGCACCCGTACCCCCCGGCTTGTTCTCCAAGACTCACCCTGATCCTACCCGGACACGGCATACAAACCCTAACCTTCCTTTACCGTAACCCCCACTCCGGGTTACTAGGCCTACAAACTTGGGCCTTCCGGAAGTTTCTTTATCCTTAGCCGAATCCTGCACAGAGTCCTTTGGGGCCGGATTACGCCTTTGAGTTGGCCTACCGGGTTATTATCCCTCCATCAAAGTGTGTAATGTAAACAATGTAAACTAGGTAAACACCGTTGTTTTCTCCCTAATGGCAATAGCACATCCTCCATCCGTCACGTTTCTGTCACTCGAGCACAGATGGAAAGGAGGCATGAACCCACTATAGAGCATAAATACTTCCTCTTGGAGTTACTAACATCTACTTGGATAGAGCATCTACTAATAACAGAGAGCATGCAAGATCATAAATAACATATGCATGAAGATAACATGATAGATTGATAATCAGAAGACATTGCATTCAACATTCATCAGATCATCAAGCATAACATGTAGCATTACATAAAGATGATCTCGATCATGTGAGGCAGCTCACGAGATCTAAACATGAGGTACAAAGTGGAGAGAACAACCATCTAGCTACTGCTATGGACCCGTAGTCCAGGGATGAACTACTCACGCATCACTTCGGAGGAGGGCATGGTGGTGTAGACCCCTCTGGTGATGAATTCCCCTCCCGCCAGGGTGCCGAGGAGAGCTCCAGAACCCTCCCGATCTCGGGATGAAAATCACGATGGCCTCGGGTGTTTTTCGGGACTAAGTGATATATATTTAGGGTTTACGTCTCGGGGGGTATAAATAGGCGAAAGGGCAAAGGCGGTGGAGGACGGGGGCCCACACCACCCCATGGCGTGGCCAGGGTCACGCCGCCCTATTGTGTGGGCCCCCTGTGTCCCCCTTGAACGTGCAACGATGTCGCCTAGAGGGGGGGTGAATAGGCGATTAAAACTTTTCCGGTTAAGGCTTGCTAAATGCGGAAATAAACTAGGTGTTTAAATTAACAAGCGCACAACCTAAATATTCTAGGGTTAACTAGGTGCACCAACAACTTATGCTAAGCAACACAAGTAACAAGGTGATAGCAAGATATATAACTTCAAGCACGAAGGTATCACAATGTAAATTGCATAAGTAAAAAGCTCGGGTATAGAAATAACCGAGGCACACGGAGACGATGATGTATTCCCGAGTTCCTCCCACAAGGGGAGTACGTCTCGTTGGAGGGGTGTGAGCTCGCCACAAGAGGCCTACTCAACGCCACAAAGGCCTCACCCTATTCTCTGATGAACCCCGCCACAAAGGCCTAGTTCACCTTCCACTATTGGCAACCTTCAAACCCGAGGCACGCATCCACAACTTAATTGGAGGCTCTCGGTGTCAGCACAATCTTGGGGCACACATCCTCAACTCAATTGGAGGCTCCCAAGAACACCACAAAGTCGTATAGGGTCCAAGACTCAAGAGTAACAAGCTCAAAAACTTTCACTTCCACGAATCCTCGTGGAGAGAGCAAACCGATGCAACCGATGCAAATGACAAAAGCACAAATGCTCAAATCCTTCACTCTCAAATTCCAACAAAGCAACAAATGCTTATGGGGGAATAAGAGAGGAAGAACAATGGAGGAGAAACGACAAGAACTCCAAGATTAAGATCTACTAGGTTTCCCTCACTAAGAAGGAAGATGGATTGGTGGAAATGGATCTAGATCTCCTCTCTCTTTTCCCTCAAAGATATGCAAGAATCATGGGAGGAATTGATAGAAGGTAAAGCTTTCCAAGGTCAACAATGGAGGAGAGAGAGAGGGAAAATTCGTGCTTGGAAGACCTAGCTCTTTGGGGAAGAAAGGGGGCCTTTTATAGGTCCCCACGAAAAAGAGCCGTTGCAGGAAAACTTACACCGGAGACTCCGGTGTATCTCCGGTAAGTCTCCGGTGTGAGCCAGTGGGTGACACCAGACTCGCAAACACAGGTTCCTACACAGAAAAAGGTCCACACCGGAGACTCCGGACAATCTCCGGACCCTATACAGTGGGTGACACCATTGGAGCAACCCCTGGGGGTGTTTTTGGTCTGGAGACTCCGGACTGAACTCCGGAGATTCCGGATAGCCGGAGATTCCGGCCCTAAGTTCGGAGATTCCGGACTGACGAAAACAGCAGAAACACCAATACTAAAACGTTCATAACTTTTGCGTCCGGACTCCGTTTTCCATGATCTTTGGTTCCTTGAGTTCGCAACGAAAAACTCTACAAGATAATGCAGAGAAACATTACTGGCCAACAAAGGAAATTAAAACCAAACGTAGAAAGGTTTAACCTCTCTAAAAGGAACAACCGGTAAAACCTCCATCACCGAAACAAACATAACTTTTACGAATGAGCTCCGAAAGAGGTGAATCCAATTGGGTTGGAAAGATAACAGCAATGAGTGTCCAAACAAAAATTAATGGAGAAGTTACCTCACATTGAAGGTGTGTAAACATTCTCAAAGCTGAACCGGATATTTTCACCACCGAAAACGCAACAAGTTTTTCTTACCAAAACCGTTTTCGATAAACCTTGGCTTGTCATGAAGATAACGACAAGCACCAAAACCCAAAGGAGACAAAAGCCAAATAAGATCCAAGAAAGATGATATTCCAAGTATGCAAAGGTTTGAGCTCTCCATAACGATTCGATCAAGTTACTCACTTGAGAGCCCCTCTTGATAGTACGACTATCTATCCTATAACACGGTCTCCCAAAGACACGAGATCGGTAAAATAGAAAACCTATCAAGATTATACCTTTTCCTTGATCATTCCACTTGAGATAGATGATGACGATCTTGACTCTCTCAAGTTGGATCTTCTTTCTTGATCGCGCTTGCTAGCACAAGCTCCGCTTGATGAAGACTTGCAAGTTGCTCCCCCATACACCATTATGGGAGACACTAGCTCCCCCATACACCATTATGGGAGAGACCCTTCTCGGAAAATCTTCACAAGGCCACAATCTCCAAAAGGGTTGCAATCATCAAGGATAGGATTTCTTCGAGATGCCTCACTTGATCTGCCACGTCAAGCTTGACGGCAAACACCACTTGACGACAACATAAACCATGGGCTATATGAAATCTTCCTTTTGGTTAATGCCCATACAAATATACCTAACCACACATAGAGATGCCACACACACATATCATGAGTTAGTTCACAAAGCTATATGATCACATTCTTACCATACCACGGGATACACAGTCCCACTTGGTACATCTTGTAGCTTTGTGTGTTGATCACTTGCTTGATCAACCGTGTATCTTTGCTTCTCACTTCAAATGATGATGTCTTGAAGATAATAATGAAAGAGCACATGATCCTTTTCTTCAAGACACGCTAGCAATAATCAACTCAAGCCATGACCACTCTTCATATAAATCCTTGAATATAACAATGGCCATCAAGGAAGCTAATAGAGTTCAACACATGAACTCCATTATTTCCTATGGACAAGATCTTCAAGGATAAATCAATGCAAACATTAGTCCATAAGGATTGTCATTAATTACCAAAACCACATATGGGAGCACCATGCGCATTCAATCTCCCCCATTTTGGTAATTGATGACAATCCCTTTTTACGAGGCTTTATATGATAAATTAAGCAACCATGCAAAACAAAGAGCAAGGATGCAATATCATGGAAGAAAAATGCTTAAGAACGAAGCTAAAGAATAAAACCAAATTCCCTTAAACCCTCTAAACTTCTCCCCCATTGGCATCCATTGCCGAAATGGGACAAAAGATTAGAAGGCCAATATAATAAGAGCTCCCCCATAGTGTATGCATTCCTCATGATATGAGTGAAATCAAGTGCATATATCCAACTACAAATAGATGGAGGGAGATCAAACTATATTGAGGATCCAAATATTTAAAAGCAAAGTCAAATTGAAGGATACTTTCACAAAGAAGCAACCAACCAAAGGATCCGAAAAACCGATTGACCAAAAACAATATTATGAAAATATCAACCAAGTGTTCTAGGAAATCAAGAGGGAGCTCCCCAAGGTACATGCACAATGTTATATTTGAATTACTATATAATGTGCACAACATGGAATCATCTCTCCCTTATAGATAATTTTGAACAAAACAAGAGCAAGAGAATAGATTGGAAATGAAGAAAAGCAACTTGCAAACAAACAAAAGTTGAGCAATTAAGATCAAGAAGTGACAAATAAAGACTTACTCAACCGAAATAGATGGGCGTGACAAGGGAAAACATTTTTAGGAGACTAATAGGGTGATAAAATCATCAACATAGTCTTTCAATGTATGAGGCACATAGTGCATATCATGTCTTTCCCATACACACAAACCAACAAGGATAAAACACATAGGTCCACAAGCTTATTAAGATGCAAAAGGAATACAAAATGAAAAGCAAAGCTTGTGCCTTTTAGGAACCACCAAGGAATATAAAGCAATAAAACATGGTCACTAAAGAAATAGAATATCAATTAAAGATGTAACTATTCTCGTGTGTATAAGTTTCTAAGTGGACACCAATCACAAAGATATATATCCACAAAAAAACATGCACACATAAAATAGGTACAAAGGTGAATAACATGATATCCAAGAGAGGTTCATAAATATACCAATAAGATTTTTGCTTGAAATCAAAGCACTAAGCTTAGTTTTATCTTAAAGGGATATATATGAACAAGTCAACACACTCATCAAAGCATCACAAATATCACAAGGGAAAAGTGATAGTTGAAATGCTTCGAGAAAGGTAACATGTATAAAAAAGAGTCAAATGGTTTTTGAGAATTCATAAATATTGCATATGAGAGACTTCGAGTAGAAGTTGTTAGAATAATATACTTGGGATTGGTGAATCATGAAAATGATTATAAATATCCCTTAGATAAGTAATCATCCCGGCTTACTCATATTTGCAACAAACATGCTTTTGATAAGCCATTTGCAAGAACCAAATGAAATGCAACAAATGGAATTCATGCCAAGACGCAACCTACACAAGGTTGAAAGCTAGGAATGTATGCATGAAATAGGTAATTGTTACCGAGATAGACATTGGTGATGAAGAGGATGCGAATTCATTAATCATCATAGCTTGACTCCTATAATCCCATGGTGAGAACACCTTCCTTATAAATGAGGCAAGCAACCAATGTATCGCCATTGTACCTATAAACAAAATTCAAGTACAAAATGGTTCCCAAACTTATTGGGTCCAAAGTAGTTAGAACAACTACAATACATAGGACAAACTCCACATAAATATGTGCATATTAATATGAATTTGAATTTCATGCACATCTTAGCCATTTAGGATTTGATGGAGTTTATCCTATATATTGGATCAAGGAAAGTAAGCATGCAAAAAGATATACATAGTAAATACACATGCACAAAACTTTCAAGAACCAAACAAGATACAAATTGGACAAAACACCAATTAAACCAAGAAGGTACTCACACGAGTGACAAGTAAGAGAATTGTCCAAATTATATCAAAACCCAAATCAACACATGATTGAGGAAACCAAATAGAGAAGATACCAAGAAAACATCAAAGAATAAGAAAAACCTCTACACTTTTCATGATGGCACACAGAGTACCAAGATGAAAAATGTTCGTCTTCCAAAGAGACAAGTCATTGGGATAAAAACCAATTTTAAGACAACAAGTGTCCAAACGCATATAGGAGAGCTCTTCCAAGAATAGTGCATTATTTATGATCTTTAATTGGAATACAAAATGCACACAATGGAATCATTACTCTCCATATATTATTCAAACACTAGTCATGTTAAAATAAAAGCAATAAGATGCAATACCAATTTAAAGAATGGTGATCTACTCAAAGTAGGATAGCTTCCCCAAGAATAGTGCAACCAAAAGAGGTATTAATTTGAATGTAAGTGCACATGAATGGGATCATTGCTTTTCCTAACTCAAGAAAGCATAAAACAAATTTTGAGTAGAGAGCAAGGAAGACACAAAGGAGGTTGAACTAAACAAAATTCTTAGCAAGAAATAATACAATTTTCGAGCAAACGCCAAAGTAAATATGATGAATAAACTTACCACAAATTATTATCACTTGCCAAAGAAAAGAGATGTATGGAGATATTTCTCGGTGGTACATGATTTGTTCACAATCATATTCACAAAACATAATCATGTGGTAAAAGATAGGAATAATAATAAAAAAACATGCTTAGATAGAGATTCTTGAAGGCTTCAAATAAAACCCGAAAATATAAGGCAACAAGAAACTCTCTTACAAACAAGATACCAAACAAGAGAGACAAAAGATATTTTAAGAAAATATGGAACTTGTTTGAGAAATATGCCACATAGGAACAAGATAACTAACAATATAAACTCTAGGTGGCAATACCTCACATATTCACATTTTCTAGGCTTGTAATATGCACATAGCTTATTACTCTCCCATAATGTGATAATCCATTGAAATCAACAAGAGGAAAAAATAAATCCAACTAGAGAAAGTTAATGGACATTTACAAATTGAATTTCTCATGAGAATGACATACCACATAGAGACTAGATAATATTGATATATCAACACTAAGTGGTATTCCTCATGTACACATATTTTAGGATAGTAAAGTGCAAAGCATATTACTCCCCCAAAATGGGGTAGTCCATTAATCTCCCAAAGAGCCAACTAAAATAAGCAACAATAGCAATGAAGGCTCAACACAAAACACATAAGTACATGGATAACAAACCAACAAACTCATACTAGATTAACCAAGATGGGTAAGTAGTAAGCACAAACACATACAAACACATGTTAGAGACAAAAACTAACATATGCAAGGGAGCAAGAAACTTTAAATGAATATATAATTTAGATACAAGTTACCGCAAGTAGGAACATTGGATATGAGAGATATATAATCCAAGTGACTTGGCTTGAGGAAATATAATTGATGAAGATCCCTTAATTCTTCATGAGATAGCCAAGTCTCCAATGCCCTCCACCAACACCTATTGTTCAAGTTTGAGATTGTTGGTCCCCAACCAAGTTGGATCCTAAGAGGTTAGTCACAATAGGTTTGGCAACCCAAATGGTTCTTTTATTGACACCACTTTGAGTACCAACAAACTTGGAAAACACATTTCCCATATTATCCTTACGAATGGAATACACATCATCAACAAGGATAGGGTTGGATAATGTACCATTAGTGCATGAAGAATCAAGGTGTCCCTTCTCACGACAAAGGTAGCAACATCGACTCTTCTCTTTCTTCTTAATAGGATCCACAACTTGAGGAGCATTGGCTTGAGTATTCTTAGGAGGTGGTCGTTGTTCAACTCGTGGTTGAGCATGAGATTGAACAAGAGGCCGCTTCCCTAGTTGCTTCTCACTAATAGTCTTCTTCTTCAAAGGGCAAGATCTAACATGGTGCCCTTCAATCTTGCACTTGAAGCAAATGATCTTGGCCGGATCTTTTTCTTGTTCTTGGCCCTTCTTCTTGTCAAACTTGGACTTGTTCTTGATATTGGAGTTGAATCCAAGTCCACTCTTCTCATTGGGAAGTCTTCGCACTCTCAACATCTTGTCAAGTGTGGAGCTCCCTTCATGACACTTTTACAAGTCTTTCTTCAAAGAAGTGAATTGGGCCTTAAGCTCTTTGATTTCCTCTACATGGTTAGAATCAACACAAGAGCCAGAGGAAGTAGATGCTTCATTGTTAGAGCAACAAGGCAAGCAATGCAATTCATCACAAGATGTTGAAACATTATGAGAGGAAGAATTACTAATACCATCACAAGGAAATATAGAATTACTAGAAGAGATTGTGCTAGTAACCACATGAGTCTCACAAGATGTCAAATTTGTAGTGATAGCCTCAAGAGATAAATTTAGCTTAGTATAGGATGCTAGAAGATCCTCATGAGAGCTAGATAGCATTTCATGGCTTTCTTCCAATTTCCCACACTTGCTAGACATCAACTCAAGTTGAACCCTTAGATCAACATTCTCCTTCAAAATAGATGCTTCACAAGATGTGGAGTTAGTAGCACACGCATCATTAGAAATAGAAGAAGACAACTTGGCAAGTTCATTATTCAATTTAGCATTTTCCTCAGTTAGATCAGCATTGCCAACTACAAATTCAACATTTTACTTTTAAAGTACTTTATATTTAGCAATAGTATGGTCACGTGCTTTAGTGAGAAAGGCTATTTGTTCATTATAGAGCTCCTCAATAGATTCAAGTTTCTCCTCAAGAGTAACTCGGAGCTCATACTCTTCCTCAAGAGACATAGTGAGGGACGCCTTCTCATCAGCATCACTTATTTCAATCTCACCTTTCTTCTCAATTATTTTAGTGCTATTAATAGCAAAAGCCAAAATTTCACCCAAAGGAGTGATAGCTTTACTACCTTTAGGGAGATCAAGAAGAACCAACTCACCCTTCTCCATTAAAGAGACCTCATCCTCATACTCTCCACAAAATAAATCCTCATCCTCATCATCACAAGATGTAGAGGGTTCCAAAGGTGGAGATACCTTTGAATCCTTAGCCATAAGGCATATATGAGAAATGGACAACGATGATTAAGATTTACTTGAAGCACCATTAAGGTCCATGTCTTGTTCCACCAAAAAGTGGGATTCCTCTACATTGTTAGCCACACAAGTACTAGAGGAAATGGAAGCATTTTCTTCATGAAAACAAGACATAGGAAGTATATCATCATGAGATTTAGTTGAGCAACTGATGCATGTAAAATTCATACATGAACTTTGCATGTTATTACTTGTTTTTCCTATATATTAGCAACTTGTATTCATGTTTTATAATGATTTGGGGGATTTTCTGAACAATCCCCCTTCTTTTGATTCTAACCCTATTTTTCCAGAAAACGTACTTTTTAGTGTTTCAGACTTTCCGGGACCTTCGGGACTCCAAAAAGGGCAAGGCCAAAGAGCACGGTTCAGAATTTTGGAGACGAAGACAATGGGCCAAAGTAGAGGGCCAAAAGGACAACCAGGTGGAAAAGAGGACCCTCCACGCGGCCAGATTCCTTGGCTGCGTGGGGGGCCCCTTTTTGCCCCCGTGGCTCCGATGTCGTCGATCTTTCTTCTCCCGAGTGTCTCGTGACCTAAAAACGACTATATAAAGGGTCCCCTGGCCTTTTCGAGAAGGAGGCGGCGCCGAGAGACAAAACCACGAAACAGAGAGACAGAAGGCTGCCGCCGGAGAAGATCGGAGGGGGAAACGCCGTCGGGATCACCCCCGGAGGGCTCCACCCCCCTCCGGCGTGTTCATCATCAACATCTATAGCAAGATCAGCTCCATCTCTCCACTGTAATCTCTTGGCAAACACGATGTATGATGCAATACTATATTCCCTTGATGTATTGTGTCTCCCCATCTATGTTTGAGTAGTGAATTGTTCTTGGCAATGGTGAAATAGTTCGTTGATTGGTTGCATACAAGTTTGTTATCTTCTATGATTGTCTTTATGTACAATATATGAGTGCACGCATATGTTGGGGAATGCATGTAAGGTGATCACCGGTAGCATAATGGAGTGGTGGTGACTTGGGAGTGACAGTAACCTGAGACCGAGCCACAAAGTTAAGTTATTGGGGGATATATATATAGGGTACCTTAGAACGTAAGGCTATGGTGGGACTTTATGTCTTAATCAATCTTGTGCAGTCATTTACTTGGCCACATGATCCATCATAAGGGGTTGTAGATCATTTACTTGACTATACCTATTCATGGCTCCTTCCTAGAAGAAACAACTAAGACTAAAACATGTGCTTCACTAATTGTGACAACCACACGAACGAAACACCTATTGCTAGAACACTTGCTCCCTTGAGATACTTGAGATATTTGCTGCTTGCTACTTGTGAAACTTGCTTAGAAACTTGCATTTTAAACTTGCTTCACTAGTTACTAGACAAACCACACTCCACGTCACTTGCTTTTAATTAGTTAGTTCCTTTTAGTCAAACTTATTGCTTTGCATAAACAACCATATAAGAGGGTTATAGGGCTTTAGAGAATAGATAGCTTACCTTCAGCTCCTCGTGGGTTCGACACTCAAATACTTATCGAAAGGTACTACAATTGATCTCCTGCACTTGGGAGTCATCAAGCACTTTTCTGGCGCCGTTGCCGGGGAGCGTTGTGCTAAGCTTTTATTCTTGTTTGCATTGCATACTAACATATAAACCTAAAACAAAAAACAAAAAAAATGGAAAACAACCAAACAATTTTAGAACTGTATAATATCTACCTTGAATTAGGACATGAAGTGTTTGAGGAGAAACTGAAAAATTGTTTGCACAACAATCATATTTGTGGTAGTACTATGTAACATCCCAAGTATGAAAAACCACCCCTAGCATGTTTGTTTCTTGTTTAATTAAAGTTTTGCATCATGTCATCATACTCATTGCTTTGTTTTCTTTTTGTTTGCATCTGTTTCCTCTGTTTTCACAATTCAAATTCAAACTTTATTCAAACATTTATTTCATACTTGCTCTGTTACAAACTTTTAAATAAAAAGTTCAAATAAAAACAACCATTTGTTTCCATTTTATTCCATAATGTTCAACTATTAAAATGGTGGCTTTAATCAATCAATTAATTCCAATTTGCATTCAAAAATTCAAATACATTTTACAAACAGCACCCAAGTTGAAAATATGAAAATTACCAAAACATTCTAGTCACTTGTTTCCTTTTAAACCATATGTTCACTCTAATTAAATTCTTGTTTTTAATAAATCAATCAATAACCAAATTAATTCAATTTTGAACCCAGTTGCAAACAGCAAGTTATTTTTGAAATTTTGGAAAACAGAAAGTGGCAAGTGTTTGTTGATGACCTAAATAACTCACCCAAATTTTTCTAAAATTTTCCTAACTCTTAAACCCTCATTTTTCTTCCTATTCCCTTTTCTGCAAAAAAAAAAACAGAGGAAAAAAATCAAAAAAATAAATAAATAAAAAGAAAACGGCCACACAGGCCAGGGGAGCAACCGGCCCGGCCCTTTTCTCCTCCCCCTCGGCCCGATACCGGTTCGCCTCGCTGCTCCCCTTCTGTTTCGCGTACGGCAGCTCATCGGGAAGTGCCACGGCGGCAGCAGCACCCCTCCGACGGCCGATCCTCGCCCTAGACGCCTATATAAACCTACCCGAGCCCCGCGCTGCAGCCCTAGACCCTAGGCTCCCCTGTCCCCTCGCTCTGCCGCCGTCTCCTCTCTCTCCCTGGCGTTTCTCCCCTCTCTGCAACCACCCACCGCCGCCGTCCTCTGAACCCATGGATACCGCCGGCGATCTGCTCACTCTCCTCCCTAGCTAGCCACGGGAACCACGCCGCCGTACTTCCCTCGACGTGTTCAACACCTCCTCGAGCCCGGAGACTCCCTATAGCCACGCCGTCGTCCACGAACTCGTCGATGTCGCCGCCGTCGAGCTCAACCTCTGCAACCCTCCCGGTGATCACCGCCTCTCACCTCTCCCTCCTTCTTCTGCATCATGTCCTCGTGCACGCACACACTCGCAACACTTCCGTGCACACCCACACGCAGCGCAACCACGACAGCAGCAACGGCGATCGCCGCCGGCCACCGCTCTGTTAGCTGTCAATGTTCAGAAACTTTCAGTCGTCAGTTTCAGTTAACGAAAGGAACCATATCCTGTGTGCGCGTGTTATACTGACAAACACCGATTCATAGCGCATTGGTAGCAGGCAGTGTGCGCGTGCGAGAGGGCGTGGGTTCGAGTCCCTGGCTCGCGCGAATAAAAACCACATTTTTTTTACACGGTGCGCTGACAGGGTGGCCCCCCCTGTCAGCCACTGCTGCTGCCACGCCAGCACATGCATGCCACGCTGGCCCAGGGCCCATGGGCAGTGCCCTGGGGTAGCTAGCTGTGCGGTATTAAAAGATTTCAACCTTTTCTGTTTCAAAAACAAATCCTTCTAAATTACAGATTGGTCCTCTAATTGGAAATGCAAATAACTTTTGTTTTATAAACCCAAATGATAAAAATAAAATATGTGCACTGCCCCAAATTTAATTCTCTATCTATTTATAACATTTGTTTTCTGTTTGAATAATTCAAATGCACTCAAATTTCAAATTCAAACAATTCATTTGAAATTTGATAAAATCTATAACTAATTCATACTTAATCCAAATAATGCAAATAAAATATGTTTTCCATGCTATTTCAAACCATCTTTTCAAATATATTTTTTGTTTCATGATTTGAATAATTAAAATTGCTTAAATAATTTAAACCTTGTTTAAATCATTTAAATTTGCTAAATTCATAACTTGCTCAAATTAAATTATTTTTGAACTTATAAAATATGTTTTCAAACTAGAAAAGTATAACCTTTTCAAATATGAATTTGAATTTATGTTTTGAACAAATAAAATCCAAATAATATTCAAACTTGTTTTAAATTCATTTAAAACTTGTTTAATCTTGTTTAATTCATAATAAATTCATCCTAATACCTTTTTCAATATTTGAAACATGTAATCCAACTAAAATTTTGTGTTCTTTTCAAATATGAACTTTGTTAGCTGTTTTGCACAATTTAAATTGATGAAAACAGAAAAAGGGTTGTGTGTCACCTTTAAGTGACCAAAAATTCCCTAACTTAATAAATAAATTTCTAAACTTGGTAAACTTTATTTTAAATTGATTCTATTGTTGTTATTTTGTTGTTTTCCTCATCCATGCATCATACTAAACCACTTTCACCTGTTGGTCAGTTGTAAAACAATTGTTTCAACCATAATTCATGGGCTTTTCATATGCAACTCAAATTGCATGTGGGTCCATTTAAATTGTGTTACCATGTCAGCTAGTTTATTTTGATGCATCCATTAACTGGACATGCATCATCCCATGATTGTGCACTATGCCATGATATTGATTGTTTATCTTTCTGCATTGTTTGTTTGCTTCTTCTCGGATAGACGACGACGTTGAGACAGACGATACTTACGACACCCCTTCTAAGGATCTAGCTCAGTACCAGGCTGCTGAGTTTGCAGGCAAGTTATCACTCACATGAACCACTGTGTTCCTTTCAACATTTGGTCACCGATACTTTCCGTTGTCTATTTCTGCTAGCCATATGAATAGTTGTTTCTGTTACGAACCTATCACATGTTATCCTTTAACCCTGATATAGCCTCACCTCCACACCTATAACCCCATTGCTTGTTGCCCGTGTCTTACTAGTATGCTTAGGGTTGTTTTTGCTCGAGTCTGTTACCCGTTACTTTCTGTTACTATATTTCTATTATGATTCTGGGGCTCGATGTTAAACAACAACCTGTTAATCTTGAGGTAATAATATTTTGCTGATAAGGCACCGGCAGGAGGCCCGGCGTGGTTTTGAGGCCTGCTAGTGTCGACCCTAATTAGGAAAAGGGTCTTGTCTACTGATCCATGATGAGCGCACTATCTGCATGTGGGAAGCGTGTACGGGCGCCCCCCTCAATTTGATTCGATTCGCATCTCGTCCAAATCGCCACACTTAGTTCGGGCTTTCCATTTGATGCACGCATATGCAGGTACGAACCCGAGGCCAGGGTGGAACTTCTGTAGTCGGCATTTAGGGCGGCGTGGTCTTCCAGTGCTATGAGGGTCCCCTTTTCTTCGTGGGGCTCGATTAGCCGCGCACGCACAGCACGTGGTGCTTTGGGCTTGATGCGAAGAAGAGTTGAGTTGTGTTGAGTGCCTCGCTTGGTGGAAGTGCATTTCCATCCTGGCGGGGTATTCTTACGTGTACGGCCAAATTGGTGCACCCCTGCAGGGATAAATCTTCTCGAGAAGCCGTGTTTTCCGCGGTTATGGTTGACTTGGTGAAAGTACTGGCTAACAAGTACTCAGAATAACTTACACCTAACTAATGATAACTTGACTAGTAATAGATTTATTGCCACAACAACTTGATCCATCATTAATCCAACTGTGTGAGTTATCCTCGGATTGCTTCTTTGGATAAGGGGCGAGATCCAGGATGGGTTTGTTTGGTGGTTAGCTATAGTTGGTTACGATACGCTATCTCATCCCCTTTCTGATAGCCGGAAGTTGTGGTAAGATCTATAGTTGGTTAGTGCAGCCAGTTGCAGCATCTTTTATATCCCTTTCTTCCGTTGCACCCAAGGCATCTGTGCTTGGTGTTGACGGGTTACATTTTGGTGAACTGTGAGTCTTGCTTGCCAGTACGTTTATGTAATGACCCCTTTGGGGCTGTGGTTTCCGCAGACTACGCTTACGAGGATCCCCGTGACGGCTACTACGTGGAGTTTGACGAGGCTGCTGACGAGTAGGTAGCGGACCCCGGGCAGGATCCGAGACATCGTGGATGGGCTCCGTTTTCTTTTCATTCCCGGCTTCTTAAGCCTATTTGGATTTGTCTGTACTCAGACCCTTTGAATGCTTCCGCTGAGATGTAATGATGTTATGTTGGGACATGTGTCCTCTGGATGATTGTATTTGCTATCTCTGCTCTAGTGAGAGCTATTTGCAACTTATTTCCATCTTTTGTGACCTAGAGATCTGTTGTGTTATCACTTTGTTCAACGTCGTTGACGTACCATGTGTGTATGGTATGAAGTACGTCAATGGTAGTATCCTGATTTCTATGGGATGGTTTACGTAGACGATGAACAGATAGGGGTTGGTTGTCACACATACGTGTGTTGGCCTACTCGTAAGAGATGCGTGTGCCGGTAAGACCCGTAATCCAATCCACTACTGTTCAACGGAACTGCGAGTATCCTCTAGAAGTCCGGGTGCGACATACTAATTCTTTGAACACCTTTATTGCTAAGGAAAACCTTGAGCTTGGGGAAGTTTGTCTTCATGAATATGATATTTTTAGTCCCCCTACTATTGAGGATAAAAATGATATACTTGCTGATTCTATGGAAAGTTTTAAGCTTGGGGAAGTTGGTTTTGATGAGCATGATATTTCTAGTTCCTCAAGCTTGGAGGAGAAAATTCACTTTGATGATACTATGCCTCCTATATATGATGATTGCAATGAAAACTATGAATGTTTAACTCCCACTATCACTAATGAGGATTTTACTTATGTGGAGAGTAGTGATTCTTTTATGCATGTGGATCATGATAAGAATGTTTTATGTGATATTCATATTGTTGAATCTATTCATGATGCTACTGAAAATTATTATGAGAGAGGGAAACATGGTTACACATATTTCAACAATATTAAGTTTCCCCTCTTTATGCTGAAAGTATTGAAGTCGCACTTGATCTACCTTTCTATGCTTGCTATTATGTGCTTATTTTATTTGTTTCATTACAAAATGCCAATGCATAGGAAATGGGTTAGACTTAAAAATAAATTGTTTAATATTTTTTGGTGTGTTCCTTATGCTTTAATTTCCTATTCGGTTTGAGCACACATTTATGTCTTTACAACATGTAAAATGCCTTTACCTACTGTTATGTATCATTTAGTTTAAGATTTTCATTTTATAAAAAATTTGGGAAAGTAAATGAGAAGGATGAGTAATGGAGAAGTTGGGGTCGACCTTGAACATGTGTTGTTCATGCCAATGAAACCATTGCAAAGTCTCTATCATTAAAACTTTTTCCAAAGCTAAAAACAATAAAAATATTATTTCACTACTGTAACATCACATTTCTGTCTTATTTCTCATATTAAATGGCAAGAATAATCTTATATGAGAGATAGGATTAAACAATAGTAATTAGCTGCCAAGAAAACAGATTCATGAACTTCACTGCGAAAAATGTTTAAAATCACAGAAGTGAAATTTTGACCTGGTAATTTACGACAGAAATATTTAGTTATCACTACATATTTAATTAGTTTTAAGTTTTCTGATTTGAGCAACTTAAGTGCCTCTAAAAATTCACTCTTTACGGGCTGTTCAGTTTTTGGCGGATTATGTCTTTATTTTACATTGCTCTCATTACTTGTGTTTTGTGTGGTTCTTTTGATCAAGGAGCATTGCACAACTTTAGTAACAGTAGTTAATATTTAGAATCAACTCATGATGTGTCTTTGCTTTACCTATGTGGATTTTATTTATGGAGGCACTAACCCCTCTAATCAAGTTTTATGTTGAGATTTGTGTAAGAAGAATTTTTCAGGAGGAAGAGTTGAGTAAGATGAACAAAGATCAAGAGGGACAACCAATCAAGCTTGGGGATGTACCCCTGGGCTCACCATACATGTATCAAATAAGTACAAGAATCCAAGCTTGGGGATGCCGAGCCACCTCACTCCAACCATCGTGATGTTAAGTAAGTAAAGCCTAGCTATATGGCTATAAAGAAAGCGCTTTACGGGAGGCAACCCGGTTGTTTTGGTTTGGATTTTCCTAGTGTCCTCTTGCTGTCTCAAGAGATTAGTTTTTGCTGTTTTAATTCTGGAGTTTTCAATAAAGAGTCAAGTCAAACCCATTTGGACTTATAAGTTGCTATCCTAGTGCATGAAATTTCTGTTTCAGCACGAGTCTGCTCACCGTATGATTTTACGTTTTTTATTGGTATGTCAGATTGAGCTAATTTTTTAGTATGTTCTGCAGCTTTTCTTCCTCTGTAAGCACTAAAATTGGCTTAATTTTTTGACGAGTATATCTTAGGGAAAAACGTTCGTTTTGCTGCTGTTGCTTTTCTGGACAGATTCTGCCGTCTTTTGTTTTATGCACTCTTTGGGCTTGGGAATCGAATTTCCATGATTCTTTCAAGCAAGAGAGTGAACATACAACATAATGAACCTTATTGTCTATCTAGTGGATCATTTGATTTGGAATTTTGCACAGCAAGCATGTGATTTGTTTGTCCTTGCTAATCTCACCCCACAGAAAAAGAATGGGAGAAACATGTTTTGTGAAGTTTTTTTCACAGGGAATAGAAGAGCTGCGCCTCAAGACATCCAAGAATGGTGAAAGCCATAAGATTGGGGATGTGATGAACACCCCACTGGAGCTAAACTATTTTGGTTAGCACACGTCTACTTTCTGTTTTTCTAAGCAAAACATTTATCGTAGAGACTTGAAGCGTCTAGTTTTTGTTTTTATTTTTGTTTTGATAAGAACACACCCATCATTTTATATGATATTGAGATACTGGAGTTTGGGGTTGGAATGTATTGGATGCTAGTATTATGACTTGGAATAGGGATGCCATGGTTGATTTGAAGAGCTACATATGTTTGCATGATTTATAGGCTTTTTATGTGTAGAAATTTGCAATAATGTTGTCTTGAGCTATCTCTTATTCATGTCCTTGATGTTAATTGCTGGTTTATTTAGTTTGTCATGAAATTAGTAGTTCTATGGACATATGAATGCATAGTAGCTGGTCAACTATCTCCCTCTTGCTAGCCAAAAATTTAAAAATTCCAACAAGTAAAAACTTGTTTCCAACACTCCTTAGCCAAGTATTTCCAGTGAGTCCACCATATCTTCCCATTAGCTTCATTGCTATTCCGAGTATGTTCACCATGTTATTGTGTTATTTATGTTCTAAATTAAGATATTCACTTTATTAATTGTCATGGGTTGAACTTGGGATAGGACTCTCACGAACTTTTGAAGGCACACTTTACTTTTTATGCATCTAATAAACATGACCCAATAATGGGAGCCACAAGTTTTGCGTTTGACAAGTGTGTGGTTGGGAGCTAGCTATAAACGTGTATCACCGGAAAGCTTTCAACATTGCATAAAAATTTACATTTGATTGATATCATGTACTTTTGTTTTTGGACTCCTGCCATGCCAAAATGAAATAGAGGAATAGTAAGTTTTGATGAGTAAGTATCTATATGACTAGAGAAACGCATTGGGCCGCTAACCCAAGCCATGCTTTATCATGGTGGAAATTTACTTACAACTTGAGTGACTCTACAACACATCCTACAATAAAATAAGAAGCTATGCATAATAGTGAATGAAAATAAAAAGGATGATGAGTCTACTCCGTTTGTTTGTCTTGTCATTGTGACATGGGCTTGTTTCCATGTCATGGGGCAAGAGGTACCTCTTTGCGGTTCTCTATGATGTCATTAATACTTATTATGATTATACAAAGCTTATTAGGAATCTTAAGTTGAGTAATCATGGAGTAGGTTTTCACACTCACGGGGCATGAGGCTTTCAACCACCTTGTCATTCACATTACTTCAACATTCACCATTTAAGATGCTAGTGATAAAGGGGCAATAAGAGTCCTAGATCAATGGATACCACATTTCAATTAGTAATTTTAGTTGAATAATTTAGAGGCTAAATAAGACTTGATCATGTTTTACCTCTACTCAATTTTCTCCAAAGTGTCCACCATATTTTCTATTTTCCATTATGCTATTCTTTGACCAATATAGGATTTTATTTTTCATTTTGTGTATGCATTTGGTCCATAGTGCTTTTATTTCATTATACACTTTGTGAACTTTCATGAAGCATCTTTGCTTGCATATTTGATATTTCTTACAACATGAATTGTATATTGCTACTCATTTCTAGTATTAATCATTTGATTATATGTAGCATGAATAATCCTCCTTGATATCCCATGATTGTTTCAATATGCAAAGTCCATGTTAGTTTTATCACCTTCATACTCGAGGACGAGCATGGGTTAAGCTTGGGGATGTTGATGAATGTAAAATGCATACATGAACTTTGCATGTTATTATTTGTTTTTCCTACATATTAGCAACTTATATTCATGTTTTATAATGATTTGGGGGATTTTCTGAACAATCCCCCTTCTTTTGGTTCTAACCCTGTTTTTCTAGAAAACGTACTTTTTAGTGTTTCAGACTTTCCGGGAGCTTCGGGACTCCAAAAAGGGCAAGGCCAAAGAGCATGGTTCAGAATTTTCGAGACGAAGACCATGGGACAAAGTAGAGTGCCAAAAGGCCAACCAGGTGGAAAATAGGACCCTCCACGCGGCCATATTCCTTGGCCGCGTGTGGGGCCCCCTTTTAGCCCCCGTGGCTCTGATGCCGTCGATCTTTCTTCTCCCGAGTGTCTCGTGACCTAAAAACGACTATATAAAGGGTCCCCTGGCCTTTTCTAGAAGGAGGCGGCGCCGAGAGATGAAACCACGAAACAGAGAGACAGAAGGCTGCCACCGGAGAAGATCGGAGGGGGGAAACGCCACCGGGATCACCCCCGGACGGCTCCACCCCCTCCGGCGTGTTCATCATCAACATCTACAGCAAGATCAGCTCCATCTCTCCACTGTAATCTTTTGGCAAACACGATGTATGATGCAATACTATATTCCCTTGATGTATTGTGTCTCCCCGTCTATGTTTGAGTAGTGAATTGTTCTTGGCAATGGTGAAATAGTTCGTTGATTGGTTGCATACAAGTTTGTTATCTTCTATGATTGTCTTTATGTACAATATATGAGTGCACGCATATGTTGGGGAATGCATGTAAGGTGATCACCGGTAGCATAATGGAGTGGTGGTGACTTGGGAGTGACAGTAACCTGAGACCGAGCCACAAAGTTAAGTTATTGGGGGATATATATAGGGGACCTTAGAACGTAAGGCTATGGTGGGACTTTATGTCTTAATCAATCTTGTGCAGTCATTTACTTGGCCACATGATCCATCATAAGGGGTTGTAGATCATTTACTTGACTATACCTATTCATGGCTCCTTCCTAGAAGAAACAACTAAGACTAAAACTTGTGCTTCACTAATTGTGACAACCACACGAACGAAACACCTATTGCTAGAACACTTGCTCCCTTGAGATACTTGAGATATTTGCTGCTTGCTACTTGTGAAACTTGCTTAGAAACTTGCATTTTAAACTTGCTTCACTAGTTACTAGACAAACCACACTCCACGTCACTTGCTTTTAATTAGTTATTTCCTTTTAGTCAAACTTATTGCTTTGCATAAACAGCCATATAAGAGGGTTATAGGGATTTAGAGAATAGATAGCTTACCTTAAGCTCCTCGTGGGTTCGACACTCAAATACTTATCGAAAGGTACTACAATTGATCTCCTGCACTTGGGAGTCATCAGCAACTATTACATGATATGCAAGGACTATCAATACTAGCATGTAAGAAATTTTGAGTGCTAGAAGAGATTAAGTCCAAAGATAGATCATTCCAATGGGATAGAGATGAAGTATAGTCAATAGCAAATTCACTATCCACAATGCAATTTCTATCACCACTCACCATATCATTACCTTGTGACAAATCACATGTTGGTGGAGTGGAGAAAGATGTCAACTCGACAAGGCCGGAAGTGGATGGAGAACAACCATCCTCAATAATGTTGGACACATCATATATATCTTGAAGTTTTGTCCATAACTCACGAGCGTTCTGATAAGGCTTGATTGATTCAATGATTAAATCGCTCAAAACACACAAGAGACCATTAGATACAAGAGCATCGAGATAAGAGTTTTCCTCATCCTCTAAAGATAAATCTTGAGAATCATTTGGAGGAGGAAAATCCATATCTACAATTCTCCTTACATAGTTTGGACCCATTTCCGTAAGAAAATTAAGAATGCGAATTTTCCAAACATCATAATTTCTACCATAGAATATAAAAGTGGGATCGTGCTCTATTTCCCTAAACGACATCGTACTCTCTAGGATGTAAAGCCTAAAAGAGAGACGAGGCTCTGATACCAATTGAACGTGCAACGATGTTTCCTAGAGGGGGGGTGAATAGGCAATTAAAACTTTTGCAGTTAAGGCTTGCTAAATGCAGAAATAAACTAGGTGTTTAAATTAACAAGCACACAACCTAAATATTCTAGGGTTAACTAGGTGCACCAACAACTTATGCTAAGCAAGACAAGTAACAGGGTGATAGCAAGATATATAACTTCAAACACGAAGGCTATCACAATGTAAATTGCATAAGTAAAAAAAAGCTCGGGTATATAAATAACCGAGGCACACGGAGACGATGATGTATTCCCGAGTTCCTCCCACAAGGGGAGTACGTCTCATTGGAGGGGTGTGAGCTCGCCACAAGAGGCCTACTCAACGCCAAAAATGCCTCACCCTATTCTCCGACGAACCCCGCCACAAAGGCCTAGTTCACCTTCCAGTATTGGCAACCTTCAAACCCGAGGCACGCATCCAAAACTTAATTGGAGGCTCTCGGTGTCACCACAATCTTGGGGCACACATCCACAACTCAATTGTATGTTCCCAAGAACACAAGAAAGTCGTCTAGGGTCCAAGACCCAAGAGTAACAAGCTCACAAACTTTCACTTCCATGAATCCTCGTGGAGAGAGAAAACCGATGCAAATGGCAAGATCACAAGTGCTCAAATACTTTACTCTCAAATTCCAACAAATCAACAAATACTTATGGGGGAATAAGAGAGGAAGAACAATGGAGGAGAAACACCAAGAACTCCAAGATCAAGATCTACTTGGTTTCCCTCACTAAGAAGGAAGATGGATTGGTGGAAATGTAGATCTAGATCTCCTCTCTATTTTGCCTCAAAGATATGCAAGAATCATGAGAGCAATTGAGAGAAGGGAAAGCTTTCCAAGGTCAACAATGGAGGAGAGAGAGGGGGAAAATTCGTGCTTGGAAGACCTAGCTCTTTGGGGAAGAAAGGGGGCCTTTTATAGGTCCCCACAAAAAAGAGTCGTTGCAGGAAAACTTACACCGGAGACTCTGGTGTATCTCCGGTAAGTCTCCGGTGTGAGTCCTGTGGGTGACACCAGACTCGCAAACACAGATTCCTACACAGAAAACGGTCCACACCGGAGACTCCGGCCTGAAGATCGGAGACTCCGGCCTGAACTGGAGACTGCGGACACTCTCCGGACCCTATACAGTGGGTGACACCATTGGAGCAAACCCTGGGGGTGTTTTTGGTCCGGAGACTCCGGATAGCCGGAGATTCCGGCCCTAAGTCCGGAGATTCCGGACTGACGAAAACAACAGAAACACCAATACTAAAATGTTCATAACTTTTGCGTCCAGACTCCGTTTTCGATGATCTTTGGTTCGTTGAGTTTGCAACAAAAAAACTCTACAAGATCATGCAGAGAAACATCACTGACCAAAAATGGAAATTAAAACCAAATGTAGAAAGGTTTAACCTCTCTAAAAGGAACAAACGGTTAAACCTCCATCACCGAAACAAACATAACTTTTGTGAATGAACTCCGAAAGAGGTGAATCCAATTGGGTTGGAAAGATAACAGAAATGAGTATCCAAAGAAAAATGTATGGAGAAGTTACCACACATTGAAGGTGTGTAAACATTCTCAAAGCTGAACCGGATATTTTCACCACCGAAAATGCAACAAGTTTTTCTTACCAAAACCGTTTTCGATAAACCTTGGCTTGTCTTGAAGATCACGACAAGCACCAAAACCCAAAGGATACAAAAGCCAAATAAGATCCAAGAAAGATGATATGCCAAGTATGCAAAGGTTTGAGCTCTCCATAACGATTTGATCAAGTTACTCACTTGAGAGCGCCTCTTGATAGTACGACTATCTTTCCTATAACCCGGTCTCCCAAAGACACGAGACCGGTAAAATAGAAAACCTATTGTCGTGGTGGTGTCACGGCAGATGCCATGGGATGGCTAAAGATGTGGGGACGAAGGACGCTGGAGGTGCTCGGGGAGGGATCACGCGACGAGTAGCCGCGTGAGGTACGAAGTAAACACTGCAAACAACACGATCTACCCAGGTTCAGGGCCCTCCTGAGGAGGTAAAACCCCTACTCCTGCCTTTCTTTGTGTATTTTGGTATCTTACCGAGTAGCCACAGTACAAGGTTCTTGCTACCGAGTAGCCACCCTCCTCTAGATGATGAACTAGGTCAAGAACTTAG
Source organism: Alopecurus myosuroides (assembly GCA_028641055.1). NCBI lineage: Eukaryota > Viridiplantae > Streptophyta > Magnoliopsida > Poales > Poaceae > Alopecurus > Alopecurus myosuroides. The sequence goes on from CM054063.1 coordinate 167,534,234, forward strand.
GGTTTCCAGTATGCAATCTAGGTCAAGATGTGTTCGATCCTCACGCAGGAGGCGGCGGGGCACCTTATATACATGGTGCCCAGCCGGATACGTCCAAACATGGACAAGTGTCGACATAGTGTGCACATCGTCCTTCTTCCGGGTTCCCGCTGACAGCTTTGGTTCCTAACCTTGGCTGCATCTGGAAAGTCGTTGGGCAAAACAAGGGGACAGACTGGTATCACTGTACCTAAACACAGAGTAGGCCCCCCTTATCCTGCCACGGCCTGCTTCCATGCTGTCACTGTCAGGCAGGCCGGTCCCAGATGAACAGTAGTTCGAATGCTGCCAAGTACGGACCCAGGATACGCGGGATCCTGTGTCAGAACGGCTCCTTTGACTTTCTGGCCCGAGTAGGTTCCCGCCAATTGTTCCCGCCAATTGTACTCGGGCCAACTCTTCTACTCGAAAGGACAGAACTTGATTGGTATCTCCTTCTGGTCATCTTGAGGTGAGACCGAGTAGCAGTCGACCGGGTAGCGAGTACCGGGTAGTCGGCTACTCGACCAAACCTCTCTTCTGTAAGACGCCTTTACCACTTGCCTTTACCCTACTCGGGGGTAACCCCCCGACAGCAGTCCCCGAAGCTGGTTGAGCCTTGCGAACTCGTTCACTAGGCTCTGCCAGCTTAAAACCAATCTTTGCAACTTAGCCCTTGAACCTCAAGATGCCGAGTAGAAACTCCGAGTAGCTCTCTGATTAGTACCTTAAGTTTCCTCTCCTCCGCATAGCAGATGACTTCTACTCTGCGATCGAGTAAAAAGACTTAGAGAATTTTCTTGAATTGAGCCTCTGCCGCGCAGAGCACGATCCAGCCCTTCGCACAGCAACTGAACACGTGTCAAGCATCCAGGCCCCCGTCGTCTCGTTGCCCAGGGCACGACGTGCCACGCGCCTGATTTCCAGGTAGTGGGCCCACCACGCGTCACGTCCCATCAAGAGTAATAATAGGCCACGATCCGGTGGTGGGATCAATTGCGGCCGTTACGCGCGCATCCCGCGCTTGTGTGCGTTTCCAGCCGGCCACAGATCCCACCACACGCCACGATCGATCCCACTTCCCCGATGGTAACGGTAGTCTGAGGCGAGGGTGTAAATACCCCCGCCGGTAACTTCCTTTTCCCCTCCCTCGCACTTTTCCTCTTTCATCCCTCTCTCTCCTTCTCCGCCGCCGAGCTCTCCGCCGCCGTGCAATCTTTTGCGCCGCCGCGAATCCAATCCAGCCAATCAAAATCTTTCGATTCTCTCCACCCCTCCTACTCGCAACCATGTCTCGCGCCGGCTGGGCGGGCTCGCACGTCACCGCCGAGGACTGCGCCTGGCTTGTGAACACTAGGAGAGTTCCTCTTGGTGTTCAATGCCGGCCATCAAGGGGCGAGCTCGTGCCTGCACCGGAGGAGGGCGAGCGCGTTGTGTTCTTGGCGCATTTCGAGCGCGGCTTCGGCATGCCGGCCTCCGACTTCCTCCGCCGCTTCCTCGACCACTTCGGCCTTCAAATGCATCACCTGCCGCCCAATGCCGTCGTCTTCCTCGCCTACCACGCCGTGGTGTGCGAGGCCTTCCTCGGCATCCATCCGACAACGGACACCTGGCTCGGGTACTTCCACCTCCGCCAGCAGACCACCGGGAAGAAGGAAGGCACGGGGGTGCCACGGGCAACCGACACCGGCTGCGCCATGATGGTGCAGCGGTCGGGGACCAATCACCCCCGTATCAAGGGGTTGGAGTCCGTCCGGATGTGGCAGAAGACGTTCCTTTACGTCAAGAACATCCCCGCCACCGAAGGAGGACAGGTAACTGACAGAATTAACCTTCCCGCTTGGAGCCTCCGTGCTCCCACCCAGAAGAATTGGAAGGAGAAGCCCTCCAACGACCTCAACGCGAAGGAGATTGAGGCGCGGCTCGGTGCTCTAATCGACGAGGGCCTCAAGAGTGATGATCCAGTGGCGTGCTGGATCCAGAGACGCGTTCTGCCTCTGCAAGAACGCTGCCACTTGATGTGTTACATGGGAGGCCCCCGTGACTGCACCAGGACGACCACCATCGAGCTCGACAACGCAGACGTCCCCGAGCACGCCAGGGCCATCCTGACAACGAGCCTCGCCGAGCATTGGCAGTATGGGTTTGTCCCATTCAGCCGTACAAAGCCGATTTCGCGGGTACGTTCTTCTCTTCCTGCTTTCTGTATATGGGTTCCGAGTAGAAAACTTCCTCTTCTCGTCGCGACTAGCGATCGTAGTCTGTACCGAGTAGAGTACTTAGTAGAATTGTATAGGCTTAGTGTGCTTTGTGCCTGCACGCCTTTCCGAGTAGATCATTCGGTAAAAATACTTAGGCTTGGTGTGCTTTGTGTTTGCACGCCTATCCGAGTAGGATGCCATCCTGCTACTCGGCTAACTTGTGACACTTCTCCGCTCTTCAGGTCCTCACTCGCCAGCTTATAGAAAGCTGCGAACGTTTCGAAGGCAACTGGTCTCCTGACCGAGAGGAGGACGACAAGGCCTCCTTTGAGAACGCAGACCAGATCAACCTCCCTCGTTCCCCCTCCATGGAGAAGCAGCACGCGGAAACGTCTCTCCGCGACTGGCCTGAGGACGAATCAGAAGGTAACTGCGCACCTGCTTTGCTTGTTCACGAGAAGCACCAATCCACTGTTTGTTGTTTCTGACTTGCTCCTCTTCTTTTCCTGAATCCGCAGATGACGTTGCTGAAGAGAACGAAGATGAGGACGAAGACGAGAACGAGAACGAGGGCGATAAAGCCCTTGTCGTCAACCCTCTTTCAGTTGCTGCACCCGCTACTCGCAAGCGGACTGGCAGCGGTGCCGTAGAGCCCCCCGCCAAGAAGAAGAAGCTGACCGAGAAGGCGACCAAGAAGGTCGTGAAGAGACCAAGGCGAAAGCTCGCCTCCACCAGCGCGTAAGTTTCTTCTCTGTCGTCTCCTTTCTCGTACTGTGTCATTTTTTCCCCAATCCTCTTCTAATTTCCGAATTTCTTTTTCTCTGCAGACCTCCCATGGACGCGAATGCTGCTCTCGCGCCCGATCAGGCTAAGAAGCCAGCAGTGCCACTTATCAACCTCGACGATGACGAGGATAACACCGCCAATGCACAGAGCACTGATGCTCAAGGAGCGGATTCAGAGAAGCAGCCCCGTGCGGAGTCAGCAGCACAGGACACTGCCACCCACCAGGAAAGACCCCCTTCTCCTCCGGCCAACACCGCCGAGGAGAACCAAGACGAAGAGATGCAGGACAACACCGCCCTCGAGCGGCCAGAGGCTGAACAGGAGCAGCCAACCACTGACGCTGCAGGCCAAGTGAATCCCGCTGCCGAGCAGCGGGTGGAAGATGCCACCATGACGGATGCCACCATGACAAGCCATTATCCACTGAGCGATGCGCAAACAGGCGCCGCACTGAGTAGCGCCCAGCCAACTGGCGCACCGGATAGCACACCCCTGGCGCCGCCAACTGATCCAGCCAGGCAGCAAGCCCTAGATGCTTTGAAGGAGGAGGTCGAGAAGAGGGCAGCCGAGAAGGAAGCTGCCGAGAAGACAGAGGCTGAGAAGAAGGCAGCCGAGGAGGAGGCCGCCGAGAAGGCGAAGACCAAGATTGAGGGGAAGAAGTCCGAGAAGCAGAAGGGCGAGAAGTCCACTGCTCAGAAAGAGAAGGCGATGAAGCGAGCTACAGAGCAGATGCCGCCGCCGACATCGACTGGACAATCCAAGCAGTTGATCATCCGCAACCCCAGTGCGATTCCTGCCGCCGCCACTGTAGCCGATCAGGCCCTCTACCCGGATTACATGGTGAGGGTCAGCCAACAGCGCCAGATTGGCCTCTCCGTCGAGGACCGGAAGATTGCTCTCACAACCGGAAGGAAGGCCGTAGCGACAGACTCCAGGCCCCCGCCCCCCGTCTCCATTGCTTCTCGGGGAGCTCAAGATCAGGTGATATCATCTCAGAGCCTTGAGCAGGTACTCGACTTGGTGGGTTTCATCGATGCCAAGTGGGACAGCAAGCTTCTCGGCACTGAGAAATGGCACGGCCTCGGCCTGGGCGATATCGACCATATGCGGGTTGACTGGAACAAGGTGGACTTGGGCTATCAACCCATGACCGTCTCTTCCAGCACCGCTACTCTTGCTGCCAAGATGTTCGTGCACCGCAAGAATGCAGAAGATTTGGAGCAGTCTTACGCGGTAAGTCTTAACTTGTCCTCTCCGAGTAGCATTTTTCTTCTCTCCTATCCGTCTTCATCTTCCTTTACCCTCACCCAGTCCCCGAGATTCTGGCCGAGTAGACGGATGCTCTCCGAGTAGCCGCCTTCTCGGGTTGAATCTTCACTTCTCTGCCTAACTTGTTTTCTTTTCGCTTCTCAGGATAGCGTCCTGAAGCGTACTAGTCTGCATCGCCAGCTTCTCTGGAATCATGCTATCGCTAGAAGGCGAATTGCTGCACTGGAAAGAGAGAAGGCAGCTGCGGAGGCAGCCGGTAAGGATGCAAAGGATAGCACTCTGAAGCTGTCCGAGATGGAAGGTACGCTTCTAGCCGCGCGGTTCTTGCGTTTTTTGTTTACGCCCGCTTCTGCTTTCTCGCGCTAACCTTTTCTACTCTGCAGGAAAACTGAAGGCCCTGGCTGACGAGCACGAGAACTGTCGCACCTTTGTTGCGAATGCCGAGAACACCATCAAGAAGCTTGAAGGTAAACCTCCATCTACTCGGTTTGCCCTTGTGCCTGTTTCCTTTGCTTCTCTGCTAACCGTGCTTTGCTCTTTTCAGAAGATCACAAATTGTTTGTTGAAGAACACCAAGACTGCGTCAACCCTGAAGAAGTGCAGCAGCGGCTGTCCGACCAGGCCGTTGAGCTGCTGAAGGACCACACTACAGAGATGGAGCAGCTGCAACTCCAGCTGCAGAAAGCCCTCAAAGATGCTCTCGACCTTGGTGCCGAGAGGGACATAGTTATCGCCGAGAAGGCCAAGGCTGAGACAACTTTCAATGCCAAGATCAAAGCCCTTGAGCAGGAGTGCGAAACACTGAAAAAATCCAATGCTGGGTACTTCTCTCAGTTGAACGGACTTCGCTTGCTCGAGGAGAGGCACATTTCCAATGAGGAGGAATGGAAAATCCAGTTGCAGCAGCTGCGCCACGAGCTTCACAGTAAGTTTCCTCCTTTCTGCATCTTTTCTTCTCGGTTCTGTCTCTTCTCGGTTCGTGTGACTGAATTCCTTCCTTGCTTCTATGCAGAAATCTTCCCTGATCTCGTGTCTGCCTGCGCGCCAGCCTTGGCCAAGGCTCGAGCGGCTCGCCTTGAGAAGGGCGAGGCCTCGGATACCAGAGCCGAGATCGAGGACAGCTTGCTGGTGATGAAGGGGCACTTCGAACGCCTAGCCGGCGTGGGCACCGACTTGGTGCGCGTCGGCTTCGCGCTCCACAAGCTGTTCTGGCCTGAAGATGCCGCGCCGACAACGATTGGTGGCCTTGCTCTGAAGCTGCAGAATGTGAAGGCCGAGCTGAAGAAATGGCGCGCCTCGGGAGCTCGGGCGGGTGCTGACTTGATGCTTCTCTGCATCGCCTCCTGGTACGAGAATCTTAACATGGATATCATCCGCGGGAAGCGCAACGATTCCAAATGGGAGACGGACCCCAGCTGCGTGGCCATGCGCAAGCTGATCGCGTACGAAGTCGCGGAGTGCGCTGAGACGGACGTCTTCATCGACGGCCTCCCCGAGCCCGACACCGAAGTGGAGGAGGACGAGGAAGCGGATGAAGACACAGAGTCCGACTTGGACGGCTTCTTCGATTCGCCTAGAGGCAAGGCCGGGAAGGGGAAGAAAGTCGCCGTCGTGAGTAGCGATGAGGAGGCCGAGCACATCGACACCGCCGCACTCGGCTTCGGCACCTCCTCAGGAGCCGCTCTCGACGACACGGTATTCACTCCTGGCCAAGCCTCTGGTGCTTCTTCAACCCCAGGGCCTATCTCGGTGGCCACGGCTACTTCCGACCAGGTAGCCACCGAGCGCGACGTCGAGATGGAAGAGTCCGCCACCGTCCAGTCGGAGGCGGATGCCACCCATGCCAGCGCCGAAGAAGAACCCGCAAGGACAACTGCCACCAACTCGGAGGCAGAGGCAACCAAGACCACCACAGAAGATGCAGCAGCCAAGGCTAGCGCCGACAACACTGCCTCCTCCACATGATTTTACCTGCACACTTTTTACTTGAACACTTATCAGATCCCCGGGATGCCGGGAGCAGATGTATCAGACTTATTTATGCTTTTCTTGCTACTCAATTTTATTTCCACTTGTTATCTTTAATTCAATCATTTTGAGCAGCCCTGGCTCAATGCCGGGTTGCGTTTCCATGCGAGTCCCCGAGTTGCATTTCTTATTCACCCTATCTTTTCATCTCTGCTCTACCCGCAACTTGTTGCTTTTTTGGTATTCGAGTCACAAGAATCGAAGAGTAGAGCTGCAAATACTTAGCCGCTTAGAAACAATCATAGTAACGCAGCCCACCACTTAGCCGAAAAGACGAAACAGGGAACAAAAGTAACAAACACTCTACTCGGTTCCTGCACTTTTTCTTCCTTAGCGATTTTCGTGTGCTCATTGACCTTTTGCTTGTTCTCTTGCTTGCCATGAAGCCGGGTTTCGGACAGCAGCAGAGTCGAAGAGTTGGCATATAGGTTTAAACACAGTACTCTATACGCTTATGAGTTCTGAAGTGGAGCAACCGAATAGACAAAAGGTAAAGCCGAGTAAAAACACTTAGAACAATTTTGGACGAGGGCAGTCCCCGAGAACAATTTCAGATTGCAGAGTAGAATTTCAACTCGGATAAGAGGGTACATACACATCTTTGCTTACGAATGAAAACGACGGAGTAGAGCTACATTCCAAGGGCGCTTGGTTTCCTCTCCAGATTTATCTGCCCTGTTCGCCTGTGGTGGGCGCACATCTATAAGATAGTAAGCATCGTTGTGCAGCGCTTTGCTCACAATAAAGGGCCCTTCCCATGGAGGAGACAACTTGTGCATCCCGGCTGTGCGCTGCACAAGCCTAAGGACCATGTCTCCTTCTCGGAAAACCCTTGGGTTCACCTTTCGGCTATGATAACGCCGCAGGTTTTGCTGGTAAATAGCCGAACGTGACAGAGTCAGCTCTCTTGCTTCTTCAAGCAGGTCAACGTCGTTTTCTCGAGCTTCTCTCGCCTCCACCTCAGTGTAGAGGGCTACTCGGGGGGAGTCATGCTCTAAGTCTATTGGCAACACGGCCTCAGCCCCGTATACCAAGAAGAATGGCGTGTAACCGGTTGACCGGTTAGGGGTAGTCCTTAGACTCCACAACACCGCTGGCAACTCGTCTAACCAACACCCAGGTGTTTTCAGCAGTGGCTCCATCAGTCTTGGCTTGATGCCTGCCAGTACCATACCATTTGCTCTTTCAACTTGCCCATTGGAAGCAGGATGCGCGACTGACGCAATGTCTAGTCGGATATGCTTATCTCTGCAGAACCGCACCAGTGCTCCCTCAGCAAAGTTTGTGCCGTTGTCGGTGATGATACTGTGCGGGTAGCCATATCTCAGGATTATGTCCTTCACGAATTTCACAGTTGTGGCTCCATCACATCTCCGAATAGGTTTCACTTCAATCCACTTGGTGAACTTGTCCACCATGACTAAGATGTGAGTCATGTTGCCTCTAGCCGGCTGGAAAGGCCCAACCATGTCCAAGCACCAAACAGCAAATGGCCAGGTGATAGGAATTGTTTTCAACTCGGAAGCAGGCATGTGAATCTTACTTGCGAACATCTGACAGCCAGTGCACTTCCTCACGATGTCCTCAGCTTGCTGCAGTGCTGTGAGCCAATAGAATCCATGCCGGAAAGCTTTCTGGACCAGCGCCCGAGAAGAGGCGTGGTGCCCGCATTCTCCTTGGTGTATCTCTATCAGGATCTCTTCTCCTTCTGCTGGATCCACACACCGTTGCAGCACGCCAGTGGCACTTCTCTTGTGCAGGACATCTCGAACAATGGTGTAGCCCTTGGATCTTCTCTGAATCTGCCTCGCAGTCACCTCATCTTCAGGTAGAGTGCCGTCCCTTAGAAAGGATAATATGGGCATAGCCCAACTCGGTGTCTCCCGTATGGGAAACACTGGTTCGTCCAGTTCCATTGGGACATGCTCTTGTGGTTGCTCAGGAGGAGTGGGAGCACTTCTTTGCAGCCCAGATCGATTGGCGAGAACTTCCTCAATGAATGCGACAGCCTCCGGGTTGAGGGCGGCAGTCCCCGAGTAAGGAGTGGCAGCCCCCGGGTAGGGAGTGGCAGTCCCCGAGTAGGGAACGGCAGTCCCCGAGTAGAGGACGGCAGTCCCCGGGTTTCCTGCAGCACTCTCCCAGTCAATCTCCATTGGATCAGATTCTTCACTTGGCAGAGAAGGGACAAATATAGACTCCGAGTTGGGAGAAGGCTTGATGGATGGCTTCCTCAAATGCTCCAAGGCGATTCCCGCCGGGATGGATTGCCGAGAAGATCCCAACTTGGACAACTCATCTGCTGCTTCGTTCTCTGCTCGGTGAATGTGTTGGAACTCACAACCCTCGAAGAACCCAGTCATAGACTGCACCAGGAAGCGATACGATGCCATGTTGGCATCCAAAGCATCCCAGGTGCCCGAGACTTGCTGCACCACCAGGTCTGAATCACCATAGCATATGATGCGCTGCACGCCAACCTCCTTTGCTACTCGCAAACCATGCACCACTGCCTCGTACTCTGCAACATTGTTGGATGCCTTGAAATGAATTTGCAGCACATACTTGAGTTGATCTCGTTTGGGTGACGTAAGCACAACACCAGCACCAAGGCCTTCTTTCACCTTTGAGCCATCAAAGTGCATCTTCCAGTAATTGGAAACTGGAGCAGGAGGCTCATACTGCACCTCGGCCCAGTCCACAAGAAACTCCGCCAGGATCTAAGACTTGATGGCATCTCTTCTCGCATACGCGGGAGCGTACGCGGCTAGCTCAATCGCCCACTTGGCTACTCTGCCACTCGCCTCCTTGTTGCCCATGATATCCGAGATGGGAGCTGAGCTCACAACTGTGATAGGGTGCTCCTGGAAATAATGCTTCAGCTTCCTAGCGCCCAGGTACACGCCGTAGGTCATCTTCTGGTAATGCGGGTAGTTTTGCTTGGAGCTGGACAACACCTCACTGAGATAATATACCGGGCGCTGCACACTCTTGCCTTCTTCTTCTCGTTCCACCACAATCACCACGCTGACTACTCGGTTAGTCGCAGCAATGTACAGCAGCATTGGTTCCTTGGGTAGCGGACTAGCCAAGATGGGAGCACTAGCCAGCATTGCTTTCAGCTCATTGAATGCCACATCCGCTTGCGGAGTCCAGACAAACTTGTCACTTTTCTTCATCAGTTGGTACAGAGGCAGGGCCTTCTCGCCCATTCGACCCAGAAAACGGCTCAGAGATGCCAAACAACTTGTGAACTTCTGCACATCTTTCAGTGATCTCGGTAAAGACATGCTCTCAATAGCTTTTATCTTAGAAGGATTGGCTTCAATGCCCCGACTAGAAACCAGAAAACCGAGTAGCTTTCCAGCCGGTACACCAAAGGTGCACTTACTCGGATTCAGTTTCATTTTGTACTTGCGTAAGTTAGCAAAGGTTTCCTCCAGGTCGGCAAGCAGAGTATGTGTTTTATTCGTTTTGATGACAATGTCATCTACGTACACCTGCACATTCTTGCCGAGCTGGTCGTGCAAGCATTTCTGCATGCATCTCTGATAGGTTGCACCTGCATTCCTCAAGCCAAAACACATGACACGATAGCAATAAGCCCCGTACGGGGTAATGAAAGCAGTCTTTATTTGATCAGCAGGGTTGAGTGCAATCTGGTGAAAACCAGAGTAGGCATCTATGAAGGACAACAGTTCACAACCAGCAGTGGAATCGATCACCTGATCGATGCGAGGTAGCGGGAAAGGATCCTTGGGGCATGCCTTGTTCAAGTCGGTGTAGTCGACGCACATGCGCCATGCAGTGGCAGCCTTGGGATCCTCCTTCTTCTTCTCGACCATGACCGGGTTGGCTAGCCAATCCGGATGCAGCACCTCCATGATGAAATTGCTTATCAGCAACTTGGTGATCTGGTCACCAATGGCCTTCCTTCTCTCATCTCCGAAACGGCGCATAGCCTGCTTCACCGGTTTGGCGTCAGGACGCACATGTAAAGAGTGCTCAACCAACTCCCTCGGGACTCCTGGTAGATCTTCATTGGACCAGGCGAATACATCCCGATTCTCACGGAGGAAGTGGATGAGCTTGCTTTCCTATTTCTCCGCCAACCCGGAGCCAATGATGGCTACGTGGTCGGGGAACTCGGGGTCGACCTGGACCTTCTTTGTCTCCTTGGCAGCTTGGAAAGCAGTACCGTGCTGGGTACTTGGCACACCTTGTGCGCCAGCTTGTGCGGACTGAGCCATGGCCACCACCTCGTACATCTTCTTCTTCTCGGCAGCAATCACCATCGACTCCGCCAACTGGGAGCTAGCAGAGGCACACTCCATGGACTTCTTGTAATCTCCAGAGATGGTGATGATGCCATTGGGACCAGGGATCTTCATCTTCAGATAAGCCACATGTGTAGAGGCCATGAACTTGCTCAGAGCGGGCCTGCCGAGTAGAGCATGATAGGGGCTCTGATGATCCACCACCTCAAACTGCAGGCGCTCTGTGCGGCAGTTCTCCCGGGTACCGAATAGCACATCGATCCATACTCGGCCAATCGGGTTGCATGAGATCCCGGGCACAATGCCATGGAAAGTGGTCTTGCTAGGCAGCATCATGTTCTCGGCCAGGCCAAGCTTCTCAAGTGTGTCCTTGTACACAATGTTGATGCTGCTGCCGTTGTCGATTAGCACCTTGCTGAACCTCACGTTCTTCTCGGGACCCAGGAAGGTAGGATCCAGCACCAAGGCATAGCTACCCGGATTGGGCATCACCTTGGGATGATCTGCTCGGGTCCACCTGATCTCCTGGTCACACCAATACATGTAGTGAGGGACAGCAGGAATCACTGCATTGACCTCCATGGCCCGCTTGTGCTGTGATTGCTTGTCGACTGGCTCAGAAGTGAAGATCATGTAGCTCTCATGGTGCTCCTGGTACTGATTGGAGCCATTGCCCCCATTGTTGCCATTGTTATTGTTGCCCTGATAGTTGCTGTTGTTGCCTCTGTTGTTGTTGTTGCGGTTGTAGTTGTTGTTGTTGTTGCGGTATCTCTCATTGTTGAAGTTCTGGTTGGCTCCTAAAGCCACCTGGTTCACATTCTCTCTTCTCGGGTACACTGGCGGCCGAGCTGCGTGTGCGCGAGTGGGCTGCACATTGGCATTGGCTGCTGGCAGGGGAGGAGGAGGAGGCAAGCCATCACTCTTGATTGCCTCCCACCACTCGCACTGCCGAGTAGTGTGGTTAGCAGGCCTCGAGGGGTGGTGAGTGTGAAAGCTGCATGGGCCATCCTTCATGTCATCGAAGACAAACTTCTTCGGCTGCTCGGAGTTCCCGCTACCCGACTGAGAGGTGCGAAATGGCTTCTTGTTGCCTTGGCCCTGGTTCTGGTTTTGCCCGTAGGCTCCAGCAGGTTTCTGCCTCTGGCTGCCACCAGCTCCAACAGTCACTGCATTCACCTCCTCGGGATCATACCGATTGTCTACTCGGCGCTTGTTGCGGAACTCGTTGCGCTTGCTGTTGCTGAAGTTTCTTCTCGGCTCAGAGGAGTCCATCAATGGCTGAGTAGGATCACCAAGTGCGTACTGATCCGCAATCTTGATGGTCTCCGCCAGAGTGTTCGGCATCTCCCTCTGCAATCTCTGCCACAACATACTGCCATTCCTGCATCCCTGCGCAAACCAAGTGATGGCCTGTGCTTCGTTCACACCCTCACAGGTGTTCCTCAATGTGCTCCACCGAGTAAGATACTCGCGGTCCGTCTCGTCTTCTCGCTGCCTGCACGCTGATAGCTGATGTGGCCTATTCGGCCTCTTGTATGTGCTCGTGAAGTTGCTGATGAAGGCATCCGAGAAGTCCAGCCAGCAGTTAATGCTGTTCTTGGGCAAGTTGTTGAGCCAAGTGCGGGCTGGACCCTCTAGCATATGTGGAACATAGCGCACAGCCCATCTTCTGTTGCCATTCGCGATATGACCGCGGTGACATAGTCATTGAGCCAATCTTCCGGCTTGGTGCTGCCATTGTAGCTCTTGGTGCCTCTTGCAAGCTGGAAGTTCTTCACGGACGGCTCGTTCATGATGCGCGGGCCAAAGCACTCGGGGCCAGGGGGACCCGTGCTCTCCAGCCGCGCCGACAAGCTGATCCGGTCCAACTGATGCCTCGCATCTCCAGGCGCCAGCACGCGCTCACCAACACGGTCATGAATATCATAGCCAGCCATCTCCATAGCCGAGTAGCCATCATCATACCTGTCCACCTGCACAGGTGCAGGCTGCTCCACCGGGTTGGCGACTGGCGCCACTGCGCGCGGCTGCTGCCTCTGCCGAGTAGGTTGAGCTGCGGGTTGCCGAGAAGGACCTGGACGCGCAGCATCTCGGACACGGCTTTGAGCTTGATGGGCTTGAGAGCCTGCTCTTGCAGCGTTGTGTTCCTGCCCTGGCTGCTGCGGCACAGCAAGCTGTTTCGCGGCAGCAGCCGGGTCATACACCTGCATTTGCCTGTCTCTGCCCGAGCGCCCGCTGCGGCTCTTCTCGCGGCTGGGATGCGGAGACGAGGCTTGATCGTTAGATCTAGCCGCGTGCGAGTGAACCACCTGCGAAGCCCCAGCACCCGGGTTGGCCTTCTGGAACTCCTCGTTCTGCCTAGCGGCCTCCAACACCAACTCGTTGAGCCTTTCCTGCTGCCTAAGACGCGCATCGCCATCCAGGCGCGGCAACTCGGCAGCTACAACCTCTGCAGCCCTAAGTGTCTTGGCGGGTGTGCTGTACCTTGGCCTTGTGAAGGTGTTCGCGGTGGCGGACTGAGCGGGCACCTCCGCAACCGTTGCCATCTCGACACCCAAGTTGCGCCGCGTAGCGCCTACTCTGCTAGGCCTCCTGGCGACTGGCGTGAAGCCGTGAGCCCTGTTGTACTCGAGCTGGTCTAGACTCAGCTCGAGCCTGATCTTGTCCAACTCCGCCTGCTCGGCAAGCAGCTCCTGGCGCTGCCGCTCGAGTTGCTCCCTCACGGCTAGGAGCTCGATGTCAGTGGGGGTGGGCATGCCAGGTCGCGTAGCTGACGCGGGAATGACCGTAGACGTGGAAGGCGGCAAGTTGCTCTCCTTCTCATAGGGCCGGTGAACCCTGCCACCAGCCGGTGCATCAGTCTCCTCGATGACGGCCGCAGCGCCAGTAGCGGCTGCGCCAGTGTTTGCCGCCAAGCCCGTCACCATCACCTCAGCGCAGTTCGCAGAGCGGCGCGCGGGCTTTCCGCGTGCAGCAACCACCGCGGGAGGATCCTCCGCGTCATGCACCAGCTCGGGGTACGCGCGGTTGGCGACGGTGGCGATGTAGACGAGGTGAGAGCCGAAGGAGATCACCGAGCCGCCCTCAGGCATGGCCATGCCGCCGAAACAGCCGGCGTTGTCGGTGACGAAGTCGAAGGAGCCGAATCTGTGGACAAGGCCACAGACCACGCGCTCCGCTGAAGAAGATCCCGTCCGAACAGAAACTCCAGCCAGCGCCGCTGGTTGCCCCACGGTGGGCGCCAACTGTCGTGGTGGTGTCACGGCAGATGCCATGGGATGGCTAAAGATGTGGGGACGAAGGACGCTGGAGGTGCTCGGGGAGGGATCACGCGACGAGTAGCCGCGTGAGGTACGAAGTAAACACTGCAAACAACACGATCTACCCAGGTTCAGGGCCCTCCCGAGGAGGTAAAACCCCTACTCCTGCCTTTCTTTGTGTATTTTGGTATCTTACCGAGTAGCCACAGTACAAGGTTCTTGCTACCGAGTAGCCACCCTCCTCTAGATGATGAACTAGGTCAAGAACTTAGGGTTTCCAGTATGCAATGTAGGTCAAGATGTGTTCGATCCTCACGCAGGAGGCGGCGGGGCACCTTATATACATGGTGCCCAGCCGGATACGTCCAAACATGGACAAGTGTCGACATAGTGTGCACATCGTCCTTCTTCCGGGTTCCCGCTGACAGCTTTGGTTCCTAACCTTGGCTGCATCTGGAAAGTCGTTGGGCAAAACAAGGGGACAGATTGGTATCACTGTACCTAAACACAGAGTAGGCCCCCCTTATCCTGCCACGGCCTGCTTCCATGCTGTCACTGTCAGGCAGGCCGGTCCCAGATGAACAGTAGTTCGAATGCTGCCAAGTACGGACCCAGGATACGCGGGATCCTGTGTCAGAACGGCTCCTTTGACTTTCTGGCCCGAGTAGGTTCCCGCCAATTGTTCCCGCCAATTGTACTCGGGCCAACTCTTCTACTCGAAAGGACAGAACTTGATTGGTATCTCCTTCTGGTCATCTTGAGGTGAGACCGAGTAGCAGTCGACCGGGTAGCGAGTACCGGGTAGTCGGCTACTCGACCAAACCTCTCTTCTGTAAGACGCCTTTACCACTTGCCTTTACCCTACTCGGGGGTAACCCCCCGACACCTATCAAGATTATACATTTTCCTTGAGCATTCCACTTGAGATAGATGATGACGATCTTGACTCTCTCAAGTTGGATCTTCTTTCTTGATCGCGCTTGCTAGCACAAGCTCCGCTTGATGAAGACTTGCAAGTTGCTCCCCCATACACCATTATGGGAGACACTAGCTCCCCCATACACCATTATGGGAGAGACCCTTCTCGGAAAATCTTCACAAGGCAACAATCTCCAAAAGGGTTGAAAGCATCAAGGATAGGATTTCTTCAAGATACCTCACTTGATCTTCCACGTCAAGCTTGACGACAAACACCGCTTGACGAAAACATAGACCATGGGCTATATGAAATCTTCCTTTTGGTTCATGCCCATAGAAAGATACCTAACCACACATAGAGATACCACACACACATATCATGGGTTAGTTCACAAAGCTATATGATCACATTCTTACCATACCACAGGATACACAATCCCACTTGGTACATCTTGTAGCTTTGTGTGTTGATCACTTGCTTGATCAACCGTGTATCTTTGCTTCTCACTTCAAATGATGATGTATTGAAGATAATAATGAAAGAGCACCTAATCCTTTTGTTCAAGACACGCTAGCAATAAGCTCAACTCACGCCATGACCATTCTTCATATAAATCCTTGAATATAACAATGGCCATCAAGGAAGCTAATAGAGTTCAACACATGAAATCCATTATTTCCTATGGACAAGATCTTCAAGGATAACTCAATGCAAACATTAGTCCATAAGGATTTTCATTAATTACCAAAACCACATATGGGGGCACCATGCGCTTTCACCCCTCCGGGTCTCTTCGGGACTCAGTGGAACCTTCGGGAATTCTAACACCTCCGGACTTCGAATTTTCCAATTCCGAGAATATTTCCAGAACAACTTTTCTGAAACTAAAAACATCAGAAAACATGGAACTAGCTCTGTGGCATCTTGTCAATAGGTTAGTCTGGAAAATCGATAAAAATGACATAAAGTGTATAGCAAACATGTGGGAAACAACATGAAAACAACATGGAACATCAGAAATTAAGGTTACATTTATGACGTATCAACATCCCCAAGCTTAGTTCCTACTCGTCCTCGAGTAGGTAAACGATAAAAACACATAATTTCTGATGTGACATGCTACCAACATAAACTTGATCATCAATAATGTAAAAGCATAAGTAAGCTGAGATCATTGAACTTAAACACAAGCATGATAAATAGAATTTTAATACTCCCTCCGATCCATATTAATAGGTGCTGAAGTGGATGTATTTAGACATATTTTATTGCTAGATACATCCACTTCAGCACCTATTAATATGGATCGGAGGGAGTAATAAAGCATAGCAATCACCTTGCATCATGAGAAGTAACACAAATAAAAGATCATGAATAACAATGCAACGAAAGATATATGTTTGTTTCAAGTATAGAGAAAACATGTCAAAGTGATATTTGGCTAGTCCTTAAGAGTGGGGAAAAACATAAATGTCAGGACATCTTCAAAGTTCATGATGAAGACTAGAACAAATAATTACAGAACAAGCAATAACACATCATGAATCAATTAATAATGTTTTTGGGACAAATGCACATAAAACTCAGAATGGCAACTATGCTCTCTCAACCGTGCATAAAGTTAGACGATGGAGACTCAACATAAAAGGTAAAAGAAAGGCCCTTCGCAGAGGGAAGCATGGATCACTCATGTGCTAGAGCTTTTATTTTATTAAACAGAGGTATAAAAGCTTGACACTCCTCCCATCCATCTTACACAAACCATGACTAACCAAATCCTCGGGTGCCTGCCAACAATCACATACCGTGGAGGAGTGTCTATATTTTAGAGAGGTATATGATTTTGTCAATGAATGGTAAACAGAAAATACAATACGTCACAAGCCAACTAGACTTCACAAGAGCGGCTCCCATAGAAGGACACATCTGGGTAGAAGGTCATCCCTCTTTCTCTTTTGTTTACACAATTATGCTTTGACTGATAAATCAGGAGCAAAAATAGTGAAGATAATTTGTTGTTATTAATTTGGGGCTGGGCACCCCGCTGCCAGCTCTTCTATCATTGGATAAGCGGATGAAGCCACTAGTCCAGGGTGTGAAAGTCCAATCAACAAGTGAGATAAAGATTCTCTACTTACGTCCTCATGAGCTAAAACAGGAGCACAAAACATGATTAATTTTGAAAGTTTTAAAGGTAACACATGAGCAATTTACTTTGGAGTGGCGGTTAAATACCACATGTAGGTAGGTATGGTGGACACAATGGAAATTTTTTGGCTTTGGGGAGTTGGATGCACGAGTAGAACTCATACTCAATACAGGTGGAGGCTAGCAAAAGACTGGGAGCGACAAATCAAGAGAGCATAAGAGCCATAATGATGCATAGCGACATAAACATCATTAATCAAAGCATAAGTGGTAACACAAGTTCAAAAACTAAATGATCATGGAGGCTATTAGTGACTGGTTCATAGTCATAAACACGCGCCAAGTCAACCAAATAAAACATTCAAAGGAGAACACCACAAATTTATGCTTCAATATGACAAGAACAACCTCATGATTCTTTCAATGGCACATTAAACACTCTCAGCTATTTGAGGCTAATCATGCTACTAAATAACCACAAGTCTTCATAATTAAAATAACATCTAGCATGATATAAAAAAGTCGATCCACGGTCTATACAAGTTTCTACTTGATATTCTACTACAAGCAGCAGTTTCTTTTCCCAACAAGCACCGTAAAAAACATGCTTTAATAAAAACTCTCTAAATGCTACAGCAAGAACACATAAGAGTACTCACATAACACTACTAAAACTAACAGCTCTGAACAAGAGATGCAATAAAAACAAGAGCTAAACAAGAAATTTTGCATCAGCTAGAAGAAAAACTAAGAATACTAGCATAACAAGTATTCAAACGAAAAAAGCGGAGCGTGTCTCTCTACCAAACAAGGAATGCTCGGGTCCAACTATATTATTGTGGTGACCCAGCACACCATTGTATGTGTAGTGCGCAGGTCAGTGACATAATACTCACAGAAGGAGTTATCCGTGAATATTACATCTCTCAGAGTGGTACAACAGAAACACAGCGGGTCCAAGCAAAGATAAAGGATACAAACTTCAGTACAAAATATTTAGAATCTCTTTGAAGAATCAAAGAAGATCTCATACAAATGAAACATCAGAAGAAACAATTTGAAGCTCCAAGCTAGAGAAGAACACTAGCTCGGAACTAAATCTACTACGGCTGATGTCAGCCCTAATCTATGGCTTCGACGGAATTAAATCCATGAATGGACTCCATCCACACCTTGATAGCTTATCCTCCACCAGCGTTGTTGATGACGATGCTTTATCGACTAAGTAGTAGATCACTCTACCTAGCTTTATGAGGTAGCGATGGCTTCACGATGACGACTTCCATAAGACTTCAACTCTAAGCAGGGGGTCAAACGGGAACGAATGAGTAACGAGCGTTACTCAACAAGTTCATGATATATAGTAGGTGGTTTGATGCACTAACTACAGCTTTAGACTCTAAAGAGTCAGAAACAAATGCAAGGTTTTTTCTTCAAGAGGTTGCTTTTAATTGTGAAAACTATGCCCGCTAGATCTTCACAGGACTAGAACTTCATGGAGTTACCTTTCCTGCGGTGTTCACAGCTCCTTCCCGGAACAGGGGTAACATGCCACATCCTTTTACACTCTGCAGAGGTGCGTTACTTTACCCATGGGCGACCAAGACCATGTTGCACAACCAGGCTCGAGATCCTGTCCACTCCCACTCAGGTGTGGGGCCCGGTTGTTGGTCCAAGCCAAATAGTGTTTCTCCGCACAACGCATGCACACCCATTTCCACCAGCAGGTTGAACCCCTAATTCCACCCCTCACGGTGGAGATCTAGGCGCCCCTGGAAGACACTCATAGACCCCAGAGTCCGTGGGACGTAAGGGCTCCCACCCATGTGCATGCAGTCCCGCAAGACCTACAGCGTATGTCTCTGGCAGTCCGTTGACATGCGAACGAGAGAAGATCACAGCTGACTTACTCCCTCCATAGAAGACCCATGGTCAACGCGGTATTTACGGCGCAAGAATCCTGATGGCAGTTGTTGTTAAATCCTAGGTAATATTTTCCCATGCAGATGGAACCTTCCTTTGACCTATGCATCTTACCATGGTTCCATCCTCCCACCAAACAGAACACTACCACTCGGGTAGTCATTCAATTATTCATATTATTATAAAAATAGGATCATGCATTCTTTTGAGCATACGTGGTAATACGATAGGGTTTTTGCAAATAGTTCGTTCTGAAATACTGCAAAGGATATGAGCAAGTGATGAACTTGCCTGAGATTGAAATAACCATAATAATCCATGTCTTCGGGTTCAAGGGTCGCGTAGAAAATCCCGACATCTGAAAGATAGAAAAGTAGTCCCGGTAAGGACTACAGAAAACACTGGCAAGGATGATACATGCATAGTAATGAGATGCATCGTGAAATACCCTGGAAAATATCCCAGCTTACAAGTGGAAGCTACGTTTGATACGATAACTTAATCACACAGGTTTTAGGTGAAATGTTTTATTACTTGTGGTGATGTGGTTATTACTTCTTTTACACTTACATGTGTTTCACTTTTACTTAACAAACAATTTTTATCATGTTTAGGTAGAAGTGTTTGTTGGAAAGCGTAGAGATACAAAAACTTTTCCTACGCGATGCTTCCAAGATCTAGCCGAGGTAGAAGGCCACGAGTATGGAATGGGAGACAGAGGTACTGCACTAATTGCATGGGACAAAGTATGTAAACCCAAAGATCAAGGTGGATTGGGAGTCATTGATATCAGCATTCAGAACAAGGCTCTTTTGATGAAACATATTCATAAATATTTCAATCAAGCAGAGTTACCATGGATTAGATTTATCAGAGAGAAATATCCAGACAGTACTCTATTATGCAGACCTGTGGGATCTTTCTGGTGGAGGAGTATCTTAAAATTGGTCCCACTATACAAGGAATTGGCAGTCTGTCAGATTGGTACAGGGGAATCAGTGCTCTTTTGGAAGGATAATTGGGAGGATCAATGTTTATCAAGAAAATTCCCTGAACTTTTCTCTTACTGCAAAAATGAGGATATCATTGTTAAGGAATTCATCACTTCACAGGATTTCTCTGAACATTTTCACCTTCCATTATCTGTGGAGGCTTTTAATCAATTTGAAACCATATGCCAAGACCACATTGATCTTGGAAATTCCATCCATAGAGATAGCTGGTCTCTTAGAGGGAATAGACAATTCTCTGTCAAAAGGATCTATGAGATGATGAAGGCTGGTCCATCAGCACATTGTGTGTTTCAGTATATTTGGAATTCTGCTAATATTCTGAGACACAAGATATTCTTTTGGTTACTCCTGCATGACAGATTGAACACCAGGAATTTACTATCAAGGAAGAATTTTCAAATGCCCACCTATGACTGTGATCTATGTAATGAACATAGAGAAGAGACCAATTTACACCTATTCTTTGACTGCTCTTTTGCAAGAATATGTTGGTCTAAGATTCTGCAAGATAAGAAGAGAGGCATCTCGGTTTATGATGAATGCCTTCTTATCTATAACTCATTGCCAAGAGGTATTGCCATGGAGATTTTAATCATGGGATGTTGGAACATATGGACTGTTAGAAATGGCAAGATATTTGACCATCAGACTCAGAATGTGATGACTTGGAAAGTATTACTTAGAAAAGATCTACTCAATTTATCTCATAGATGTAGACCACTTAACAAGAATTCTCTTGTTAATTGGATTCAGACCTTCCTAGACTGTACCTAATGCAACCATGTTAGAGAGAACTGGCATTGGTTGAACATTTTTGGGGTGTTCATTTGTAAGTTGTATATATTAATATATGCCGTAGAACAATTGTTCTACGGTTTGAGCGCTTCAAAAAAAAGAAGGCCACGAGTATTAGCACTAGACGCGTAGGTGCGGATTATCGATGCAGCGCGTCGGGGCAGTGCAGTCCCACGATCCGGTCCGGCCGAGCCAATCCCTCGAACGTCGAAGTGCTGAACGTACAGCACCTCTGCCGGTATCCACACGTTCGAGGAGGAGCTCCGACGGCGGACTGCTAGGTCCGGTGCGGCGGCTGGACTGAGTGGGGCTAGGGTTCCCAACGCATGGGAGAGTGGACTAACGTGCCCGCTGGGCAACCTGCGCCCCTCTTTATATAGCGAATGGTATTGGTCTTCATAACACTTGTGGCCCATTCCCTCTGTGAGTCCGACTCACAAACTCAGTCCATTCCGGTTCGGGTCCAACCCGACCAATACTTGCTCCCGCTCTTAAGTGTGTGACCCTGCAGGCTCATGGCGACTTGGACACGATTGGAGTCCAACTCCCAATCGATCAATCGGTAGCGGCTCCTAGCAGAACGTGCCGACTCCCAAGTCCCATTGAGTCATGACGACATACCTTTCAATGTGATATTCATCTTAGTCCCTTTTGCCTCACGATATACCTTGTCGAACTATAGGCGATTTATCGTCATCCCTTTAATAGTTCAACTCTCTTCTCGATATTGTGATATGTGATTCATCTGACCAACTCTTAGTCAACAGACACAGTTAACACTTAACTGAGTCGCGCATGGCCATGCTTCCTGAATCATATCACTCGAGAGGGCCCAGAGAATATCTCTCCATTCGGAGGGGCAAAATCCCATCTTGATTATCCACATCACGCAGCTTGCTTCTCATTCGACCCGAACTCTGCCTTTATAGTTGCCTTGTCACAGAACAACGTTTGACAGAACCTAAGTCGGTGATCCACAACTCGGATTGTGCGACAACCTCAGGTCTAAGGATTACATTGATTGAGACATGCAAATGACGACTTGATCGTTGCATCTCAATGTGGGTCAGTACGACTTGCTAAACTCTTTAGCCAAGTCTGTGAGCGTTGGAATGGCATCACCATGCCCATGACAAGTGGAACCGAGTCATCAGCCAACTCTCACATTAGTCTAGGGTGTGTGTCCAGCACAACCTAAATGACCAAGGACAATCTAGTATGAACAACATGAATATATAGTTCCACAATCGAATCACATATTCAATGACATATATCATATGTTCAAAACAAGGACAACTTAATAACTTTATGAATACAGTGGGAATTACATCATACATGATTGCCTCTAGGGCATATTCCCAACAGTCTCCCACTTGCACTAGAGTCAATCATCCTGGCATCATATGCCTAGGCATCTAATGCCCATACCTCTCGTGTGCGCCTCGTGCTTAGGCTGTAGTAGCGCCTTTGTCAACGGATCTGCAATGTTTGCATCCATGTGTACTTTGCATAACTTGATATCACCTTGTTCGACAAACTGGCGAATGAGGTGGTACCGCATGAGTATATGTTTGTTCTTCTGGTGTTGTCTAGGTTCCTTGCCTTGTGCGATAGCACCATTGTTGTCACAATATACGTCCAAAGGATTGGACGCGCCCTGAACCACACCAAGATCTATCAGGAGGTTCCTGATCCAAACAGCTTCCTTTGCCGCCTCTGAGGCAGCAATATACTCAGCCTCTGTTGTAGATGCAGACACCGTATCTTGCTTGGAACTCTTCCAGCTCACAGCCCCTCCGTTCATTACGAACACGTATCCAGATTGCGAACGAGAATCGTCTGAGTCGGTGAGCTAACTCGCATCCGTGTAACCCTTTACACTGAATTCCTCATCACCTCCATAAACTAGGAACATTTCCTTAATATTTCTCAAGTACTTAAGGATGTTTTTAACCGCTGTCCAGTGGGCTTCGCCAGGGTCAGCCTGGTATCTGCTCGTAACACTTAGAGCATAGGAAACATCTGGCCTAGTACAAATCATGGCATACATGATGGATCCGATTGCCGAAACATACGGGATCACACTCATCCGACTTCGCTCATCAGTCGTCGAAGGACACTGAGTCTTGCTAAGTTTTATGCCATGGGACATCGGTAAGAATCCCTTCTTGGACTCTTCCATTTTGAATTTCTTCAAAACCTTGTCCAGATATGTACTCTGACTCAATCCAATGAGCCACCTGGATCTATCTCTATAGATCCTGATTCCTAATATGTAAGTCGCCTCACCCAAATCCTTCATTGAGAAACTCCTTTCCAATGACTCTTTGGTTTCTTGCAACATCATGACATCATTTCCAATCAGCAATATGTCATCCACATATAAGATTAGAAAATTTACTTTGCTCCCACTAAACTTCTTGTATAAACAAGAATCATGATCACTCTTGATGAAGCCAAACGATTTGACTACCTCATCAAAGCGAATGTTCCAACTCTGAGATGCTTGCTTCAACCCATAAATGGATTTCTGAAGTTTGCATACCTTGTCAGCATTAGCTGGATCGACAAAACCTTCGGGCTGTATCATATACACGTCCTTAGTTAAATTTCCATTAAGGAAAGCTGTCTTGACATCCATCTGCCATATCTCATAGTCGAAATAGGCTGCTATGGCTAACATGATCCGAATTGATTTAAGCATCGCTACGGGCGAGAAGGTCTCGTCGTAGTCAACTCCTTGAACTTGTCGGAACCCCTTCGCAACAAGTCGTGCTTTATAGACGGAAATATTTCCATCCATATCAATTTTCTAATTAAAGACCCATTTTCACTCGACGGGTCTTGCACCGTCAGGCAGATCAACCAAATTCCAAACTTGGTTTTCATCCATGGACTTTAACTCGGATCTCATGGCTCCAAGCCATGACACGGAATCAGATCCCACCATCGCTTCCGAATAAGTTGCCGGCTCATTACTGTATAACAGTAAAACATCTCGAGCACTCTGTAATCTGGCAGATCTCCGAGGTTCAGGTGCTGTAACCGGTGTAGGTACCACGACCGGCTCAGCCTCCAAGGCCATTGCCGACTCGCCCCTAGCTGGTTCTTCTCGAATTTCTTCGAGTTGCACCGTGCTCCCACTGACTTCCCGACTGAGAAACTCTTTCTCGAGGAAGATACCATTCCGAGCGACAAACACTTTGCCCTCTTCCCGGTTGTAGAAGTAGTACCCCAAGGTTTCCCTCGGATACCCCATGAAAATACACTTATCCGACTTGAGCGTGATCTTGTCCGACTGAAGTCGCTTGACAAATGCTTCACAACCCCAAATCTTAAGAAAAGACAAACTTGGCCTCTTGCCAGTTCACATCTCATGTGGTGTCTTATCTACCAACTTTGATGGTACTCTGTTTAGTGTGAACGCTGCAGTTTCTAGACAATAACCCCAAAATGATAAAGGTAGATCTGTTTGACTCATCATTGATCGTACCATATCCAACAAGGTCCGATTTCTCCGTTCCGATACACCGTTTCTCTGCGGTGTACCCGGCGGAGTGAGCTGAGGAACTATTCCACAACTCTTTAGATGGTCATCAAACTCATGGCTCATGTACTCGCCTCCACGGTCCGACCGTAGAAAATTTATTTTCTTGCCGAGCTGATTCTGTACCTCACTCTGGAATTCCTTGAACTTTTCAAAAGCTTCCGACTTGTGTTTCATTAAATAGATATATCCATACCTACTCAAATCATCAATGAAGGTAATGAAGTACTCATAACCACCTCCGGTTGTCGTGCTCATTGGACCACATACATCACTATGTATTAGTTCCAACAAGTCGGATGCCCTTTCACAACTCCTTGCAAAAGGTGTCTTGGTCATTTTGCCTAGTAGGCATGATTCACATGTCTAGAATGACTCTAAGTCGAACGAAGTTAGAAGTCCATCATCATGGAGCTTCTTCATGCGCTTCCAACTTATATGACTAAGCCGACAGTGCCAAAAGTAAGTCATATTCAGATCATTTGGTTTCAACCTTTTAACATTTATGTTATAGACCGATTCACTATCAAGATTTAAAATAAATAACCCGTTCTGAACGGGTGCAAAGCCATGAAACATATCTTTCAAATATAAAGAACAACCATTATTCTTAATATTCGACTCATAACCTTGTCTCATCAAACATGAGGCAGAAATAATGTTTCGACTACGCGCTGGAACATAATAACAATTATTTAGTTCCAAAATAAATCCTGAAGGTAAATGAAGTTGCATCGTGCCGACTTCCAACGCAGCGACTCTCGCCTTGTTGCCGACCCGAATGTCAACCTCTCCTCTTGCCACGCTCCTAGTTCTTACCAGTCCCTGCAACGAGTTGCATATGTGAATAACTGATCCGGTATCATATACCCAAGAACTATTAGGCGCATCAGCAAGATAAATGTCTATAACATTGCACACAAGCGTACCTGAGTTGGAAGTCACACCTCCACTCTTGGCTCTGTCAGCCAAATACTTGGTGTAGTTCCTCTTCCAGTGGCCATCTTGTTTGCAATAGAAGCAGTTGGCTCCGGCTGTAGGAGAAGGTTTAGTCTTTGAGGGAGCACTCTGGACAGGGCCATGGGTGCTACCTCCTGACTTATCCTTCTTCTTCTTAGTCCAAGAACTCTTCTTGAACTTAGCCTTATTCTGCACCATCAACACTTGACTGGCGCCTTTCTTGATATCAGCCTCTGCCGTTTTGAGCATCCCATGTAATTCAGTGATACTCTTATCCATACCATGCATATGGTAGTTCGAGATGAACGAACCATACGCACTAGGAAGAGAGTTCAGAATTATATCAGTAGCGAACTCTTCGTTAATTGGGACGCCCAGCCGATCCAGAGACTGAATGTAACCAATCATCTTGATTACATGCGGACTCAGTGGATCGCCATCTTTCAGCTTACAGCCCAGCAAAGCTTGAGAGACTTGATACCTCTCGGTCTTTGCCTGAGCCTGGAACATACTTTTGAGGCTTTCGATCATATCGTAGGCCTCAACATTCTCGAACTGTTGCTGCAAGTCCGGTTCCATGTGTGCAAGCATAAGACATCTAATTTCCGTAGACTCATCTCTAGTCTTACGGTAGGCATTCATGACAGCGACAGTCGCATCGTCATCAGGCTCATCTGGAAGTGGAGTTTCTAGAACATGTTCTTTCTTGTCATGCTTGAGGACTATCCTCAGATTACGATACCAGTTGGTGAAATTAGTTCCATTAAGCTTATATTTCTATAGGATTGACCTCAACGCAAAAGTGGACAGCTGAGGAAGGTTGCTAGGTGCCATTGATCTACAACAGAAAATACGCAAAAAACACTTAAGACATGTATTCATAAAAGAGCAGGCGTATTAAACGCTTTAATACTTATGCTCCCACTAGAACCAACATCCCTCCGATGGTTGCTAAGTGATTCAAGATCCTAAATAAGCAAGCCGACTAGTGAGATTTCGCATCACCGCTAGCCGTCAAGTGATCTAGGTAGGCAACACCTTGCCAATCGTATCCAATACGACTCCTGTTAGTTGGGTGACATCACATGCCCCGGCTCCCAACCTACCTCGCCCCGAGCCCCACAACCGTTGTGATGGACTCGTCTAGATTACCAAGTGCTTCTGCTCGTAAGAGTCCGACTCAAACCCACCTAACCGGAAAGAATTGGTAGCACCTCAATTTTATGAGCCCACTACCAAGAATGTCCGACTTGTGATGGTGCAGCACTGGCGGGGCGACCGACTAGACCTTCTTTGAGGGATTAAAGAATCTACCAACTATCTAAATAGAGGTAAATAGAGACATAACAATAACACAAATAAAGCAATTATAATGTGAAATGGTATGGCTCTCTTCATGGTGATCTCCATCTCCACAAAGCTTGTAAGTCGACTCGTGCCAACTCTTGTCACGTGCCATCTTACTCCATGTAGCCGACTTGTACATCGACTTGCATGCCTTCCGGGTTCTCCAACAAGCTACACTAGCTAGTAAATGAAAATTTACATAGAGAATCCGACACGCAGGCCGGTATACAATAAAATGACAGCACCTAGGCTCCAGCCGGCTGACATAAACATGATACGCAGATCATGTATGGATTACACACATCACATGCACATAAGCCATACCATTCACAACTTGCTGCAAAAACAAGTTATGCATAGATACGATATCTACCGGCGTTGTGAAACTCGCAACAACATCTAAGGCGCTACGACAGGGCGAAGCCGGCGGTCCGATCATGGATTTCTTCATCGGATAAAACGATTTTACCCGAATCTGATCCGTATTCCGATTCGACCAAACTCTTTGATCTTCGATCACCGCAACTGGATTTATGTGTCACGGTATACCCCGATGGCGGAAACCGACCGGTAGGGGTAAGTTGTTCCACGACCTTAGCAGTATGATCACGGAAACCTAATCATCCATTAACCCCGAGTACGGTTGATCCAATCAACCTTGTACAAAACCGATCTATCTTATAGAACGACCACCAAAACAGCAATTAGATCACATCTAACTCTAACTACATATCACATATGTACGGATCTCGGGCCTAATACCAGAAGCTACCGCTCTGATACCACTGTTGGAACGCGTAGAGATACAAAAACTTTTCCTACGCGATGCTTCCAAGATCTAGCCGAGGTAGAAGGCCACGAGTATTACCACTAGACGCGCAGGTGCGGATTATCGATGCAGCGCGTCGGGGCAGTGCGGTCCCACGATCCGGTCCGGCCGATCCAATCCCTCGAACGTCGAAGTGCTGAACGTACAACATCTCTGCCGGTATCCACACGTACGAGGAGGAGCTCCAACGACGGACTGCTAGGTCCGGTGCGGCGGCTGGACTGAGTGGGGCTAGGGTTCCCAACGCATGGGAGAGTGGACTAACGTGCCCGCTGGGCAACCTGCGCCTCTCTTTATATAGCGAATGGTATTGGGCTTCACAACACTTGTGGCCCATTCCCTCTGTGAGTCCGACTCACAAACTCAGTCCATTCCGGTTCGGTCCAACCCGACCAATACTTGCTCCCGCTCTTAAGTGTGTGACCCTACAGGCTCATGGCGACTTGGACACGATTGGAGTCCAACTCCCAATCGATCAATCGGTAGCGGCTCCTAGCAGAACGTGCCGACTCCCAAGTCCCATTGAGTCATGACGATATACCTTTCAATGTGATATTCATCTTAGTCCCTTTTGCCTCATGATATACCTTGTCGAACTATAGGCGATTTATCGTCATCCCTTTAATAGTTCAACTCTCTTCTCGATCCGTGATATGTGATTCATCTGACTAACTCTTAGTCAACAGACACAGTTAACACTTAACTGAGTCGCGCATGGCCATGCTTCCTGAATCATATCACTCGAGAGGGCCCAGAGAATATCTCTCCATTCGGAGGGGCAAAATCCCATCTTGATTATCCGCATCACGCAGCTTGCTTCTCATTCGACCCGAACTCTGCCTTTATAGTTGCCTTGTCACAGAACAACGTTTGACAGAACCTAAGTCGGTGATCCACAACTCGGATTGTGCGACAACCTCAGGTCTAAGGATTACATTGATTGAGACAAGCAAATGACGACTTGATCGTTGCATCTCAATGTGGGTCGGTCCGACTCGCTAAACTCTTTAGCCAAGTCCGTGAGAGTTGGAATGGCATCACCATGCCCATGACAAGTGGAACCGAGTCATCAGCCAATTCTCACATTAGTCTAGGGTGTGTGTCCAACACAACCTAAATGACCAAGGACAATCTAGTATGAACAACATGAATATATAGTTCCACAATCGAATCACATATTCAATGACATATATCAGATGTTCAAAACAAGGACAACTTAATAACTTTATGAATACAGTGGGAATTACATCATACATGATTGCCTCTAGGGCATATTCCCAACAGTGTTATCACATGGTTAGACAATAATACAATAACACATAGAAATCAACTATTGATAAGGTAACAAACACATTTTATTTTATGTTCAAAAGTGTAAAGCTAATGACATCCAGTTTATTCGAAAATTAGGAACTAATACAACTAACTCTATCATCACAATACTTGCTACCAACTTGTGATGATGGGTTTTAGTAGGTCTGAAAACCTGAGAGTTTTATTAATAAAGAAAATAATATTGTGGCAGTTATTTCTTTTCATAATGAAATATTATAGAATTCTATTATACCATTAGTAACAAGTTTATAAGTTCAACAAAATGTTTTATGTTTGACATATTTGAATTGAAAATTCTTCTCTTTAGTCTGATATAACATTTTATGCTTTCTGAAAATATCTAAATAAGTATTAATTTATTAATTTTAAATGAATTAAATGACTGGGCAAAATATTGCACACATGAAAACTTGGTCAAATGACTATGAAAACATCATATATGAGTTGCACATGTCATTTGGAGCATTTTGGTATATAACTTGTATTTTTCTGATTTTATGAATTATTTATTATTTTTCTCAATTTTTAAATGAATTAATTTTAAATTCAAAAATATTTAATTTTTAAAATTTATCAAATATTTTTGAAAAGTTCATAAATATTTAGATTATATTTTTCTAAACATTTTCATATTTTATTTGTACTTTTCTGATTATTAGATTAAAAGTTATTGAATTAATAGGGTTTATTGATTTTCTGCCAATATTAAAATTGACAGGTGGGTTCCACCTGTCATATTCGTTTTTAATCAAAAATTTAATAGAAAATAAAAATGAAAGGAATCATGACGTCATGATGACGTCATGACTGTGTCATCAGAGGAGGGGATTCCCTCTATTGATCTCCAATCCGATGATACGCTTCAAATTGGTGGGATTCCTATGCTCCACTAGCTAGATGGGATGGCAGGGAGTCTGTGGATGGCAGCACACATGACAACTTGGTCAAATGACTATGAAAACATCATATATGAGTTGCACATGTCATTTGGAGCATTTTGGTATATAACTTGTATTTTTCGGATTTTATGAATTATTTATTATTTTTCTCAATTTTTAAATGAATTAATTTTAAATTCAAAAATATTTAAATTTTAAACTTTATCAAATATTTTTGAAAAGTTCATAAACATTTTCATATTTTATTTGTATTTTTCTGATTATTAGATTAAAAGTTATTGAATTAATAGGGTTTATTGATTTTCTGCCAATATTAAAATTGACAGGTGGGTTCCACCTGTCATATTCGTTTTTAATCAAAAATTTAATATAAAATAAAAAGAAAAGGAATCATGACGTCATGATGACGTCATGACTGTGTCATCAGAGGAGGGGATTCCCTCTATTGATCTCCAATCCGATGATACGCTTCAAATTGGTGGGATTCCTATGCTCCACTAGCTAGATGGAATGGCAGGGAGTCTGTGGATGGCAGTACTTGACCAAATGGTCGCCGGAGATGATCGGCAACGAGCAAAACGCGGCGGCGGCGACAGTGATATGGTGACAGAGAGCTAGGGTGCACGGGAGAGCGAACCGAGGAAACGACGGTGCTCACCAGAACTAGGGGAGGACGACGGAGTGGTCGGGGAGGCTAGGAGAGGTCTGAATCGACGGTGGCGTTGATAATCGGCCGGCGGCCGTAGTTGAGGAGGATGGCACGATTCCGGGGCTTCTAGCCATCCCCACTTCTGTGTTTGCTCGAGTCGATGGAGCGAACGACGGGGAACCCAATGGTGGTCCCCGTTCTTCCCGGGGCGTCCGGAAACGACGGCGCTCGGCGGAGACCGTGGGTAGCTAGGGTTAGGGTTTGGTTCGAGTTCGGTACAGAGAGAGGGAGGCAGCGAGTGAGAGAGTGAGGGAGTGAGGAAGAGGGCGAGTTGGAGGGCTCCTCCTCCTTCTTATCCGCGCGGAAGAGCGGTCGCGGGGAGGTGACATACGGTGGAGGTGGCTCGGCCACGTCTCTGCCGTCCTAGAGGAAGACAAAAGAAAAAAAATCGCATAACCCCCTGCAAACTTTTGGAATTTGCAGGAAGGTCCTTCTGGGCTTAAAACTGAGAAGAAAAACTTTGTTTTCAGGGCCTATTTGTGAACATAAAAATTATTAAAAATCATATTTGAATTCCTTATCAAATTTTACATCTCACCATGTTTTGTTTTGGTGAATTTGAAGAATATTTGTATTTTTTATTTAGGGTGCTAGATTAAGTGGTTTTGTTGTTTTCTCTTCATTTTATTTATTTAATGTCTTTAAAATTATGCTTAAGCATGTTTAATAAGTACACACTCCAATCATGTGGATACAAGGTGGTGTATCATAATTGGAAAAATTTGGATACAATCCCTTTTGGAAAATAGTTTGATAACACTACATAGTAGTGTTTTTATGTGTTATGAAAAATTCACCAAATATGGAATATTCTTCCTAGTCCTACCAAATACTTTGGTTAGTAAATATATTTGTTTTCTTTTGTAAAACTTTGTAATTTTTATAATTGAACTCTTAGCAATTTTGGTTGACATTTTACTTAGGTGTATGTTAATCATGTTTGTTATTTTAGGTACATGATCAAGTGGAAAACATGTGTGGCTTTGAAATCTTATTTGCTGGTTTTCCACATAGGTTCCAATATGTATAATATCCCATGTTTGTTTTGGAACATGTAATCATCTTCATGATTATATGTAGATGAATTTTTGGTATCATCTATTAGTCTTATGTATGAAAAGGATATGGAAAACAAGGTGTTAAGTTTGTTACCATTAACCTTCACATATCAAATCCATGTGGACGCAATGGCTGGTTATTATTTCATACTGGTTTAATTGTTGCCATTAAAGTGATTACTATGTGTTCCTCATCTCAGATGAGTTTGACAGAGGTTATTGGTTCTCTAACATATCCTAATGATTCACTGGATAATTTCTTATGATCCCTTGCTGAGGCAGTGTTGCTTCTTGTGGTCTTCTGTTGCTTGATGGTCTTCTGTTTAATTGCCACTAGTCTTCTGTTATCACCTTTGTCCATTGCAGGTAGGTTCATCTCTTGGTCCCCAACTTCAACTATCTCACTCTTGTGGTGAAAACAACCAGTTGTTCCAAGCAAAGATTTTACTTAGAAGATTATAAAAGAATGTAGGTTTATTTTATGACATCAAGTTGCCATATGCATATAAGAAGAATTTGTTAACAAGTGGATCAGACTTGCCTCCAAATTACTAATCATATACAATAGGCAGAGATGTACTAGGTTATTCAACCTTCTGTTTGTTTGTGTATGACACTCAATTGTTTGAGTATACAAAAGTGATCTGTTAACAAGGTGTACATGCTTGTTACCAAACTACTTCTATATAACACTAACATTGGAATATCACACTATTTCATGAGGAGTTAATAAGATCAAATCAGGATATAAGAGTTTCCAAATACTCTTATAGTGGATTGGAGTAGCACTTCTAGAACATTCTAGAGAATCTTCCTGAAGATCTTCTGGTGATATTTCCTCTTTTCTTGTGAGTGCTTCTCTTGCATAATGACTTTGAGAAGATTGGAAACAATATAAAGTAGTCTAGGCAACATAACAAGATCTAGATTAAGAGTTAGTTCATGCTTTTATTATCCTTCCATAAACTTCTTATTTTAGTTCCCATAAGATATGTCCTTATATCATACATGATTGGTTTACTTAGTCTTCAATTTACTTCCTCTAGTAGAGGTTATAATTTGTTGTTACTCAATACTTGTATCCAAAGATACTTTATTTGTTGAAGGTTGATTTGAATAGAAGTGTGGAATTCTTATGGAATGATGACTTAATAGTAAGTTGATCAGATGGTTCATTGATGTGTTGAGATTTCAGATACTCACTTGTATAAGATGAATGAGACAATGAGCATGTAAAGCTTATTAGGTTTTAATGACTTACGTAATAGTTGTTATTTGTTTTCTCTGGTGTCATGATTTTACTTTATATTCTTCTCTTTATTAATTCATAATTCAGATATATAGGTTTGGGGATATCATATGTAATGATCAAGGTTTAATAGTAGTTTAAGAAGATTTATTTCTTCTTTAAGGTACTTCTTTCATGGTTGATGAGATGTGTACATATTCAATAAATATGTTAATACATTTATTATATCATCTCCCACTTGTGGGTTTTGACTTAATCCTTGTTTATATCACTTGTGTTCTATTGAAACTTTGTTATTTACTTGTGATGGTTCACCTGGTAGTTTTGAGATGATTTATAGAGATGTTGTGGAAATGAATTGATAACTTAGGGAGTTGTTGTTTTATAGAAGATGACATCTCTGTTGATGAGATGGTTCACTTATGCATTACTCATTTGTGAAAGTATGATCATCGGTTATGTGCTCTGGATACTCACCCCTCTTTGAGTTCTAGAAACCTAGTGTTTTATCCAAAGTCACTTATAGACTTGTGGTTACGGTTGTTGATAATTTGTGTTTGATCACAACCAATTATGGTTTGTCTTATCAAATGATTTAGTTTGTAGATATATAATGTTATAAAGATCACTCCAAATGTACTCCTGACCAGATGATCTAAACCTATTTCATCATGTCAAGTGAAACTTTGGTCACTTTGATTCGTTTAAACTTTCGCGCCAAAATTTCCCGTAATTTTAGATGCATGCTTTGCAAATGCACATATTATATTTAGATCCTTATAACCTCCCAAACACTGGGATTTTACAATTATTGCAGAAAGGGGAAAAAATAAAGCAAAAGAAAAACAAACAGACGCTCCAAGTAAACTTCATATGATGTGACCGAATAAAAATATAGTTTCACTATAAGTGACCTGATAGATTGTTGATGAAGAACGGGATGCCTTGGGCATACCAAAGCTTAGATGCTTGAGTCTTATAAAAATATGCTTGGATGAACCACGGGGGCATCCCCAAGCTTTTACCTTGCACTCTTCTTGATCACATATATCACTCTCTTCTCTTGACTCTTGAAAACTTCCTTCACACCACACTCAAAGAGTAATTCGCATTAGAGGGTTAGTGCAAAAATAAAAAATCCATGGTTTCTGTATGGAACAAGTTCTATTAATACTTTTAAACATTAGCTACAGCCACTGATATTTCGTGAAGCAAATAAATCTGCTTGACATCGCAAAAGAGCAAATGCAAGAAAAATGGCAGAATCTGTCAAAACCAGAACAGTGTGTAAAGACGATTTTTTTCGAGGCACTTATGTTGCTCATATCGAAAAACTTAAAGAACAAAAAAGTTGCGGAATTATACGAGGAATAAGCACAAGAAATTTCAGGTCATTCTTATTTTTTCATGATTTATACAATTTTTTACGGTGGATAGCAGAAATCTGTTTCCTGCGCAGAAATCTGAAAACCAACTCCAACTCTCGTCAGAAACTTTACTTCGCACTACTAAAACATGAAAATAAAGATACAAAGGAGTTTCTAAATAAGTATACAACCCCTTGAATCAAAGAAAACAGATAAAAACAAAGTAAAAAATAAAACCATGGGTTATGTCCCAAGAAGTGATTTTCTTTAACGCCTTTTAGCTAGGCCCAGAAAAGTGGAATCAAGTAGATGCTCACATAAGAAATATGAATTAAGAAAAAGAGAACATCAAGAAGAAAGTATGAAACAAATTTAAGTTTAACCCACTTCCTATGCATAGGAATCTTGTAAACAAATAAATTGAAGAAGCTCAAACTAGAAATCATGGGAAGGTAGAACAAGAGCAACTTCAAAACTTTCAACAAAAAGAGAGGTATTTTAGTAACATGAAAATTCCTACATCCATATTTTCCTCTCTCATAATAATTTTAAGTAGCATCACGAACAAACTCAAAAACATAATTATCACAATAAGCATGTTTGTCATGGCCTAAAAGCACATAATTCATATCAAGCTCCAAAACAGTGGGATCGAAATTTAAAATCAGCTCCTCTTTTTTCCCACTTTTAGCAATATCAAAAGGAGATCATTGATCACTCATAAAAGGTATAGGACTACTAATAGAAATACTATTTTCAGTATCATTATAATTTATAACATCAAGTAAAATAGGACCATCATCCAAAGCATTATCATATAAATTTTCTAAACAAACTTCCTCATTATCATGCATATCAATAATTGGAATAAACAGAGGATTATCATAGGATTTATCAAAGTAGCAAGGATTATCATAAATAACAGTAGCAATATCATTCTCATAAGTTTCATTCATAGTAGTATCAAGGTCACAAGCATAGCAAGTATCAATTTCATCAAAAAGAGATATTTTAAAAGAATCAATAGGATCATCACTTTCATCAAATAAAGTATGAGTTAAAGAGTTACTCTCATTGGCAGGTAGACATGGGTAGCTCCATTCTTTCTCCTCTTGATCATCACTCTCCTCCTCTTTTTCATCCAATGAGGTTCCAGATTCAGCTGTTTATTCTTCCATAGGTTTTTGCAAGACATTAGTCTCTCCCTTAGGTTGAGAGCATTTATTAAGATATTCCATTATGTAGTAATTACAATCCTTGTAATTATCAAAGAAATATTCAAGTATAGCATAAATCTCGTATTTATAAGGTGCATCATCAATACTTTCAAGTAAATAAGCAATTTCGAATGCACCCTTCCAAGCAATAAATTCTTCAATTTGTTCCAGATCATATAATTCATAATTTCCCTTAACATAGGAAGATATGGTACATCATCATTATACTCACATTGAAAATGGAGGTGTTTATACCTCCTACAACAGCAAGATTTATCAAAGCAATAAGTAACATCATAAGTAGAGCACAAGTTTTTACCATAGTCATGCAATTTATTAATTTGCTCACATAAGTGTATTCCTTTTTATGACAAGCAGTGTTCGTTATAATATTTTTGTTGTTCATATGTGAACCCACCTTGCCAATAAGATCTAGTTTCAAAGACATCAACCATTGATAGCAAGCATGACAAAGCAAAAAATAACAACTAGAATAAGAACTATTTTTTTGTGTTTTTGATAAAGAGAAGCAAACAAGACAAAATAAAGTAAACTAAGCAAAACAAAAACAAAGTAAAGATATTGGAAGTAAGAGACTCCCCTTACAGAAATTCTCTTCCTCCCCGGCAACGGCGCCAGAAAAGTGCTTGATGCGTGTGAACACACGTTCGTTGGGAGACCCCAAGAGAAAGGTATGAAGAGTGCAGCAGCAAGTTTCCCTCAGAGAGAAACCAAGGTTGAATCGACCAGTAGGAGGAAGGAGTAACTTCAGAAGGTTGATGCGGCTGAGATGGCATGGAGCACTATCGGTTCAGCAGCAACGTGGAACCTACACAACATAATCAAATCACTTTGCCCCAACGAAGCAGTAAGCTTGTCAATCTCACCGGTTTTTCTGAACACGAAGAGGTTAAACGTATGGTGTGGAAAACAGTTGGAAAACAATATGAAAGCAGTAGGAACAATATGAAAGCAGTAGGTGTTTTATCGGTATGAGGAAAAAGGACCGGGGTCCACAGTTCACTAGTGTGTCTCTCCGTGAAAGGTAAATAACATGTGTGGTGAACAAATTATAGTTGGGCAATTGACAGAAATGAAGGCTGCACCATAGTGCATATGCAAGACATAAAGATTACTATGTGATTCATGCGGGCATTACAATAAAATACATAGACTGTCATCCAACTCCATCTATGTCTAATAATCCACCCTCCGAATATCATCCGAACAAACGTTGGGTATTAAGTTGCTAGTAACAGATTATCTCGTGAATAAAAGTATGTAATGTAAACAATGTAAACTAGGTAAACACTGTTGTTCTCTCCCTAATGGCAACACCACATCCTCCATCCGTCACGTTTATGTCACTCGAGCACAGATGCAAAGAAGGCATGAACCCACTATCAAGCATAAATACTCCCTCTTGGAGTTACTAGCATCTACTTGGCCATAGTATCTACTAATAACGGAGAGCATGCAAGATCATAAATAACATATGCATGAAGATAACATGATAGATTGATAATCAGAAGAAATAGCATTCAACATTCATCAGATCCCAACAAACACAACATGTAGCATTACATAAAGACGATCTCGATCATGTGAGGTAGCTCACGAGATCTAAACATGAGGTACAAAGTGGAGAGAACAACCATCTAGCTACTGCTATGGACCCATAGTCCAGGGATGAACTACTCACGCATCACTTCGGAGGAGGGCATGGTGGTGTAGACCCCTCCAGTGATGAATTCCCCTCCCGGTAGAGTGCCGGGGAGAGCTCCAGAACCCTCCCAATCTCGGGATGACGATGACAGCGTCCTCAGGTGTTTTTTGGGACGAAGTGGTATATATTTAGGGTTTACGTCTCAGGAGGTATAAATAGGCGAAAGGGCAAAGGCGATGGAGGCCGGGGGCCCCACACCACTCCATGGCGCGGCCAGGGGGCGCGCCGCCCTATGGTGTGGTCCCCCTGTGGCCCCCCTCCGGGTCTCTTCGGGACTCCGTGGAACCTTTAGGAATTCTAAGGCCTCCGGACTTCGAATTTTCCAATTCCGAGAATATTTCTAGAACAACTTTTTTGAAACTAAAAACAGCAGAAAACCGGGAACTGGCTCTGTGGCATCTTGTCAATAGGTTAATCCGGAAAATCGATAAAAATGACATAAAGTGTATAGCAAACATGTGGGAAACAACATGAAAACAACATGGAACATCAGAAATTAAGGATACGTTTATGACGTATCACTTATGCAATAGCCATGTACTCTACTTCAGTGATAGACTGGACAACAACTGACTATAACGCTGCCCTCCAACTCACAGCACATCCACCAAGCATGGACACATAATCTGTGAGGGATCTCCTCTTATCCAAATCGGCAGAAAAAAATTGAATCCACATAGCCTTTGAGTCCGCTAATTTTGCCAAACTTCAAGCAAGTATTGGATGTGCCACAAAGGTACCTAAAAATTCACTGAACAGTCTTTCAATGTTCTTTACCAGGGTTAGACATATATCTACTTACCAAACTCATAGCATATGATAAATCAGGGCGAGAGAAAACTATGACATACATCAAAGAACCAACAACACTAGAATATGGAACTCTAGACATGTACTCATAATCCTTATCATTGCTATGACATTGTAATGCTAATAATTTAAAGTGAGGAGCAATGCGAGTACTAATAGACTTTGCATTATGCATGTTAAAACGATGAAGAACTTTCTTAATGTAGCTTTGTCGACTAAGAAATAATAAACCAGAAATTTTGTCTTTAGTAATCTCCATACCGAGTATTTTCTTAGCAGTACCAAGATTCTTTATCTCAAACTCACTACTCAACAATTTTTTTAATGTAGTGATTTCTTTCTTACTATTGCCAGTAATTAGGATATCATCAACATATATAAACAAGTATATAGGTGATCCATCAACAAATTTAATATACACACAACTATCAAATTGAGACCTCTTAAAGTCATGTGACAACATAAATGAATAAAACCAGAGGGGATTGTTTAAAACCATATAAGAACATTTTTAAATTTTCATACATGATCCTCCTTACAAGGTACTATGAACCCTTCTGGCCGGTCCATATATATCTCCTCCTCCAAATCTCCATGCAAAAACACAGTCTTAACATCTAACTACTCAAGATCAAGATCGCGTATAGCAACACCATCAAAGAATGTAAGTATAGAACTATGCTTGACAACCGAAGAAAAAACAACATTATAATCAACACCTAAAATATGAGTGAAGCCTTTTGCAACTAACCTTGTCTTAAACCTTGGAGACTCATTACGAGATAAACACCCCTTTCTCTTGAATATCCATTTAAAACAAAAAGACCTTCTTTTGTTTAGGTAAGGGAACAA
The DNA here is from genome assembly GCA_028641055.1 of Alopecurus myosuroides. Lineage (NCBI taxonomy): Eukaryota > Viridiplantae > Streptophyta > Magnoliopsida > Poales > Poaceae > Alopecurus > Alopecurus myosuroides. Next base: position 167,572,773 of record CM054063.1, read on the forward strand.
CATCCCATGTACCATTCTTCTCAAGTGATTGCATCTCCTCTTGTATGGCGGAGATCCACTTCTCGGGGTTACCTGAACCAATGGTTTCAGTGTACGTGGATGGCTCATGATTTTTCTCCACCTATTCAGCACAACTAAAATAATAATGAACAATATCACACTCCTCAATTAAACATGCACGAGGTCATTTATTCCTCTTCTCTCTGCGATCTGCAATAGATTTTTTTTGTTGCTACACAATATGAGGTGATTGTTGAATAGTATCATGAACATCACCAACAATTTCAGTTTCTATATCATCTGTGTGCTCCACCTGCACACTAACTTTCTCCTTCTCATCATCAGAACTAACAGGAGCAAATATGTGGGTAAACTGTTAGTGAACATAACATATTCATTGAAAACAACGCTCCTGCTCATAAAAGACTTCTTAGTATCAAAATTCCATAACTTACATTCTTTAACGCTAGAACCATATCCAATAAACATGCACTTAATAGCTCTAAGTTCTAACTTTCCATTATCAACATGAGAATAAGTGGTGCAACCAAACACTCTCAACTATGGATAATCATTATGTGTAGCAAACCATACCTCAATGGGAGTTTTCTTATCGAGCAGGATAGAAGGCAACATGTTAATCAAGTAGCAGGCGGTGGAGGCTGCTTCATCCCAAAAAACGCTTGCTCACGCGAGCGTTGGATATCATGCAGTGAGCTCTAAAGATGATGGTTCTATTCATACGCTCAGCCACACCATTCTGTTGTGGCGTGTATGGGATGATGTGGTGCCTCATGATTCCTTTTTTCCTGCAGAAATCATCAAAAGCATCGGACATGACTCTCCACCATTGTCATTACGAAGCAATTTAAACTTCCTTTCAGTTTGCCTTTCTATCATAGTTTTTCACTCTTTAAACGCAACAAATGTTTCATCTTTAGTTTTCAGGATATAAGGAAACACTTTTCTAGAGTAATCATCAATAAAAATAAGCATGTAACGAGAACCAACATAAGAGGGCTTACGTGATGGCCCACATAAATCAGCATGCACATAATCAAGTACACCTTTGATGATATGAATGGAAGCATTAAACTTTACTCCCGTGTGCTTACAAAAAATGCAGTGCTCACAGAACGATGTCTTACTCATAGTGCATCACTTCAGCAGATTTCTCTTTTATCAATTCTGCCATACCAAGTCACTCATATGTAGTCTTACTTGGTTCATCGTTAGAAACGGTAGCAGCTGCAACCGAACCATGTAAATTACTACCTCTATGAACATATAACTTAGCAGAATCCGAATCACCAATCATGTGAACAAGAGAACCTATGGATACCTTCAGCACACCACGTGTACCGATGTCCTTATACCCCTCAACATCAAGAGTGCTAAGAGAGATCTGGCTATGCCTGGTACGTGCCTCACATCTGTCAACATGTGTGGCATGCCATCGTGCGTCTTAATCTGAACGGATCCTCTACCCAAAATATCACGTGGTTATTATCTCCCATCCGCACGATATCTCCACTCTGCAGATGCTCATAAGAACTAAACCAATCTCTGTTAGCGCAAATATGAAACAAGCATGCAGAATCAGTATCCACTCACCATGACCAGCAACACAACCAACAAAAATAACAAGAGCATCACCGAAATCAAAACTATCAGAACCGGCTGCAACAGAGGACTTACCATCACCATAAAATTTATTTTTCGGTTTATACGTACCGTTTATTTTCTTATTATTATGCAGCTTCCAACAATCATCAATGACATGATTATTTTTCTTACAATATCTGTAGAACTTATCCTTACCTATAGACTTCGAATGGTCTCTACCGTTCGGCACAAGCCTCCGGCGACGGGTCTCGCTTCGCTCCATCCAAAAAAAAAAAATTAAGATCCGTCCAAAGTTTACTTTATTTTATATCTCCATATGAATTTGGATCACACCGAAATAACATCCAGCTCGGACATAACCCGTCAAAGTAATATTCCTATCTTCTTTTAATGTATCTTTAATATTCCTATCTTCTTTTAATGTATCTTCATCCTTCCGTAGAAGTCGATTAACCTAGCCTATATTTTGTTATGAAATATTTAGATTTTATAGCATGCGACATAGCTCAAAAAGTTAAACAGACATAATGATTGAATTGCTACATTTTCTACAGAAAATATGTAAAATAATGATCGAGCTGCATTCTCTCTATAGAAGATCCGCACAAGTGATTCCACACCTCAGCAATCTTCTATACACTTTCATGATACATTTTTTTCACGTATGATTTTATAATGCATTTTTGTTCTGAGATGTACAATCGGACAGTATAGATAATGATGTTACGGTCAACCATAATTGAGAAAAAGAAAAGAAAAGGATACCACCACCACTGTACAGATGTATCACACACAAGCGTGCACGACAAGTCCTAATAGCTACTGTGCGATGATCCATTTGCCCTGAGAAACCTCATCAGGTCGACATAAACATCATCTTTCGCCTTCACACTCATGACGAAATCGATGTGGCCATAGTCACCAATGTACAAGAGCTCTGGCGTAGACCTCAACTCTTTGATGGTACGCTCAACATCCGTTACATCAGCCAATGCATCAAGACCACCATATCCCATCCACATTCGCAGTGATTCCGGTATGCTGCCTAGGTCAAATGGAGGAGGGCGCAGCTGACCGTAGTGCTTCAGATTTCCCCACAATCCGTAGTCATACCTTGCGAAAGTGCCTTTCCTGATCACTGCACGATAGAGCAAATATAATCCTTGTGTGTTTAGGATGATAAAAAAAAGATCATTGTAAGTATCCACCAGTTGTTTTGCAAGCAATACTAAATATCCCATGGAAGTCATGCTTGGAGAAAGGAGGTAAATATCAATAGAAACGAAGGGAGTTGTACACTGAACTCAAGAAAACACAGGCTTCCATCTTTATCCTGCCCTAATTTTAGCAGTTAAACAACTGCAACTGATGACACTGTAGAGTTGCCTGAGTTGATTCTTACTGTTGGATAGTGGATACTTTGATGCTGGTCCAAGCACACAGAGTAAATGACGGTTGGATTGATAATAAGGAACTTTGGATGGTTTTTTAAGTGCACAGAAGCTTTTGATGGTATATTACCAAAACTGTGTGTCCTTTAGTGGTACATAAATAGTTTTCCATTTTGGAACTTTTCTTGAGGTGGCAACAGGCACTCACGCAACTTTTGTTTTCAGATAAATAAAACTAAAGCTTTCTCCGCCGTGGACTGAAGTAAACGATTTGATTGACTTGTCATTTATCAGTGCTGGGGTTCATAGTATCACACTTACCCTATCAAAGTTGTTCAATCCATCAACTTATCAGCTGTGAGCTGATCTCTACAAACTATTCTCCTAAAAGTACCCATCAATCAACTTCAGTCCCTAATCTGTAATAGACTCTTATATCCTTGTCCAGTTCTAACTTCTAAGTTTACTACATACTCAAACCATGTCTCAACAGTAGGGCCAGTAATTGAAATCCTCCCGTCACTGGTCTGCAAATCTACTCAATTTGGGGGTTTTGGAGGTTAAGAACCTGTCACCGCAGCTATGAGATGACAGATGGGATGATGGTCCTAGTGTTGCTATTGCTAAGTCTGAAATACTGACACCTGGTGGGACAACAATGGCCCAAGGAGGGGATTCTATGTGATCCCACTAGAAACTATTCTCTTCCAAATTCCTACAGCTGTGAATCACTAGCCTGCATGTTGCAATTCTAAGATTATAGAGACGGACACACATCACAAAGAATCATAACACCAAAAGGATTGAATAAATGGAGGTAAACGTGGACACTGTTTGTAACTCTCAGTTGCCTATAAAAGAAGGGGAAATAATGTTCCAAGACATATTGCCTAGACAACTTAAGAATTAGAGACCAGAAAGAAAACATACTCTCAAATAGATGACGTAAATTTTTCGTTGATGATGGGTGAGGTTCGTATTCCAAGTAATAGTCGACCCTTGATCCATTGAAGCAACAATTTTCCCCTGAAAAAGAATGTGAATTAACCAAAATAATAAGAGTGCAGTTCAAATATGCTACATTATATGCAACCAGCGCAAATAAAATGTGTTGTTCAGTCATCAACATCCCTTCTGATGTGATCTATTTGGATTTTTAAATGGATACCGTCACGTGTTTACAATGAAGAAAGATCAAATATGTTAAACAGACGGTTCACTTCGTTCTGAGATGTAAACTTCCGTATCACCATATCAGAAGACTTGAAAGCAGGAAAATAATTGCTCACATGCCATGTCATCCATATTCTACTATTACTGAAACAAAACAGGGTTAGATATTTCTAACCAAAATCAAACTGCCATTCCAAGCTGCAGTGAAAGCTACTCAACTTCAGTCCTCTTGTCATACTGAGTAGTGAAACCTACTAGGAAAATGCTTGAGCTTATTTCTCAACATTTTAGGCCTATATGTGCTATTGATGTTTAGATTGCCACACAGAACTGATTCCCACTTTCAGGATCTTTTGAATTTGAAATCCACATAAAATAGTTTAGTACATGCAGTTTTTGTTAGAAATGAGGAGCAGCCGACAGTACTGATTGTCTAAAAATATACCAATTGGGTTATTTGGCATCTTATCGAACTACTAGGTAGTCGAGTTGATATTTGGATTGATCTTGTCAATAATTGTGATGGGAGTCCTCCACATAAGGAGGTTTCTTATCGAAAATGTTGAGGTGCGCATGGGGGTAGGTGCTCCTCCAGGCAGATCATGCCACATGTGCAATTCATTCGCAAAAAAATAAGCATGAGTATTTCATGGAGAATATGATGTGTATTTTTGTTTGTTTGTTGTGTTTTCAGATAATAATGACATGTCAGATGGAGCCTACTATCATTCGATGTAGCTATTACTTCTGGTAGCAAAGAATTTACTATTCAATGTTCTGTTCGTTTAATCATTTTAAGACAGACGCCACGATCATCGAGTATTTGATTTTCCTAACCCTTTTTCTCTATTAGCATCACAAACAAGAGAACTTGACAGTTTGATGCCAACAATTTTGAGTCTTTACATTATATCTGCAATTTCGCCTGAGGTATTCCAAAGATTTTGTGCATTCAATCTTTTACCGGTAAAACTGAGAAATCACCTAATCCGGGTCCTTTGGAACTGTGATTTTCAACAGTGAAATCACCTAATGTGTTTCAACAGTGAATTTTAATATCAAATCTTCCCCAATTTTCCTAGAGATGATATATGGGTTTACTTTACAGAAACAAGGGGCATATAATTAAGCTGGTTCTGAACACAACTAGTACCAAGCACCGGAATAACGTTTTTTAATCACTAGATTAGGTGTCTATACTTCATAAGCCTATATTTGTGAGCACATGCACACAATTTAAGAGAATAATTAGCACAAACGCAGTCTATGATCTGGTGGGTCCACTGTACAGTGTCTTTAAATGGTACGATGGGTGGGTCATAAATTCGATATCTCCAATCAATATAATCAGAGTGCCATTCTGATAAGTGATCAATGTTGGGACTCCCATGTACCGTAGTTTTATTGATTAGTAAAGGCGCTTGTCACCATGTCCCAAAAGTCCGCTCCAGGTTTCTTGTAGTCACTATTCTCAGGTCAGAAATAAACTGGAGTTCCCCTGTCCATCCCTGCCCCTGTGGCTACGGATGCCACCACCGCGTAACTTTGGTCCAGGAACACCTCAATAAACCCAAAGGGCCCTTTACCAAAACACACACATCAGACATGCCTAAAGAGAATTAAAATGTTCTCCTGAGCTCGTCCTCATCCTGTTCTCCACTTCCTCCCACTGTCCCACCATCCCAACAATCCTGGCACATAGCAATCTCGCCTCCACGAGAACCTAGCAGCACTGGGACTCTGTCCAGGTTCTCAGACTCACCAAAATGAGTACATTAAACATAGACCTCACCATGTGGAGAAGTTACATGGAAAGACATGAGGTTGTTATTGATATGAACCACACATTCTCTAGCTCGTCGGCCATTGCTGTCATTGCCTGTTGTATTCACCACAGGGATTACGGACAAACCAACTAGAGAGATACCTGTAGCTACTTTTAAAATTCATTCTAGCATATTCATCTTTATATTACAATGCGTAGGATGGAATCGGCTGTTCATTCCCAGCAGATTGCTACCAGCCAACAAATTTTCCCTCGGTTATCCGGTTAGAATCAGCTGTTGTCACTAAGGAAAGGTTTATGCTTGTTCATAATCTAGGTACTACCCGTGCTGAAGCAGGTTTGTAGGCTAAGGCAGGGGTGGTTGGCTATAAACTTCACTACTGGCAGAGCTAACCGTGTAAGGGTGTGAAGTGTGTTGCAGGTATTTCGATGTATTTGTAGTCCAATTGAACATGAACTTTTCTATTTATCAATGCGTCAAAATGCAAAGCTTTTCATTTTCTTGAGAAAAAAACTGTGAGCATAATTCTGCCTTACACTCTCAGTAGCTTATAATATACACTGTTTCAGTATCGGGATTAACTGGGAATTGTTATGTTCAAATGCATATGTTGTGCACGTCTGGACTATAGAACTCAAGACATACCAAATCTAGGACAATCTCATCCTTCTCTTATAGCAAATAGAAATATATAACAAACGTGTAAGTAACAATTCAAAACCTGTTATCGAAGATAGAAAATCGTTGCAGTCCACATGTCCGTCGTCGCATAACGAGTCTACTATCTGAATCCCCATTTCGCTGTTCACCAAGTTGAACAATTACAATCACACCCAGAGGGGAAAAAAAAGGGAAAGCCAGTGAAAGAAGTGTCATACCTCCGGAAGTTCAGCTGATGGATGCCCATGGTAACGAGCATCTATGTCAAAGAGCACCATAAGTCAGTTTGGAAGTTACTGGCATTTATTAGGTGCATTTCTTCAGAGAATAGTCTATCACCTGGTCAAGATGCATGGCAACTGCTCTGACAACAAAACGAGCACTAACATGATCAAGGTAAGAAATTGGACAAAGAAGTGCAGCAGAGCTAATCATTTTTGCAATTTCAGGCAATGAAAAAGCAGCCAAACCCATAATAGTTCCCTGCAAGAAAAGGAGAATATATGTTACTACCAATTGTTTATTGGACTTCTAACAAACCTTTCTCATTGGAACCCCAACAGTTTTACCTGTGAATGTCCCACGTACAAAATTTTGGACTGTCTAACTGTATAGACATAGCTTAACATTGCCAAAAGATCATATTCAGCAAGCTCTTGCCAGCTCCAATCCCAAAAAAGCTGCAAAGTTCCCACAGGATACGGTCAGAATCAAAAGTTGCGCTGTGCAGTCTGCACAATGGAATCTAGTTGCAAGAGTTTACAAATTCGAGTTTATTATGGCAAAAGTGAGCTTAGAACTAACTTCATATCCAAAACTAGAAAATTTGGGAAGAGCTATCACCGGTGTCCAGCACTCCAGCGGAGCCTAAAGGATCATGGACTGGTTACGGAATACTTTACGCTCTGTATTTGTGGTTTAAAGCACCAAAGGCAGGCACCTTATGCAATTTCATCCAAATTATAACAATAAAAATCATAATTTTGAGTGACTTCCAGGTTCTAATAGAGGTACATTCTAATATGCAATTTGGTGAGTTGTCAAGCCACAGAGTACTGTACATATCCTATGTATTATCGTTTGCACCAAGTCAAGTTTCACAGTGTAACTTCCTCTGGAGTATATTCACCTTATCATGAACATTCAAAGTTGAATGACCTTTACTCCAGCGTGTTCCACGAACATTGCCAATCCAAACATCAAAGCCATTATCAGCAAGGATATATCCAAGCGACTGTTCAGGAGAATTTATGAACCATGTGTCTCCTCCCTGTCAAAGATTTGGATAAAGTTGAAAATGGAGATTGATGTTATAGTTTAAAGTGATTGCAGAAAGTTAATTGAAGCTAAACATTCCATTATCTAAAGAAACATTCCGACATTGTAACAAGATATAGTCGGAAGCTAAAAGGCATGCGGTCGTAGTGAGAAAACCTGAAAAAGGCCATGCTGAAGAAAAACCGGAGGTCCCGTGCTGTCAGCAACTCCGTTTTTGCCATGTGGAATATGCTGAAGAGACAAAAGAAAGCCATCGCTTGTTTCAACCTGCAAGAAAGCCAGATTAGGATCCATATACAGAAGGGTGGCAACTACACTACATGTCAGTAACAGGAGAACCTTCTGTTCAGCTCATACTTGATGAACTTTAACAGCAAGAAGGAAAATGAAAAAAAGAGCACCATCTTTTTTTGAATATAAAGGATAATGAAATTTGGTAAGAAAAAAATTTGAACCATGCAGGAGACTGCATGTGGCGTTTGGTTAATTTCATTAATTGATCTAACTACACATAACAATACCTTCGTTCTGGTCAGCGATAAGCTTTCACAATAGGTTGGTTTACTGAATCAAAACACCATTGGATAATGAGGAAAGACATGCAAGTGGATAACAAAGTTAACCCATGGAGTGGTACACTGATAGAACGATCTAGTTATTCTCCTGCACATTACATTCCCAACTTCTGTTAGAAGTTAATGGCAAGGGCAGAGTTTAACACCACATGGCACTGGCTTTAGTTTTAACCTTCAAGAGGCCAAAGTGATTGCAAATTGTGCCACAATCTTTAAATCATTCCTTATGCAAGCAGGTCAAACTAATCTCATGTACAGTAAAAATGATTACTTAATTGGTACTCCCGGGCAGTCTTACCATATCGCTCTATGTAATAAAGGAATAACTAAAAATTACATGGATATAAGTTGACTTCTACAATCTAAATGGGGCAGATTTCCAGCCCCACCCCCTAATACATACAAGCTTTTGTCACTTATCCCTTAGAAGTCAGTTTTGGTTCGTCTGACATCCTCCTAATCTACCTTTTTCCCACTTTCTATCCAATTACTAAGAACCTCATGAGTCATGAGACATCAGCAGCCATGAACATGTTCGATCTGCTAGGTAGCTTATCATGGTCCCTCCATGTATGTTCTCCTTGCTCACCGGTAGCGTCCCTCTTTGTTCACTCTGGCATCACTATGGATAGCAGGGCCACAATCAGATTTAATCTTGTGATAGCAGGTTGATTGTGCTGTCAGTAATTTGTCAATAGTTTGGCTGAATTTTGCAGAGATATTGGTTCTAAAATGAGAAAAATGGACTTGCAAAGGGGGTATTTGCACTGTAAGATGACCTGTGGTGGTTCAACAAGTCAATATATTTTTATTACAGGATAACTCTGATGAAAGTAATGTTTGAGTAAAGATGGATGTGACAAAGCCTGTAGTTGTCGTGAAAGGCTGAAACTAGGACTTGAAGCAGAGAGGAGCGTAAGCATAGTCATTCAGTAAGTTTGCGTTTGCTTGGAGTCCAGACCAAGGATATGAGCTACTTTGCCTGAAAGTAAAGCAGCTCCATGACATATCTGCTGCTCCCAATTAATTAGAGAGACAGACTTACATCTCTTTTTATTTTACTACGAAGAATGAATTGCGTGTGAACGGAATCTAGGACACAAGCCTAGCCCAGGTGGTTGAAATTGGAAACATTATCTGCACCATATCACCTGGCAAGAAGACAGAGGAACAGTTCCGTGTAACTGCACGCAAGCCTACGTACTAAAGCAATTCGGTTCTCCCCGGTCGATTTTAGTTTCTAGCAGCTCGACTACGATTCGGACGCACACAGATGTGGCTCAAAATCCAAAACGATAACGGGATCAGTCCACTGTTCACAAGTAAGCAATCCCTGCCATTGCTTCGCTTCGCCAGAAGGGATGGTGGAAATTGGCACGAGACCAACCAGTAGAGGAACTGAAAGGGGGAGGGGGGAGAAGGGGATGTACATATAACAGCAAGGGGAACGTACGTACGGTGTGCTCGGTGCACGGGTAGCCCAGCGGCAGGAGCAGCTGCTCGCAGAGTCCGCCGGCGCTGGCGCGCGGCACGGCGCGGCGGAGGGCGGAGGAGGCGGAGGAAAAGTGGGCCGCGCCGGAGACGCAGGAGAGGAGGAGGAGGGTCGAGGCGAGCGCAGCGGCGGCACCTCCTCCCGAGACCGCCATCTCGGTCGGAACTCTGGGGGACGGCAGCGGCGGGTCGGGAGGGGCAGTTGGGAGTTAGAAGCAACACGAGCGAAATAACAAAAAAATGTTTTTAGAGCGTCTACTTCCAAAAACGGCGCCTCCTAAAATAGTTTTACAACCAGCAGTTTTGCAGTTTTATACGCGCGGCATGGAGCAGTATTTCCAAGCTGCTGGCAGCTTTACCAGCCGCTGTAAAAGACGTACGCGGCAACATAAACATCAAACAAATATAAATATAGAAAAAATCAAACACATACTCCTCTGTTTCAAATTAAGTGTCGCGAAGTTTGACGAAAGTGGATGTATCTTTAGTGTTAGATACCTCCACTTTTGTCAAACTTTATGACAATTAATTTGAGACGGAGGGAGTAAAAAAAATCAATAATAAATAGTTAAACCCAAAAGTTAAACAACCGCGCGTACTGGCTCGTCTCGTCGAGCAATCGCTCGCAAGCCATCCAACAGGCCACGTTCAGCGTCGCGCGCCTCATATAGGACCGACAGAGGCGGATCGGGGGGGGGGGGGGGGGGGGGGGGGGGCGAGCGGTGGCCAGGCCCCCCATGCTTCGGCCCTCCCCAAGCATATGTAGCGGTGGCCACTTGCCCATGTGCTTAGCTTAATTAACTCCTGCCTAATTAATCTTCTAAACCCACCTGATTCCGTAGTAAATTATGTGGCCCAAGGCCCAAAACCAATGGCCACACAATCGTATACGTGATAAATTGACTTGGCCTGTCCTACCGAGTATGTTAGGTCCCTACACCATCCCCACGACCGCACGAAGTCACGACGATCGCATCTAATCTCGAGCAAGGCTCCCGGCCGCCGCCGCAGCCCGCAGAGTCGTTGTCGACGACTACGACTTGCCGTCACCGCCGGCCGGACACGTCGGCAAGTTCCCTGTCTCCCTGATCCTCCAAGTGCAAGGACGAAGCCACTAAGGTATTGCGGCTGATCATGTATTCAACTTTCGGTTGTCTGTCTAGTTTGATCGATTCAACGGATTACCACTTCCCAGATTACTTAACTAGCTATTATTGTTTATTAATTATATTCTACTAGCAGAGCCGTTAGTATCTGAAGAGGAAGATAATGCTAATTCATAATTATTTTAAGCCGGTTGATTCAAGCTTCAACTCTGCGGCTAAAAAAACTAATCCTTCCCACGAAAGAACGACTACAACAGAGTTACCATACATAATGATTCCGATCCTGGCCACGTTGGTGTGCAACATTCGGATCAAAATATTGAGTCATCTATTGCAGACGTAGAACAAGCTAGAGTCGGAAGCACGGCATTTGAGAGAGGCCCCGGAAAACGTCAACCGTCAACAAATTTACGATCTGCTTATTGATAAGCAAGTGGAAGCACGCCAATTTTATGTTTTCGAGGGGCCATACCAGCCATACAGGAGGGAGTATCCATATAATGCCGATGCACCAAAACATGGTCTCCGGTTTCAATTTGGTTGGTTCAAGCAATTTCCCTCGCTTTTATGATCAATGATCTGCCCGGCCCCCGCCATGCTCAAATCCTGGATCCGCCCCTGAGGACCGACCAGCCTCCACGACAGCGACAGATGACAACGATGCATAGATGTACATAATGTTTTCCGCGCATGGCCATATGCAGGATGGTTCACACGCACGTGCACAACTACTACATTTGCTTTTTAAAATGTCATACCTCTCAAACCGTGAGTCGAAAGTATGATCCGTTTTCACCGTTGGACCTCTCGCGCCGAGCTTTTCGAAACTAGATTTGATTTGTATATGTTTTGGTAAACTTTTTTTTGACAGCAACTCTACCGTTGTGGGAATACAACTTTGTATGAGAGTTGCAAGCAACTCTTAGTAGTGCAACTCTAGTAGGAAGTTGTATTCCCACAACAGTAGGGTTGTTGTCAAAGAAAAGTTGTCGACTGTTAGTGCTAAGTTGTATATATAGAAAAACTAAGTTGCTACAAATTTTATAGAGAAAATAGTGTAAGCAACTCTTAGTATAAAGTTGTAAGCAACTCTTAGTACGAAGTTGTATTTTCACAACACTAGAGTTGTTATTAAAGGAAAGTTGCCTACCGTTAATGTTAAGTTGTGCATATGAAAAACGAAGTTGTCTACAAATTTTATAGAGAAAGTAGTGTAAATAACTCTTAGTACAAAGTTGTAGTTTCGCAACACTAAGTTGTTGTAAAAAAAAAAGGTTTCCTGAAACGTATAAAAATGAGATTTAGTTTCGAAAATCTCGTCGCAAGAAACCCAAAGGTGAAAACGTATCGTAATTTCGACATGTCGTTTAAGAGTTATGGCTTTTTTTTTTCTATCCATATGAAATTAAATGCATCTGTTTCCGTGATTATTGTTGCATTGCTGCGGGGACCAACTAGTACCTGATTGCTGCGGAAGACTAACTAGCACCGATTGCTGCCTAAACATGACCATAGTTAAATTATTATTATAACATAATAAATAGTTTATCATCAATATAGAAAATATTTTATCAATAATATAACATATAGTTCATCAAGTAGCTCTCAATTAAACGTACAAACATACAAACTACTCCCTCTGTCTCGAATTAATTGTCGTGGATTTGTCAAAATATAGATGTATTTGAACGTATTTTAGTGTATTGATGCATCCATGTTTTGACAAATCCAAGACGATCAATTTGAGACGAAGGCAGTGGTTTTGTTGGCCATTCTATGTCCACCACTCTTTGATGAGATCTTCTTAAACCTCATGATGCACGTCGGTGTCGAATGGAATGATATGAGATAAGAAAAAGGGTCACCCTTAATCGCAAAAAAAGAAAGAGAGCAGCCCTTTCTTCTCTCTTCCACCCGCGGCGGCGTCGGCCTTCCCGTTCTCCTCCACCGGCGCACAGTGGCCCTAGGTCGCCGGCCCCTGTCCGCGTTTCGCGTTCCCCTCCCCGTGCCCAACCTTATGCCCGTGGTTCCCTGACGGAGAGGTATCGACTGCCGGCCCGTCGCTCCCCTGTGAGGCCATTCGGTGGCCACCGGGGTGATGCGGCGCGGTCTGGCCGGGTCGGACGCCTGGGGTCTCCACGTCGTGGGCCTGACCGGGAGCAGCCGAGGCCGCGTCCTCGCTCTCCTTGCAGGGGGCCTTCACCGGGGGCTCTGCGCCAGGAGGAGGTGCTGCGGGAGGGGCTGGTGGCCGCCAGCCTCGCGACGTCCCGACGGCGTTGCCTGGATCATGGAGGCAGAGGAGCGCCCCGGTGCGTCCGATTCAGGATGGTCGTGACAGGTCGCTGTCGCGCGATGTTGTGATCTTGTCGCGGGGCAGCGTCGCTGGGGTGGCTAAGAAGAAGAAGAAGAATAAAAAAAGAAGCGAAAGACCGTGTCCGAGGTGGTGGGTACGCAGCCCGGGGCTCCTGTGTTGATCACCGATCCTACCGCGCCGACGGTGCGGTCGTGTGGTGGTTGTTGTGGTTGCGAGAGCCTACAGCTGTTAGGCCAAGGAATTGATGCCGGCTTCTTCTACATCGACATGGGAAACGTCAAGTTAGCCACACCGGAGCATTTAGTGTCCATCACCATGCTCCCGGACCAGGACGTGGAGCGCTCCTTCAAGATCACGGGCGAGACAATCAGGGAGGAGCTGGTCTGGCACAACAGCGAGGCGCCGTGGGTGGTGCGGGAGGTCTCCGCGATGGAGTTTGCGGTGGCCTTCCCGTCCCTCGGCCTCCTTAACATCGTCTCCTGGGCCGCGACTACCACCCTACCAGTGCACAACATCAAAGTTTTGATCACGAAGTCCTCCTCTAATCCTGCCACGGTTGCCACCCTCTCCTCAGTGTGGATCAGGATTCACAGGATTCCGAGAGAGGTGAGATCAGGTGCTTTCCTGGCGAGGATTGCTCAGGATGTGGGAGTGTTCCACGAGCTGGATGCGACCTCCCTGCCGAGTGATGGCCATGTTCGGCTCCGGGTCTTGGTCCCATACAACTCCAAGCTCCCAGGCCCCAGCCGCTGTTCTTCTTCGGCTTGGACGACATGTTGCTTGAGGTGGAGTTGGAGGGCGAGGGTGAGCGACAAGGATCCATCTCCCCTCCTCTCCCTCCCCACCACGACCCATCCCCTGACCACAACCTCTCTGAGGATGACGAGGGTGATTCCTCAGACGACGACCACATCGCCGACCCTGCTCGGGACAAGACGGGTTCGCCCCCCCCCTCCAGCGGCGCCCGCTCCACCTCCTCCTTCGTCTTCCACGGGGGTGGAGGCCAGAGTGGCCGCTCTGGTTCAGGCATCTTTGCCTAGACAGTTTGCTCCAGCGTTGGCGGCGCTTCCCCCGAGTGAGCCAGCTAGGCTGGGTGTCTTAGGTCATGCTGCGGCGCGTGGACTTCGCACCTCCCAGTACGGTTCCAACCTCTGGGAGGGGTCGGGGTCCATGGATCTCCCGGGTCACATTGTGGCGGCAGTGGCCCTCTCCCCTTCGCACGTGCTCGAGGGGGATGGGGAGGAGGACTCCACGAGTGTGGGGATGGTGGTTCAGGCACCAGAGTCCCCCCGCTCCTCGGGTGTCCTTTGCTACTAGCGCTCGCCTGGGATCCCCCTGCTTCGACTCAGGGGCCCCCTTGCTGGTTCCTTCCACGCCGACGGCTGGGTGATACGTCATAAACGTATCCTTAATTTCTGATGGCCCATGTTGTTTTCTTATTGTTTCCCACATGTTTGCTATACACTTTATGTCATTTTTATCGATTTTACGGACTAACCTATTGACAACATGCCACAGAGCCAGTTCCCTATTTTCTGTTGTTTTTAGTTTCAGAAAAGTTGTTCTGGAAATATTCTCGGAATTGGAAAGTTCGAAGCCCGGAAGTCTTAGAATTCCCGAAGGTTCCACGGAGTCTCGAAGAGACCCGGAGGGGGGCCTCAGGGGGGCCACACCATAGGACGGCGCCCCCCTTGGCCGCGCGGGGGGTGGTGTGGGCCCCCCAGGCCTCGACCGCCTCTGCCCTTTCGCCTATTTAACCCCCCCGAGACAAAAACCCTAGGAGAATACCACTTTTACCCGAGAAACACCTAAGGCCGCCGTCACCGTCATCCCGAGATCGGGAGGGTTCTCGAGCTCTCCTTGGCACCCTGCCGGAGGGGGAAATCATCACCAGAGGGGTCTACACCACCATGACCTCCTCCGAAGTGATGCGTGAGTACTTCATCCCTGGACTATGGGTCCATAGCAATAGCTAGATGGTTGTTCTCTCCACTTTGTACCTCATGTTTAGATTTTGTGAGCTGCCTAACATGATCAAGATCATCTTTATGTAATGCTACATGTTGTGTTTGTTGGGATCTGATGAATGTTGAATGTTATGTCTTCTGGTTATCAATCTATCATGTTGTCTTCATGCATATGTTATTTATGATATTGCATGCTCTCCGTTATTAGTAGATGCTCTGGCCAAGTAGATGCTAGTAACTCCAAGAGGGAGTATTTATGCTCGATAGTGGGTTCATGCCTCCTTTTCATCTGTGCTCGAGTGACAGAAACGTGACGGATGGAGGATGTGTTGTTGCCATTAGGGAGAAAACAACAATGCTTTGTCTAAGGATGATGTTATTGTTTACATTACACACTTTGCTTACTGCAATTATCTGTTGCTTGCAACTTAATACCCAACGTTTGTTCAGATGATATTCGAAGGGTGGATTCTTAGTCATAGATGCAGTTGGATAACGGTCTATGTATTTTGTTGTAATGACCGCATGAATCACATAGTAATCTTTATGTCTTGCATATGCACTACGGTGCAGCCTTCATTTCTGTCAATTGCCCAGCTGTAATTTGTTCACCACACATGTTATTTATCTTTCACAGAGAGACACCACTAGTGAACTGTAGACCCCGGTTCTTTTTCCTCATAATGATAAACACCTACTGCTCTCATACTGTTACTACTGTTTTCCACACCATACGTTTAACCTCTTTGTGTTTGGCAAAACCGGTGAGATTGACAACCTCACTGCTCCGTTGGGGCAAAGTGATTTGATTGTGTTGTGCAGGTTCCACGTTGCTTCTGAACCGGTAGTGTGCCCTGCCATCTCAGCTGCTTCACCTTCTGAAGTTACTCCTTCCTTCTACTGGTCGATTCAACCTTGGTTTCTTTCTGAGGGAAACTTGCTAATGTGCTCTTCATACCTTCCTCTTGGGGTCTCCCAACGAACGTGTGTATCGTACGCATCAAGCTAATTTCTGGCGCCGTTGCCGGGGAGGAAGAGAATTTCTGCAAGGGGAGTCTCTCACTTCCAATCTCTTTACTTTGTTTTTGTTTTGCTTATTTTATTTTATTTTGTCTTGTTTGATTCTCTTTATCAAAAACACGAAAAAATAGTTCTTATTCTAGTTGTAGTTTTAATCCTGTTTTTAGTCTTGTTAAAATGACTACTTCTGAGAATACTAAGTTGTGTGACTTTACTAGCACCAACAACAATTATTTCATTAGCACACCTATTGCTCCACCTGCTCCTACTGCTGATTTTTATGAGATAAAACCTGCCCTGTTAAACCTTGTTATGAGAGAGCAATTTTCGGGTGTTAGTACTGATGATGCTGCTGCCCATCTTAATAATTTTGTTGAACTATGTGAGATGCAAAAATATAAAGATGTAGATGGAGATATGATGTAGCCCACCGTATTCCACCAAGCACAACATAGATACGCAACAAGGTGAACTCACTCCTATCTCCGTACGTTTCTGGTGACTTGGTGAACGGTGCTCTACCTCATGAAATACCCCTCTACATGCATAGGTGGGATCACCACATGGAGACCCAAGATGGTGCCCAAGATGCTCAAGAACACATCCAAGAAGGTGCACACGAAGCTAGGAAGAACGTGGGCGAAGACGGCGTCAAGATCGGAGTTCCGAGGAGGAAGAACGGAGGGAAAAGGGGTCTCCCGGCCTCCCCTCCCGGCCAAGCCGGCCTTCCCCCTTCCCAGGCCGGCCCCCTGCCCGAGCAGGCCGGCCTCCCTCACCCCCACCCCGGCCTCGGGCTGGCCTCCCAGGCCGGCCCCCTGCCCGAGCGCCCCGGCCTCCAGGCCGGGCACCCAACATAAGGGGCCGGCCTCCCTCCTCCCCACCCCGGCCCCAGGCCGGCGTGGCCCCAAAATACACGGGAATTGCCCTTTTTTGCACCGTTTTGACCCCCGTTTCGACCCCGAGCTATATAAGGGACCCCGGTGGCTAGATCTAGGGGTCAGGGATGATTTGAGAACTTCGGGCTTTACCCTTGTATCCCTCTTGTGAGGTGACTCCTCTTACGAGGCTACTCCTTAGATGTGTATCTAGGACCGTATCAAGATCTCTCCAAGGAGCTACTCTTTCACCTTGTGATTCTAGTAGTGCTTGCCAACCTTCCCCTTTGGGCTTCTGTTGGATCGGTGGACCGACCGGTGAGAGAAATCGGTTTCAATTAGCGTGTTGTTGACTTGGGTTTGCGATCCCTCGTAGGATTCACGAGTTATCTTCCCCCTTTTGTGTTTCCACGCATTTGCCCCCGATTTCCCCTCGATTCCCCCTCTCGTGTTCATCGTGTTCATCGCGTTCTTCGTGCATTCTTCGTTCGTTCTTGTCGATTCGTGAAGATCGGGCCAACTTAGAGGTCAACACCTCATCATCTGGTATCCAGAGCTAGATTGACACGAATCCGACACCCCACCCCCTCCCCTACCACCAATTTTCTTCTATCCACCATAAATTCGAAAATTTGACCAAAAATAGCCGAAAGGGATTTCGACCGATCTCTTGATTTGTTGAGTTTTTCGTGGTTTTGTTTCATAGATTTGTTGCCAAAAACCATTCCCCATCTTCCTATTCAGCCACAATTCTTGAATTTGTCCAAAAAAATTCTTGATTTGGGAGAAATTTCGAATTTGAGCAAAAATTTCAGAAAAATCCTGCTCTTCGATTCTTGGACAGATTTTGTAACTTGTTTTTCTTTGTCGTTTTTTATCCGAATTGAGTGCAACAAAGTGCTACGCGACGCCCACGACATCACCTACGCTTCCACATCAACGGATAGCCACGACATTGACTCCCCCACGGCCGCAAGTCCGTGATCATCAATAAGAGAGGTATAACTTGCTTCCGCTTGAACCACCCCACCCCATTGTGTTACTTACCTACTTGGACTAGTTCTTTTACACCGCTTGGCATCGCATTGTGGCACCGAGAGTGCGAGTTTTTGCGCTTGTGAGAGAATAGCTTCGAGTAGGCATTGGCATTTGGGAATCATCTCCGCATCATCCATCAAAAAGCGAAAAATCAAAAAAAAGAGAAAGGAGAAAGAGCAAGAAGCAAAAAGATCCAAAAGAAGCAAAGATCGATGCCAATTGCTATCATTTGTAGGAACGCCTAGCTTCGAGTTGCGAGCGAGAAGAGAGTGACCGGTTGCCACATTGTGAATCTTGTTGCCTCTTGTTAATTGCGGTTCGAGCTAGCGTCCTCCTTGCGTTGGTGTGGCATTGAGCTTAGTCTTCGATAGGTACATTTCGTTTCCGCTCGTCCATTGGCCGCACTAACCCCATTTATCATTTGTGTGTGTGTTTTTTTTTTCGTTTCCACCATATCATTTTCCTCCACTAGGTTTGGTTTTCGTGCTAACTTTTCTTTGATTCTTCTCCACGTTTTACAACATACTTTTCTTAGGATTTGTCGTTTTCTCGCCACATTTCTAACCCATTGCCATCCACCCATAAGCCGTGTGTGTTTTGGAGCATGTTTTTGGGATCTTTCGAACTCAAGTCACTTCATTCTTTTTGTTGTCGGTTTCTCTTGGCTTGGTCCACTAGTTTCCAACATTTGCTAAAAGGTGAGGGTTGAGCTCTTAGGTCCTCACACTCTATATATACACTTGCGCTTGTGACTAACCATGTATAGCGAGAGCGGATCATATGGAGGCCATGATGACCATGATGAGTCAATGAGGGACCACTACGACTACAACGAGCTAGACATGGACCTCCATTCCTACGAGCATGACGTGGTGGACGACCACTACTCCGAGCACGACATCGTGGATGACCACTACTACGAGCATGACATGGTGGATCACCACCACCACTACGACCACGACGTCGAGCTCTACACCGACTACTCCTCCCCAAGCATCATCGACATGGAGGAGTACCACCACCACCACGCCACCTTCGACTCCATGAGCTACATCGACATGGACCACTACCACAACCATGACACCGCAAGCTTGGATGACGAGATGGAGCCCTACTACACCGACAATGCATCCTCGAGCATGGCGGAGTTCTACACCGACAATGACTTCGACATGGACGAGCTCACCTACAAGCGCTTCCTCTCCAAGCTTCGGTGGCCAAGACATCACATGTACGATGGTTCATGCTCAAGATGGTGCAACGACAAGAAATCCGACAAGTTGGCAACGTCAAGATGGCCTCCTTCAACATCAAGACGGCGCCACAAGAAGGACATCATCGCGGCTCCATCAAGAGAGAAAGCCAAGAAGCCAAGGCATCCGAATGACTTGCAGAGTCATCCCACACATGAAGTGCATGAGCGCCGCAAGCTTCGTCATCAACCCCGCTATCATCACCAAGCTCATCACCAAGATTGTCGCCATGATCATCATCGACATATGGAAGAGAGTGGCACACCCATCTCACCGCATCTTCCACCACAAGCTCCGCGACGACATTGGTTTGAGCATCGCTTGCCATCACCACTACCTCGACCTCGACACCGACAAGGCCGTGGTGATCCTCTTCAAGATCACCCTCTACGACCGGATATTCTTCATCACCCACCTTCTCCAAGCTCGACTCATGACATTGGTCTAAATGGCTTCGTGGATGGTGCTTGCCCACATTCGAGGCTTCCAAGGCAAAATGTGTGTCACCACCACAATGACCACCGAGACCAAGGCCATTCTCAAGAAGGTGCCTTCGACATGGCTTCTAGTGAATGCCTCCCTCGACTCCACCACAATGACCACCGGCGCCATCCTCTCCATCATGATCGCCATCGCCAAACCAACGAGGATGACCCACACGAGCTTCCACCGCCTATCTTTGATGAAGACCCAAATGAGAGAACTTCTCAACATCAAGCGAGTGTGAATGCTCCCTATGGCTTGTCTTTCCCCATGTTCGAGGAAGACCCCATTGAGCGCCACCATCGACAACAATCAAGTGGGATTGCTCAATTTTCTACTTCACTTCCCATCTTTGATGAGGACCCCTATGAGCGCCCACTTCGACCACCACTAGGAACGGATGCTATGAGCCTACTTTCCCCTCTCCTTCAAGATGAAGACCTCTTATGCCCCATTTGCAAGGGCCATGGTCACATAATGTGGGATTGCCAAGGCGGCGACAAAGATGGTGCGTCAAATGGAGATGCCATCCATGATTCTCCTCCTACCACATTGGATGAAGCACCACATTCCCTTGACCACGGATTTCCATCTCATCATCAAGGCCATGAAGACAACGACTTGAGCGCCGTTTTCCTCAATGTTACAAGGTGCAAGGACCATGTGCGTCATCATCCATATGAGGAATGGGAGTCTCCGCCTCATCTCCACCAAGATTGTGCTTTCTATTCGCACCCCACCTTCGACAAGGATCCTCCTCCTTCTTCATCACATGAGGCGAGATTCACTTCATCATCACCAATACATCTACATCATGTGCGACATTCTTTGAGGATGAACAATGACCTTCAT
Source organism: Alopecurus myosuroides (assembly GCA_028641055.1). Taxonomy (NCBI): domain Eukaryota; kingdom Viridiplantae; phylum Streptophyta; class Magnoliopsida; order Poales; family Poaceae; genus Alopecurus; species Alopecurus myosuroides. Next base: position 167,593,662 of record CM054063.1, read on the forward strand.
GATCAAGAGCATGAGCTTCCCTTATTGCCACAAGCGCAACAACAACATCAAGAGTGCGAAGCTATTCCTCCCATGACAGAAGATCGACATCACCATGCGCATGAGGATACCACTCTACCACTCTATGATGAAGACGTTGATGCATGTGACATTGTCAAAGAGGCTCATCCCTTGCCATCATCTCTAAGGCATTCTTCTTCTTCGTCTCCAATGACACAAGTGACCACTCCGACCATCGACAAGAGAGCTCCCAATGCTATCAACGAGATGATCTTGGTTGCCAACCAAAATGGTGACCATGCCTACATGAGTGAAGGCCAATACTATGCCTTGCACCAACTAGCTCTCAATTCCTTGGACATGCCGACCAATGGACGAAAGCGTCTATTGCAATGAGGCCGCGAACTCATCGCGAGTGTTGACACGAGTTCTTCAAGACTATCCTCAAGATAAGGACCAACGATGCAACCTCTCTAGAGCCGGCGTCAATGGCTCATCTATCATTGATGGAGGTAGCGACGAATTGGGTGACACACTCCCCTTGACTTCAAAGCATCTCATGCCAACCTCCACAAGGCCACGCTCAAGCCACCATTCTAGCCAAGGATATCTTCATCATCATCATCATCGACCATTTGAGGATGCTACAAGGCATGGCTTACACTACCACATCACGGAGATGTTGGAGCCTTCTTTGACACAAGCCATGACCCTACCTCCTCCTCCAAGAAAGCCACCCTTTGCACACTTGGAGATCAACCCAAGAGATGAGATGATCGACTCCTCCTCGCCACATGCTATGACACTACCGACTCCAAGCAATGCAACGACTTCGACAAACCCGCACACCTCTTGTGCCAAGACTTTGGAGCCTTCTAGTGTTACCTCTAAAGCTTCTAGTGAGATGAGTGGTGAGAGAGAGATCCACCATCACGTGAGTGAGAGCCACAAGCCCATAATGAGTGGAAAAGCATGAGTGTTCGTAGAGGCCTCGCCTTGATAGCCACCAAGAGTGAGATGAGAGTTGAGAGAAAAATCACATGTGTGCTTCTCGATACTAACGGCTTACCAACTTTCTCTCCATCTTTGTTGTCTATTTTGCAGAGATTTGGTGACCCTATCAAGCATCCTCGACCTCATCGCCTTCTCCACATACAAGGCTCTCCACATCGCATGAACATCGACACCGACTTGAAGGGTTGGAAGGAGCACTTTTCGCTCATCATGATCCACATGGAGATTGACAAGAGCTTCTACGACAAAGCATCCTCCATCCACACTCCTCAAGTCAAGATCTACACGGCGCGTCACGAGCACTTCGACCTCAACGACTTCTTCATCTACATCCCCTACGTCAAGATGTACGTGGAGTTCGACAAGCGCGTCAACGACAATGACTACCACGTCTACATCCCCTTCGCCAAGATCCACTTGGAGTTCGACAAGCGCGTCAACGACAATGATCGCCACGATTACACTCTACCGCTTCCACAAGATCATCCTCATCCACCCATTGAGGATCATGTCAAGATCGTCATCACGTTTGGACCACACCCTCCACGAGCATACCTTGGCATGATCTTCGATAATAGGCTCAACTTCAACGACTACACCGCCTCGCAAGATCTTCCTCAACCATCCAAGGGGGGGGGGGGCTATTTCATGATCTTCATCACCTTTGGACCGCCCCCACTACGAGCCTACCGTCACATGAACTTCGACAAGCGGCTCAACTTCAACGACATCTTCGTCGTCAACATTCCTTCTCCCGCTCACATATGGATGGAACGAGAGTCGAGGACGACTCTTTTTCAAGGGGGGGGAGATGATGTAGCCCACCGTATTCCACCAAGCACAACATCAATACGCAACAAGGTGAACTCACTCCTATCTCTGTACGTTTCCGGTGACTTGGTGAACGATGCTCTACCTCATGAAATACCCCTCTACATGCATAGGTGGGATCACCACATGGAGACCCAAGATGGTGCCCAAGATGCTCAAGAACACATCCAAGAAGGTGCACACGAAGCTAGGAAGAACGTGGGCGAAGATGGCGTCAAGATCGGAGTTCCAAGGATGAAGAACGGAGGGAAAAGGGGTCTCCTGGCCTCCCCTCCCGGCCAGGCCGGCCTCCCCCTTCCCAGGCCGGCCCCCTGCCCGAGCAGACCGGCCTCCCTCACCCCCACCCCGGCCTCCCAGGCCGGCCCCCTGCCCGAGCGCCCCGGCCTCCAGGCCGGCCTGCCTCCCCCACCCCGGCCCCAGGCCGGGCACCCAACAGAAGGGGCCGGCCTGCAGGCCGGCCTGCCTCCTCCCCACCCCGGCCCCAGGCCGGCCTCCCTCCAGGCCGGGCTCCAGGCCGGCCAGGCCGGCTCCCAGGCCGGCGTGGCCCCAAAATACACGGGAATTGCCCGTTTTTGCACCGTTTTGACCCCCGTTTCGACCCCGAGCTATATAAGGGACCCCGGTGGCTAGATCTAGGGGTCAGGGATGATTTGAGAACTTCGGGCTTTGCCCTTGTATCCCTCTTGTGAGGTGACTCCTCTTACGAGGCTACTCCTTAGATGTGTATCTAGGACCGTATCAAGATCTCTCCAAGGAGCTACTCTTTCACCTTGTGATTCTAGTAGTGCTTGCTAACCTTCCCCTTTGGGCTTCTGTTGGATCGGTGGACCGACCGGTGAGAGAAATCGGTTTTAATTAGCGTGTTGTTGACTTGGGTTTGCGATCCCTCGTAGGCTTCACGAGTTATCTTCCCCCTTTTGTGTTTCCACGCGTTTGCCCCCGATTTCCCCTCGATTCCCCCTCTCGTGTTCATCATGTTCATCGCGTTCTTCGTGCGTTCTTCGTTCGTTCTTGTCGATTCGTGAAGATCGGGCCAACTTAGAGGTAAACACCTCATCAAGATATTATTAAACTGGATTTGTTTCCTTTCTCTTTGAGAGGAAGAGCTAAAGAATGGTTGCTATCTTTGCCTAAAAATAGTATTGATTCTTGGCCCAAGTGTAAAGATGCTTTCATTGGAAAATATTATCCTCGTGCTAAGATTATATCTTTAAGAAGTAGCATTATGAATTTTAAGCAACTTGATAATGAGCATGTTGCTAAAGCTTGGGAAAGAATGAAATCTTTAGTAAAGAATTGTCCCACTCATGGACTGACTACTTGGATGATCATCCAAACTTTTTATTTGGGTCTGCATTTTTCTTCAAGAAACCTTCTGGATTCAGCTGCTGGAGGAACCTTTATGTCCATGACCTTGGGGTTAGCAACAAAGATTCTTGATGATATGATGGTAAATTATTCTGAGTGGCACACTAAGAGATCTACAACTGGTAAGAAGGTAAATTTTGTTGAAGAAACCTCCTCTTTGAATGAAAGACTTGATGCTATTATGTCTATGCTTGTGAATGGCCATGCTCCTATTGATCCAAATAATGTTCCTTTAGCCTCTTTGGTTGCTCTAGAAGAGAATGTTGATGTGAACTTTATTAAAAATAATAATTTCAACACCAATGCTTATAGGAATAATTTTGGTAGCAACAATTATATGCCATATCCTTTTATTAGTGGTAATAATGGTAGAACTGGAATGTCTAATAAAAAGAATTTCAGAAGTTGAAAGAGCTACTAAAGACTTTATGAAAAAACAATTTGAGCAAAATAAATTATTTACTAAAACTATGGAAGAACAATCTGCTATGCTAAGAAATATCAGCTATCAACTTGAGAGTTTAAATAGAGAAATATCTGTGTTGCAAGTTAAAATTGCTCATGCTGAAACTTCAATTTCTTCCATGTCTGAAGCTCAATATTCTTTGATTAATAGAATGACTGCTAAAACTGAAACCATAGATGATAATCCTTTTGCTGCTACAAATGCCATCCAAATTCGAATTGATGACAATGTTAGAATGTTAGCTGAATTGCATGCTAGATGGGAAAGAAATGATGAAATAGCTAGAAAGAATAATATAGCTAATGTTTGCACCATTACCACCACTAGTAAAACTGAAGCTTCTCATGCTAGAAAACCTTCTAGTATCAATGGTAAAGTAATTGGTGTTGGAAACACTCCCACTTCTGCTAGTAAAATTGTAAAACTGCGTGAAACTGCTAAAAATGTTCCTGATAAAAGTGTTGAAATTTTTAGAAACATGGGAGACAATGGTTCCATTATATTTTATAAAAATGATCTTGACTATGATGATTGCAACATAACTGGAGTGATTAAGTTCTTACAAAAGCTTGCTAGTTGTCCTAATGCTTGTGCTATGAATATGGCTTTCACAAAACATATTACAAATTCTGTCATGCAAATTAGAGAGGATGAATTAAGATGTGAAGCCTCTATCCCTAGGAAGCTAGATGATGGTTGGGAACCTATTATTAAAATGAAAGTGAATGATTTTGATTGCAATGCTCTATGTGATCTTGGTGCTAGTATCTCTGTTATGCCCAAGAAACTCTATGACATTCTTGATTTATCACCATTGGAACCTTGTTATTTGGTTATTCGACTTATTGATAATGTTAGAAAGAAACCTTTGGGGAGATTTGATGATGTTCTTATCATGGTTAATAATGCTCTTGTCCCCGCTAATTTTGTTGTCTTGAATATTGAATGCAATGCTTCTTGTCCAATTGTTTTGGGAAGACCTTTTCTTAGAACTGTTGGTTCTGTTATTGATATGAAAGAGGGGAATATTGAATTTCAGTTCCCCCTCAAGAAAGGTATGGAACAGTTTCTTAGAAAGAGAATGAAGTTGCCTTTTGATTCCGTTATTCGAACAAGTTACAATTTGGATGCTTCTTCACTTGAAAATACTTGATTCCACTTTTCTGGGCCTAGCTAAAAGGCGTTAAAGAAAAGCACTTCTTGGGAGATAACCCATGGTTTTATTTTTTGCTTTTTTCTCTGTTTTCTTTGAGTCAAGGGGTTGTATACTTCTGTATGAACTCCTTTCTATTTTTCTTTTCATGTTTTAGTAGTTCCAAGTAAGGTTTCTGAAGAGAGTTGGAGTTGGTTTTCGGATTTCTGCGCAGGAAACAGATTTACGCTGTCCACCGTAAAAAATCGTATAAAATCCTGGAAGATCAGACTGATCTGACATTTTTTTTGTTATTCCTCAGCTAATTCCGCAACTTTTTCGCTCTTTAAATTTTTCGATCTGAGCAACATAAGTGCCCCGAAAAAATTCGTCTTTACAGACTTTTCTGGTTTTGACAGATTCTGCCATTTTTCTTGCGTTTGCTCTTTTGCGATGTCAAGTGGATTTCTTTGCTTCACGAAACAGCAGTGGCTGTAGCTAATGTTTAAAAATATCAATAGCACTTGTGCCATACAGTACCCATGGATTTTTATTTGTTTCACTAACCCTCTAATGCGAATTACTTTTTGAGTGTGGTGTGAAGGAAGTTTTCAAGTGTCAAGAGAAGAGGTGATATATGTGATCAAGAAGAGTGCAAGATAAAATCTTGAGGATGCCGCCGTGGTTCATCCAGGCATATTTTTAGAATACTCAAGCATCTACGCTTTGGGATCCCAAGGAATCCCCTTCTTCATCAACTATCTATCAGGTCACTTCTCGTGAAACTATATTTTTATTCGATCACATCATATGAAGTTTACTTGGAGCGTCTGTTTGTTTTTCTTTTGTTTTCCTTGCTGCAATAATATAGTTGGATCCTAGCATTCTTTGTTTGGGAGAGAGACATGCTCCGCTTTTTCATTTGAATACTTGCTATGCTAGTATTCTTAGTTTTTCTTCTAGTTACTGCAAAATTTCATGTTTTGCTTTTGTTTTCATTGCATCTCTTATTCAGAGCTGTTAGTTTTAGTAGTTTTATGTGAGTACTCTCATGTTTGCTTGTTGTAGTATGTAGAGGATTTTTTAAAGCATGTTTTGTATGGTTCTTGTTGGGAAGAGAAACTGTTGCTTGAGGAAGAATTTTTAATGGTGCAAGTAGAAGCTTGTATAGACTGTGGCTAGAACTTTTTCATATCATGCTAGATGTTATTTTAGTTTTAAAGCTTTGTGGTTATTGAGTAGCATGATTAGCCTTAAATAGCTGAGAGTGTTTAATGTGCCATTGAAAGAATCATGAGTTGTTCTTGTCATATTGAAGCATAAATTTGTGGTGTTCTCCTTTGGATGTTTTATTTGGTTGACTTGGCGCATGCTCACACCATGTTTATGACTATGAACCAGTCACGAATAGCCTCCATGATCATTTATTTTTTTTAATTTGTGGTACCACTTATGCTTTGATTAATGATGTTTATGTCGCTATGCATGATTATGGCTCTTATGCTCTCTTGATTGGTCGCTCCCAGTCTTTTGCTAGCCTCCACCTGTACTGAGTATGAGATCTACTTGTGCATCCAACTCCTTGAAACCAAAGTTTTCCCATTGTGTCCATCATACCTACCTACATGTGTTAATTAACCGCCACTCCAAAGTAAATTGCTCATGTGTTACCTTTAAAACTTTCAAAATTACTCCTGTTTTGTGCTCCTATTTTAGCTCATGAGGACGTAAATAGAGAATCTTTATCTCACTTGTTGACTGGACTTTCACACCCTGGACTAGTGGCTTCATCCGCTTATCCAATGATAGAAGAGCTGGCAGCGGGGTGCCCAGCCCCAAATTAATAACACAAATTCTCTTCACTATTTTTGCCCTTGATTTATCAGTCAAAGCATAATTGTGTAAACAAAAGAGAAAGGGGGATGACCTTCTACCCATATGCGTCCTTCTATGGGAGCCTCTCTTGTGAAGTATAGTTGGCTTGTGACGTACTGTATTTTATGTTTACCTCTCTTAAAATATAGACACTCCTCCACGATATATGATTGTTGGCAGGCACCCGAGGATTCGGTTAGCCATGGTTTGTGAAAGATGGTTGGGAGGAGTGTCAAGTTTTTATACCTCTGTTTAATAAAATAAAAGCTCTAGCACATGAGTGATCCATGCTTCCCTCTGCGAAGGGCCTTTCTTTTACTTTTATGTCGAGTCTCCATTTTCTAACTTTATGCACAGTTAAGAGAGCATTTTTGCCATTCTGAGTTTTATGTGCATTTGTCCTAGAAACATTATTAATTGATCCATGATGTGTTATTGCTAGTTCTCCAATTATTTGTTCTAGTCTTCCTCATGAACTTTGAAGGTATCCTGGAATTTATGTTTTGCCCCACTCTTAAGGACTAGCGAAATATCACTTGGCCATGCTTTCTCTATACTTGAAACAAACGTATATCTTTCTTTGCATTGTTATTCATGATCTTTTATTTGAGTTACTTCTCATGATGCAAAGTGATTGCTACGCTTTATTATTAATTTTTTATTTATGATGCTTGTGTTGAAGTTCTATGATCTCAGCTTACTTATGCTTTTACATTATTGATGATCAAGTTTATGTTGGTAGCATGTCACCTTAGAAATTATTGTGTTTTTTTTATCGTTTACCTACTCGAGGACGAGTAGGAACTAAGCTTGGGGATGTTGATACGTCATAAATGTATCCTTAATTTCTGATGTTCCATGTTGTTTTCTTATTTTTTCCCACATGTTTGCTATACACTTATTTTTATCGATTTTTCGGACTAACCTATTGACAAGATGCCACAGAGCCAATTCCCGAAGGTTCCACGAAGTCCCAAAGAGACCCGGAGGGGGGCCTCAGGGGGGCCATACCATAGGGCGGCGCCCCCCTCTTGGCCGTGCCGGGGGGTGGTGTGGGGCGGCCAGGCCTCCACCGCCTCTGCCCTTTCGCCTATTTAATCAACCCGAGACAAAAACCCTAGGAGGATACCAATTTACCTGAGAAACACCTAAGGCCGCCGTCACCGTCATTCCGAGATCGGGAGGGTTCTGGAGCTCTCCCCGGCACCCTGCCGGAGGGGGAAATCATCACCGGAGGGTTCTACACCACCATGCCCTCCTCCGAAGTGATGCGTGAGTAGTTCATCCCTGGACTATGGGTCTATAGCAGTAGCTAGATGGTTGTTCTCTCCACTTTGTACCTCATCTTTGTTACAGTCAATAGCAAAACAACGATGAAGTTAAAGCAAGATCGAACCACGGGGACACGAGATTTTAACGTGGAAAACCCTTCCAACAAGGAAGAGAAAAAAACCACGGGCGCCAGCCAACAATACTTCACTATTTCGGGTGAGGTTACAAACGCGCCGGGATTTACAATGCGTGGCTTATCCCGTGCGACGGCTTACAAGAGGTATATAAAGGCGGTCATGTCGGATATATACCAAATAGGGGTATATCAGATGGTAGTCAAAGTGCCGGATTACCAGGGTGGCCCAAGCGGTAGTGGGCTGTGGTCCATTGGGCGGCCCAGTAACCTGACGCACAGAAGCCGGATTCTAGAAGGACCCGGATCACGGCCCACATGATCTGGCTTGGAGTAGAAGACGGATTCCTTACTTTCCAAGTTATAGTTACCGTAGTCTTCTAGGTTTCCTATTCTGTAAGCCCTAATCCGGCTATTATATAAAGCCGGACGGGAGATAAGTTTGATAACGAATAACAGAGAAGAGGCTATAGGCTAACTCGCCGGGAAGTCGATCCTCTGCGAATAGCTAGATCTAAACTTCACATTGTAATTCTATATCCAGGCTTTAGTCCTGATTAGTGAGAAGTGCAGGAGTAGGCACGTCGTACTGTCGCGACGTACCGAACCTGGGTAAATCCTGTGTTCACTGTCCACCACGCGATCACGTTACCCCACGTCTCTACCGTAGTCTCATGGCACCCCCGTCTATGAAAACTACTACGATGTCTCGACAGTTGGCGCCCACCGTGGGGCAAGCGGCGTCAGGCGTGAAGTTCCGATCTGGGATACTCGGCGGAATCGGAAGATCAATCACCGTCGGAAGCCTGGAGTTCGACGACGACGTCGGACGCTTCCTCGACAACGGATCCTACATACCGGCGCAAAACCACCTGGTAAGTGCCTACGTGTTACCGATCGGATCTGCTAACATCTTTATCGGACTAACTGCAGAAGCAATGGGGTTTTGCTGTGGAAGCAAATATTTCCGACCCGCCCTATACCCAGTCGAAGATGATTATGATACCGGATTCTGCTCAGATCGCCGAAAAAAAAGTGATACACACTTTATCGGCATGGTGCAATCCGAAGGCGCCGAAAACACGGATGACGGAAATCCCGTGCAAGAGGCAGACAAAAACACACCCGTCACAGAAACGGAAGATCCGACACCCGTCATACAGGCGGAAGATCCGACATCTGTCAACATGACGATGAACTCGGAAGCTGACTCTGTACTAGCCGCCATTGAGGCAAGATTAGAATCAGAAACCGGATCAGATGATTTTGATTCCGAAGATGAAGACGCGGACGCCTTCGAAAGGAAAGTTAAATCTTTTCAAGAGGGATTCCATGAAGTACTAATGGCGAAACCGGCTGATACCACGGACGCCGACAGCCAGGAAATCCCTAAAACTCCTCCGCCAGAGGAAGAGAGAGAAGACGGAGAAACTTCTCCGATATTTCCTAATGTAAAGGAAGTGACAGAAGATGAGCCTGTCAAAAAGCCTCCCTCTTCCAAGAAGAAGAACCATGCTGCTAAGAAACTCCAATACAAAATCCGGAAGAAAAAATCAGCTGATCTAGCTGATGAAAACCGGGAAGTAGGAGATGCTAGCGGAACGAAGCCTGCGGAGAAGAAAATCAAAGAAATCCTTGCTCCGCCAATGACGGAACAGGAAGAACAGCAGCTGTTGCAAACGCCAGTGGGATTAAACGAACCCCCTGAGATGCTGGAAGCCAGGAGACGAGCTTTCCAACGGCAACAGCAACATCTACTCAGAACTCGCGAACACCTCCAAAAAACCGAGGATGACATTAAGCTCATGAAGGAAGAAATCGAGGAGTACGAGAGAAAGAATAGATCTGGCATTAAACCTACAAGGTTACCCGGAATCGTAAGACCGGAAGTACTGCCGCCAAAAGAAAGGTTTCACAACCCATCTTGTCAAAAGCAGGTAAACGGCAAAGATGCCAGAGGCGAACCAATATACAAAACCGCAGCAGAAAACGCGGAAGCAGCGTTTGCCATCCTCAACAATGACTTGTACTCTAATGGTGAAAAGCTCCAGGGGGTGTATGCTTTCCTAGGAAAAGCATTGCAACAACAACAGCGGGCCCAAGAGCGATCAGGAAGACTGCAGGATAACTCCGCCCTATGCAAAACAGCTACTTGCACCGCTGGAGCACCTGGACCAGAGGAACCTGGAGATTCAGACAATTCAAAGGATAAAAAGAGGATCCGAGAAAAGACAAGAAAAACCCCGAAAATAGGGATGAAGCGTCCCGAACCGGATCCCATCCCCCGAAAGGTGGACTCAAACCCCACGATCGGGAAGAAAAATACCGAAATGATGGCAAAACAATGCCACCTCCGAGAAACCCAGCTAAGAAAGCCGGAAGATACGATATACCTCACAGACGTGAGAGATCCTGGACACCTCCTAAGGATAAAGAAAGGCACAGGAGCAGGACTCCGCCTAATCCAAAAGTGCGTGATCATGGAAGAGATAGATACAATCCCGGAAAAGCGCGTCCGCGCAACAATGGAAAAGAAAGGAGTAGATCCCCTTCTGTCCATTCAGCTGGAAGATATTCCGCACACATTGATAGAGCGGAAAAGGATGATCTATACTTTGGTCCTAAGTGTTTCACTGACAGGATCCGAAGAATAACCCTGCATTCTGGCTTCGCCAAAGTCGGTCCAACGTACCAGAAATACACTGGCAGCACAAACCCGGACACCTGGCTCTCAGACTATTATACAACCGTCCAGATCAACAATGGGACAGACCTGGAAGCTGTCAAATTTCTTCCCCTAATGTTACTGGACGGAGCCAGAGATTGGATCAATGGATTACCATCAAGAACTGTCGACAGCTGGGATGATATGGCTAGAGTATTTACTCAGCATTTCCGGGGAACGTACAAACGCCCGAACAGCATCAACCAGCTGAACCGTTGCACCCAATTTGAGGATGAACCATACGTGGATTTCATCTCCAGATGGACGGCAATGAAGAATAGTTGTTCTGGAGTAACTGACGTACAAACAATGCATGCTTTCGTCAATGGCCTAAAACCCGGACTGGTACCGTTCATGGTTGGTTCCAAACAGCACAAAGATCTCGGATCTATGCTTACAACCGCCAACGAACACGCTGCAGCCGCAGACGACATCAGAGCACGAGGAGGCAATATCGAATCACTGATACTTGCCAAGAAAACTCCTCGTTCTGACAAAAAAGGAACTCCAGAAACAACGACAAAACCCAAAGAGGTCAACATAGCCTTTGGAAGTGAAAAAGGGAATAAGTGGAAAGGACGCAGTCCAGATCCAATCAACTACACTCCAGAGGAGTGGGAGAGGATTAAGTCGGAACCCTGTGTCCACCATTCACAATTTGGGAAACCCACCCATACAAACGCGCAATGCCGGCTGAATAAGCACATGAAAGGCAGTGCAGGATCCAGAAATAAGGGGAAGGGTTCCAAAAGGAAACCCGCCAAACAAAAGCCAGAAGCTAACAAAGAAGACAGTGAATCGGACACTGATGAAAAAATCCAGGAACAACAGCGAAAGGGCGAACCCAAATTTCCGAGAGTTGATGGAGAAGCAATGCTAACATTCCTAGCAACTCCGTCAGCAAAGGTGGCCAAAATAACACTTCGAGAAATAAACGCGGTTGTTCCGGCAACCCCAAAATTCTTGAAGTACTCGAACACACCAATTACCTGGGATCAGTCTGATCATCCCGGGAATATCCCTGAACCCGGCACACAAGCTCTTGTCGTAAGCCCTATTGTCCAGAACACTAGGCTAAGAAGAGTGCTGATGGATGGAGGATCCAGCATTAACATAATGTACCTGGATACAGTGAAGCATCTGAAGATTTCCGAGTCCCAGCTCAATTACAGCAACATACGCTTCCATGGCATTGTTCCTGGCAGACAAGCACGATCCCTAGGAGAAATTTCCCTAGATGTCACCTTCGGAGATAAAGATCACTTCCGGCAGGAAAAAGTATCCTTCGAAGTAGTGCCGTTCGAAAGCGTGTATCACGCAATACTCGGACGTCCAGCTTTCGCCAAATTCATGGCAAGATCCTGTTATATCTATAACAAGCTGAAGATGCCAGGACCCAAAGGAGGAGTAATCACCATAGCTGGTGACTTCAAGCTGGCAAACGAGTTGGAGAAAGAAAACGCCCTTTGCGCTCAGAGAGTCATAGCAAAGGAAGAACTGAAGGAATTGGCCAAGGAGGTATCGTCGACAGAAATGCCGGCAGGAAAAGAAACCCGGAAGCCAGCAGACAGCTTCAAGGCGTCCGAGAATAAAAGACAGGTAATCCTAGATCCCAAAGATCCGACAAAATTCGTCGTTGTAGGGACTGGGATGACCGACAAATAGGAAGGCGAGCTCATCAAGTTCCTCCGTGAGAACTGGGATATTTTTGCCTGGTGTCCAGCTGACATGCCAGGCGTACCCAGGGAACTTGCTGAGCACCAACTCAAGGTGATTCCAGGATCAAAACCCGTCAAACAAGGTCTCCGTCGATTTGACGGAAGAAGACGGAAGGCTATCGGCAAGGAAATCATCCGGCTTTTAGCAGCAGATTTCATCCAGGAAGTAATCCACACTGAATGGTCTGCAAATCCGGTATTAGTACCGAAGAAAGACACTACTGCTCTTAGAATGTGTATAGATTACACAGGCTTGAACAAATTGTGTCCGAAAGATAGGTTCGCGTTACCATGAATCGATCAAATAATAGATGCCACTGCAGGCTCTGAGCTTTTGTGCTTTTTGTACGCATACTCCGGGTACCACCAAATACGCATGAAAAAGGAAGATCAAATTAAGACTTCTTTCATAACCCCATACGGGACATACTATTACGTAACCATGCCATTTGGCCTGAAGAACGCAGGTGCAACTTACCAGCGTTGCATGCAACATTGTTTGCATAGTCACATTGGCAAAAACGTCCATGTTTACGTGGACGATATTGCTGTCGTAACCAAGGAAAAAGATACACTCCAACTTTCGAAAACTTGCGCACCTACAAGATGAAGTTAAATCCATCTAAGTGCGTATTCGGGGTTCCCTCAGGAAAACTTCTGGGTTTCATCGTTTCTCACAGACGAATAGAGGTTAACCCGGAAAAGATCAAAGCCATCTTGAACATCTCGAAACCTACGTGTGTAAAAGATGTCCAAAGATGGACGGGTTCCGCCGCTGCCGTCAGCAGATTTATTAGTCGGCTGGGGGATAAAGCCTTACCACTCTACAAGTTGCAGAAGAAATCCGACAAGTTCAAGTGGACAGCGAAGGCCTGGGAATATCTAGCAGTTATGTCCCTTCTATACTTAGTTCAATTTCTATGTAAACATCTTTGAGATCATGAAATAAAGTTGTCAGAATTCTGATATCCATGTTTTTACAAGTTCATTATAGTATAAAGCATGATTCCGCCTCATCTATTTTCCAATGATCTTACAAAACACTCAATGTTAACCCGAATTGTGCCTGCGTGCTCGGCGTTAAAAAACTGAATGATTTTTCAGCCTACTAACGGCTAAAGGAAACTTGAATTGCCTGCGTGCCCAAGTTTCATTTAAAAAAATTCCTTGCTTCTCTAAGCATTATCTGATTGCTTATGTGTTGGGTCACTGGAGCTAGTTAGTAAAAATGCCTTTAGTATGATCCATGTTTCTGAGTTTAAACTGATTGGTTATACCCAGTTACTCGGCATGACGATTCATAATGCTATTGAGCCATTTCAAACACTAAGGACAGTTAAAACATATACGCCAGAGAACTTAGAAGATAAAGGAATAATAAAATCCGAAAACCTTGCAAAGAATTTCATAGTTAAGACTGCAAAAGGCGGAATTCTCATTCATGCAAAAGGAATAGAAGCATTACAATTCGAATTAAATTTTAAAAAAAGTACAGTAATGCTCCTATTTGTCTACTTTCACCATCCTGGTTCAAGGCAGCCCTTCAAGCATCCGACTCTTCCTCGCTGCTATCATCCTCGGGGACCGTAGGGACCTCCTCTTCTGGATAGGTGATGGAGATATTCACCATGGAGGCAATCTTGGTGGCATGGCCTTTGATTTCATCAAAGATTGTATTCCGCTGAGCTTCTGTGCATCCTTGAGGGATACCGGACGCCACGCGCCAAGACTTTGCACCAGGGTAGTGCATACGCATAAGGCCGAGTGCCATGCGTGCACCACCCCGTGCAGCGGAGCGTAGGGTGGATTCCCTGGACTCCGCCACCTCCATGATGGCACCCGGAAGTTTCTCAACGTCCGAGAACTCCCCAGTCCTTGCGGGAAGGAACTTGTTGACCAGCTGCATGCCAGCAGCTCTGGTCGAAGTCCAGGTTTTCCCAAAAGCTCGGATTCTATCAATCCGAGAAAGATCTGGGCTATCTCCTGTTTTTCAGCAAAAACAACGAAGAAGGTTAAGTAAAAAAGCAGAGAAACACAGCAAGACTGGGAAGAATGGTAAATGCAGAAAAAACTTACCGACAAGTTTGTCAATTTCGGAGCCTTCCTCCAGGCGCAGGTTCAGAGCAGCCTCCAAGTCCAGAATGGTGGACTGGTCCTTCTCCGCCTTTGTGGAAGCCTTGGATTGAGAAATTCCAAGGGCCAAATTGCTGGCTTCCAGATCTTTTTGAGCCTTCACAAGATCCTTGTGAAGGTCCAAATTCTCCTTTCGGAGAAACTCGGCATTGCCGGCGTCTTCAGCTATTTGCTTGGCCTTAGCCAAAGCAGCTGGAAAGCAAGGAAAATTCCGAGTTTAGAAAACTTCCGGAATAAGTACTTAGACAAAAAGTTGAATCGAAAACTTCAGAGGAAAAACGCTTGCCTGTTGTTTCCGACAACGCCAGCTGAGATGATGCCAGCTCTGTCTCTCTCTCCTCAAGAATAGAAAGAAGATTTCTAACTTCTTTATTCTTGATGGAGAGTTTGTTGAAAACTTCCATGTTAATGGCTTCAGCGGTTTGCTGGAACATGGCAAGGAAAAGAATGAACATAAAGCATCAAGACAAAAAAGCATACATTTTGTTTAATGCTTGGGGGCTAGAGTTATATACCTGGCTCATTCGTTGCAAACCGGCCAAGTTTTCATTGAACCATTTTGCGTATTCTGCAAAAAGAGTTCCGGCTGCGCTTAGGCCGTCGTTGATGATCTTGAAGTCCTTGTCAAAGGTGAGAATCTCCTCGTCGAATGTCCGAGAAGATTTTCCCACCTCTGGAGCCGCCCTTTCCCTCGTGTCCGTGTTCGACACAACGGGTTGGCTGGGCTCTAGCGGCTTGGTGGTGGGGGCTGTAGCATGCTCTTCCGCCATCATGCACGGTGTGTCCGGGGCGATGACGGGAGAAGGTTGAGCGCCTCGGCTGGACACAACTTTGTGTTTCTTCAGCTTCGTCGGCTTTAGGTTGGAGGGAGGAAGGCTAAAAACCAAAAACCCGGAAAAAGTTAAAATTCTGAAGACGAAAGAAAAACTTCGACAAAAGAAAAATAACCCGAATGATCTAACCTGGAGGTGGCGACGGGAATTCCGTCAAGGTCGATAACTTCCTTAGAGGAAGAAATCTTCTTGCGCTTGCGCCCACCGGTGGAGGCGGTACGCAATGCATCCAGCTCAGCTTCGGAGGCCAGCTCCGAGTCTGGAAGTTCAGCGGTCTGTTGAAAATAAAAAACAGAGTTAGAAGCGAGAAAATCCGAGAAAGAATGTCAAAACTCTACCAAAATGACGGAAAAATACCTTGGGAGCCGGATTGTCGTCCGTATACATTGGCCGACTCGCTTCATATTGGTCGCATGATGCGACCAACTGGTTCACGTGCCGTCGAAGATCCCTCGCGGACCAGTCTTTGCTAGTTGTCCGCATTGGGTCGTTGGCACCCGTGTAGTCGCAAAGAAGGCGGCCACCGTGATTGGCCAACGGCTGGATCCGCCTATCCAACCAGCAAAGGACCGTGTCCATGCCGGTTAGAGGTGGATCGGAGGAAGTGAGCTTGGCGATGCGCCGCTTAATCCTTAGAAGATCAGGCGGCAAGACTTGGACGGCTTCCGTTCCCCAATTGTCTTGGGGAACAGCAGCAGTGTTTGAAAAAGGTGGAACCCCGATGGCCTTTTTTGGGAAAGGCACATCGGGATGGTAGAAGAAAGAACCCGTCCAAAATTTGACGGATTCCGATGTCTTGATCTTGGGGAAACAATCTTCCCTAAATCTCCTAAGAGTAAAGGAGATGGTTCCGCGAGTCGGGAGTGCGCCCTCCGAAGAGTTCCGCTTAACCCCGAAACAATACATCCAGAAATCTAGCCTAGGTTCTATACCTAAGAAACCCTCAAACAGAGCCTGAAACCCGGCCATATAGAGAATGGAGTTGGGTGGCAGGTTGTGAGGCTGGATGTTATAGTGGGAGAGGACTTGAAGGAAGAAAGCAGAAGGCGGTAACCCCATACCTCTTAAGAGATGGGAGGAGAGAAGAACCCTTTCGCCATTGTTCGGCATAGGTTCGTTCTCGTCCTCAGGGAGCCGCCATTTCCCTTTTAGGATCAGTCCCTCCTTTTCCAGGTTTGGAAGGAGGGCTGGCGGAATGCTGCAGGCAATCCAGTTGCCTGCAGTTTCCACCTCTTCATCCGCTCCGGCGGCGGCGGACGCAGCAGCTTCCGCAACGGCGAGCTCGTCGCCGAGAAGCTGGATCTTCTCCTCCGCCGTCTCGGGAGCGAACGGCGGGGAAGGTGCGGAGCTCGAGCCCGCAATGTTCGCGGTGGCGGAAAGATCTCCTCCGCCCGCCGCAGAAGCCGCGGTCTTTTCCGGCTCGCCGCCGGCGTGCGTCGGGGATCCTAGCTGTGGATCCAAGTCGCTGATGATTTCGTCGATGGTGTGCGCGGCGGAGCGAGTGGGGGAAGACGGCGAGGATGCCATTAGGTGGCGGCGCGTGTCGACTCCGGTGGTGCTCTGGGTGCGATATGCGCTCGGGAACGGTTCTTCGCTCGAGGGCTCGTGCGCAGCAATGGCGTGGAGAGTGAGGGTGCGGAAGGATTTCAGCGAAGACGAAGACGGCTACTTATAGCCAGAAATCCGTCAAGATACGTGCCAACGGCTATTTTGACCGTTGGATGATCAACGCGTGTCACTCGCCGGAAAATCCGGGAAATGAAACGACAGGGTAATGATGGCTATCACCTTGTTTCCCGTGAGAATCTGCCAGAGATACGTTACTGGGTTTCCTGCGTGAAACCCAAACGACCCTTACGTCAGCATGATTAAAGCGCTGACGTAGGAAGTTCCTTCTCCGCGAAGGATCGTGAGAGAAAAGCCGGATTTTCAGGATTCCGAGTTTCACGTTACCATCTCTTTTCAAAGAAGAATAAGAAGAATCAAGACTGCTGATCAAAATTTCTCGGACAAAGCATATTTGGCGAAAGGCGGCGAATCAGAATTTTAATCCTTCTTGGGGGCTACTGTCGGATATATACCAAATAGGGGTATATCAGATGGTAGTCAAAGTGCCGGATTACCAGGGTGGCCCAAGCGGTAGTGGGCTGTGGTCCATGGGGCGGCCCAGTAACCTCACGCACAGAAGCCGGATTCTAGAAGGACCCGGATCACGGCCCACGTGATCTGGCTTGGAGGAGAAGACGGATTCCTAACTTTCCAAGTTATAGTTACCGTAGTCTTCTAGGTTTCCTATTCTGTAAGCCCTAATCCGGCTATTATATAAAGCCGGACGGGAGATAAGTTTGATAACAAATAACAGAGAAGAGGCTATAGGCTAACTCGCCGGGAAGTCGATCCTCTGCGAATAGCTAGATCTAAACCTCACATTGTAATTCTATATCCAGGCTTTAGTCCTGATTAGTGAGAAGTGCAGGAGTAGGCACGTTGTACTGTCGCGACGTACCGAACCTGGGTAAATCCTGTGTTCACTGTCCACCACGCGATCACGTTACCCCACGTCTCTACCGTAGTCTCATGGCACCCCCGTCTATGAAAACTACTACGATGTCTCGACAGGTCATGACCTAACTAGGTCGGTAACGATGAATCCAACTCCAACTTGGCGACAGGCCTCGCGTAGCGGAGGCCAAACTTTCCTTTATCTTCATATGAATTTGGATCACCATAAAATAACAATCTTTAGATCTTGTGAGCTGCGTAACATTATCAGGATCATCTTTATGTAATGCTACATGTTGTGTTTCCTGGGATCTGATGAATGTCGAATGCTATGTCTTCTGATTATCAATCTATCATGTTATCTTCATGCATATGTTATTTATGATCTTGCATGCTCTCTGTTATTAGTAGATGCTCTGGCCAAGTAGATGCTAGTAACTCCAAGAAGGAGTATTTATGCTCGATAGTGGGTTCATGCCTCCTTTTCATCTATGCTCGAGTGAGAGAAACGTGACGGATGGAGGATGTGTTGTTGCCATTAGGGAGAAAACAACAATTCTTTGTCTAAGTATGATGTTATTGTTTAGATTACACACTTTGCTTACTGCAATTATCTGTTACTTGCAACTTAATACCCAACATTTGTTCGGATGATATTCGAAGGGTGGATTTTTAGTCATAGATGTAGTTGGATAACGGTCTATGTATTTTGTTGTAATGCCCGCATGAATCACATAGTAATCTTTATGTCTTGCATATGCACTACGGTGCAACCTTCATTTATGTCAATTGCCCAGCTATAATTTGTTCACCACACATGTTATTTATGTTTCACGGAGAGACACCACTAGTGAACTGTGGACCCCGGTTCTTTTTCCTCATACTGATAAACACCTACTGCTTTCATACTGCTCTCATACTGTTACTACTGTTTTCCTACTATTTTTCACACCATATGTTTAACCTCTTTGTGTTCAGAAAAACCGGTGAGATTGACAACCTCACTACTTCGTTGGGGAAAAGTGATTTGATTGTGTTGTGCAGGTTCCACGTTGCTTCTGAACCGGTAGTGCGTCCTGCCATCTCAGTTGCTTCACCTTCTGAAGTTACTCCTTCCTCCTACTGCTCGATTCAACCTTGGTTTCTTTTTGAGGGAAACTTGCTACTATGCTCTTCATACCTTCCTCTTGAAGTCTCCCCAAAAAAGTGTGTATCACACTGTCACGACCCCGGACCCCAAGATATACATACTGTTATGTGCTCCTAGTCATGGACCCACAAGGGCTTCAGGGTTACCAGCCCCGGCCGCAACAAACAACGACAGGAAGACCGGATTCATCGACACGCAGGTCGGATCACCTCGGTACTACTACTCCTTGTGTCCATGCTAGTCATAACCAACTATGCATACCAAAGCGTCCACGAATCGAATGAAACTGAAGGAACGGGACCAAAGCTATACAGAGATTACTAGTCATGGAAGTAGCACTCTAGACATGGAAGTTGTATTAAACAGGTATTACTAGAGTAGCTTTACAAACAGAGTTCACACGACCCAACATCACATCAGACAACGGAAGGCAAATTATGTTGCTAGTCAACAAGAACCAAAAAGGCCTAAGAGGCCGCAACATAAGGCGACGTCCCAGCCCATAGATTCCAGGCTGCTACCTGGGAACCCCGAACTACTCATCGATGTCCACGTTGAAACACCACCGATGTGAGGAACTCCACCCGAACCAAAATTAAGCAAACCTGAGTACGGGAGGTACTCAACAAGACCTAGTTAATCTATTATATGTCTGCTTCTTTTAGAAAGAGTTATGAAGGTTATTTTGCGTAAAGCCATCTTTGTTTTCCAAGTTGAGGAAGGAATAGCACGTCTCATGGAGTCTTTTGAAAACAGATGAGAAAGCTACTCAACTACTGATATCATCATCTTCTTGTATTCCACCAAGTCCTTCTCATTCCCACACTATCTCGGTAACCCCTCTTGGCATCTCCAAGGAGGCATCCTTCATTCGTTATCAACAAGTTTTAGTCATTCCGTTCAAGTTATCTATGATCACCGAATCCGTCACCAAGTCGTCTTTAACCGCAGACACGACTTTTCGAAAAGATTTAACCCTGCAGGGGTGTACAACTTTACCCACATGTACCAACCAACTCTTAGTGCCACCAGGGTTAGCACTAGTCCGGGAAGTGCCGGCAGAGGGTGGTCGATTCCCAGCCTTTACCTTGTCGAACCATATCCATGAGTCAACCCAAGCAGGGCCACCCCGTCAACAGGGAGTTGGACACCTTCTGACAACACATGTTCTGTGAGTCGGGATCAAGATTAGTGTACGTCCATCACTTGTCCCGGTCACGACCTAATTTTTTCCAAAATATTTTCCGACTCACACGCATATGGAAATCTCAAACTACGTGGCTCATGGATAAGTTTAAACAAGTCAGTTAGCCGGGCGGGGTTCATCGGCCCATGTGTGGCTGTACGCTCAATCTTGGCTCGAAGGCGAGAACTCGCTCCTAGGGGCATGAATAGGACAAAACGCCACAACCCATTGTGGCCTCACATCCATGTCGTGATTAGTGAGGTTATCAAAGATAAATCAAAACACAACAACCTAACATAGTAGATTCACACACTGACCAGATTCATCAACCGGATGGATCATATCACAACTAGGCATGGCTAAGCAGGACTCATAGGGTTTAGCGAAGCGTGCACAAACAAACCTATAGCTGCTAGGAGCACTGGATCAGGTTATGTAGGCTATGCAGTATATAGGAGAACTCTATCTACTGACATCAAATAGTTTGGAACCGAATGCAAAGTACGAGATTCAAATCACTTTGAAACCATATATGAGCAGATAAGAGGTTATGCTTGCCTTGGTTATAAGAAAAACAATAGATATCTTCTGGAATAAGTGCTTGACTTGTCGGTTAAGATCAAGTATTCACCACTGGAATTGTTGGCCTTCACTTCGGAGTCACGTTCTACCGAGGTGGAACAAACACCGAAACAAGAACAACAATCAACACATGGAATCAATCCAATGCACAACATGTATGCATGAGCAATTTAATGCACTAAAATAAAGCCCTAGATATGTTAGATGGGTTGCTAGGGTTCAGATGTTAGTTATGAAGTTTTACTGAAACTATCCCGAAATAGACCCCGGAGGGGTACTTCGGGCAATTCTGAATGTGAGTATAATTTTAATTGCTCAAATGAGTTTGAAAACATCATAACTAGGTTGCATTTGTCATTTTGATCATTTTGGTATATAACTTGTATTTTTCTAATTTTCTTGAATAAAAACTTATTTTCTCTATTTTAAATGAATTAAACAATATTAAATAATGGCCAAAATTCAACTTTGTCAAACATGTGTGAAAATGATATATTTGGGCAGCTTACATTTTTCTGATCAACTCCATATTTTTATTTTATTTTTCTGAGCAATATTTTAATAGTTATTGATTTTCCGATATCAATTCATTTTCTGGAATTATTAATCAGTAGAGGGCCCACGTGTCATAACCTCATTTTCCAGAATAAAAAGAAAACCAATTTATGACGTCATCATGACATCATGATGAGGTCAACTCGGGAGGGAATCTCCCGTGTTCTCACGGAATCTTGCGATTCGTCGCGGATTTGCCGAATCAGAGGTGACCAACGCTTGAAGGAGGACATGGGATTGCACTGGTGGTGGCGCCACCATTGAAGGGTCGCCGGAGCAACACCGGCGGCGGTGGGCAGCGGCGGTGCACAACGGCGTTCGACGACGGAGGGATACAGAGAGGGATGGGCCAAACCGAGAACACGGGCAGATGCGAGGGCTCACCGGGAATGCGAACCGATGAACGGAGATGTGGGGCGGTGCCGGAGTTGCCCGCGGCGTGCGGTGGACGGCAGCGGTCGGAGGCCAAGGGGGTGACCTCGATCTCCCATGGTACAGCCTCCCGTCTCGATTCATTGGTCCAGTAGATGCAAGAGAGGACGACGAGGCTTCCTGGACACTCGATGGGGCTCGCCGGACCTCGATGCGACGGTGCTAGGCGGCGGCCGGCGAGGCGGTTAGGGTTTGGTCGCGTCTGGGGATACAGAGAGGAGTAGGTTCTGCGAGGGGGCGAGGAGGAGGGAAGAGGTGCACGGCGCCTTCCCTTGGGGTCTTATCCGCGTGCGGGGCCGGAAGCAGGAGCTGGCGGCTCGCCGGAGAGCAGTCTGCCTGCCTGGCTGCTCGAGGAAGATGACTGGCAGGGTGGTTTCGGAAGACCCCCTGAGGTTTACAAATTTTGCAAACAGGTCCCTGTTCTTTAACAAAACAGTACTATAAACAGATATTTCAAGGGCCTTTTCGAAGACTAAAATTTGGCAAGAATACCTTTTGGAAACCTTATAAAAATTGCAACCTCACCATATGTAGCTTTGATGAAAATGAAATATTTTTCAGTACGACATTTTGGAAACCATTTTAAGTAGTATTTGTGGAATTTTTCTCAATTTCCATTTAAATTCCAAATTTAAATTGGTTCCAAATTGGTTCATGCATGAATGCCATGAGCACAGTACAACAAACCCTAATTTAACAAAAGTGGGGATGTTACGAATCTACCCCCCTTACAAGAATCTCGTCCCGAGATTTCCGAAGGAGAAAGAAAGAAGGAACACCGGTTTTGAACGATCTTCTCGAACCTTACGGTTCTCTTCTTGTAGAGGTTGATCCGTAGTACTTGCGAGGATATCCTGCGGCTACACCTTAGGTAGAGGGAAACTCTTAGAAATTAATCTTCACGAAGATCGAGTATCTCATGGACAACTCAGGAAAACAGTTTCACAAACAACTCATGAGTTAGCAACCATGAAACACGTTAAGATAACGGAGGGAATAGGAGAAGGTTTCAAGTTTGTGGACGATGGTTCTTGAAAGAATTTAGAATATGAGCTTTGCACAAGACTTTAAATCCTTTTGGAAAAGAAAGGTTGAACAACTTTTGACATCGAAGTTTCTTCAAACATAATACCAAGATGTAGAGGATAGTCTTGGATACCACAAAGTAATATCCATAGACGAGGGGAAAACACGAGAAAACACTGTAATTCGTGCGTCAGAGAGAATTTGATACATGATCATGCTCACTCTTCGGAGTGGACACGGAAGTTGAAGGAACTTTTATTCCGTCAATTTTTTCGAAATCTTTGTCAAAGATCGCGATGTTACTTCACAACAGAAGATGAGTAACCAAAGTAAATTGGAACACGGTAATGGAGGAGGAATTCTTGGTCACACCATAAGGATGGGTAACCAATGAGGGTTGAAACACCAGGAGTAATAAGTAATCTTTGTCCTGTTGTGGTTTGGACGTAACAATACATCTACCACATGGTTAAGATCCCATGGCCGAACTGACTGACAAATTCACACAATGTGTGAGATGAACAGAAATTCAAGTATCAACAACTTGAAAAAGGAACTGATCATTGGCGGTTATGAAACACCAAAAGATGTTTTCATGATGAACTTGTTTCCACTAGAACAAAGGTTTTGGAGGTTCTACAGAGAGATATTGGAAAGATCAACTTCCAAGTTATCCTTGATGTTTTAGATACCGACAGCAGGCTCATGACAAGCCTTCTATAGGTCATCGGTGAAAGATGAACTCCGGTTTGGAAGAACAGGGAGGAAAAACTTCTAATGAGTCACACAAGAATCCTCGGGGAGAGTGGTTGTTCTTACGGATTCAAAGAGATATGACATTAGGCCTTACGGCTAATTGTGTCAACCACAACATCAACCATGCTGGATCTTGAAAAGACCTAATTCAATACCCTCGAGGCCACACCAACCATCGTTGTTGGTTGAGATTCAGCTCTGGTTAGTGGGTTGATAACTCAGACTCAACAAGTTTGATCAAAGAGGTTGCACCGGTTACCAAAGGGATACATATGTTGGATTCTCAAGATATGGACTACGATGTCAAGCTCAAGAAGATGAGCGAGATGGCAGAACTCATGTATTAGCAACTTACGAAAGACGGTTGCACCTACATGGTCTACTTGCGGAGGAACACATCAAAGTCATTGTTGGGAAGATGATAACAAAGATCACGAAGATCTTGGACTTCTTCTCTCAAGGAAAATCAGTCAATGGCTTGGTGTGGATACAAAATTAATCAATGAGTGGAGGTAACAACCTACCATCTCAAAAATAGTCCACACATGCATGACCGACTTGGGATTATTCCCGAGGGAACAAGAAAACTCAACTCGGATACATGGCAACAACCTTTACCATAAGCACATGAACTGAGGTAAGTTACTTCAAACATCCAGAACACAGACTTTATGGTGACACAAAGATGGTTCTCAAAAGTTTCCAACATTAGTGCCAATTGTTCAACATGAACCTCTTGCAACTTGGATGATTAGAAATGTCATCAATGGGCTCGACGACACACTTATTAGAACACTCCAAGAAGAAGTATTCATATAACACATGAACAAGGCGAAATATTGGTTAGGCTAGAAGACATGAAGGTGTACTCGGCAGAACACCATGAGTGAAAACACCGTGAAGATAGTCCTTGGATCTGATCTTGATTTGACGATAGCCCAAATCAAATCAAGGTTGGAATGATAGCATGTCCACTTAAGAGATACTATCAAGCTTCTACATAGAGGAAACTAGACATCCCATTGTAAAGGAACAAGCTAGGGAGAGCTCATGTCTTTCAACTCTCCAAGTTATTGTTTAAGCTCAACCAACTAGTTCAGGGTATCCAGCACAGTTTTCTTGGAGAAAGGAGTAGTTCATATTGCCCCTTGTTTAGACATCACGGTCAGGTAACAACCTGGTGATACTTCTAGAAAGACAACCAGAATATCACAACCTACCGATATGTCTCGGAGTTTGAAAGGAGTCTTGCTTTTCAAAGCAACCGATATGGTCTTGAGAGCTTCGTCATGAACCTAACTCTCTGACCAAGAATGTGCACTGGAATGAATGGATTTGGTAACACAATCAACTTTAAATAGAGGCTGGATGACTAGTAGTGCTAAGAAGGATACAGATGTTTCTTAGATTTTTCGAAGCAATGGAAATTGCTAGGAACATCTGATACACACCTCAATGCACACCCAACATTCTTGAGCATTCAAGCTTGGAGTGAAGGTGGGTAAAGATGTGTAAGCGCATCACTTCATCAATAAGGATATGAAACTCAACACAACCTCTTGATATGTAAGAGTGTGGTACTCGAAGGTGGAATAGAACAGAACATAATGAAACTTCTTTATTCTGTGGATTAGAAAACTTTGACCTGGTCCTTAAGATGAACGAGTTACCGGAGTTTGTTTCTCCTGACATTCCAAGGTGGAATGTTTTGGCGGAACACAAGAGAGAATGCATGGGAATATCCAACACCCATATGCAACTTAGTGTCCAAAACAACGGATGGAGATTTGAGAGCAACTGGAAAATAGGAACATGCTCAGGAGAATTCCTAAGATCATGTTGATGCACAGGGTAATACTCATTTGGAAAACCCATGCAAAAGGATCATATAGC
Source organism: Alopecurus myosuroides (assembly GCA_028641055.1). NCBI lineage: Eukaryota > Viridiplantae > Streptophyta > Magnoliopsida > Poales > Poaceae > Alopecurus > Alopecurus myosuroides. The sequence goes on from CM054063.1 coordinate 167,619,244, forward strand.
TGAATTAAGAACGAAGATATGGAATTCATGATGACCACTCTTGTTGTGATCCCTTTTGGCTCCAAAAGAAAGCCTATAGCTATTGGAGTTGAGATTACCTAGCCATCCCGAGGTAGAACAAATTCTTCAGGATCCAAAGAAACAAAACTTGGGTTAAAGGTCAGCATCTTGTACTGATGGCATGAGCATTACATGGTTATGAAACCATATGATTCAACCCACTGCAATTCAGCACATTCCGGGACCTTCGGTTCAAGTCCAAGGTTAAAAACACAGAGAAAGGAGGAACTACTATATGAGTGCCACATAGGACACTACAATTAGCAATCATGAGGTATCTTCCAAAAGACAACGATAGCTCCGGAAGAACTTTGAGCAGAGGATAACGGACACATTCGAGATGAAAAGGAAATCTCGAGATTCAGGATTTGAGACATTGGAACATGTAAGAATTTGGAATCCGGACAACTCTAAGAGATTAGGATGGAAAGAATCTCCCATTGGAATCAAGAGACAACAGAGTATGGAACACACACGACTCTAGAAACTTTAACACTAGGTCAACTTGGGTAAAGGAACGTCTAGCCATAGAAGGCACCTAGATTTTGAACGATTAGAACCTTTTGAAATCAAAACAGATAAGGTGACCCAGAGTTAGAGCGATACCAAATAAGGAGTAAAAATAATCCTAAGAAGGTTTTTCACAATCATTTGAAGTTTCAAAATAGTTTTCACAAACTCTAGACTCAACATCGACCAAGAAGTAAGGGTTTTCCTACAGGCAGTCCTGCTCTGAAACCATGACTTGTCACGACCCCGGACCCCAAGATATACATACTCTTATGTGCTCCTAGTCATGGACCCACAAGGGCTTCAGGGTTACCAGCCCCGGCCGCAACAAACAACGGCAGGCAGACCGGATTCATCGGCACGCATGCCGTTTCACCTCGGTACTACTACTCCTTGTGTCCATGATATTCATAACCAACTATGCATACCAAAGCGTCCACGAACCAAATGAAACTGAAGGAACAGGACCAAAGCTATACAAAGATTCTATGTGTCCAGAAAGTGCAACAACAATCGAGGGTTACTGGGGTTACCAAGCCCCAGGCCGAATCACATCGGCAGGCGTGCTCGGAAATGGATCATCGTCTCCACAACCCCTCGACTGCGACAACTATGCAGGCATAGCCAAAACTGTATAACAATGAGCTTGAAACCATCAACCGATCAAAGCAGCACTCTAGACATGGAAGTTGTATTAAATAGGTATTGCTCGAGTAGCTTTACAAACAGAGGTCACACAACCCAACATCACATCAGACAACGGAAGGAAAATTATTTTCTAGTCAACAAGAACCAAACAGGCCTAAGAGGCCGCAACATAAGGCGACGTCCCAGCCCATAGATTCCAGGCTGCTACCTGGGGACTCCGATTTACTCGTCGATGTCCATGTTGAAACACCACCGATGTGAGGAACTCCACCTGAACCAAAATTAAGCAAACCTGAGTACGGGAGTTACTCAACAAGACTTAGTTAATCTATTATATATTTGCTTCTTTTATAAAGAGCTATGAAGGTTATTTTGCATAAAGCCATCTTTGTTTTCCAAGTTGAGGAAGGAATAACACGTCTCATGGAGTCTTTTGAAAACAGATGAGAAAGCTACTCAACTACTGATGTCATCATATTGTTGTTTTCCATCAAGTCCTTCTCATTCCCACACTATCTCATGCTACAAGGTAACCCCCCTCGGCATCTCCGAGGAGGCATCCTTCATTCGTTATCAACAAGTTTTAGTCATTCCGTTCAAGTTATCTATGATCACCGAATCCATTACCAAGTCGTCTTTAACCGCAGACACGGCTTTTCGAAAAGATTTAACCCTGCAGGGGTGTACAACTTTACCCACACGTACCAACCGACTCTTAGTGCCACCAAGGTTAGCACTAGTCCGGGAAGTGCCGACAGAGGGTGGTCGATTCCCAGCCTTTACCTTGTCGAACGATATCCATGAGTCAACCCAAACAGGGCCACCCCGTCAACAAGGAGTTGGCCACCTCCTGACGGCACCTGTTTTGTGAGTCGGGATCAAGATCCGTGTATGTCCATCACTTGTCCCAGTCACGACCTAATTTTCTCCAGAACATATTCCTACTCACATGCAGATGGAAAGCTCAAACTACGTGGCTCATGGATAAGGTTAAACAAGTTAGTTAGCCGGGCGGGGTTCATCGGCCCACGTGTGGCTGTACACTCAGTCTTGGCTCGAAGGCGAGAACTCGCTCCTAGAGGCATGAACAGGACAAAACGCCACAACCCATTATGGCCTCACATCCATGCCGTGATTAGTCAGGTTATCAAAAATAACTCAAAACACAACAACCTAACATAGTAGATTCACACACTGATCAGATTCATCAACCGGATGGATCAGATCACAAGTAGGCATGGCTAAGCAGGACTCACAGGGTTTAGCGAAGCACGCACAAACAAACCTATAGCTGCTAGGAGCAGTGGATCAGGTTAGGTAGGCTATGCAGTATATATGAGAACGCTATCTACTGACATCAAATAGTTTGGAACCGAATGCAAAGTACGAGATTCAAATCACTTTGAAACCATATATGAGCAAATAAGAGGTTATGCTTGCCTTGATTATAAGAAAACCAATAGATATATTATGGAATAAGTGCTTGACTTGTCGGTTAAGATCAAGTATTCACCACTGGAATTGCTGGCCTTCACTTCGGAGTCACGTTCTACCGAGGTGGAAGAAACACCGAAACAAGAACAACAATCAACACATGGCATGAATGCAATGCACAACATGTATGCACGAGCAAATTAATGCACTAAAATAAAGCCGTAGACATGTTCGATGGGTTGCTAGGGTTCGGATGTTAGTTATGAAGTTTTACTGAAACTATCCCGAAATAGACCCCGGAGGGGTACTTCGGGCAATTCTGAATGTGAGTACAATTTTAATTGCTCAAATGAGTTTGAAAACATCATAACTAGGTTGCATTTGTCATTTTGATCATTTTGGTACATAACTTGTATTTTTCTAATTTTCTTGAATAAAAACTTATTTCTCTATTTTAAATGAATTAAACAATATTAAATAATGGCCCAAATTTAAAATTTTCAAACATGTGTGAAAATTATATATTTGGGTAGCTTACATTTTTCTGATCAACTCTATATTTTTATTTCATTTTTCTGAGGAATATTTTAATAGTTATTGATTTTCCAATATCAATTCATTTTCTAGAATTATTAATCAGTAGAGGGCCCACGTTTCATAACCTCATTTTCCAAAATAAAAAGAAAACCTATTTATGACGTCATCATGACATCATGATGAGGTCAACTCGGGAGGGAATCTCCCCTGTGATCACGGAATCTTGCGGTTCGTCGCGGATTTGCCGAATCGGAGGTGACCAACGCGTGGAGGAGGACGAGGGGATTGCACTGGTGGCGGCGCGACCGTTGTAGGGTCGTCGGAGCAACACCGGCGGCGGTGGGCAGCGGCGATGCACAGCGGCGTTCGACGACGGAGGGATACGGAGAGGGATGGGCCAAACCGAGGACACGGGCAGATGCGGGGGCTCATCGGGAATGTGAAGCGATGAACGGAGATGTGGGGCGGTGCCAGAGTTGCCCGCGGCGTGCGGTGGACGGCGGCGGTCGGAGGCGAAGGGGATGACCTCGATCTCCCACGGTACAGCCTCCCGTCTCGATTTATTGGTCCAGGAGATGCAAGAGAGGACGACGGGGCTTCCTGGACACTCGATGGGGCTCGCCGGACCTCAAGGCGACGATGCTAGGCGGCGGCCGACGAGGCGGTTAGGGTTTGGTCGCGTCCGGGGATACAGAGAGGAGGAGGTTCTGCGAGGGGGCGAGGAGGAGGGAAGAGGTGCACGGCACCTTCCCTTGGGGTCTTATCCGCGTGCGGGGGCGGAAGCAGGAGTTGGCGGCTCGCCGGAGAGCAGTCTGCCTGCCTGGCTGCTCGAGGAAAATGGCTGGCAGGGTGGTCTTCCGAAGACCCCCTGAGGTTTACAAATTTTGCAAACAAGTCCTTGTTCTTTAACAAAACAGTACTGAAAACAGATGTTTCAAGGGCCTTTTTGGAAGAATAAAATTTGGCAAAAATACTTTTTAGAAACCTTATAAAAATTGCAACCTCACCATATGTAGCTTTGATAAAAATGAAATATTTTTCAGTACAACATTTTGGAAACCATTTTAAGTAGTATTTGTGGAATTTTTCTAAATTTCCATTTAAATTCCAAATTTAAATTGGTTCCAAATTGGTTCATGCATGAATGCCATGACCACAGTACAACAAACCCTAATTTAACAAAAGTGGGGATGTTACACACGCGCATCACTGGGTCCTTGGAGTTAGTCACGGTCTTCCCTGACACTCTCGTGGCTGATCCGAGGGACCGCCCCCTGCGTCATCCTAGGCCCCCACTACCCCCTCCCACCCACGCCAGTGCGAGGCTTGCCTCGAAGGCTGGGGGTGAGCTGACCGTGCCGACGATGGAGGTGGCGGCTTATCGCCGGCGTGCGGCTCGTGACCTGGGTACTGGTACGTCTCGGCCCTCCTCTTCTCACCCCCTCCCCCTTTCCTTCCTCTGGCTCTCGTTTTTCGGTGCTAGACTCGGTCCACCTCGAAAACTTGGCTCAGGTGGCGGCCGATTGTGATATTGTCTTTCGTGGTGAGAAGGGCCCTAGATGTGAACATATTGAAGCTACTAGAGCGAAGGAGATCTACGAAGGGGCCCTTGTTGCCGCTCGTGCTCAGGTTGAGCGTGAGCGGGAGGGGCCCTGGATCCCAGTGGATCCGTGCCGTAGGTGCATGGATCCGATAGTGGATCCGCTCCTTCGCAGGCTAGTGTGGGATCTCCTGAGGCGACCCACCAAACTGGGAAGAAATGCGGGAGGCCCGCCAAGTCGACGTACCGACCCTAGACCTCTGGTAGGGCCCGATCGGTCCCCGTAAGGGGACAACCCCGTCTTGTTCCAAATGAGTGTCAGCCATTTCATTTGGAATATGCGGGGGTTTGGGCAGGACGGTCGACGACGCCAGTTGGTGGAGCATCTTCGAGGTGAAGACCCAGATATAGTTGGTATTCAGGAGACGATTCGTCAGGATTTCTCAGTGGTCCTCTTCTCGTCCCCTCCCTCCCTCTCCTTCCTATGGCTCTCGTTTTTCGGCGCTAGACTCGGTCCACCTCGACCACTTGGCTCAGGTGGCTGCCGATTGTGACATTGTCTTTCGCGGTGAGAAGGGCCCTAGATGTGAACGGATTGAAGCTATTAGACCAAAGGAGATCTACAAAAGGGCCCTTGCTGCCGCTCGTGCTCAGGCGGAGCGTGAGCGGCAGGGCCCCTGGATCCCACTGGATCCGTGCCTGTCGGATATATGCCAAATGGGGGTATGTCCGGCATTGGCCAGAAGCCGGATTGCCAAGGTGGCCCACATGAAATGGAGCGGAGTCCATTGGGCGGCCCAGTAAGCCGACGCGCAGGAAGCCAGGTTCTAGAAGGACCCGGACCACGGCCCAAACATGGTACGACTTGGAGAATAAGCCGGATTCCTTACTTTCCAAGTTTAGTTACTTTCCGTAGTCTTCTAGGTTTCTTTCCTGTAAGCCCTAGGGCGGTTATCTATATAAAGCCGGACATGAGCGAGAGAACAACAATACAATAGCTAGAAGCCAACTCCCTGAGAAGCTCATCCTCTCCGAGTTAGCGAAACCATACTCATAATTGTACTTTGTATAGTTCAGGTTTCAACCCTGATTTTAGTGAGATTGTAGGAGTAGGAACGCCGCCATAGTTGCGTCGTACCGAACCTGGGTAAATCGTGTCCTCGCTTCCAGTTCTCCCACGTGCCCCCACGGTTCTATCCGTAGGCTTATGGCACCCCCGTCCATGATCCTAACTATGAAGTCTCGACAGTTTGCGTCCACCGTGGGGCCAGCGGCGTCGGGAGTTACGTTTCAAGTGGGAATACTTGGCGGAATCATCAGTTCAATCACTGTCGGAAGACTAGAATTCGACGTAAACGTCGGATGCTTCCAATAATGGATCCTATATGCCGGCACGGAATCAACTGGTAAGTACTTGTGTCTTATCAATCGGATCTGCTAATGCTTTTATCGGTTTGACAACAGAAGCAATGGGATTCCGTGGTGGAAGCAATTTCATTCCACCTGCCCTATGCCCAATAGATGAAGTCTTCAATGCCGGAATCTGCTTAGATCTACCCTATTCATACATAGGGGTAGATCAAGCCTCAATAGTTGCATATCACCAAAGCATGACTGGATTTGCTGCCTCTCAGGAGATGTCTGCAGGTAGATCGCACTTTATTGACATGGTGCAGTCAGAGATTGCCGAAAAGACGGAAGACGAAAATCCCGTGAAAATAGCAGAAAATTATGATCCCACAGAAAAGGTGGAAGATCCGACATCCGCCGATCAGGCGATGAACTCGGAAGCTAAGTCTGTATTAGCAGCCATATAAGCAAAGCTGTACTCGGAAACCGGATCTGCAGATACAAATTCCGAAGATGAAGATGAAGATGCTTTTGAAAGAAAGGTCAAATCCATGCAGGGGAGCTTCCATGAAGTACTCATGGCAAAACCAACCGAAAAGTTGTACACCAAAGAGAAAGAAGACCCCAAAACGCCTCCACCAGATGATAGGGAAGAAGGAGAGGAAGAGGACGGCGAAATTAGTCCAACCTATCCTAACGTCAAGGAATTGACGGAAGATGAACCAAACAGAAAACCTCCATCTTCCAAGAAGAAAAAGAAGTCCCCCAGGAAGTTGCTATCCAAATCACAGAAGAAAAAGATGGAAAAATTGGTAGACATTGCCAACCATAACCTAGAAGTTGGAGGAGGTAGTGGCGTAAAATATGCGGAGAAGAGAAAGGCCGAAATACATGTTCCCCAAATGTCAGAACAGGAGGATATTGATCTAATACAAACCCAGGTCGCACGTAACGAGCCACCGGAAGTGCTGGAAGTTGGGCGACAAGCAATAATGCGGCAGCAGCAACATCTGTTCCAAACTCGGGAAAACCTCCTGAAAACCCAAGCTGATATCAAAATACAACACGAAGAAATCGAGGAATATGAACGAAGGAATAAATATGAAATTAAACCCACGAGGTTAGCCCAAATTTCAAAGCCGGAAGAACTACCAGCAAAAAAACGGTTTTAAAACCCAACCTCGCAAAGGCATGTTAACATCACAAATGCTAAGGGCGAACGCATCTACAAAACTACAGCTGAAAACGCAGAAGCCGCTTTCGCCATCCTTAACGATGATTAGTACTCAAATGACGAAGAGATGCAGGGAGTGTATGATTTCGTAGGGAAAGCATTACAAGAGCAACAACTAGGACATGCACTCTCAAGCAAGCTACATGATGATTTAGCCTTGTGCAAAACTGCCACGCGCGCCGCTGGAGCACCTAACCCAGGCGAACCCGAAGATTCAGGTGATTCAAAGGAAAATAAGGGAGATACAAAGAAGGACAAGAAAATCCCGGATAACAAGGATGCAACATCCAGAACATGATCCCATCCGCCGAAAGGCAGAAATAATGCAAAACCCCGTAATGACAAAGAACGGGAGGAGAAAAACTGGACTGACGGAAAAGCAATGTCGCCTCCGTGATACCCGGCCGATAAAGCCAGAAGATACGACAGCCCTCACAGGCACGAGAGATCCCGAACCCCTCCAAGGAACAGAAAAAAGGGCAAGGAGTAGAACTCCGCCTTATTAAAAAGGACGGGAGGCCGGAAGAAATATGGATGATCCCAGAAGAGCGTATTACGCAACAATGGACCAGAACGGAGTAGATCCCCCTATGTCCATTCAGCTGGAAGGTATTCCGCACACGTCGATAGGGCGGAAAGAGACGATTTGTGCTTCGGAACAAAGTGTTTCACTGATAGGATCCGGAAAATCATTCTACATTCTGGCTTTGCCAAAGTCGGGCCAACTTATCAAAAGTATACCGGAATTACAAACCCGAATACATGGCTCTTTGGTTACTATACTGCCGTCCAAATCAACAAAGGGAAAGATCTAGAAGCTGTGAAGTTATTGCCCCTAATGTTGTTGGATGGAGCAAGAGACTGGATTAACGGCCTTCCATCAAGAACGGTGGACAACTGGGAGTATATATCTAGAATTTTTGCTCAGCACTTCTGGGGAACGTATAAACGCCCCAAGAGCATCAACCAGCTGAACCGTTGCATGCAATACTGATGCTGGCAAAGCATGTTGGGAACCCCAAGAAGAGGGTGTGATGAGCACAGCGGTAGGAATTTCCCCTCAGTTAAGAACCAAGGTTATCAATCCAATAGGAGAAAGAGGATCTTCGGAAGGTTGATGCCACCGACGCTGGTGATTGCGCCTCACCGGTGTCAGCAACAACGTGGAACCTCCACACAACACAACCAAAATACTTTGTCCCAACGGTTCAGTGAGGTTGTCAATCTCACCGGTCTTGCTGAAAACAAAGATTAGACGTATATTGTGGAAAATGGTGTATGCTTGCAGTAAGTAAAGAAAAGAAGGAAATTGTAGAGGTTTGTTTAACAGTGTAGGAAAATGGACCGGGGTTCATAGGTTCACTAGTGGTGTCTCTCCATAAAAGATAGCATGCTGGGTGAACAAATTACAGCTAGGCAATTGACAAATAGAGATCGCACCGTAGTGCACATTCATGTCATGATGACTACTATGATATTTAGTGCGAGCATTACAACAATATACATAGACCGTAATCCAACTGCATCTATGACTAATAATCCACCCTCAGGTTATCATCCGAACCCCCTTAGGTATTAAGTTGCAAGCAACAGATAATCGCATTAAGCAATGTGTGTAATGTAAGCAATGATTGTGCACGCGGGCACTCACACCGCGCTGTTTTCTCCCTAGTGGCAACAACACATCCTCCCCCGTCATGTTTCTATCACTCGAACACAGGCGAAAAGGAGGCATGAACCCAACTATCAAGCACAAAGACTCCCTCTTGGAGTCACTAGCAACTACTTGGCCAGAGCAACCACTAGCAACGGAAAGCATGCAAGATAACAAATAACATATGCAATAAAGACTATAATCAACTTGGCATAAGTTCCATATTCATCGGATCCTAGCAAACACAACACATAGAGTTACATAAGAACAATCTCGATCATGTTAGGCAGCTCACGAGATGTAAACATGGAGGCATAGGAGGAGAAGACAACCATCTAGCTACTGCTATGGACCCGTAGTCCAAGGATGAACTACTCACGCATCACTCCGAAGGCAGGCATGGTGATGAAGAGGCCTACGGTGATGATCTCCTCTCCGGAAGGGTGCCGGGAGAAAGCTTTAGAACCCCGCTGATCTAGGGTTGAATAATACGGCGGCTGCGGAACTTTTCGGGGATTTTTTATCAGGTGTTTAGGGTTTTCCTTTGGAGGGGAATAAATAGGCGAAAGGGCAAAGGCGGTGGAGCCCTGGGACCCCACACCACCCCCCGACGCGTCCAAGGGGGGCGCGCTACCCCATGGTGTGGGCGCCCTGAGTCCCCTCTCCGGGTCTCTTCGGCACTCCGTGGAACCTTCGGGAATTCTAAGACTTCTGGGCTTGTTCAGGTTCCGAGAATATTTCTAGAACAACTTTTCTGGTCCTAAAAACAACAGAAAACATGGAACTGGCTCTGTGGCATCGTGTCAATAAGCTAGTATGGAAAATCGATAAAAATAACATAAAGAAGGGAGCAAACATGTAGCATTTGGCATAATATCATCATGGAGCATTAGAAATTATAGATACGTTGCAGACGTATCAAGCATCCCCAAGCTTAGTTCCTACTCGTCCTCGAGTAGGTAAACGATAAAACACAATAATTTCTGAGGTGACATGCTACTAACATAAACTTGATCATAAAAATATAAAAGCATATGTAAGCTGAGATCATAGAACTTTAACACAAACATGATAAATAGAACTTTAATAATAAAGCATAGGAATCACTTTGCATCATGAGAAGTATCTCAAATAAAAGATCATGAATAACAATGCAAAGTAAGATATATGTTTGTTTCAAGTGTAGAGAAAGCATGGCAAAGTGGTATTTTGCTTGTCCTTAAGAGTGGGGAAAAACATAAATGCCAGGACACCTTCAAAGTTCATGATGAAGACTAGATAAAATAATTTGAGAACAAACAATAACACATCACGAATCAATTAATAATGTTTCTGGGACAAATGCACATAAAACTCAGAATGGCAAACATGCTCTCTCAACTGTGCACAAAGTTATAAGATGGAGACTCAACATAAAAGTAAAATAAAGGCCCTTCACAGAGGAAAGCAGGGATCACTCATGTGCTAGAGCTTTTTATTTTATTAAACAGAGGTATTAAAATTTTGACACTCCTCCCATCCATCTTTCACAAACCATGGCTAACCGAATCCGCGGGTGCCTGCCAACAATCACATACCATGGAGGAGTGTCTATATTTTGGGAGATGTATGCTAATGTCAACGAATGGTAAACAGAAAATATAGTCCGCCAGAAGCCAACTAGATTGCACAATAGCGGCTCCCATATGAAGGACGCAACTGGTATAGAAGGTCATGCCTCTTTCTCTTTTGTTTACACAATTATGCTTTGACTGATAAATCAGGGGCAAAAATAGTGAAGAGATTTTGTGTGTATTAATTTGGGGTTGGGCACCCCGCTGCCAGCTCTTCTATCATTTGGATAAGAGGATGAAGCCACTAGTCCAGGGTGTGAAATCCAATCAACAAGTGAGATAAAGATTCTCTATTTACGCCCTCATGAGCAAAAACAGGAACATAAAGCAGAAGTAATTTTGAAGGTTTTAAAGGTAACACATGAGCAATTTACTTGGAGTGGCAGTTAAATACCACATGTAGGTATGGTGGACACAATGGGAAGAACTTTGGTTTTAGGGAGTTGGATGCACGAGTAGAGCTCAACTCAGTACAGGTGGAGGCTAGCAAAAGACTGGGGGCGACAAATCAAGAGAGCATAAGATACATAATCATGCAAAGCGACATAAACATCATTAATCAAAGCATAAGCGGTATCAGAAGTTCAAAAACTAAATGATCATAGAGGCTATTAGTGACTGGTTCATAGTCATAAACATGGTGTGAGCGTGCGCCAAGCCAACCAAATAAAATATTCAAAAGAGAATACCATAAATTTATGCTTTAATATGACAAGAACAACTCATGAATCTTTCAATGGCACCTTAAACACTCTCATCTATTTGAGGCTAATCATGCTACTCAATAACCACAAGGCTTTAAAACTAAAATAACATATAGCATGATACGAAAAAGTTCTAGCCACAGTCTATACAAGCTTCTACTTGCACCATTAAAAATTCTACTTCAAGTAGCAGTTTTTTTCCCAACAAGCACCATACAAGATATGTTTTAACAAAAATACTCTACATGATACAACAAGAAAACATGAGAGCACTCATATAACACTACTAAAACTAACAACTGTGATAAGAGATGCATGCAAAACAGGAGCTAAATAAATGCAGCAACCAGACAAAGATTAAGAATACAAAGTATTCCCATGAAAAAGCGGAGCGTGTCACTCTCGAATAAAAGAATGCTGGGGTCCAACCAAGCTTATTGAAAAAATAAAAATAAACTGAAAGAAAAAATGAAAGACGCTCCAAGTAAAGCACATAAGATGTGACCGAATAAAAATATAGTTTCACTAGAAGTGACCTGATAATTTGTCGATCAAGAAGGGGATGCCTTAGGTATCCCCAAGCTTAGACACTTGAGTCTTCATATAATTTGCTGGGATGTACCACCGGGGCATCCCCAATCTTAGGCTCTTTACTCTTCTTGATCCCGTCATATCATCCTCTTCTCTTGACCCTTGAAAACTTCCTTCACACCAAACTTCTCACAATCTTCATTAGCAACGTTAGTGCAATCGAAATAATAAATTCACATGGTTATGTTTCAAAAACAAGCCTAACACTCATAAACATATTAGCTACTGACAAAACTTCTTTTAAAACTCTTTTTCTCAAAAGAACACCACAAGAAAGAGATTAAGATGCAAATGCAATTATTGGCAGAAATCTGTCAAAACAGGACAACAGGTAAAGATGATTTTTTTCGAAAATCTTATGTTGCTCAAATAAAAAAGTGCTCAACTAAGAAAAGTTGCGTATATAGCCCATGATTATGCACAAAAACACTCAGGTCATTTTGAAGTTTCTGTGATTTTTATACGAATTTAACAGTGGACAGCAGGAATCTGTTTCATGCGCAGAAATCCGAAATATAGTCTCAACTTTCCACTAGAGGCTTTACTTGGCTCAAGAAATACAAAAAAGAAAAGAGACAGAGGGGTTGCTAAGGAAATATACAACACCAAGGTTCAAAGTAAACAATAGAAAATGACGGAAAACGGGTTGAAAACGGAGAAATAAAACGGGTTGTGTCCCGGTAGTGCTTTTCTTTAACGCCTTTCAGCTAGGCATAGAAAGCAACTCAAGTATTTTCAAGTGAAGCATCAACATTAAGCTTAGAAAACTCCTCAACAATGAATTGTATTTGATCTATAGAAGTTTTAGATGTCCCTTTATCAACACTTTTATGCACCCTACTTTCATCAAATGGGTTTGCAGGAATAATCCAATCAAAATTCTTTTCTAGAGTTTCATGTATTCCTACCAATTTAAAGGGTATTGGTATTTTAATTACCTTATCATTGGCTTTACCCAGTGTGCTATTAAATTCTACAAATGATCCTGACATCTCAAATCGGCTAAAAACTTTTCTAGCCTCAATGGCAACATTACTAAATTCTTTAAACAAAGTTTCTAGAATAATCTCTCTTTTTTCGCTATCCTTAATGTTATCAAGGTTGAGGAATATTTGTTGCATTATGGGATTAAGACTGACAAACCTAGCTTCCAGCATACGAACTAGAGATGCTGCGGCGGTTTCATAATCTGGAGCAAGTTCGGCTAAGGATCTATCCTCAAATTCTTTGTGCTTACTAACATAATTAAAGAATTCTCCAATATTAACTTTCCCAATTATATCACCGCTACCTATTGGGACGTCCTTCAAGGTAAACTTGGGTAGAATCATGATTAGATATTAAACTAAGAGCATAAAAGCAACAATAACATCTATGAAGTAAACTATTTTTTTGTGTTTTTGATATAAAGAAGCAAAACAAGACAAAAATAAAAACAAGACAATAAACAAAATAAAGAGGTTGAGAGTGAGAGACTCCCCTTGCCAGAAGACTTCTTTCTCCCTGGCAATGGCGCCAGAAAAAGTCCTTGATGCTGGCAAAGTGTGTTGGGAACCCCAAGAGGAGGGTGTGATGAGCACAGCGTTAGGAATTTCCCCTCATTTAAGAACCAAGTTAATCAATCCAGTAGGAGAAAGAGGACTTCGGAAGGTTGATGCCACTGACGCTGGTGATGGCGCCTCACCGGTGTCAGCAACAACGTGGAACCTCCACACAACACAACCAAAATACTTTGTCCCAACAGTACAGTGAGGTTGTCAATCTCACCGGTCTTGTTGAAAACAAAGATTAGACGTATAGTGTGGAAAATGGTGTATGCTTGCAGTAAGTAAAGAAAAGTAGGAAATTGTAGAGGTTTGTTTAACAGTGTAGGAAAATGGACCGGGGTTCATAGGTTCACTAGTGGTGTCTCTCCATAAAAGATAGCATGTTGGGTGAAGAAATTACAGCTAGGCAATTGACAAATAGATGTTGCACCGTAGTGCACATTCATGATATGATGACTACTATGATATTTAGTGCGGGCATTACAACAATATACATAGACCGTAATCCAACTACATCTATGACTAATAATCCACCATCAGGTTATCATCCGAACCCCCTTAGGTATTAAGTTGCAAGCAACAGATAATCGCATTAAGCAATGTGTGTAATGTAAGCAATGATTGTGCACGTGGGCACTCACACCGCTGTTTTCTCCCTAGTGGCAACATCACATCCTCTCCCATCACATTTCTGTCACTCGAGCACAGGCGAAAAGAGGCATGAACCCAACTATCGAGCATAAATACTCCCTCTTGGAGTCACTAGCAACTACTTGGCCAAAGCAACCACTAGAAACGGAAAGCATGCAAGATCACAAATAACATATGCAATAAAGACTGTAATCAACTTGGCATAAGTTCAATATTCATCGGATCCCAGCAAACACAGCACATAGAGTTACATAAGAACAATCACGATCATGTTAGGCAGCTCACGAGATCTAAACATGGAGGCATAGGAGGAGAACACAACCATCTAGCTACTGTTATGGACCCGTAGTCCAAGGATGAACTACTCACGCATCACTCCGGAGGCAGGCATGGTGATGAAGAGGCCTCCGGTGATGATCTCCTCTCCGGCAGGGTGCCGGGAGACAGCTTTAGAACCCCCCTGATCTAGGGTTGACGACGACGGCGGCTGCGGAACTTTTCGGGAATTTTTTATCAGGTGTTTAGGGTTTTCCTTTGGAGGGGAATAAATAGGCGAAAGGGCAAAGGCGGTGGAGCCCTGGGGGCCCCACACCACCCCTGACGCGGCCAAGGGGGGCCACCCCATGGTGTGGGGCCCCTGAGGCCCCTCTCCGGGTCTCTTCGGGATTCCGTGGAACCTTCGGGAATTCTAAGACTTCCGGGCTTCGAATTTTCCAATTCTGAGAATATTTCCAGAACAACTTTTCTGAAACTAAAACAACAGAAAACAGGGAACTGGTTATGTGGCATCTTGTCAATAGGTTAGTCCGGAAAATCGATAAAAATAACATAAAGAAGGGATAATACATATAGCAATTGGCATATATCATCATGGAGCATCATAAATTATAGATACGTTGGAGACGTATCCAATACGAAGACGATTCATATGTCGACTTTATCTCATGATGGACTGCAATGAAGAATAGTTGCTCCGGAGTAACTGATGTACAATAAATGCATGCTTTCATCAGTGGCTTCAAACCCGGTCTTGTACCGTTCATGGTTGTTTCGAAAGAGCACAAGGACATAGGTTCTATGATCACCTGGGAGCCAATGAGCATGCAGCGGCCAAAGACGACATCGGAGCGAGAGCGGAAATATCGATGCTTTGGTGCAAGACAAAAAAGCGTCTCGTTCTCATAAGAAAGCTACTCCAGAAGCACAGTCAAAACCCAAAGAAGTAAACATAGCCTTTGGAAAGGATAATGACAGCAGATGGAAGGGCAAAAGCACACAAAGTAGGGAAACTATCTCCTACTCCAAGGAAGAGTGGTGAAAAATTAAGTCGGAATCCTATGTCCACCATTCGCAATTTGGGAAGCCTACCCATACAAACGCGCAATGTAGGCTTAATAAGCACATGAAGGGCAATGCAGGATCCGGGAATAAAGGAAAGAATTCCAAAAGGAAATTCAACGAGAAAAAGTCGAAATCTGAAAAGGCTAAAAGCGAGTCTGACACTAATGACAAGATCCAGGAGCAGCAACGGAAAGGCAAACCTAAATTCCTGAGAGTTGAAGAAGAATGTAACCTACCTTTCCTTGCAACTCCATCAACAAAACAGGCGAAACGAACGCTTCAAGAAATAAACACGGTTGTGCCTCCAACCCCAAAGTACTTGAAGTATTCAAAGACGCCAATTACCTGGGATCAGTCCGATCATACCGGTAATACCCCAGAACCCGGCACACACACTCTGGTCGTAAGTCCTATTATTCAAAACACTAGGCTAAAAAGGGTGCTGACGGATGGAGGATCTAGTATCAATATCATGTACCTAAGTGTCGAGACATCGTAGTAGATTTCATAGACGGGGGTGCCATGAGACTACCAATAGAGACGTGGGGGGACGTGATTGTACGATGTTCAAGGACACAGGGTTTTACCCAGGTTCGATACGACGCAGTAATGCGGCGTTCCTACTCCTGCAATGTCACTATTCAGGACTAAAGCCTGGGAATACAGAGTACAATGTGAGGTTCTATTAGGTGCTCGTCAAGGATCAACCTCTCGACGAGTTAGCCTTTAGCTTCTTGTCTATCTATCTTATCTCCCGTCCGGCTTTATATAATAGTCGAGTTAGGGCATACAGAGAAGGAAACCTAGAAGACTATGGTATGTGTTAACTTGGAAAGTAAGGAATCCGCCTTCTGCTCCAAGCCGTATCACGTGGGCCGTGATCCAGGGACTTCTAGAATCCGGCTTCCGTGCGTCAGCTTACTGGGCTGCCCAATGGACCATAGCCCACTACCATTTAGGCCACCCTGGTAATCCGGCACTTTAGACTACCATCTGATATACCCCTAGTTGGTATATATCGGACAGTGGCCCCCAAGAAGGATTAAGACTCCGATTTGCCGTCTTTCGTTAAGAGTGCATTCTTTTCGAGAAATATAGGCTCTCTGTCTTGATTCTTCTTTTTATCAGAATAATGTCATAACGCAAAACTCAGATTTTGGAAAATCCGGCTTTTATTCCACGAATCTTCGCGGAGAAGGAACTTCCTACGTCAGCGCTTTAATCTTGCTGACGTCAGGGACGTTTGGGTGTCGAACGGGAAACCCTGAAACGTATCTCTGACAGATTCTCGCGGGAAACAAGGAGATAGCAATAATCACCCGTCGTTTCATTTCCCGGAATTTCCGGCGAGTGACACGCGTTGATCATCCAACGGTCAAAAGAGCCGTTAGCACGCATCGCGACGGGTTTCCGGCTATAAATAGCCGTCTCCGTCCTCTCCGGCAAACCTTCTGCTCCCAGCTCTCTTCTCGCCTCCACAGCGCCCAAGCAGACTGTGAGCAGAGCGAACTTCCAGCGAACGTACGAACGCACGCCGTCCGGGACCTCACCGGAGCTCACAATCTTCACCGCGCCGCCAAAAGATGGCATCACCGAACTCTTATCCGGCACGCTCCGTCGCGGCGGAGATCGACGAGATCATCAACACGATGGATCCCATGGTGGATTCCCCACTCCGTGCAACCGGCGACGAGCCAGAGAAAGCTGCCAGCGGCGCAGCGGGCGAGGAAATTCCTCTCGCCGCCACCAACCTCGCTGGGACATCCTCTGCGCCATCTCCACCACTCGCGCCCGAGACGGCGGAGGAAAAAATCATCCTCGTCGGAGAGGAGCTTGCGGCCGCGGCGTCCGCCGCCACCGGGGCGGAAGACGAAGGGGAAACTGCCGGCAATTGGAGCCAGAGCAGTATTCCGCCTTCCCTCCTTCCGACAATGGAGAAGGAGGGGCTGCTGCTGAAGGTAAAATGGCGGAGCCCGGAGGACGAGTCCGAACCAGCGCCAAAGGACGGAGAACGCGTTCTCCTTACCTCCCACATCGCGAGAGGTATGGGTTTTCCGCCATCGGCCTTTTTCCTCCAAGTCTTGAATCACTACAACATTCAACCCCACAATCTGCCTCCCAACTCCATCCTCTACTTAGCCGGATTTCAAGCTCTTTTCGAAGGGTATCTAGGTTTAGCTCCTAGGTTAGATTTCTGGCAGTATTGTTTTGGGGGTAAGCGGAACCCTTCTGAGGGTGCGCTTCCGACTTGCGGGACCATATCCTTTACCCTGTGCAGATTCAAGGAGGATTGGTTCCCCAAGATCAAAACCTCGGAATCCGTCAAATTCTGGACGGGTTCCTTCTTCTACCATCCCGACGTTCCTTTTCCCGGAAAAACCACCGGGGTTCCACCTTTCACCAATACCGCTGCCACTCCCCAAGAAAATTAGGGAACAGAAGCAGTGCTAACTCTGCCACCAGACCTTCTTGTCGTGGGATAATCACGGCAGATGTTACCTGGGGTAACTGATCTTGGGGCAAGTCGACACAGGTATTCGGGAGAGGGTTTAGCTCGAAGGAAGACATGGCGAAAGGCGATCTAAGAACCGGAGAATAACTCGCCGGATCTCGATATCAATAATGCTGGATACTCGATAACAGGTATTACAACTATGACTTGAATCTCTGGCAAACTAAGCCTAGGGGCCGGTTTATAAAGCACCCGTACACCCCTAACTTGCCCTTCAAGGCACATCTTGAGTCCTACTCGAACTCCACATACAAAGCCTAACTTTCCTTATCGCAACCCACAAGCCGGGTTACGAATCTCACAAGCCTTTGGGCCTTCTAGTAACCTCTTTACCCCTATCCGGGTATTGCTCAGCTCACCTCGGGCCGGATCATACCTTGAAGTGGGCCTACCGGGTTACTATCCCCCCATCACTTCTCAAGATCAAACGGCGCATCGCGAAACTCGTCGCCGCCGATCCACCTCTAACCGGAATGGACACAGTCCTATGCTGGCTAAATAGGCGGATTCAGCCTTTGGCTGATCACGGCCCCCGCCTTCTGTGTAATTACACGGGGGACGCAGATGCTATGAGGACGACGAGCAAATCTTTGTCGGCAAAAGATTTGCGGAAACGCGTAAACCAATTGGTTGCCTCGCGCGATCAATATGAAGAAAGCCGGCCAATGTATACGACGTCTAACCCGGCTCCCAAGGTATACCTTTTACCCCTTGAGTTTGTATTCCTTCTGTTTATCTCGGATTTTGTTTTAATCCGGCTTTTGCCTCTTTGACAGATCTTTGAACTTCCCGAGTCAGATCTTGCTTCAGACGCTGATCTGGATATGTTGCGTGCTAACTTTGCTGGCGGGCGCAAGCGCAAGAAGATTTCCTCTTCGCAAGAAATTATTGATCTTGACGGTATTCCGTCGCCACTTCCAGGTTTGTTCGTCTGGGTTTTTTCGATTTGTCGGAGCATTTTTCTATATTCTCAGAATTTTAACTTTCTGGCATTCTTCTTTTTTAGCTTGGCTCCCACAACTCTGAAGCCCAAGAAACTAAAAAGGGTTAAATCTGTGGCTAGCAGAGGCCCACACCCTTCTCCTGCTACTGCTCCAGATACCCCAGTAGCAGTTACAGAAGAGCACGCTACTGCCCCCAACGACGAAACCTTGCAGGCCAGCCAGCCTATTGTGCCGGAAATGGACACGAAGGAAAGGGCGGACCTGGAGGTGGGAGGTTCTTCTCGGGCAACTGAGGAGGAACCTATTCCCACCTTTGATAAAGATTTCAAAAATATCAATGAGGGTCTTAGTGCTACCGGGACGTTATTTGCAAAGTTTGCAAAAGAGTTCACGGAAACTTTGTCGAGTTTGCAGCGGATGAGCCAAGTAATATCTCTAGCCCCCAAGCAATAAGTCAAATGCATGCTTTTAACTTAATGCTTTCAACTTTATCATGATTGTTTCTAACTTAAGCGTTCTGGTTCATTTCCGTGTTTCAGCAAACCGTTGAAAGCATCAACATGGAAGTTTTCAGCAAACTAACTGTCAAGAATAAGGAGGTTAGAAGCCTTCTCTCTATTCTTGAAGTTAAGGAAGCGGAGCTGGTATCATCTCAGCATCAGCTGAAGGAAACAACAGGTATTTTATTCCCGTGATTTCACTTTTATTCTTTTTCCCTAAGTACTTTTCTGAGTTTTCTAACTCGGTATTTTTTTCTCGCTTTTCAGCTGCTTTGGCGAAAGCCAAACAAATTGCTGAAGATGCCGGCAATGCCGAGAACCTCCGTCGGGAGAACCTGGACCTTCATAAGAATCTTATGAAGGTTCAGAAAGAACTGGAAGCCAGCCAACTGGCTGTAGGCATTGCGCAATCCAATGCCTCCAACCAAGCTGAGAAGGACAAAGTAACTATCCGCGATCTGGAGAATGCTTTGACCCTTCGGCTTGAAGAAGGCTCCGAGATGGATAAGTTTCTCGGTAAGTTTTTATTGACTTTTACCGGATTTTCGACCTTTTACAATCTTTCCCTGCTTTCTTTATAACTCTTTGGTTATTTGTCTGAAAACAGGAGATGACCCTGCTCTTACTCGGATTGAAAAAATCCGAGCTTTCAGGAAGGTCTTCACCGCGCTCAGGGCTGCGGGCATGCAGCTGATCAACAAGTACCTTCCCGCAAGGACTGGGGAATTCTCGGAAGTTGAGAAACTTCCGGAGGCTATCTTGGAGGTGGCGGAGTCCAAGGAGTCCACCTTGCGCTCCGCAGCATGGGGTGGTGCACGCATGGATTTAGGCCTTATGCGTGTGCATTACCCCACTGCCAAATCTTGGCGTGTGGCGTCCGGAATCCCACAAGGATATACGGACACCCAGCGGACCAACATCTTTGACGAGATCAAGGGTCACGCAACCAAGATTGCTTCCATGGTCAACCTCTCCATCTTCTACCTGGAGGAGGCAATCCCGGAAACTCCAGAAGAATCCTCCAGCGGAGATGACTCAGATGCTTGAAGGAGAAATCCGGGTCCTGGGGCAATAGAAAATAGGAGCATTACCGAACTTTTTGTAAACATTATTGTAATGCTTCTATCCTTTTGAATGAACAAGTACTCTGCCTTTTGCAGTTTAATATTATATAACTACTTTGCAAGTTTTTCGGGTTATCATTCCTTTATCTTCTAAATTGTCTGGTTTTGTATGCTTTAACTGTCCTTAGTGCTTGAAATGGCTCGATAGCGTTTTAATCTTCACGCCGAGTGACTGGGTATTACCGATCAGTCAAAACTCGGAAACATGGATCATGCTAAAGGCATTTTTTGCTTACTAGCTTCAGTGACCCAACACAAAAACAATCAGATAATATTTAGAGAAAAACCAAGGAATTTTTTTATGAAACTCAGGCACGCAGGCACAATCTGGGTTTCCTTAAACCTTTTTTAGGCTGGAAATCATTCAGTTTTTTAACTCCAAGCACGCAGGCACAATTCGGGTTAACATTGAGTATTTTGAAAGATCATTGGGAAATAGAAAAGGCGGAATATGTAAAACATAGAAGTATGAATTCCGACAACTTTATTTCATGATCTCAAAGATGTTTACATAGAAATTGAACTAAGTATAGAAGGGACGTAACTGCAGGATACTCCAGGGCCTCTTTGTCTCTCCTAGTTCATCATCTATCTTTCTCTTTCTTTTGCGATTCGGCTTCTCGATATCATCTTCTGTATCTCGAATGTCTACAAGATAGTATGATCAATTTTTCATGGCTTTACTGATGACGAATGGTCCTACCCATACTGGGACCAGTTTATGCTTTCTTTGTTGCACCAATCTTAGCACTAGGTCACCTTATTTGAAAGAACGATGCCTGATTTTCCGACTATGATAATGTCGTAAACCTTGCTGATATATGGCGGATCTTTGAAGCACAAGTTCTTGTTCCTCTTCTAAGAGATCGACGGCATCCTGCCGTGCGCTTTCAGCATCTGATTCATCGAAATCCTGCACTCTCGGGCTGTCATGGATCATGTCCGTTGGGAGAATTGCTTCCGCACCGTACACTAGGAAAAACGGGGTCTGCCCTGTTGACCTATTTGGCGTCGTTCGAATGCTCCAAAGCACAGAGGGTAACTCTTCCACCCATGCTCCAGCTGCTCTATGAAGAGGAGATTCGAGTCTTGGGCGTATTCCTTGCAGGATTGAACTATTCATTCGTTCAACCTGTCCATTGGATTGCGGGTGTGCCACGGATGCGAGATCTAGGCAAATTCCCGTTTGTCGGCAATATTTTGCCAACTCTCTAATAGAGAAATGTGTCCCGTTGTCAGTTATTAGGCTATGTGGAACGCCATATCTCATGACTATGTCAATAATGAAATTTCTGGCAGTTACACCGTCCAGTTTTTTTATGGGTGTGGCCTCCACCCACTTGGTATATTATCCACTGCAACGAGTAGATGTGTAAGTCCGCCTCTTGCAGTTTTGAATGGTCCCATCATATCTAGCCCCCAGACCGTGAATGGCCATGTAATAGGAATAGTTTTGAGTGCTTAGGCTGGCATATTTGTCTGCTTGGCGTAATACTGACATCCGGCACATGTGTTTACTATGTGCTCGGCGTCTGTCTTAGCTGTTAGCCAGAAAAACCCTACGCGGAATGCTTTTTTCACTATGCTTTTTGATTGAGCATGATGTCCGCAATCTCCTGCATGGATTTCTTGCAGGATTTCTCGTCCTTCTTCTGGTGAAATACACCGCAGAAAAATTCCGATAGTACTGCGTTTATACATGCAACCATTGATTACCGTGTATCCTTTGCATCGACGCTGTATCTGTCTTTGCAAGACTTCGTCAGCTCCCTCCGGGTACTTCTGATAAACTAAGAAGTTTAAATATGGAATTGTCCATTCTGGGTTAACGAGCATGACTTCAATTGACTCGGAAACCATCGGATAGTTGACATCTCCACCTTTTATCGATGGTTCGTACATATGTTGGACAAACACACCTGGTGGTAGAATTTTCACCCTTTCTGATCCCATGCGGGCTAATGCGTTTGCGTTCCAGTTTTCCTCCCTTTTGACGTGGAGTACTTCAAATCCCAAGAAGCAGATTGCAAACTCGTCCACCGTTCTCCGATATTCGGCCATGATGGGACTTTTTGCGTCCCACGTTTGGTTGAGCTGGTGTTGTACCAAATCTGAGTCGCCATAGCATAAGATGCGCTTAATACCTATTTCCTTTGCAATATGCAAGCCATGAAGCAGAGCCTCGTATTCTGCCACGTTATTACTGGCATTGAAGTGTATTTGTAATACATACTCCATTGTGTCCCCTTTAGGGGATTTTAGGACTACACCAGCTCCAGCTCCCTCCTTCATCTTGGATCCGTCAAAGTGCATGATCCAGTACTCGGACTCCGGCATTGGTGTTTTTTCCATTGCTTCTGTCCAGTTGGCGACAAAATCTGCCAGAACCTGGGATTTTATTGCCGTCCTGGGTTGGTACTTAATGTCGAATGCTGCTAGCTCGACGCCCCATTTGGCTACTCGGCCAGTTGCCTCCGCATTGTTTATTATATCCCCTAGCGGTGCTTTACATACCACTGTTATGGAATGTCCTTGGAAGTAATGACGAAGTTTCCGAGATGCGAAAAATACGCCATATGCCAGTTTTTGATAGTGTGGGTACCTTTGTTTGGACTCGGAGAAAACTTCGCTTTCATAGTATACTGGATGCTGATCTGGTATGCTTTATTCGTCTTTCTTCCTTTCCACAACTATCACCGCACTAATAACCCGGTTTGTAGCCGTAAGGTACAGTAACATAGGTTCTTCGTCTTTTGGGGATGCCAAAATCGGAGCTTTCATCAAAGTTTCTTTCAACTGGGTTAATGTTGCATATGCTTCTTCTGTCCACTCAAATTTGTCGGATTTCTTCAACAACTTGTATAGTGGCAGAGCTTTGTCCCCTAGCCGGCTAATAAACCTGCTAACGGCTGCTGCAGAACCCGTCAATCTTTGTACATCTTTTATGCACGTAGGCTTGGAGATGTTTAAGATTGCTTTGATCTTTTCTGGGTTTACTTCCATTCCTCTATGAGAAACGATGAAGCCCAGAAGTTTTCCTGAGGGGACCCCGAATACGCACTTTAATGGATTCAGCTTCATCTTATAAGTGCGCAAATTTTTGAAGGTTTCTCGCAAATCTTCAAGGAGTGTATCTTTTTCCTTGGACACGATAGCAATGTCATCCACGTAAACATGGACGTTTTTGCCAATCTGACTATGCAAACATCGTTGCATGCAACGCTGGTAAGTTTCCCCGGCGTTCTTCAGGCCGAACGGCATGGTTATGTAATAGTACGTCCCATACGGGGTTATGAAGGAGGTTTTGATTTGATCTTCTTCCTTCATGCGTATTTGATGATACCCGGAATATGCATCCAAAAAACATAAAAGCTCAGAGCCAGCAGTGGCATCTATTATTTGATCGATTCGCGGTAACGCAAATCTATCTTTTGGACACAACTTGTTCAAACCGGTATAATCTATACACATCCTAAGGGCAGTACTGTCTTTCTTCGGGACTAATACTGGGTTTGCTGACCATTCATGTCGCACCCGGACTTCTAGAGGATACTCACCGTACGAACTGAACATTATTTTGATTGGATTACGGGGCTTAACGGCTCCCGCGTCCCCTTACGGGTAGGCCAGCACTTATGTGCGACAACCAACCGCTACTGTTCACCGTCGAAGGGGTCAGTACATAAACGTACTGGCAAGCAAGACTCACAGTTCACCAAAATGTAACCCGTCAACACCAGGCACAGATGCCTTGGGATCAACGGAAGGAAAGGGGTATAAAAGATGCTGCAACTGGCTGCACTAACCAACTACAGAACATACTACAACTTCCGGTGTAACAGAAAGAGATAAGATAGCGTATCGTAACCAACTATAGCTAACCACCAATCAAACCCATCCTGGATCTTGCCCCTTATCCAAAGAAGCAATCCGAGGATAACTCACATAGTTGAATTAATGATGGATCAATTTGTTGTGTCAATAAGTCTATTACTAGTCAAGTTTACCATTAGTTAGGTGTAAGTTGTTCTGAGTACTTGTTAGCCAGTACTTTCACCAAGTCAACCATAACCGCGGAAAACACGGCTTCTCGAGAAGATTTATCCCTGCAGGGGTGCACCAATTTGGCCGTACACGTAAGAATAACCCGCCAGATGGGAAGGCCTTTCCCACCAAGCGGGGCACTCAACACAACTCAACTCTTCTTTGCATCAAGCCCAAAGCACCACGTGCTGTGCGTGCGCGGCTAATCGAGCCCCCCGAAGAAAAGGAGGACCCTCATAGCACTGGAAGACCACGCCGCCCTAAATGCCGACTACAAAAGTTCCACCCTGGCCTCGGGTTCGTACCTGCATATGCGTGCATCAAATGGAAAGCCCGAACTAAGTGTGGAGATTTGGACGAGATGCGAATCGAATCAAATTGAGGGGGGCGCCCATACACGCTTCCCAAATGCGGATAGTGCGCTCATCATGGATCAGTAGACAAGACCCTTTTCCTATTAGGGTCGACACTAGCAGGCCTCAAAACCACGCCGGGCCTCCTGCCGGTGCCTTATCAGCAAGTTATTATTACCCAAGAGTAATAGGTTGTTGATTAACATCGAGCCCCAGAATATAACAGATATATGATAACAGAAAGTAACGGGTAACAGACTCGAGCAAAACAACCCTAAGCATGCTAGTAAGACACGGGCTCAACCAAAGGAGTGATAGGATTGGAGGTGAGGCAATATCATGGTTCAGGGTATCATGTGATAGGTTCGTACCAGAAACAACTACCACTATGGCTAGCAGAAAAGAACAATGGAAAGTATCGGTAACCAATGTTGAAGGGAACACAGTGGTTCATGTGAGTGATAACTTGCCTGCAAACCCAGTAGCCGGGTACTGAGCTAGATCCTCAGAAGGGGTGTCGTAAAGATCGTCGGTATCAACGTCGTCGTCTATCCGAGAAGAAGCAAACAAACAAGGCAGAAATATAAACAATCATTATCATGGCATAGTGCACAATCAAATATGATGCATGACAAGTTAATGGTTGCATCAAAATAAACTAGGTGACATGGTAACACAATTTAAATGGACTCATATGCAATTGGATTGCATATGGCAAAGGTCCATGGATTAAGTGGAAACAGATGATCTATAATTTAATTAACATGTGAGAGTTTGATTATGATGCATGCATGATGTTAACAACAAGATAACAACAAGAGATGCAAGGGAAAAGGAATAAAACAAGTTTGGAAATTATTTAACAAGTTTGGAAATGTTTGGTTACTTAAACATGTCACACAAGTAAATGTTGTTTTCATCAAGCTAAAGTGTTCAAAACAATTAACAAAATTTATATTTGCAAAGAACATCAAATTTTAGTTGGATTCCATGTTTCAAATATTGAAATTGGAATTAGGATGAATTTATTATGACTTAAACAATATTAAACAAGTTTTAAATGAATTTTAAACAAGCATGAATTTTAATTGAATTTTATTTGCTCAAAACATAAATTCAAACTCACATTTGAAAAGTTCACACTTTGATGGTTTGAAAACATATTTTGCATGTTCAAAAATACTTTATATTGAGCAAGTTATGATTTTATCAAATTTAAATGAATTAAACAAGTATTAAATTATTTAGGCAATTTAAATTATTCAAACCATGAAACAAAATTTATATTTGAAAAGGTTATTCAAAATAGCATTGAAAACATATTTTAGTTGCATTTATTGGATTAAGAATGAATTAGTTATTGAATTTAGAAATTTGCATGTGAATTATTTGAATTCAAATTTGAATTGCATTTTGAAATTTCAAAACAGTACACAAATGGCATAGTTGGATAGACAATTAAATTTAGAGCAATAAACATATATAACTTTTATTTATTGGAGTTATGGATTAAAAGTTATTAAAGTTTAAAGTTTAGGGTTTAAATCTGCCATTTAAAAGAATTAGAATTTCAAAACAGAAACGTTTAAAACGTTTTGCACCGCACTGGACCCTAGCCACTGCCACTGCAGCGTGGGCCTGGGGGCTAGCGTGGCGCGCTGCACGTGCGTGGCAAAGGAGAGGCTGACAGGGGGCCCTCCCTGTCAGCGCTTGGCCGCAAAAATTTGGGATTTTATCCCGGGGATGCGAGGGATCGAACCCGCGATCCCCCACTGCTGCGCGCAAGCCTGAACCAGTGGAGCTGCTCGCGTTTCTTGTCAGGTAACAGCGACGCAAGGAGGATATCGTTCAGATCTGCTTAACTGAACTTAACTGACGCGCAAGAACCTGAATCCTGACAGAGAAAAGAAGATCGCCGGCGGGGGGGGGGGTGGTGGCCGTGCTCGATCTGGTGGTGCTGCTGTGGTGATGGATGGATGCTTGCGTGGTTGCGTTGGATGCGCATGCAACGGAGAGAGAGAGGAGGAGACGGTGTGCTCACCATCGATCGGAGTCGAGGCAGCGGCTCGGTGACGCACGCTGACGGAGACGATGGCGGCGTGGAAGAAGACGACGGCGCGGATCCGGTAGCCCTTCTTGCTCCCTCCGGTGTCCAACGCGTAGAGGAAGAAGAGGTGGAGCGGTTCCAGCACTCAGGTAGGTGCGTGCGTATCCATGGCGTCGACGATGTGCATGGGTTCAGAGAGAGGATGCTACGGTGGTCGACGGTGGGGAAGAACAGAGAGGTGGGAGCTGGACTTGGCGGCGGATCCGATGGGGAACAGAAACCCTAGGCCTAGGGCACGGCGCCAGGGGCCTAGGTGGTACTTATGGAGCCCTAGGGTGGCTCCTGGCCGTCGGAGCGGCCGTACTGTCGCCGTGGCGCTCGGGATGAGCGGCCGTACCTGGGACAGAAGGAGTGCGCGCGCTTCGAAGCGGTATCGGGCCGCGCGGGCTGGCTGCGCGCTGGGTAGCTGCTTAGGTGGGCTGGGCCAGCTGCTAGCTGACGCGCGCGCGCTGCTGTTTCTCCTTTTATTTTATTTTTTGCTTTCTGTTTTTTTGTAGGAATTAGAAAAGGAAGAAAAACATGAGATTTTGGTTAGTGAAAATGTTATAAAAATTTGGTTAAGCTAGTTAGGTTAAAAGAAAACATTAGCCAAGTTTTTTTTTCAGAAAACTTTAAATTTGCTTGATGTTTGTTTGTAATTCAAATTTGGATGCATTTTTTAATTAAGTGATCATTTAATAAAAACAAACTTTGAATAGGGGGACCCTTAAGATTTAAAGTGATTAAAATTAGTTGATTGGCTTGTTAATGTTTATAAGTTCAAAAGTGGTTCTGTTTGATGCATTTGATTTGAAATTGAAGGTGATTTGACTTAATTGATTGAATTAATTGTTTGATTAAAACCAACAAGTTAATGAGTGATCAACATGGGATAAAATGGAACAATTTGGTTGTTTTCATTTGTGATTTTTTTATTCCAAATGTTGTAACAGAGCAAGTATGAAATAACCATTTGAATTTGTTTGAGTTTCATTATGAAAACAAGATAAAACAGATGCAAAACAAATAGTAAACAATGCAAACAGATAATTAAACATGATGACATGATGCAATACTTTAATTAAACATGAAAACAAACATTCTAGGGGTATTTTCATACTTGGGATGTTACAAAACGCCCCCCCTTGAAGGAATCGCGCCCCGAGATTCCTTACTGAGAAGTGAAAAGGTCCGGATACTTCTTGCGAAGATCCTCTTCGGTCTCCCATGTTGCCTCTTTATCGGAATGATGCGACCACTGCACTTTCAAGAACTTGGTGCTCTTGTTGCGAGTCTTACGAACGGTCTCATCGAGAATTTGGATAGGGTGCTCCTCATAAGAGAGATCATCTTGCAGTTCAATGGAATCATGATCAACTGCACGATCTGGATCTTTGAAACACCTCTTGAGCTGTGACACGTGGAACACATCGTGCACCTTGGATAGCTTTTCTGGAAGTTCAAGACGATAGGCATTTTCTGCCCGCCTTGAGAGAATGTTGAAAGGACCAATGTATCTTGGTGCAAGTTTTCCTTTCACACCGAAACGATGAGTGCCTCTGAGGGGAGTTACACGGAGATATGCCTTGTCACCAGGAGCATAGATCATATCCTTGTGCTTGCTGTCATAGTAACTCTTCTGACGAGACTGAGCAATCTTGAGATTGTCACGAATGATACGAACTTTCTCCTCGGCTTCCTTAACAATGTCAGGGCCTAAGAGTGAACGTTCACCAGCTCCAGACCAATTGATTGGACTCCTGCATCTGCGGCCATAGAGTGCTTCAAATGGTGCCATACCTAGGCTTGCCTGGTAGCTGTTGTTGTAGGAAAATTCAGCATATGGAAGGCAATCCTCCCATTTCATGCCAAAGGAGATACCACATGCTCTGAGCATATCCTCGAGAATCTGATTGACTCTTTCGACTTGCCCCTGAGACTGAGGGTGATAAGCTGTGCTGAACAGAAGTTTGGTGCCCAATGCTTCTTGAAAGCTTTTCCAGAAATGAGAAGTGAAGATACTTCCACGGTCTGAGCTTATTTCCAATGGAACACCATGAAGAGGAACAATCTTTGCTGTGTAGAGTTCTGCTAACTGGCTAGCTGAGATAGTTTCCTTGACAGCAAAGAAGTGAGCTACTTTAGTGAGACGATCAATAACAACGAAGATTGCATCGTTGCCCTTCTTGGACTTTGGGAAACCAGTAACGAAGTCCATTTCAATCATGTCCCACTTCCACTCAGGAATTTTCAGAGGTTGGAGTAGACCGGCTGTTTTCTGATGGACTGCCTTAACACGTTGACAAACGTCGCATTCAGAAACGTATTGAGCAATTTCACGTTTCATGCCAGGCCACCAATACAGTGTCTTAAGATCCTGGTACATCTTTGTACTTCCAGGGTGAAGAGAAAGAGGAGTTTCATGAGCCTCCTTGAGAATGATATCTTTGAGACTTTGAACTTGAGGAACTGCAATGCGTCCTTCAAAGAACACAGTTCCTTTATCATCAACTGAGAAGGACTTGAATTTCTCCTTGCCTTCCTTGATGTGCTCAACCATCTTCTTGATTTCAGTATCACGAAGTTGTTCAGAACGAATCTTGTCCTCGAGAGTTGGACTGGCTGTCAAGCTAGCAAGGTAGCCTTGAGGAACAAGAGCAAGGTTCAGCTTCTGGAATTCTTCATGAAGTGGAGGTTGGCTTTCCATGATCATGAGATTATTGCAATAGGACTTGCGACTGAGAGCATCGGCCATAACATTAGCCTTGCCTGGAGTGTAAGAAATGGTGAGATCAAAGTCCTTAATCTTTTCAATCCATCTCCTTTGCCTGAGGTTTAGATCTGGTTGAGTGAAGATGTATTTCAGACTTTTGTGATCGGAAAAGATTTCAGTTTTGTTACCCAACAAGTATTGTCTCCATTTCTTGAGGGCAAACACAACTGCTGCAAGTTCAAGATCATGAGTGGGATAGTTTTGCTCATGTGGGTTCAACTGACGTGAAGCATAAGCCACAACTTGACGTTCTTGCATAAGAACTGCCCCTAAACCTTGGAGAGATGCATCGCAGAATATCTGGAAAGGTTTGGTAGTATCTGGGCCAACCAGAACTGGGGTGGAAGTGAGTTTAGTCTTCAAGAGATTGAAACTCTCATCACACTGTGGAGTCCAAACGAACTTCTTGTCCTTCTTTGTGAGATCAGTGAGAGGTTTAGCAATCTTGGAAAAGTTTTGGACGAAACAACGGCAATAGCTAGCCAAGCCTAGAAAACTTCTGAGTTGTTTCACCGTTCTAGGAGGTTTCCAATCAACAATTGCCTTAACCTTTTCTGGGTCAATGGCTATGCCTTTGGCGGAGATGACATGACCAAGGTAAGCAACTTCTGGAATCCAGAACTCACATTTGGAGAACTTGGCATATAGACGATGCTCGCGAAGTTTCATGAGAGTGAGACGAAGGTGTTCTCCATGCTCTTCCTCAGACTTTGAGTAGACTAGAATGTCATCAAGATATACCACAACGAACTTGTCGAGGTATTCATGGAAGACCGAATTCATGAGTCTTGAGAATTTCGCCGGTGCATTGGTGAGACCAAAGGACATGACGGTGTATTCATATAGACCGTACCGAGTGGTGAAAGCTGTTTTTGGAATATCTTCCTTTCTGATCTTTATTTGATGGTAACCCATCCTCAAGTCCAACTTTGAGAATATTGAGGCTCCAGCAAGTTGATCAAAAAGATCATCGATACGAGGAATTGGGTACTTGTTTTTGATAGTTTTCTCGTTGAGAGGACGATAGTCAACCACGAGTCTTTTTGTTTGATCCTTCTTGGCAACAAACAGAGTTGGGCAACCCCAAGCGGAGGAACTAGGCTAAATGTAACCTTTCTCCATGTACATATCGATTTGCTCCTTCAACAATTTCAGTTCAGGAGGAGCTATCTTGTATGGATGCTTAGAGATTGGAGCAGTACCTGGTTCAATCTCGATCACGAACTCAACTGCTCTGTCCGGAGGCATCCCTGGCAACTCTTCTGGAAAGACGTCAGGGAATTCACAAACCACCGGAACATTTTCAAGCAGAGGTAGAGGTTTAGCATCCAGGGTGTACAGCTGAACAGAACTTGATTCACTTGGAGAATAGACTATCTGGCCGAAAGGGTGGAACAGAGTTATTGACTTCTTAGCACAATCAATCGTAGCTTTATTGGCCTTCAACCAATCCATGCCAAGGATGACATCAATG
This sequence comes from Alopecurus myosuroides, assembly GCA_028641055.1. Classification (NCBI taxonomy): domain Eukaryota; kingdom Viridiplantae; phylum Streptophyta; class Magnoliopsida; order Poales; family Poaceae; genus Alopecurus; species Alopecurus myosuroides. The sequence continues at coordinate 167,650,468 of CM054063.1, forward strand.
TCAGAATTGCCAAGCAGAATGAGGGAAGCAAGGAATATGTGACCTCCAATCAAGATCTGATTCTCGTGACTGATCTTGGAAGTTTGCATAGTTGCTCCAGGGGAGTTTACTACTAGCGGGGAACCCAAACCAACAAAAGGTATCTTAACTGCTGTTGCAAAGATCTTTGACACAAAGGAATGCGATGCTCCGGTATCAAACAACACTTTAGCTGGGTTAGAGTTAACGGGGAATGTACCGAGAACGACGTCAGCAGCTTCCTTAGCTTTGTCGGCCTTGATATGATTCACCCTCGCGGTCCTCCCGACAGGCCTGTTGTTGGAGTTGAAGGCTTTAGCCGGGGGAGCACGAACCATTGCCTGGTTGGTGTTGGGGCGAGGAGGTGGTGGAGGTAGCTGCCTCTGAGTGCACTTATCAGCATAGTGTCCAGTCTGCTTGCATTTGAAGCAAGTGACGACACGAGGTGCATCTGGCCTTGGTTGCCCCATTGAGAACCTCTGAGCCTGCATCTGAGCTGGGTTGGGTGGGCGGGGACCAAAGCCTGGAGAAGCTTGGGCATATGGAGCCCTAGTGACAGCACTGTTTGGCACCCAGATGCGGCGCTTCTGCGGAGGGGTGGTCATGTTGGAGGAGGAACCACCCTCACGCGAGTGCTTGCGGGACTCTTCGAACGCCTTGTGACCATTTTCCTCATTGAGCGCGGTGTTCACGAGCTCCTCGAAGTCCTTGCACTTGACATTTGTGAGAGCGTACTTCAGTTCCGGGTTAAAACCTCGGCAGAACCTTGCCATCTTCTTGGCCTCAGTGGACACCTCGTCACCAGCGTATCGAGCGAGGCGATTGAACTCGGTCTGATAGCTGATAACGTCCAGCTTGCCCTGCTTGAAAGAGCAGGACTCCTCACGCATCCTTTCCATGAGACCATCTGGGATGTGGTGCTTCAGGAAGGCATCCTTGAAACAACCCCAGGTGATAGGATAGCCAGCTCTCATGGTCTGGTAGTTCTCCCACCAAGAAGCTGCCTGACCCTTCAGTAGGTAGGTGGCATACTTGACCTTATCTTCCTCAGCAACATGTGCAATCTCCAGCGTTCTGGCTATGTCACGGATCCAGTCATCAGCATCCAGGGGCTCACGTGTTGCCACGAAAGCTTTCGGGCCCAAGCTGAGGAACTCCTTGATGTTGACCCGTGGAGCATTCTGGTTGTTGTGCTGGTTAGCCTGGATCTGGGCCATCTGAGCCACGACCTGAGTCATCTGAGTCAACAGCTCCGTGAGCGGAGGTGGCTCAGGCGGGGGGTTCCTGGTTGGAGGCATCCTGAACAGAAATGCATTTTAGCACAATAACAGAAAAGGATAGACTTGGTAACCGAAAGATAGATTATTCCGGCGCATGAATAGATAACCAACAGGTACATCATCACATGTTCAAATACATCAGAATATCCAACACACCAATACATGGTTCGAAAGCCAAAGGATAACTAAACATAGCTAGGAACGGATACATCGGTACTCCCATGCTCATCACGCAGGACGGCGGTGAGTAGTACGACGAGAGATACAGTGAGGAGGAATCCCACGGAAGTAGGTAGAACGACGATCCACGTAGAGCGGGACTACTCTGAGAGCAACTCTCGGTGTGGTGAAGTAGAAAGCGTCGTCTCCCTGTGCTCCAAAGCGTGGAATCCCAGTGTAACCAGCTCCGAGGTTGAGGAGTGGACCTCTGATCGGCTCGTAACCTCCAGCATCTGGCAAACTACGTCCCACTGTCTGATGGAAACGTGCAAAGCGCTCATCTCCAACAAAGTCTGTGGTGTACGTAGCCAGACGAGTCAAAGCAAGATAGAGCTGCTCCCTGACTGAGGCCAACTCCTGAGAAAGTGTGGTGGCAACAGCGTCACTGTGTCTCACAAACTGAGCGGTGGTGTGCAGCCTGGTGTTATCATGCTCGTAGACATCCAGGTTGTCGTAGAGGGTGAAGTGAGCTCCCGCTGACGTGATGTAACCACGAGGGATGTGGCGATAGATAGAATCGTCAAACCCCCAGTAGTCAGCACGGAGGACGGTGAGACTCACGTAAGCTGCCTGCTGCACGGCCATATCCACTGTGGAACCTACTGCCTCGTAGCGGTGGACAACGCTCATGCCATCATCTGACAGAATGTAGACGATAGCCCGGTAGTAGGTCTGGTCAAACTCTCGCTGCTGCTCGTAGACCTGGTACTCTGGCGCCCAATGGAACCCCAGATAAGTGACCATGTCTCTCAGCATCTCCGGATAACCGGCAGTGCTCTCGCAATGAGTCATCCGAACCACCTGCGGGTAGAACCTGAGATCCATCTGCAGATGATTTGGGAGGTTTTGATTAGACGCCGGTAGAAGAAAAAGAAGTGGAAAACAAGAACAAGGTTTCAACGGACGAAAGGTTCTTTAAAAGAACAGGATATCGAAGAACCATCGGGAAAACGAGACCAAAAGTCCTGAGGTACTACGGAGAACCCAAAACACGTGAAATCCTAACTTGAAAGTTTAGGTGAGAAGAGAAAACAACGTTGCACTTCCTTACAAGAAAAGGGTGGGTGGGTGGGGAAAGAAGAAAAATGGCAGAATTCCTACTCTCACGTTTCATTTTTCCTATATAGCTACAAAATAGTTTCTAGACTCAACTGCGACCAGTAAAAGGGATCCTACAGGCAGACAGGCTCTGATACCATTTGTCGCACCCGGACTTCTAGAGGATACTCACCGTACGAACTGAACAGTATTTTGATTGGATTACGGGGCTTAACGGCTCCCGCGTCCCCTTACGGGTAGGCCAGCACTTATGTGCGACAACCAACCGCTACTGTTCACCGTCGATGTAAACTATCCCGTAGAAATCAGGACACTACCATTGACGTACTTCATACCATACACACATGGTACGTCAACGGCTTTGAACAAAAAGGATAACACAACATGCCTCTAAGACGCAAAAGATTGAAATAAGTTGCAACATGCCCTCACTAGGGCAGAGAATAGCAAATACAATCATCCAGAGGACACCTGTCCCAACATAACATCATTACAACTCAGCGGAAGCATTCAAAGGGTCTGAGTACAGACAAATCCAAATAGGCTTAAGAAGCCGGGAATGAAAAGAAAACGGAGCCCATCCACGATGTCTCGGATCCTGCCCGGGTCCGCTAACTACTCGTCAGCAGCCTCGTCAAACTCCACGTAGTAGCCGTCACCTGGATCCTCGTAAGCGTAGTCTGCGGAAACCACAGCCCCAAAGGGGTCAGTACATAAACGTACTGGCAAGCAAGACTCACAGTTCACCAAAATGTAACCCGTCAACACCAGGCACAGATGCCTTGGGATCAACGGAAGGAAAGGGGTATAAAAGATGCTGCAACTGGCTGCACTAACCAACTACAGAACATACTACAACTTCCGGTGTAACAGAAAGAGATAAGATAGCGTATCGTAACCAACTATAGCTAACCACCAATCAAACCCATCCTGGATCTCGCCCCTTATCCAAAGAAGCAATCCGAGGATAACTCACATAGTTGAATTAATGATGGATCAATTTGTTGTGTCAATAAGTCTATTACTAGTCAAGTTTACCATTAGTTAGGTGTAAGTTGTTCTGAGTACTTGTTAGCCAGTACTTTCACCAAGTCAACCATAATCGCGGAAAACACGGCTTCTCGAGAAGATTTATCCCTGCAGGGGTGCACCAATTTGGCCGTACACGTAAGAATAACCCGCCATATGGGAAGGCCTTTCCCACCAAGCGGGGCACTCAACACAACTCAACTCTTCTTCGCATCAAGCCCAAAGCACCACGTGTTGTGCGTGCGCGGCTAATCGAGCCCCCCGAAGAAAAGGAGGACCCTCATAGCACTGGAAGACCACGCCGCCCTAAATGCCGACTACAAAAGTTCCACCCTGGCCTCGGGTTCGTACCTGCATATGCGTGCATCAAATGGAAAGCCCGAACTAAGTGTGGAGATTTGGACGAGATGCGAATCGAATCAAATTGAGGGGGGCGCCCATACACGCTTCCCACATGCGGATAGTGCGCTCATCATGGATCAGTAGACAAGACCCTTTTCCTATTAGGGTCGACACTAGCAGGCCTCAAAACCACGCCGGGCCTCCTGCCGGTGCCTTATCAGCAAGTTATTATTACCCAAGAGTAACAGGTTGTTGATTAACATCGAGCCCCAGAATATAACAGATATATGATAACAGAAAGTAACGGGTAACAGACTCGAGCAAAACAACCCTAAGCATGCTAGTAAGACACGGGCTCAACCAAAGGGGTGATAGGATTGGAGGTGAGGCAATATCATGGTTCAGGGTATCATGTGATAGGTTCGTACCAGAAACAACTACCACTATGGCTAGCAGAAAAGAACAATGGAAAGTATCGGTAACCAATGTTGAAGGGAACACAGTGGTTCATGTGAGTGATAACTTGCCTGCAAACCCAGTAGCCGGGTACTGAGCTAGATCCTCAGAAGGGGTGTCGTAAAGATCGTCGGTATCAATGTCGTCGTCTATCCGAGAAGAAGCAAACAAACAAGGCAGAAATATAAACAATCATTATCATGGCATAGTGCACAATCAAATATGATGCATGACAAGTTAATGGTTGCATCAAAATAAACTAGGTGACATGGTAACACAATTTAAATGGACTCATATGCAATTGGATTGCATATGGCAAAGGTCCATGGATTAAGTGGAAACAGATGATCTATAATTTAATTAACATGTGAGAGTTTGATTATGATGCATGCATGATGTTAACAACAAGATAACAACAAGAGATGCAAGGGAAAAGGAATAAAACAAGTTTGGAAATTATTTAACAAGTTTGGAAATGTTTGGTTACTTAAACATGTCACACAAGTAAATGTTGTTTTCATCAAGCTAAAGTGTTCAAAACAATTAACAAAATTTATATTTGCAAAGAACATCAAATTTTAGTTGGATTCCATGTTTCAAATATTGAAATTGGAATTAGGATGAATTTATTATGACTTAAACAATATTAAACAAGTTTTAAATGAATTTTAAACAAGCATGAATTTTAATTGAATTTTATTTGCTCAAAACATAAATTCAAACTCACATTTGAAAAGTTCACACTTTGATGGTTTGAAAACATATTTTGCATGTTCAAAAATACTTTATATTGAGCAAGTTATGATTTTATCAAATTTAAATGAATTAAACAAGTATTAAATTATTTAGGCAATTTAAATTATTCAAACCATGAAACAAAATTTATATTTGAAAAGGTTATTCAAAATAGCATGGAAAACATATTTTAGTTGCATTTATTGGATTAAGAATGAATTAGTTATTGAATTTAGAAATTTGCATGTGAATTATTTGAATTCAAATTTGAATTGCATTTTGAAATTTCAAAACAGTACACAAATGGCATAGTTGGATAGACAATTAAATTTAGAGCAATAAACATATATAACTTTTATTTATTGGAGTTATGGATTAAAAGTTATTAAAGTTTAAAGTTTAGGGTTTAAATCTGCCATTTAAAAGAATTAGAATTTCAAAACAGAAACGTTTAAAACGTTTTGCACCGCACTGGACCCTAGCCACTGCCACTGCAGCGTGGGCCTGGGTGCCAGCTTGGCGCGCTGCGCGTGCGTGGCAAAGGAGAGGCTGACAGGGGGCCCTCCCTGTCAGCGCTTGGCCGCAAAAATTTGGGATTTTATCCCGGGGATGCGAGGGATCGAACCCGCGATCCCCCACTGCTGCGCGCAAGCCTGAACCAGTGGAGCTGCTCGCGTTTCTTGTCAGGTAACAGCGACGCAAGGAGGATATCGTTCAGATCTGCTTAACTGAACTTAACTGACGCGCAAGAACCTGAACCCTGACAGAGAATCGAAGATCGCCGGCGGGGGGGTGGTGGCCGTGCTCGATCTGGTGGTGCTGCTGTGGTGATGGATGGATGCTTGCGTGGTTGCGTTGGATGCGCATGCAACGGAGAGAGAGAGAGGAGGAGACGGTGTGCTCACCACCGATCGGAGTCGAGGCAGCGGCTCGGTGACGCACGCTGACGGAGACGACGGCGGCGTGGAAGAAGACGACGACGCGGATCCGGTAGCCCTTCTTGCTCCCTCCGGTGACCAACGCGTAGAGGAAGAAGAGGTGGAGCGGTTCCAGCACTCAGGTAGGTGTGTGCGTGTCCATGGCGTCGACGATGTGCACGGGTTCAGAGAGAGGATGCTACGGTGGTCGACGGTGGGGAAGAACAGAGAGGTGGGAGCTGGACTTGGCGGCGGATCCGATGGGAAACAGAAACCCTAGGCCTAGGGCACGGCGCCAGGGGCGTAGGTGGTACTTATGGAGCCCTAGGGTGGCTCCCGGCCGTCGGAGCGGCCGTACTGTCGCCGTGGCGCTCGGGATGAGCGGCCGTACCTGGGACAGAAGGAGTGCGCGCGCTTCGAAGCGGTATCGGGCCGCGCGGGCTGGCTGCGCGCTGGGTAGCTGCTTAGGTGGGCTGGGCCAGCTGCTAGCTGACGCGCGCGCGCTGCTGTTTCTCCTTTTTTTTTGCTTTCTGTTTTTTTTTGTAGGAATTAGAAAAGGAAGAAAAACATGAGATTTTGGTTAGTGAAAATGTTATAAAAATTTGGTTAAGCTAGTTAGGTTAAAAGAAAACATTAGCCAAGTTTTGTTTTCAGAAAACTTTAAATTTGCTTGATGTTTGTTTGTAATTCAAATTTGGATGCATTTTTTAATTAAGTGATCATTTAATAAAAACAAACTTTGAATAGGGGGACCCTTAAGATTTAAAGTGATTAAAATTAGTTGATTGGCTTGTTAATGTTTATAAGTTCAAAAGTGGTTCTGTTTGATGCATTTGATTTGAAATTGAAGGTGATTTGACTTAATTGATTGAATTAATTGTTTGATTAAAACCAACAAGTTAATGAGTGATCAACATGGGATAAAATGGAACAATTTGGTTGTTTTCATTTGTGATTTTTTTATTCCAAATGTTGTAACAGAGCAAGTATGAAATAACCATTTGAATTTGTTTGAGTTTCATTATGAAAACAAGATAAAACAGATGCAAAACAAATAGTAAACAATGCAAACAGATAATTAAACATGATGACATGATGCAATACTTTAATTAAACATGAAAACAAACATTCTAGGGGTATTTTCATACTTGGGATGTTACAATTCAGTATGTATAACTTCCCGGATAAAATCTGCTGCCAAAAGCCGGATAATCTCCTTATCGATGGCCTTCCGTCTTCTTCCGTCAAATCGACGGAGACCTTGTTTGACGGGTTTGGATCCTGGAATCACCTTAAGTTGATGCTCAGCAAGTTTCCTGGGTACGCCTGGCATGTCCGCAGGACACCATGCGAAAATGTCCCAGTTCTCACGGAGGAACTTGATGAGCTCGCTTTCCTATTTGTCGGTCATCCCAGTTCCTACTACGACAAACTTTGTCGGATCTTTAGGATCTATGATTACCTGTCTTGTGTTCTCGGAAGCTTTGAAGCTATCTGCTGGCTTTCGGCTTTCTTTTCCTGCCGGCATTTCTGTCGGCGATACTTCTTTCGCCAGCTCTTTCAATTCTTCCTTTGCTATCACTTTTTCTGCGCAAAGGGCGTTTTCTTTCTCCAGCTCGTTTGCCAATTTGAAGTCTCCCGTTATGGTGATTACTCCTCCTTTTGGCCCTGGTATCTTCAGCTTGTTATAGATATAACATGGTCTTGCCATAAATTTGGCGAAAGCTGGGCGTCCGAGTATTGCGTGATACACGCTTTCGAATGGCACAACCTCGAAGGATACTTTTTCCTGACGGAAGTGATCTTTGTCTGTGAAGGTTACATCTAGGGAAATTTCTCCTAGGGATCGTGCTTGTCTGCCAGGGAATATGCCGTGAAAACGTATGTTGCTGTGATTGAGTTGGGTCTCCGAGATTCGCAGATGCTTCAGTGTATCCAGGTACATTATGTTAATGCTGGATCCTCCATCCATCAGCACTCTTTTTAGCCTAGTGTTTTGAACAATAGGACTTACAATCAGAGCTTGCGTGCCGGGTTCAGGGATATTTCTGGGATGATCAGGCTGATCCCAGGTAATTGGTGTATTTGAGTACTTCAAGAATTTGGGGGTTGCAGGGACAACCGCGTTTATTTCTCGAAGCGTTCTCTTTGCCACCTTTGCTGAGGGAGTTTCTAGGAAAGATAGGTTGCATTCTCCATCAACTCTCGGAAACTTAGGCTCGCCTTTTCGCTGCTGTTCCTGGATTTTTTTCGTCAGTGTCCGTTTCACTGTCTTCTTTTTCAGCTTCTGGCTTTTGCTTGGAGAATTTCCTCTTGGAGTTCTTCCCTTTGTTTCCGGATCCTGCACTGCCTTTCATATGCTTGTTCAAGCGGCATTGTGCGTTAGTATGGGTGGGTTTCCCAAATTGCGAGTGGCGGACACAGTTTTCCGACTTTATTTTTTCACACTCTTCTTTGGTGTAATTTATCGGCTCTGTGCTTCGTCCTTTCCACTTGTTCCCATTTTCTCTTCCAAAGGCTATGTTAACTTCTTTGGGCTTTTGCGTTGCTTTGGGAATTGCTTTTTTCTCAGTGCGAGGGGTCTTTTTGGCTTGGATCAAAGTGTCGATATTGCCGCCTCTCGCTCTGATGTCGTCTTCGGCCGCTGCATGCTCATTGGCGGTTGTAAGCATAGATCTGAGATCTTTGTGCTTTTTGGAACCGATCATGAACGGTAGGAGTCCGGGTTTTAAGCTATTGACGAAAGCATGCATTGTTTGAACGTCAGTTACTCCAGAGCAACTATTCTTCATTGCCGTCCATCTTGAGATGAAATCCACGTATGGTTCGTCCTTAAACTAGGTGCAGCGGTTTAGCTGGTTGATTCTATTTGGTCGCTTGTAAGTTCCCCGGAAATGCTGAGTAAATACTCTAGCCATATCATCTCAGCTATCCACAGTCCTTGATGGTAATCCATTGATCCAATCTCTGGCTCCATCCAGTAACATTAGGGGGAGGAATTTTACTGCCTCCAAATCTCTCCCATTGTTGATCTGAACGACCGTATAGTAGTCTGAGAGCTAGGTATCCGGGTTTGTGCTGCCGGTGTATTTTTGTTATGTTCGACCAACTTTGGCAAAGCTAGAATGCAGAGTTATTCTTCGGATCCTGTCAGTGAAACACTTGGGTCCAAAGTATAAATCGTCTCTTTCCGCTCTATCTATGCGTGCGGAGTATCTGCCGGCTGAATGGACAGAAGGGGATCTACTCCTTTCTTTTCCATTGTGGCGCGGACGCGCTTTTCCGGGATTGTCTCTATTTGCCCCGTGACCTTGTCCTTTGGAATAAGGTGGAGTTCTACTCCTGTACCTTTCCTTATTCCTGGGGGGCGTCCGGGATCTCTCGCGTCTGTGAGGTATATCCTGTCTTCCCACATTTTCTGCAGGGCGTCTCGGAGGCGGCATTAATTTTCCGTCCTTCTGTTTTTTCTCTTACCGATCGCGAGGATTAATTCCATCTTTCGGGAGATGGGATCCGGTTCTGGATGCTTCATCCCTATTGTCGGGTTTTTTCTTGTCCTTTCTCGGATCTGATTTCTTCTCTTTCGAATTGTTCGAGTCCCCAGGTTCTTCAGGTCCAGGTGCTCCAGCGGCGCATGTAGGTGTCTTACATAGGGCAGAGTCGTCATGCAACTTCCCTGATCGCTCTTGCCCCCGCTGTTGCTGTTGCAATGCTTTTCCTAAGAAAGCATACACCCCTTGAAGTTTTTCACCATTGGAGTACATATCGTTTTTGAGAATGGCGAATGCCGCTTTCGCGTTTTCTGCTGCGGTTTTGTATATTGGCTCGCCTCTGGCATCTTTGCCGTTTACCCGCTTTTGCCAAGATGGGTTGTGGAACCTTTCTTTTGGCGGCAGTACTTCCAGTTTTGCAATTCCGGGTAACCGCGTAGGTTTAATGCCAGATCTATTCTTTCTCTCATATTCCTCGATTTCTTCCCGCATGAGCTTGATGTCAGCCTGGGTTTCTTGGAGGTGTTCTCGAGTTCGAAATAGATGTTGTTGTTGCCTTTGGAGAGCTTGTCACCGGGCTTCCAGCACTTCAGGGGGCTCATGTGGTCCCACTGGTGTTTGGAGTAATTCGTGCTCGTCCTGTTCTGTCATTGGCGGAACAAGGATTTCCTTTGTTTTCTTCTCCGCGGGTTTTACTCCGCTTGCGTCTCCTACTTCCGGGCTTTCATTGGCTGGATCGGCCAACTTCTTCTTCCGGAGCTTATACTGGAGATTTTTAGCAGCTTTGTGTTTCTTCTTGGAAGAGGGAGGTTTCCTGCAGGGTTCTTCCTCTGTCAATTCTTTGACGTCGGGGAATTTTGGAGAAGTTTCTCCTTCTTCTCTCTCTTCCTCTGGCGGAGGCGTTCTAGGGCTTTCCTGGCTGTCGACATCCGTGTTTTCAGCCGGTTTTGCCATCAGCACTTCGTGGAATCCCCCTTGGAAGGATTTGACCTTTCTTTCGAAAGCGTCTTCGTCTTCGTCTTCCGTATCGAAGTGATCCGATCCGGGTTCCGACTCTAATCTTGCCTCGATGGCGGCTAATACAAAGTCAGCTTCTGAGTGCGTCGTGATGTCGGCGGATGTCGAATCTTCCACCTCTTTTGTGGGAGTGTTGTTTTCTCCCACTTGCACGGGATTGCTTTCATCCGTGTTTTTGGCGATCTCGGACTGCACCATGCCGATAAAGTGCGATTTAGCAGTATATCGACGATCTGAGCAAAATCCCGCATCATAGTCGTCTTCGACTGGGTATAGGGCGGGTGGGATAAATTTGCTCCCACCATAGAATCCCATTGCTTCTGCAGTTAATCCGATAAAGATGTTCGCAGATCCAATCGGTAAAACGCAGGCACTTACCAGGTGATTTCGCGCCGGCATGTACGATCCGTTGTCGAGGAAGCGCCCGACCTCGTTGTCGAATTCCAGGCTTCCGACAGTTATTGCACTGCCGATTCCGCCGAGTGTCCCCGGTCGAAACATAACGCCTGCCGTCGCTGGCCCCATGGTGGGCGCCAACTGTCGAGACATCGTAGTAGATTTCATAGACGGGGGTGCCATGAGACTACCGATAGAGACGTGGGGGGACGTGATTGTACGATGATCAAGGACACAGGGTTTTACCCAGGTTCGGTACGACGCAGTAATGCGGCATTCCTACTCCTGCAATGTCACTATTCAGGACAAAAGCCTGGGAATACAGAGTACAATGTGAGGTTCTATTAGCTGCTCGTCAAGGATCAACCTCTCGGCGATTTAGCCTTTAGCTTCTTGTCTATCTATCTTATCTCCCGTCCGGCTTTATATAATAGCCGGGTTAGGGCATACAGAGAAGGAAACCTAGAAGACTACGGTATGTGTTAACTTGGAAAGTAAGGAATCCGCCTTCTGCTCCAAGCCGTATCACGTGGGCCGTGATCCGGGGACTTCTAGAATCCGGCTTCCGTGCGTCAGCTTACTGGGCCGCCCAATGGACCATAGCCCACTACCATTTAGGCCACCCTGGTAATCCGGCACTTTAGACTACCATCTGATATACCCCTAGTTGGTATATATCCGACACTAAGTACTCTGAAGCAATTGCATCTCTCAGAGACCCAGCTCAAGCACATTAATATACGTTTTCACGGCATCGTTCCCGGCAGGATAGCACATTCCCTAGGAGAAATTTCCCTAGAAGTAACCTTCAGAAAGGCGGAACACTTTCGCCAGGAGATGATTTCATTTGAAGTAGTACCGTTCGAAAGTGTGTGTAATGAAATACTCGAACATGCGGCCTTCGCCAAATTCATGGAAAGGTCGTGCTACATCTACAACAAGCTTAAGATGCCAGGGCCAAAAGGCAGAGTAATCACCATCGCATGAGATTTCAAACTGGCAAACGAGCTGGAGAAAGGAAACAAACTTTGCGCAGAACAGGTGATACAAAAAGAAGATCTAAAGGAGCTGGCTAAAGAAGTATCGCCGATAGAAATGCCGACAGGAAAAGAAAGTCGGTAGCCGGCAGACAGTTTCAAACCGTTTGAGAATACAAAACAGATCATACTGGATCCTAAAGACCCGACAAAATTTGTCGTGGTAGAAACAGAAATGACTGACAAATAGGAAAGCGCGTGATGGTGCAGATCTTGTACTCGTTGGGAAACCCCAAGAGGAAGGTATGATGAGCACAACAGCCGTTTTCCCTTAGAAAGAAACCAAGGTTTAATCGGCCAGTAGGAGGAAGGAGTACCTTCAGAAGGTTGATGCAGCTGAGGTGGCAGGGACCACTACCGGTTCAGCAACAACGTGGAACCTACACAACACAAACAATTCACTTTTCCCGAACGAAGCAGTGAGGTTGTCAATCTCACCGGTTTTGCTGAACACAAAAAGGTTAATCACATGGTGTGGAAAACAGTAGGAGAACGGTATGAAAGCAGTAGCAACAGTATATGTATTATCAGAATGAGAAAATGGAATAGGGTCCACAGTTCACTAGTGGTGTCTCTCCGTGAAAGATAAACAACATGTGTGGTGAACAAATTATAGCTAGGCAATTGACAGAAATGAAGGCTGCACCGTAGTGCATATGCAAGACATAAAGATTACTATGTGATTCATGCCGGCATTACAACAAAATACATAGACCGTCATCCAATTGCATCTATGACTAATAATCCACCCTCCGAATATCATCCGAATAAACGTTGGGTATTAAGTTGCAAGCAACATATTATCGCAGTAAGCAAAGTGTGCAATGTAAACAATGTAAACTAAGTAAACACTGTTGTTTTATCCCTAATGGCAACAGCACATCCTCCATCCGTCACGTTTCTGTCACTCGAGCTCAGATGCAAAGGAGGCATGAACCCAGTATCGAGCATAAATACTCCCTCTTGGAGTTACTAGCATATACTTGGCCAGAACATCTACTAATAACGGAGAGCATGCAACATCATAAATAATATAAGCATGAAAGATAACATGATAGATTGATAATCTGAAGACATAGCATTCAACATTCATCAGATCTCAGCAAACGCAACATGTAGCATTACATAAAGATGATCTCGATCATGTAGGACAACTCACGAGATCTAAACATGAGGTACAAAGTGGAGAAGACAACCATCTAGCTACTGCTGTGGACCCGTAGTCCAAGGATGAACTACTCGCGCATCACTTCGGAGGAGGGCATGGTGGTGTAGACCCCTTCGATGATGAATTTCCCTCCCGGCAGGGTGCCGGGGAGAGCTCCAGAACCCTCCCGATCTCAGGATGACGATGATGGCGTCCTTGGGTGTTTCTCGGGAAAAGTGGTATATCTTTAGCGTTCACATATCGGGGGGATTATATAGGCGAAAGGGCAATGGCGGTGGACCCCTGGGGGGCCCAGACCACCCCCAAGCGCGGCCGGGGGGCGCCACCCTATGGTGTGGCCCCCCTGTGGCCCCCCTACGGGCCTCTTCGGGACTCCGTGGAACATTCGAGAATTCTAAGACTTTCGGGCTTCGAATTTTCCAATACCGATAATATTTCCATAGCAACCTTTCTGAAACTAAAAACAGCAGAAAATAGGGAACTGGCTCTGTGGCATCTTGTCAATAGGTTAGTCCAGAAAATCGATAAAAATGACATAAAGTGTATAGCAAAAATGTAGGAAACAACATGAAACATCAGAAATTAAGGATACGTTTATGACGTATCAACATCCCCAAGCTTAGTCCCTACTCGTCCTCGAGTAGGTAAACGATAAAAAACACATAATTTTGAGGTGACATGCTACCAACATAAACTTGATCATCCATAATGTAAAAGAAATTGTAAGCTGAGATCATAGAACTTGAACACAAGCATGATAACTAAAATTTTAACAATAAAGCATATCAATCACCTTGCATCATGAGAAGTGACATAAATAAAAGATCATGAATAACAATGCATCAAAAGATATACGTTTGTTTCAAGCATAGAGATAACATGGAAAGTGATATTTCGCTAGTCCTTAAGAGTCGGGCAAAACATAAATGCCAGGAGGCCTTCAAAGTTCATGAGGAAGACTAGTACAAATAATTAGAGAAAAAACAATAACACATCATGAATCAATTAATAATGTTTCTGGGACAAATGCACATTAAACTCACAATGGCAACTATGCTCTCTCAACTGTGCATAAAGTTAGAAGATGGAGACTCAACATAAAAGTAAAAGAAAGGCCCTTTGCAGAGGGAAACATGGATCACTCATGTTGTCGTGGTGGTATCACGGCAGATGCCATGGGATGGCTAAAGTTGGGGCCGATGGACGCTGGAGGTGCTCGGAGAGGGATCACACGGCGAGTAGCCGCGTGTGGTAGATCACAAACACTGCAAACAACACGATATTACCCAGGTTCAGGGCCCTCGTGTGGAGGTAACACCCCTACTCCTGCCTCTCTCTTTATATGGTGTTTACTTAGTAGCCACAATACAGTTCAGGCCTTCAGCCGAGTAGCCACTCTACGCTCTAGTTCTCTCTGTGAGTAGTGAAGCAATCCAGAGTGTCAACCCTCGCACAGGAGGAGCCAGGGCACCTTATATACTGGTGCCCAGCCGGATAGAATAATACTAAAAGGTACAGCTCGATGGAACAGGAGCACTGCAGAACCGCGCACGCCTCCGGGTTCCCGCTGACGCTTGCCCTGTAAGTCGTTGCACCGTTCGGAGATGGGACCTGTCCACCCTTGTCAGTGAGATAGGGTAGGCCCCTAGCCCTGTCCTGTCCCCTCTGTCAGTGACAGGACTAGACAGGCGCCTACCGCACTGTAGCCACGCTGGAGCGCAGATAATCACGCACTCCGTAAGTTGAACCGCACGCCGTACGGACGCAGGATACGCGGGATCCTTTGTCAGAACGGCTCCATTGACTTCTGGCCCGAGTAGGAATCCACTCCCTCTACTCGGACTACTTCCTCTACTCGGAAGAATACAACTTCCTTGATTCTTCCTCCTGGCCATTGGTGGGTACGACCGGTTAGCAGTCTACCGGGTAGCAAGTACCGGGTAGCCAGCCTACTTAGTCAAAACAGCCTCTTTGCTCTTGCCTTTAGCACTGGCCTTACCCCTACTCGGGGGTAACCCCCCGACATTAGTCCCCGAAGCTGGTAGAGTCCTGCGAACTTGTTCACTGGGCCCTGCCAGCTTAAGAACAAACCTTGTCTTCGTACTGTAAGAAGCCGAGTTGCATCTCCGAGTAGCCTTTCATTCTTGCTTGAATCTCTTCTTCTCCGAGTAGCGCTTTCTTTCTTCTCTGATGCCGAGTAAAAGGACTTAGCGAAATCTCGAAACACAAACCCGCTTCAACGGTGCGAATCCGCCTCCGCGTATCGCTACGGGGCACGTGTCATGCCACCGTACCCCCGACGCCTCGGTGCCTGGGACGCTGCAGGCCACGCGCCAATAACTGCACCTCGGGCCCACCAGCCTGTAAAGTCACTTCAACCGCACTAAATCGCCCACGATCTCGACGTGGGATTAACTGCGCCCGTTACGCGCGCAATATGCGCTGTGTGCGTTTCTAACCGGCGTGCAACCCACGCCGCACGATCTCTGTGCACGATTGATCCCACTTACTCTGCTGGTAACGGAAACTCGAGGGGAGAGATAAATACCCCATCGATGCCCTCTTCTTCTCTTTCCTGCTCACTTCAATCCCCTGCCTCTTCGTCTCTCCGCCGCCGCCGAGCGCTCCGCCACCGCAACCAGTTGCTGCGCCGCCGCTCCCCGCGCCGCGAGAGAGATCCCAAGAGAAAACTCCTCCAATCAATCCGCCACTCCAATCTCACGCCTTTCCGCCTCCATGGCTCGCGGAGAAGATGACGCTGCCGCCCGCGCCGGATGGGAGGGTTCCGATGTCACGGCGGAGGACTGCCAGTGGCTAGTCAACACCCGCCGTGTCCCTCCCGGCGTGAGGTGCAGGCAGCCGGATAACGAGATTATCCCCACGCCGGAGAAGGACGAGTTCGTCATCTTCCTCGCGCACTTCAAGCGCGGATTCGGCCTCCCCATCTCCGACTTCTTCTCCGGGTTTCTCAAGAACTTCGGACTCCAGCCTCATCACCTTCCCCCCAACGCCATGGTGATGCTCGCCTTCCACGCGGTGGTCTGCGAGGCTTTTCTCGGCGTGTACCCAACTATCCATAGTTGGGCGCGCTACTTCTTCTTCCGGAAGCAAAGCATCCCCAACCCGGGACACACGGAGAGCGCCCGCTCGATGACGCAGACGGGGTGCGCCATGATGCTGCAGCGCACCACCGGTAGCCACCTGCGCGTCAAGGGATTGGAGACTGTGCGCAAGTGGCAGCACAACTTTCTCTATGTCCAGAACGTTGCCACAGAAGAAGGGAAGCCAATCCAGGACCGGATAGGGCTCCCTAAGTGGAAGAATGCGAGGCCAACCCAGCAGAACTGGGGTTACAACCCGAAGAACAAGATCGAAGATATTGTTCAAATCGAGGCGCGCCTCGCCGAGTTGAAGGAAGAGGGATTCCGCCGCGATGATCCCCTCGCGTGCTGGATCTCGTGCCGAGTGCTCCCGCTCCAGCGTCGCTCCCACAAGATGTGCTACATGGGAGGAAGCCGGGACTGCACGAGGACCACCACCTTTGAGCTGAGCACTGCTGACGTAGCCATCTGGGCGAGATCCATCGCGCAGACGACGCTCTCCGACACCTGGCAGTACGGCTTCGTGCCGTACAGTCGCCTTAAGCGAATCGAACAGGTTAGTCTTCTGTGCTTTATCTCTGCACTCTGATACCGAGTATGTGGCTTTCCAGCTTAGTATGCTTAATCTTTACATGCTGCACCGAGTAGAACACTACAAACATCCTGTTGGCTTCATGTGCTTTGTATTTGCACGCCGTGTCGAGTAGAAAACCTTAGCAGAATATGCTTTGTGTTTGCATGCTAAGCCGAGTAGAACTCCTTAGGCTTATATGCTTTGTATTTGCATGCCATGCCGGGTAGGATCTCTTAGCCTTAAATGCTTTGTGTTTGCATGCCATGCCGGGTAGAACTCCTTAGGCTTATATGCTTTGTATTTGCATGCCATGCCGGGTAGAACTCCTTAGCCTTAAATGCTTTGTGTTTGCATGCTACACCGGGTAGAACTCCTTAGGCTTATATGCTTTGTATTTGCATGCCATGCCGGGTAGAACTCCTTAGTTTAGAACTCAACTTACTCATGCCATCTATTTGCCTTTCCAGCACATCGATCGCCAGGCAGAGGAGGATGTCGAGGTCTATGAGGGCAATTGGTCAGACGACCGAGAAGAGGATGACGAGACCGCCTACGACACCCAGGACACCCTCTGCATCCCTCACGCTCACTAGCCCGGTAAGCACCAAGTTGACGCGTCTATCCGGGACTGGTCCGAGGATACGAAGGTGACCAAGTTCGCCTCTCTGACCACATTCCTCCCATTTCATGCCAAAGGAGAGACCACATGCTCTGAGCATATCCTCGAGAATCTGATTGACTCTTTCGACATGCCCTTGAGACTGAGGATGGTAAGCTGTGCTGAACAGAAGTTTGGTACCCAATGCTTCTTGAAAGCTTTTCCAGAAATGAGAAGTGAATATGCTTCCACGGTCTGAGTTTATTTCCAATGGAACACCATGAAGAGGAACAATCTTTGCTGTGTAGAGCTCTGCTAACTGGCTAGCTGAGATTGTTTCTTTGACAACAAAGAAGTGAGCTACTTTAGTGAGACGATCAATGACAACGAAGATTGCATCGTTGCCCTTCTTGGACTTTGGAAAGCCAGTTACGAAGTCCATTTCAATCATGTCCCACTTCCACTCAGGGATTCTCAGAGGTTGGAGAAGACATGTTGTTTTCTGATGAACTGCCTTAACACGTTGACAAACGTCGCATTCAGAAACGTATTGAGCAATTTCACGTTTCACGCTAGGCCACCAATACAGTGTCTTGAGATCCTGGTACATCTTTGTACTACCAGGGTGTATGGAGAGAGGAGTTTCATGAGCCTCCTTGAGAATGACATCTTTGAGACTTTGAACTTGAGGAACTGCAATGCGTCCTTCGAAGAACACAGTTCCCTTGTCATCAATTGAGAAGGACTTAAATTTCTCCTTGCCTTCTTTGATGTGTTCTACCATCTTCTTGATTTCAGCATCACGAAGTTGTTCAGAATGAATCTTGTCCTCGAGAGTTGGACTGGCTGTCAAGTTTGCAAGATAGCCTTCAGGAACAAGACCAAGGTTCAGCTTCTGGAATTCTTCATGAAGAGGAGGTTGGCTTTCCATGATCATGAGATTATTGCAATACGACTTGCGACTGAGAGCATCGGCCATAACATTAGCCTTGCCTGGAGTGTAAGAAATGGTAAGCTCAAAGTCTTTAATCTTTTCAATCCATCTCCTTTGCCTGAGGTTTAGATCTGGTTGAGTGAAGATATACTTCAGACTCTTATGATCGGAAAAGATTTCAGTGCGATTACCCAACAAGTATTGTCTCCATTTCTTGAGGGCAAACACAACTGCTGCAAGTTCAAGGTCATGAGTGGGATAATTGAGCTCATGTGTGTTCAACTGACGTGAAGCATAAGCCACAACTTGACGTTCTTGCATAAGAACTGCACCTAGACCTTGGAGAGAAGCATCACAGAATATCTGGAAAGGTTTGGAAGGATCTGGGCCAACCAGAACTGGTGTAGAAGTGAGTTTAGTCTTCAGGAGATTGAAACTTTCATCACATTGTGGAGACCAAACGAACTTCTTGTCCTTCTTTGTGAGATCAGTGAGAGGTTTGGCAATCTTGGAGAAGTTTTGGACGAAACGACGGCAATAGCTAGCCAAGCCAAGAAAACTTCTTACTTGCTTCACCGTCTTTGGAGGTTTCCAATCAACAATTGCTTTAACCTTTTCTGGATCAATGGCTATGCCCTTGGCAGAGATGACGTGACCAAGGTAAGCAACTTCTGAAATCCAGAACTCACATTTGGAGAATTTGGCATAGAGACGATGCTCGCGAAGCTTCATGAGAATGAGACGAAGATGTTCTTCATGCTCTTCCTCGGATTTTGAGTAGACAAGAATGTCATCAAGATATACCACAACGAACTTGTCGAGGTATTCGTGGAAGACAGAATTCATGAGTCGAGAGAATGTCGCTGGTGCATTGGTGAGACCAAAGGACATGACGGTGAATTCGTATAGACCGTAGCGAGTGGTGAAAGCTGTCTTTGGAATATCCTCTTTTCTGATCTTTATTTGATGGTAACCCATTCTCAAGTCCAACTTTGAGAATATTGAGGCTCCAGCAAGTTGATCAAAAAGATCATCAATACGAGGAATTGGATACTTGTTTTTGATGGTTTTCTCGTTAAGAGGACGATAGTCAACAACGAGTCTCTTTGTGTGATCCCTCTTTGCAACGAACAGAGTTGGGCAACCCCAAGCCGAGGAACTAGGTTGAATGTAACCTTTTTCCATGTACATATCAATTTGTTCCTTCAACAACTTCAGCTCGGGAGTTCCTATCTTGTAGGGATTGTGACGCCCCGACATCGGGCACTATGCAGATTTCAGCATTCCCGCCAAAATTCACATAATAACCGATTCCAGGTTGCCACTTGTGATAACATTACAACAGTTCACGAATATTCCGCAACAACAACAGAAAAGATATATACAAGAGGACTCAAACGAGCCAAGGATACAACTGATACAATACAAAGATCCAAATAACAGCGGAAGAAACAACATAGCGTCCGGCTACGGACAAGATACAAATTGGACTAAGAGTCCTGAAGATAACCGAGAGCGTCCAATCCCTGCCCAGGCCAAGCCGGAGGGATTCCCAAGCTAACGTCGTCAGACTTCAAACCTGTTGACTGCAATGTTGAATATGCAGCCACGAAAAAGATTCGTGGGTCAGTACGGTTAAGTACTGGCAAGTGGATAAACCATACTCACAAGATACCGGCGTAGCCAGTCATCACAAGATACAAATACTTTGGGTTCAACGGAAAAGAAGGGATTATTGCAAATAAGCGGCAGCGGGCTGCATTAACCAACTACAGAGACCCACTACAACATCCGGCTAAAAGAGGGGGATAAGATAGCGTATCGTAACCAAGTACAACTACTCACCAAACAATACCCATCCAATGTCACCCCCTACTAAGGAAGCAACCCAAGGATAACTCACACTGTTGGATTAAGGATGGATCAAGTTATTGTGTCAATAAGACTATTACTAGTCAAAATTAGCATTAGTTAGGTGTAAGTTGTTCTCAGTACTTGTTAGCCAGTACTTTCACCAAGTCAACCATAACCGCGGAAAACATGGCTTCTCGAGAAGATTTAACCCTGCAGGGACGCACCAATTTGGCCGTACACGTAAGAATAACCCGCCAGACGGGGGATCAACCCACCAAGCGAGGTACTCAACACAACCCAACTCTGCTTCGCATCAAGCCCAAAGAACCACGTGCTGTGCGTGCGCGGCTAATCGAGCCCCCACGAAGAAAAGGGGGACCCTCATAGCACTGGAAGACCACGCCGCCCTAAATGCCGACTACAAAAGTTCCACCCTGGCCTCGGGCTCGCACCTGCATATGCATGCATCAAATGGAAAGCCCGAACTAAGTGTGGCGATTTGGACGAGATGCGAATCGAATCAAGTTGAGGGGGCCGCCCATACTCGCTTCCCACATGCGGTTAGTGCGCTCATCATGGATCAGTAGACAAGACCCTTTTCCTAATTAGGGTCGACACTAGCAGGCTTCAAAACCACGCCGGGCCTCCTGCCGGTGCCTTAACATCAAATTATTATTACCCAAAACATTAACATGTTGTTGATTGAATTGAAACACAACTATCAAACTAAACAGGTGATAAGACGGACAACAAGACTTGAGCGCGAACAACACTAAGCATGCAACTACGACACGAGGGCCAACAAGGTAAACAAACAACAGTTAATAGGAAGTGGAAGGAAAGGCTATATCATGGCTGCAAGGTAAACATATAATAGGATCGAGACACAAGCATCGAAACAACAGGCTAGAATAAGAACAACGGAAAGAATCGGTAACAAGTGATGAAAGGCAGCCATTTGGCAGCAAGTGAGTATACTTGCCTGAGATCCAGCAAGTAGAGGTACATCCACAGAACTTGTCGTTGCTCACATCATCTCAACGTCCTATCCGGGAAGAAGCAACGAACCTCGAACAAACACCGGATGCAACAATTACTTCTACGGCAAAAGATCCAGCATGATCCTATTTTATATGCATGGCATGGCAAGATGCAACAGGGGGAACAATTTAAGCAATTTAATCGGAACCGGAGTCCGGAGAAATAGGAATTGGTTCAAGTTGTTTATCTAACCATCAATTTAATTGTTATTTAGCATGGCAAACAATAAAGTAGATGAGTTAGGAAATTTTAAATGGAATGGGGCAACAGTTGAATTAAATACCCCAACACATTCCATATTTATTTATTAGGTGAACATACATAACACTACTACAAATGCAACATGCAAGGTGCAAACATGAACATGGATGGCATGAATGATTAAGTGCATTTTTCTGGTATGAAAACATATTTTATTTGGTGGATTTGGAATTAAAATGAGCAAGTTATGAATTTGGCAATTTTAATTGCATTAAATAAGAAACAGTTGTTTTCAGCAATTTAAATTATTCAAAACAGAAAACAAAGTTGATATTTGCAAGGTTTAGAGAATTTTGATTCGAAAACATATTTTATTTTTCAAATTTGGAGTTAAAATGAATTAGTTATGATTTATGCAATTAAATCAATTTAAATTGAGCCGAAAGCCCAACATTTAATTTAGGGGGGTCACATTATTTATCTACCCATCAAGATTAAATGTTGTTTAACATGGCGAGATGATATAAAGATGAGCTATGCAATTTTAAATGGAACCGGGATAATATTTAATTATTCCAACTCATTCCATATTTAATTATTAGATGATATTATTATACCCCGAAACCCACAAGATGCAATGCAAACATGATGCGATGACATTTTAAATATAGTTGATATGTTATAGAAAATAGGGCATAAATATATAAGGGTTTGTTTTCGCACGTGTGGAGAGGATCTTCGGGTTCGGCGCCGGAAACTTCGGGACGTGGAGGAAGTAGGGGAAGTAGATGTTCGTTCTCATGTAGTCGAGGAAGTAGTTGGTAACCACGTAGTGGAAGCAGTCGTTCTCGTTCTGACGGGGGAACTAGTCGAAGCCGAGATCATCGTATCGTAGAGGAAGTAGGCGTAGTAGTGGAAGTAGTCGTTCGGCCATAGGTGGTCGTTGTCGCTCTTGTCATCGAGGTCTGAAGAGGAAGTAGACGTTCGTTCTCAAACCACACGATCATCGTCGTCGACGTAGTCGTTCAACGTCCGGAGCCGGTGTAGTCGTAGTAGTCGTGGGCGAGCCGCTACCGCATCGTCTTCGGGGTCGGAGGTGATCGTGACGGTCCCGGTCTTCGGGCGCGCACGAAGGCGGCCAACGCAAAACGGACATGACGAAGGCGATGTAGTCGTTCACGGTTTGTCGGGGGAGTAGTCGTGGTCGAGGTTTGGTCCGAGGTCTTCGGGGTGGCGGTACTTGTTGGCGATGATCTTGTCGATGCGGTACCGGTCGGTGTCGAACTTGTCGCCGGGAATTTTTTTGTCGGGGTCACATGGACGCTGAACGCACAGGGCACGAAGGCCCCGGCCACAACGAAAGAAGCACCTGCACAGATGGGTGCACGCGACGCACCAATTCTCTTGCGGGATTTTTGTCGAACACCTGCAGCGCGTCAAGACAGAGTGGGCATGGGCCATGGAAGGCGACGGGCAGGGGGGTGCAGAGCGAGGTGGAGGTCCTCGAGGATGCCTTGGCGGGGGAGGAGCACACCAGGACGCGCAGGGAGGCGCCGGAGGTCGTCCACGTCGGCCACGGCGGTGACCGGCGCGGGGCAGCTGTGGTGGAGCTCGGCTCCCGGCGATGGAGGCGTGCCTGCGGACGGGAGGAGGCGGCGTTGGGCTCGGCGGCCGTGGGGCGGAGAGGGGAGGCGACGGCCTCGAGCGGCGGTCTCCGGCGAGAGGGAGGCGCAGGATGGAGGCAGGGGACGGGGAGAGGAAGGCGACGGCCGGCTGTGGGGAGGAGGACCACGGGCTGGCGGCGGCCATGGCCGACTAGAGGAGGGGCGGAGGGAGCTCGGAGGGAGGCCAGAAGGGGGGCGGCGGATCGAGCGGGAGGAGGACGATGGGGTCGAGGGAGAGGGGACGCAGTAGCGAGCGACGCTGGGTGGTAGGGGATCGATCGAGATCCCCTCCCGTGCGTGTGTGTGTGGCCTGGGTCGTGTGCGTGCGTGCGTTGCGTGGTGTGCGTTCTGTGTGCGTGCGTGAGTCTGTGTGGGTGCGTGTCGTGTGTGTGCGTTAGTGTGCCTGGGTTAGGGTTCGGTGTAGCTAGCTGGACTGGGCCTTGTTGGCCTGGTCTGGCCACTCAATTTTTTTTTTCTCTTTTGTTTTATTATTTTCAGAAAGTGCTTTGTACTATTAAAATTTGATTAATCAATCGAACAAATTTTATAAAATAGGAGTTGATGAATTTTAAACAATGTGCAAGTTTTAAATGCAGGATGTTGCACGAGGTTGTCATGCGATGCAAAAATAAAAACAACAATCAATTCTATTTGGAGGGGGGGAACCCCGGGCGTTACAGGGATGCTTAGAGATTGGAGCAGTACCTGGCTCAAGTTCGATCACGAACTCAACAGCTCTGTCCGGAGGCATTCCTGGCAATTCTTCTGGAAAGACGTCAGGAAATTCGCAAACCACCGGAACATTTTCAAGTGAAGGTAGAGGTTTTGCATCGAGGTTGCATAGCTGAATGGAACTTGATTCATGTGGAGAATAGATTATCTGGCCAGAAGGGTGGGACAGAGTTATTGACTTTTGAGCACAGTCAATCCTTGCTTTATTGTCCTTCAGCCAATCCATACCAAGAATGACATCAATGTCAGAATTGCCAAGCAGTATGAGAGAAGCAAGGAATATGTGGCCTCCAATTAGAATTTGATTTCTGTGACTGATCTTGGACGTTTGCATAGTTGCTCCAGGGGAGTTTACCACTAGCGGGGAACCCAAACCAACAAAAGGGAGTTTAATTGCTGTCGCAAAGATCTTTGACACGAAAGAATGTGATGCTCCGGTATCAAACAACACTTTAGCTGGAATAGAGTTTACGGGAAATGTACCGAGAACGACGTCAGGAGCCTCCTCATCTTTGTCGATCTTGACATGATTCACCCTTGCGGTCCTCCCGACAGGCCTGTTGTTGGAGTTGAAGGCCTTAGGCGGGGGAGCGCGCACCATTGCCTGGTTTGTGTTAGGGCGAGGTGGTGGTGGTGGAGGTAGCTGCCTCTGCGTGCACTTATCGGCGTAGTGCCCCGTCTGCTTGCACTTGTAGCAAGTGACGACACGAGGAGGCCCTGGCCTTGGCTGCCCCATCGAAGCCCTCTGATCATGCATCTGAGCAGGGTTGGGTGGGCGGGGAGCGAAGCCTGGAGAAGCTTGGGCGTATGGAGCCCGAGTGACAGCACCATTTGGCACCCAGATGCGGCGCTTCTGCGGAGGGGTGGTCATGTTGGAGGAGGAACCACCCTCACGCGAGTGCTTGCGAGACTCCTCGAACGCCTTGCGCCCATTTTCTTCATTGAGCGCGGTGTTAACGAGATCCTCGAAGCTGTTGGCCTTGACGTTTGTGAGGGCATACTTGATCTCCGGGTTAAAACCTCTGCGGAACCTTGCCATCTTCTTAGCTTCAGTGGACACCTCATCACCAGCGTAACGAGCGAGGCGATTGAACTCACTCTGATAGCCAATGACGTCCAACTTGCCCTGCTTGAGTGAGCAAAACTCTTCACGCATCCTTTCCATGAGACCATCTGGAATGTGGTGCTTCAGGAAGGCTTCCTTGAAACAACCCCACGTGATTGGAAAGCCAGCTCTCATGGCCTGGTAGTTTTCCCACCAAGTAGCTCCCTGACCCTTCAGCAGATAGGAGGCATACTTGACCTTGTCTTCTTCAGCTACACGAGCGATCTCCAGAGCCTTAGCTATCTCACGGATCGAGTCATCAGCGTCCAGAGGCTCGCGTGTGGCCACGAAAGCTCTCGGACCCAGACTGAGGAACTCCTTGATGCTGACTCGTGGAGCCGGCTGGTTGTTGTGCTGATTAGTCTGAAACTGGGCCATCTGTGCCATGACTTGGGTCATCTGAGTCAACAGCTCAGTGATTGGCGGTGGCTCAGGCGGGTTGTTCCTTGTTGGCGGCATCCTGAATGGAAATGCATTTTAGCACAACAATAGAAAAGGATAGACTTGGAAACCGAAAGAGAGATTATTCCGATGCATGAATAGATAACCAACAGGTACATCATCACATGTTCAAATACATCAGAATATCCAACACATCATAAATGGTTTGAATGCCAAAGGATAACTAAACATAGCTAAGAATGGATACATCAGTACTCCCATGCTCATCACGTATGACGGCGACTAGGAGTACGACGAGAGGTACGGTGAGGAGCACGCCCACGAAAGTAGGTAGAACGACGATCCACGTAGATCTGACGTGGTCTGAGAGCGACTCTAGGTGTGGTGAAGTACATAGCATCGACTCCCTGTGCTCCAAAGCGTGGAATCCCAGTGTAACCAGCACCGAGGTTAAGTAGTGGACCTCTGATCGGCTCGTAACCTCCAGCATCTGGCAGACGACGACCAACTGGCTGATCGAAACGTGTAAAGCGCTCATCTCCAACAAAGTCTGTGGTGTAAGTCGCCAGACGTGTCAAAGCAAGGTAGAGCTGCTCTCTGACTGACGCCAACTCCTGAGATAGTGTGCTGGCAACTGCGTCACTGTGCCTCACAAACTGAGCGGTGGTGTGCAGCCTGGAGTTATCATGCTCGTAAACATCCAAGTTGTCGTAGAGGGTGAAGTGAGCTCCCTCCGAAGTGATGTAACCACGGGGGATGTGGCGATAGATAGAATCGTCAAACCCCCAGTAGTCAGCACGAAGGACGGTGAGACTCACATAAGCTGCCTGCTGCACAGCCATATCCACTGTGGAACCTACTGCCTCGTAGAGGTGGACTACGCTCATGCCATCATCTGACAGAATGTAGACGATAGCCTGGTAGTAGGTCTGGTCAAACTCTCGCTGCTGCTCGTAGACCTGGTACTCTGGTGCCCAACGGAACCCCAGAAAAGTGACCATGTCTCTCAGCATCTCCGGATAACCGGCAGTGCTCTCGCAACGAGTCATACGAACCACCTGCGGGTAGAACCTGAGATCCATCTGCAGATGATCGGGGAAGTTTTGATTAGACGCCGGTAGAAGAACTGAAGTGGCAAGCAACAACAAGGTTTCAACGGACGAAAAGGATGTTGAGAAGAACAGGATATCGAAGCAACATTGGGGAAACACGAGACCAAACACTCCTGAGGTACTACGGAAAACCCATCCGGGCTTCTAAAGGATCAATATCTACTGCTTAAGGAATAGAGGATCTGCTTCCGGGGCTTGCCCCGACTGGATACCAAGAAACCGAGTAGCTTGCCAGCCGGGACGCCAAAGGTGCATTTAGTCGGATTCAGCTTCATTTTGTACTTGCGCAAGTTGGCAAATGTTTCCTCAATGTCACTAAGCAGAGTATGTGTTTTATTCATTTTGATGACAATGTCATCTACGTACACCTGCACGTTTTTGCCAATTTGATCATGCAAGCATTTCTGCATGCATCTCTGATAGGTAGCCCCAGCATTCCGCAACCCAAAGCACATGACACGATAGCAATAAGCCCCGTACGGGGTAATAAAAGCAGTATTTATTTGATCAGCAGGGTTGAGAGCTACCTGATGAAAACCAGAGTAGGCATCTATGAAAGACAAAAGCTCACAACCAGCAGTGGAATCGATCACCTGATCTATGCAGGGTAGCGGAAAGGGATCCTTGGGGCAGGCCTTGTTCAGGTCGGTGTAGTCAATGCACATGCGCCATGCGGTATCCGCCTTGGGGTCCTCCTTCTTCTTCTCAACCATAACCGGGTTGGCTAGCCAGTCCGGATGCAAAACCTCCATGATAAAGTTGCTTATCAGCAACTTGGTGATCTGATCACCGATAGCCTTCCTCCTCTCATCACCAAAGTGGCGCATCGCCTGCTTCACTGGCTTGGCATCATGCCGCACATGTAGCGAGTGCTCAACCAACTCCCTTGGGACGCCTGGCAGATCCTCATTGGACCAGGCAAACACGTCCCGATTCTCGCGGAGGAAGTGGATGAGCTCGCTTTCCAATTTCTCTCCCAACCCGGCGCCAATGATGGCAACACGGTCTGGGAACTCAGGATCAACCTGGATCTTCTTTGTCTCCTGGGACGCCTGGAACGCAGTCCCATACTGGGAACTCGGCATGCCAGGCGCACCACCTTGCGCTGCTTGCGCCATAGCCACCATCTCGTACATCTTCTTCTTCTTGGCAGCAATGACCATGGATTCCGCCAGCTGGGAACCAGCAGAGGCACACTCCATGGACTTCTTGTAGTCACCCGAGATGGTGATCACTCCATTGGGACCAGGGATCTTCATCTTCAAGTATGCAGTGTGGGTTGAAGCCATGAACTTGCTGAGAGCGGGCCTACCGAGTAGGGCATGGTATGGGCTTTGGTGATCAACCACCTCGAAGGCCAGGCTCTCAGTGCGGCAGTTCTCCCTGGTGCCGAATAGGCTGTCTATCCAGACGCGCCCGATTGGAGAGCAAGACACTCCCGGCACAATATCATGGAAAGTGGTCCTGCTGGGTAGCAGCATGTTCTCGGCCATCCCGAGCTTCTCGAGTGTGTCTCTGTACACAATGTTGATGCTGCTGCCGTTGTCAACCAGTACCTTGCTGAACCTGACATTCTTCTGAGCACCCAAGAAGGTGGGATCCACCACCAAAGCGTAGCTACCCGGGTTGGGCATCACCTTAGGATGATCAGCTCTGGACCAAGTGATCTCTTGGTTGCACCAGTGCAAGTAGTGGGGCACAGCAGGAATCACAACATTGACTTCCATTGCACGCCTATGCAGAGACTGCTTGTCGGAGGGCTCAGAGGTGAAGATCATGTAGCTCTCGTGGTGTTCCTGGTACTGGTTGCGGTCTCCACCGCCATTGTTGCCGTTGTTGTTGTTACCTTGGTTGTTGTTGTTGTTGTTGTTCCTGTTGTTGTTGTGGGTGTAGAAGTTGTGGTTGCGGTTGTTGTTGTTGTTGCGGTAGCGGTCGTTGTTGAAGTTGCGGTTGGCTCCTAAAGCCACCTGGTTCACGTTCTCTCTTCTCGGGAAGACTGCAGGCCGAGGAGCGGGTGCCCGAGCTGGCTGCACATTGGCATTCGCAGCTGGTAGAGGAGGAGGAGGAGGCAAGCCCTCATTCTTGATCTGTTCCCACCAGCTGCACTGCCGAGTAGTGTGGTTGGCTGGCCTGGTAGGATGCCGAGTATGGAAGCTGCACGGCCCATCCCTCATGCTGCCAAAGACAAAGTTCGGAGCAGGATCCGGGTTGCCGCTACCCTGTTGGGGAGCATTGTACGGCTTCTTGATGCCTTGGCCCTGATTCTGGTTTTGCCTGTACTGGGCTCCAGTAGTTTTTTGCCTTTGGCTACTCCCAGCAGCCGTAGTCACAGCATTCACCTCCTCGGGATCATACCGAGTATCAATCCGGTCACCTCTGCGCTTGTTGCGGAAATCATTGCGCTTGTTGCTGTTGTAGTTCCTTCTCGGCTCGGGGGAGTCCATCAGAGGCTGAGTTGGGTCGCCGAGTGCATACATGTCCGCGATCTTGATGGTCTCAGCGAGAGTACTCGGCATCTCGAGCTGCAGCTTCTGCCACAACATGCTGCCGTGCCTGCAACCCTACGCAAACCAAGTGATGGCCTGGGCCTCATTCACACCTTCACAGGTGTTCCTCAAGGTGCTCCACCGAGTAAGATACTCGCGGTCGGTCTCGTCTTCCCGCTGCTTGCAAGCGGACACCTGCTGCGTCCTATTCGGCCTCTTGTAAGTGCTGGTGAAGTTGCTGATGAAGGCCTCCGAGAAGTCCAGCCAGCAATTGATATTGTCCTTGGGTAGGTTGTTGAGCCAAGTCCGAGCTGGACCCTCAAGCATTTGCGGAACATACCGCACAACCCATCTCCGGTTGCCGCCTGCAATGTGCACTGCTGTGACATAATCACTCAACCAGTCCTCCGGCTTGGTGCTGCCATTGTAACACTTGGTCCCCCTGGCCAGCTGGAAGTGGTTCACTGATGGCTCGTTCATGATGCGAGGGCCAAAGCACTCTGGGCCAGGCGGCCCCCTGTTCTCGAGTTGCGCGGACAGATTGATCCGGTCCAGCTTGAACCTTGCGTCACTAGGCTCCAACATGCACTCACCCAGGCGATCAACAACATTCCTTGGGTCAGCATAGCCGGCTAGCCCCATCGCCGAGTAGCCATCATCATACATGTTCTCCTGCACAACAGCGGGTTGCACCACAGGGTTGGCGGCTGGCGCAGCCGCACGCGGCTGTGCTGCAGCAGGCTGCTGCGTCCTCTACCGAGTAGGCTGAGCAGCAGGACGCCAAGAAGGCCCCGCGTTGTCTCCGTCATTCCCCTTGCTGTGAGCTTTATGGGCTTGATAGCCTGCTCCTGCAGTAGTGTGTTTCTGACCGGATTCTCGCGGCACAGCGCGCTGTTTCGTGGCGAGAACCGGGTCGTACACCTGCATCTGTCTACTCTTCCCAGAGCGCACACTCTGGTCCCTCTCGCGGCTGGGATGCGGCGATGAGGCCTGATCCATAGATCTGACCGCATGCGAGTGCACAACCTGAGAAGCACCGGCACCCGGATTGGCTTTCCGGAACTCCTCATTCTGCCTAGCAGCCTCTAGCACTAGCTCATTGAGCCTCTCTTGCTGCCTAGCGCGCGCGTCGCCGGCTAGGTTTGGCAACTCAGCAGCTACAGCCTCAGCAGCTCTAAGTGTTTTGGTGGGGGTGCTGTATCTAGGCCTGGTAGTGGTGTTTGCGGTGGCAGATTGGCTAGGAGCCTCTACAACTGTCGCCATCTCGGCGCCTAAGTTGCGACGCGTAGCGCCTACTTTGCTAGACTTCCTAACAACAGGCGTAAAGCCGTGGGCCTTGTTGTACTCATTCTGGTCTAGGCTAAGCTCGAGCCTAACCTTCTCAAGCTTCAGGTGCTCAGCGAGCAGCTCCTGGCGCTGCCGGTCGAGCTGCGCCCTCATGGTCAAGAGCTCGAGCTCGGTGGGGGGCGGCATGCCCATCCGCGCAGCGGATGCCGGTATCGTTGGTGTAGTAGAGAGAGGGATGTTGGAATCCTTCTCGTAGGGCTTGTGGGTCCTCCCGCCAGCACTCGGGCCAGCGAGATCCTCGATGACCTCTGCGGCAGCAGCCGCGCCCTTCCCGGCATCGGTAGCTAGGCCGGTCATCATCACCTCCACGCTGTCCGCGGAGCAGCCCACCTGCCTTCCGCGGGCAGCGAGCACAGCAGGAGGATCCTCCGCGACCAGCACCTCCTCTGGAAACTCGCGGACGACAGCGGTGGCGACGTAGACGAGGTGCGAGCCGAAGGAGAGCACCGAGCCGCCTGCCGGAATGGGCCTCCCGCCGAAATCTCCAGCGTTGTCGGTGACGAAGTCGAAGGAGCCGAATCTGTGGACAAGACCATAGACCACGCGCTCCCCAGTAGCGGAAATGAGTCCCATCCTAACATGGACTCCAGCCAGCGCCTCTGTCTGCCCCACGGTGGGCGCCAACTGTCGTGGTGGTATCACGGCAGATGCCATGGGATGGCTAAAGTTGGGGCCGATGGACGCTGGAGGTGCTCGGGGAGGGATCACACGGCGAGTAGCCGCGTGTGGTAGATCACAAACACTGCAAACAACACGATATTACCCAGGTTCAGGGCCCTCGTGTGGAGGTAACACCCCTACTCCTGCCTCTCTCTTTATATGGTGTTTACCTAGTAGCCACAATACAGTTCAGGCCTTCAGCCGAGTAGCCACTCTACGCTCTAGTTCTCTCTGTGAGTAGTGAAGCAATCCAGAGTGTCAACCCTCGCACAGGAGGAGCCAGGGCACCTTATATACTGGTGCCCAGCCGGATAGAATAATACTAAAAGGTACAGCTCGATGGAACAGGAGCACTGCAGAACCGCGCACGCCTCCGGGTTCCCGCTGACGCTTGCCCTGTAAGTCGTTGCACCGTTCGGAGATGGGACCTGTCCACCCTTGTCAGTGAGATAGGGTAGGCCCCTAGCCTTGTCCTGTCCCCTCTGTCAGTGACAGGACTAGACAGGCGCCTACCGCACTGTAGCCACGCCGGAGCGCGGATAATCACGCACTCCGTAAGTTGAACCGCACGCCGTACGGACGCATGCTACGCGGGATCCTTTGTCAGAACGGCTCCATTGACTTCTGGCCCGAGTAGGAATCCACTCCCTCTACTCGGACTACTTCCTCTACTCGGAAGAATACAACTTCCTTGATTCTTCCTCCTGGCCATTGGTGGGTATGACCGGTTAGCAGTCTACCGGGTAGCAAGTACCGGGTAGCCAGCCTACTTAGTCAAAACAGCCTCTTTGCTCTTGCCTTTAGCACTGGCCTTACCCCTACTCGGGGGTAACCCCCCGACACATGTGCTAGAGATTTTTATTTTATTAAACAGAGGTATAAAATGTTTGACACTCCTCCCATCCATCTTACACAAACCATGGCTAACTGAATCCTCGGGTGCATGCCAACAATCACGTACCGTGGAGGAGTGTCTATTTTTTAGAGAGGTGCATGCTTATGTCAACGAATGGTAAACAGAAAATACAATACGTCACA
The DNA here is from genome assembly GCA_028641055.1 of Alopecurus myosuroides. Lineage (NCBI taxonomy): Eukaryota > Viridiplantae > Streptophyta > Magnoliopsida > Poales > Poaceae > Alopecurus > Alopecurus myosuroides. Next base: position 167,682,481 of record CM054063.1, read on the forward strand.
AGCCAACTAGACTTCACAAGAGCGGCTCCAATAGAAGGACGCATCTGGGTAGAAGGTCATCCCTCTTTCTCTTTTGTTTACACAATTATGCTTTGACCGATAAATCAGGGGCAAGAATAGTGAAGAGAATTTGTTGTTATTAATTTGGGGCTGGGCACCCTGCTGCCAGCTCTTCTATCAATTGGATAAGCGGATGAAGCCACTAGCCCAAGGTGTGAAATTCCAATCAACAAGTGAGATAAAGATTCTCTATTTACGTCCTCATGAGCTAAAATAAGAGCACAAAACAGGAGTAATTTTGAAAGTTTTAAAGGTAACACATGAGCAATTTACTTTGGAGTGGCGGTTAAATACCACATGTAGGTAGCTATGGTGGACACATTGGGAAAACTTAGGTTTTTGGGAGTTAGATGCACGAGTAGAGCTCATACTCAGTTCATGTGGAGGCTAGCAAAAGACTAGGAGCGACAAATCAAGAGAGCATAAGAGCCATAATCATGCATAGCGACATAAACATCATTAATCAAAGCATAAGTGGTACCACAAGTTCAAAAACTAAATGATCATAGAGGCTATAAATGACTCGTTCGTAGTCATAAACATGGTGTGAGAATGCGCCAAGTCAACCAAATAAAACATTCAAAGGAGAACAACACGAATTTATGTTTCAAAATGACAACAACAACTCATGATTCTTTCAATGGCACATTAAACACTCTCAGCTATTTGAGACTAATCATGCTACTAAATAACCACTAGGCTTTAGAATTAAAATAACATCTAGAATGATATGAAAAAGTCTAGCCACAGTCTATACAAGCTTCTACTTGCACCGTTATAAATTCTGCTTCAAGCATCAGTTTCTTTTCCCAACAAGCACCATACAAAATATTTTTTAACAAAAACTCTCTAAATGATACAGCAAGCATACATGATAGTACTCACACAACACTACTAAAATTAACAGCTCTGAATAAGAGATGCAATGAAAACAAGAGCTAAACAGGAATTTTGCAGCAGCTAGAAGAAAAACTAAGAATACTAGCATAGAAAGTATTCAAACAAAAAAGCGGAGTGTGTCTCTCTCCCAAACAAGGAATGCTAGGGTCCAACTACATTATTGTAGTAAGGAAAACAGAAAAAACAAGAGAAAACAAACAGACGCTCCAAGTAAACTTCATATGATGTGACCGAATAAAAATATAGTTTCACTAGAAGTGACCTTATAGATTGTTTATGAAGAAGGGGATGCCTTGGGCATCCCCAATCTTAAATGCTTGAGTCTTGTTCTTAAACTCTTCTTGATCACATATATCACCCTCTTGTCTTGACCCTTGAAAACTTCCTTCACACCACACTCAAAGAGTAATCCATGGGTTATGTATGGTCACAAGTGCTATTGATAATTTTAAACATTAGCCACAACCACTGATGTTTCGTGAAGCAAAGAAATTCACTTGACATCGTAACAGAGAAAATGCAAGGAAAATGGCAGAATCTGCCAAAACCAGAACAATCTGTAAAGACGATTTTTTTCGGGGCACTTACGTTGGTCAGATCGAAAAAATTAAATAACAAAAAAGTTGTGGAATTAGCAGTGGAATAAGCACAAGAAATTTCAGGTCATTCTGATTTTCCTGTGAATTATAGGATTTTTTACGGTGGACAACAGAAATCTGTTTCCTGCGCAGAAATCCAAAACCAACTCCAACTCTCGTCAGAAACTTTACTTGGCACAACTAAAACTTGAAAATAAAGATATAAAGGAGTTTCTACATAAGTATACAACCCCCTGACTCAAAGAAAACAGAGAAAACAAAGCAAAGATAAAACCATGGGTTATCTCCCAAGAAGTGCTTTTCTTTAACACCTTTCAGCTAGGCAGAAAGAAAGAAGATGCTCACATAAGAAATATCAATTAAGAAAAAGAGAGCATGAAGAAGCAAGTATAAAACAAATTTAAGTCTAACCCACTTCCTATGCATAGGAATCTTTTAAAGAAATAAATTGAGGAAGCTCAAACTAGAAATCATGGGAAGGTAGAACAAGAGCAATCTCAAAACTTTCAACAAAAAGAGAGGTGTTTTAGTAACATGAAAATTCCTAAAACCATATTTTCAGTAGCATCATGAACAAACTCAACAACATAATTATCACATAAAGCATGTCTGTCATGGTCTAAAAGCACACAATTCGTATCAAGCTCAAAAACAGTGGGATCAAAATTTGAAATCAGCTCCTCCTTTTCCCCACTTTTAGCAATAACAAAGTAAGATGATTGATCACTCATAAAAGGTATAAGACACATTATAGAAATACCATTTTCAGTAGCATTATAATTTATAACATCAAGTAACATAGGACCATCATCTAGAGCATTATCATATAAATTTTCTAAACAAACTTCCTCATTATCATGCATATCAATAGTTGGAATAAATAGAGGATTATCAGAAATAATAGTAGCAATATCATTCTCACAAGTTTCATTCATAGTAGTATCAAGGTCACAAGTATAGCAAGTATCAATTTCATCAAAAAGGGGTATCTCAAAAGAATCAATAGGATCATCACAATTATGAGTTAAAGAATTACTATCATTGGGACATAGACATGGGTAGCTCCATTCTTCTTCCTCTTGACCATCACTATCCTCCTCTTTTTCATCCAAGGAGCTTCTAGATTCAGCAATTTCTTCTTCCATAGGTTCCTGCAAGGTATTAGTTACTTCCTTTGGTGGAGAGCGTTTATTAAGATATTCCATTATTTAGTAATTACAATCCTTGTAATTATCAAAGCAATATTCAAGTATAGCATAAATCTCGTATTTATAAGGTGCATCATCAATACTTTCAAGTAAATAGGAAATTTTGAATGCACCCTTCCTTGCAATAAATTATTCAGTTTGTTCCACAACATATAATTCATAATTTCCCTTAACATAAGAAGATATGGTAACATTATCATTATACTCACATTGAAAAGGGAGGTGTTTATACCTCCTACAGCAACAAGATTTATCAAAGCAATAAGTAACATTTTAAGTAGAGCACAAGTTTCTAGCAATGATATGCAATTTATTAATTTGTTCCCATAAGTGTTTCCCTTTTTGTGACAAGCGGCGTTCCTTATAATATTTTTGTTGTTCATCCGTGTACCCATATTGCCAATAAGATCTAGTTTCAAAGACATCAACCATTGATAGCAAGCATGATAACGCAAAAATAACAATTAGAATAAGAACTATTTTGTGTGTGTTTTTTATAAAGAGAAGCAAACAAGGCAAAATAAACTAAGCAAAACTAAAACAAAGTAAAGAGATTGGAAGTGAGAGACTCCCCTTGCAGAAATTCTCTTCCTCCCCGGCAACGGCGCTAGAAAAATAGCTGGTGCCAGAGTTGATGAGGGAGTGCTTGCTTCTTGGGGACTTTGAAGTCTCCGACAATGGCGCCAAAAAATAGCCTTGATGGTGAAGATCTTGCACTCGGTGGGAAACCCCAAGAGGAAGGTATGATGAGCACAATGTCAGTTTTCCCTCAGAAAGAAACCAAGGTTTAATCAAGCAGTAGGAGGAAGGAGTAACTTTAGAAGGTTGATGCAGCTGAGGTGGCAGGGCGCACTACTAGTTCAGCAGCAACGTGGAACCTACACAACACAAACAATTCACTTTGCTCCAACAAAGCAGTGAGGTTGTCAATCTCACCGGTTTATCTAAACACAAAGAGGTTAAACGTATGGTGTGGAAAACAATAGGAGAACAATATGAAAGTAGTAGCAGCAGTATATGTATTATCAGAATGAGAAAATGGACCGGGGTCCACAGTTCACTAGTGGTGTCTCTCCGCGAAAGATAAATAACATGTGTGGTGAACAAATTACAGCTGGGCAATTGACAGAAATGAAGGCTGCACCGTAGTGCATATGCAAGACATAAATATTACTATGTGATTCATGCGGGCATTACAACAAAATAGATAGACCATCATCCAACTACATCTATGACTAATAATCCACCCTACGAATATCATCCGAACAAACGTTGGGTATTAAGTTGTAACCAACAGATTATCGCAGTAAGAAAAGTGTGTAATGTAAACAATGTAAACTATGTAAACACCGTTGTTTTCTCCCTAATGGCAACAACACATCCTCCATCTGTCACGTTTCTGTCACTCGAGCACAAATGCAAAGGAGGCATGAACCCACAATCGAGCATAAATACTCCCTCTTGGAGTTACTAGAATCTACTTGGCTAGAGCATATACTAATAACAGAGAGAATGCAAGATCATAAATAACATAAGCATGAAGATAATATGATAGATTGATAATCCGAAGACATTTCATTCAACATTCATCAGATCCCAGCAAACACAACATGTAGCATTACATAAAGATGATCTCGATCATGTAGGGCAGCTCACGGGATCTAAGTATGAGGTACAAAGTGGAGAAGACAACCATCTAGCTACTGCTATGGACCCGTAGTCCAGGGATGAACTACTCACGCATCACTTCAGAGGAGGGCATGTGGTGTAGACCCCTCCGGTGATGAATTTCCCTCTCGGTAGGGTGCCGGGGAGAGCTCTAGAACCCTCCCGATCTCGAGATGATGATGACAGCGGCCTCGGGTGTTTCTCGGAAAAAAGTGGTATATCGTTAGGGTTCACGTATCGGGGGGATTATATAGGCGAAAGGGCGATGGCGGTGGACGCCCGAGGGGCCCACACCACCCCCAGGCGCGGCCAGGGGAGCGCCACCCTATGGTGTGGCCCCCTCCGGGCCTCTTTGGGACTCTGTGGAACCTTCGGGAATTCTAAGACTTCCGGGCTTCGTATTTTCCAATTCCGAGAATATTTCAGTAACAACTTTTTTGAAACAAAAAACAACAGAAAACAGGGAACTGGCTCTGTGGCATCTTGTCAATAGGTTAGTCCGGAAATTTGGTAAAAATGACATAAAGTGTATAGCAAACATGTAGGAATCAACATGGAACATCAGAAATTAAGGATACGTTTATGACGTATCAGCACGCTCATCAAGTTCCTACGTGAGAACTGGGATATTTTCGCCTGGTGTCCTGCTGATATGCCAGGTGTACCCAGGGAACTTGTTGAACATCAATTGAAGGTTATTCCAGGATCAAAAGCCATCAAACAAGGTCTCCGTTGTTTTGATGGAAGAAGGCGGAAGGGTGTGGGCAAGGAAATTATCCGGCTTTTAGCAGCTGATTTCATCCGGGAAGTTACACACATTGATTGGTCTGCGAACCCAGTGTTAGTCCCGAAGAAGGACAGTATTATTCTTAGGATGTGTATAGATTACACCGGTCTTAACAATTTGTGCCCAAAGATAGGTTCGCGTTACCACGAATCGATCAAATAATAGACGCCACTGCTGGCTCTGAGCTTTTATGCTTTATGGAGGCTTATTCCGGGTACCATCAAATACGCATGAAAGAAGAAGACCAAATAAAACCCTTTTTCATAACACCCTATGGAACATACTATTACATAACCATGCCTTTTGACCTGAAGAATGTGTGAGCCACATACCAGTGTTTCATGCAGAGATGCTTGCATTATCAAATAGGTAAAAATGTCCATGTTTACGTGGAATATATTGCCGTCATGTCCAAGGAAAAGCATACGCTCCTTGAGGATCTACAAGAAACCTTTGAAAATCTCCACACTTACAAAATGAAGTTAAATCCATTAAAGTGTGTATTCGGGGTTCCCTCAGGAAAAATTCTAGGTTTCATCGTTTCTCACAGAGGAATAGAAGTAAACCCGGAAAAGATCAGGCAATTTTGAACATCAAAAGACCTACGTGTCTAAAAGACATCCAAAGATTTACGGGTTCTGCAGCAGCTGTAAGCAGGTTCATAAGTCGGCTTGGTGACAAGGCTCTGCCATTATACAAATTGTTCAAGAAATCCAACAAAATTGAGTGGACAGAAGAGGTGGACAAAGCATTAACCCAGTTAAAAGAAACTTTGATGAAAGCTCCGATTTTGGCATCCCCAAAAGACGAAGAACCCATGTTACTGTATCTCACAGCAACAAACAGGGTTATTAGTGCGGTGATAATTGTGGAAAGACGGAAATATGATAAAAGTATTACAGATCAGCATCCAATATACTACGTCAGCGAAGTATTCTCAGAGTCAAAACAAAGATATCCACATTATCAAAAGCTGGCATATGGCGTATTTTTTGCATCCCGAAAACTCCGCCATTATTTCCAAGGACATTCCATAACAGTAGTGAGCAAAGCACCACTAGGGGATATTATAAACAATGCGGACGCCATCGGCAGAGTAGCCAAGTGGGGCATTGAGCTCGCGGCATTCAACATTAAGTACGAACCCCGGACGTTGATTAAATCCCAGGTGTTGGCAGATTTTGTAGCTGATTGGACAGAAGCAATGGAAAACACACCAATGCCAGAGCCGGAATGTTCGATAATGCATTTCAATGGAGCCAAAATGAAAGAAGGCGATGGTGCTGGTGTGGTGCTGAAATCTCCAAATGGCGACACAATGGAATATGTATTACAAATACACTTCAATGCAAGCAACAATGTGGCAGAGTACGACGCATTGCTTCATGGCTTGCATATTGCAAAATAAATAGGTGTCAAACGCATACTTTGCTACAGAGACTCGGATCCACTACAACACCAGCTTAACTAGACATGGGATTCCAAAAGCTCCATAATGGCCGAATATCGGACAACAATCGACCGGTTCACCATTTGCTTCCTAGGATTTGAGGCACACCACGTCAAAAGGGAAGAAAACTAGAATGCTGATGCCCTAGCCCGAATGGGCTCGAAAAAGGTGAAAACATTACCACCTGGTGTATTCGTCCAGCATCTGTACGAACCATCAATAAAAGGCGGAGATGTCGATTATCCCCTAGTTTCCGAGTCAATAGAAGTTCTGCTCGTTAACCCGGATTGGACAATTCCATACTTAAACTTCTTAGTTGCTCAGAAGTTCCCGGATGGTGCAGATGAAGTTTTGCAAAGGCAGATAAAACGCCGCTGCAAAGGATACACGGTAATCAATGGTTGCCTGTATAAACGCAGCACTATCGGAATTTTTCACCGTTGCATTTCGCCAGAAGAAGGACGGAAAATTCTACAAGAAATTCATGCCGGAGATTGCGGACATCATGCTCAATCAAAATGCATAGTTAAGAAAGCATTCCGTGCAGCCAAGACAGATGCCGAGCACATAATTAACACATGTGCCGGATGTCAGTATTATGTGAAAGAGCCAAATATGCCGGCTCAAGCATTCAAGACCATCCCCATAACATGGACGTATGCGGTCTGGGGGCTAGATATGATGGGGCCATTCAAAACTGCAAGAGGCAGACTCACGCATCTACTCGTTGCAGTAGATAAGTATACCAAGTGGGTGGAGGCTAAACCCGTCAAAAAACTTGGCGGTGTGACTACCAGAAATTTTGTCATTGACATTGTCATGCGATATGGCGTCCCACATAGCATAATCACGGATAACGGGACAAACTTTTCAATTGGAGAGCTTGCAAAATATTGCCGATAAACGGGAATTCGCCTAGATCTTGCATGTGTTGCGCACCCACAATCCAATGGCTAGGTTGAACGAATGAATAGTTCAATATTGCAAGGAATATGCCCAAGACTCGAAATTCCTCTTCACAGAGCAGCTAGAGCATGGGTAGAAGAATTGCCTTCCGTGCTTTGGAGTATTCGAACAACGTTAAATAGATCAACATGGCATACCCCTTTTTTCTTGGTCTATGGTGCAGAAGCAGTGATTCCAACATACATGATCCATGATAGCCCAAGAGTGCAGGCATACGATGACTCGAATGCCGAAAATGCGTGTCAGGATGTCGTCGATCTTTTAGAATAAGAACGAGAACTTGTGTTGCAAAGATATGCCATTTATCAGCGGGGTTTACGACGATATCATAGCCGGAAAATTAAACACTGATCTTTTAAAGAAGGTGATTTGGTGCTAAGATTGGTACAGGATAGAAAGCACAAGCGAGCCCCAATCTGGGAAGGACCGTTTGTCATTAGCAAAGCTATGAAAAATGGGTCATATTACCTTGTAGATATTTGGGACACAGAGGATGACCCGAAAAACAAGGATCGCAAGAGGAAAAGAAGCATAGGTGTAGAACTAGGAGAGATAAACATGCCTTGGAGCATCCAGCAGTTATGTCCCTTCTATACTTAGTTCAATTCCTTGTAAACATTATTGAGATCATGAAATAAAGTTGTCAGAAATGCATGCAAATTGTTTTCTGTCTTTTATTGTCCAAAGCATGTTCCGTCTTTTCTATTTCCCAATGATCTTTCAATTTGCTTCAATGTTAAACCGAATTGTGTCTGCGAGCTCGGAGTTATAAAACTGAATGCTTTCGGCCTAAGTAGGCTACAGAACACCAGATTGTGCCTGCATGCCTAGAGTTCATATCTTTCAAACTCCTTATTATTCTTAAGTATTATCTGATTGTTTGTGTTGTTGGGTCACTTGATCTAGTAAGTAACGCGCTAAAGTATAATCCATGATTCCGAGTTTTGGCCTGATTGGTTACTTAAACCAGTCACTTGGCGTGAAGATTGTATACTTTTGGAACCGCTTAAACACTAAGGAAAGTCAAGGCATACAAACAAGATAACTTAGAAGAAAAGGAGTTAAAACTATTAAACTTGCAAAGCTGAATTTTACTGCAAAGAGATAATACTGTTTATACAAAATACAGAATGCATTACACATGAATTTTACATCATAAGAGTAAGTAATAAATTCTACTGGCTATGGCTCCGCAGGTTCAGACGGCATCCATGAAGTTGTCATCTTCGTCTTCGTTGCTCTCACTCAGATTCTCCGGAGTTGATGGAATTTCTTCCTCCGGGTAGAATATCGAGGTAGAGACCATCCCAGCTATATTGGAAGCATGTCCCTTGATAGACTCAAATATTTCCGCCCTTTGAGTCTCGGTATATACATGGGGAATACCGGTGGTGAAGCGCCAAGGCTTGGCGGTGGCGTAATGCATTTTCATAAGCCCTAAGGCCATGCGCACTCCATCGCGCCAAGACTTGAGCCGACTCTCATGTTGGTTGGGAATTTCCACGAAGGCTTCCAGAAGCCGGCTTGCTTGTGAGAACTCGTCGATTTTGTCCGGAATGCACTTACTGATAAGTAGCATTCCGGCGTTCTTCAACTCGGCGACAAAGGTCCCGAAAGCCCGGATGCGATCGATCCGAGAGATGAGAGGATTTCCCTCTATTATAAAAAGCAGAGGAGAAAATATGAGAAATCCATAAGGGAAAAATAATGCATTCGGTAAAACAAAAGTACAACTTGGTAAATGATCAGAAAAGTTTACCAAGAATCTTGTCCATCTCAGCGACTTCTTCAAGTCGCTGGTGAAGAGCAGATTCGAGATCCTGGATGGTCCTCTTATCTTTCTCGGCTTGCGACGAAGCCCGAGACTCGGATAAGCTCAAATCCCATTGACTTTCCTCCAAGTCTTTTTTAAGCTTCACATTGATCTTGTGAAACTCCAAGTTTTCCTTACGGAGGTTCTAGGCATTCCCAGCATCTTTAGCAATCTGCTTGGCCTTGGCCAAAGAGGCTGAAAAGAAGCCAAAAAGTTCACGTGAAAAGTACTTAAGGGAAAATTCTGAAACTCAGAATCAAAATACAAGGAAAGAATAAGATGCTTACGGACACTCTCCTTCGGTTGGTTCTGAATCTCGGAAATTTCCGAGTCTTTTTCATTCAGAATACCAAGGAGGGATTTCACCTCTTGGTTCTTGATGGTAATTTTATCAAAAATCTTCCACGTTAATGGTTTTGGTAGTTTGCTGAAAGCATAGAAAGGAAAAGCCTTGTTAAACAACAACGAGTAGGCAAAGATGAAAAGTATTAAAAAAAAGTATGCTTTCGTCTTAATACTTGGGGGCTAGAGATATACCTGGCTAACCCTTGTCATCCCATTAAGCATCTCAGTGAACTCTTTGGAGTACTCCGAGAAAGAAATCCCCAAATGGTGGATTCCGTCTTGGATCACCTGCCGAGGCGAGAAAGTGTAATTATTTCGCGCGACTAATCCGCCTTTTGGCCAGGGACGAACAAGGGGGCTCGGGCAAACTTCTTTTTTGCCCACGGATGCATGTACCTGTGTTCATCAAAGCAAGCTTCCTACTTTATCTTAAAATCCTTGTCGAAACAAGGAATTTCCTTGGTTGGTTGGACAAGGGAAGGCCCTCCTTCTTCATTTGCCGCCCTTTCCTGCATGACCGGAGTGGCCATATCAGGTTGGCTGGGCTAGCTTGAGAGGGGGAGCTCGGATTCTTCTTGAGGAGCCGAGTGTTCTTAACCACCTGTCGCTGGTGTAACTAGGGCAGCAGCAGGGGAAGGCTTAGGCCCCCTAAGAGCGGCAGCCTTGTGTTTCTTCTTTCCTCTCCCCTTCAAAGCAACAGGAGCAAGGCTAAAAGGAAAAGAAAAGCTGAGATTAGAAATCCGAGAAAATATTCGGGCAAGAATGAGGAAAGTATGCAAAAGAAAAGTTCGAGTCTTTACCTGGAGGTAGCAACGGCGACTCCGTCAAGATCGATCACTTCTTGACTCGAAGCAATCTTCTTGCGCTTGCATCCACCGACAGCTAAAAAGCGGGCTTTTAACTCTGCTACTTCAGCCTCAGAGACAAGCTGGTTCTCTGAGAGAGTAGCAAGCTGCCAAAAAAATGAACTCGGATAAGTTAAAAACATCTGTGAAAGGCAAAGTGCGAAAAAACTTCCCAAAAGACATAAAAAAAGGCATACCATGGGAGGAGGGTTTTCGGCGTTGAACATTGGTAGACTCTCCTCACATTGGTCACGACTAGCTACCAACTGGTTGACGCGCTTTTTGAATTCCATTTTGGACAAAGGCGACTTCGTCACCCTCATCGCATCATCCGGCCCCGAGTATTCACAGAGAAGCCGACCGTCGTGGAAATCTAAGGGTTGAATCCTACTTCCGAGCCAGCAAAGGACCATGTCCATGCCGGTCAGAGGAGGGGAAGAAACGAAGAGTTTCGTGATCCTCCGTTTGATCCGCAGGAGGTCCGGAGGAAGAACCTGGACTACGTCGAACGCCCATTTGTCTTTGGGAGTGGCGGCGGAATTGACGAAAGTTGGAATGCCCGTCACCTTTCCAGGATATGGAACATCCGAGTGATAAAAGAATGAGCCCGTCCAGAATTTGACGGACTCGGATGTTTTGATTTTTGGGAACCATTCTGCCCTAAACCTGCGAAGGTTGAAAGAAATGGTCCCACAAATGGAAGAGATCTAGTCTGGGTTCTATTCCTAGATAACCCTCGAAAAGAGCCTAGAATCCGGCTATATAGAGGATGGAGTTTGGGGGAAGATTATGGTGTTGAACCCAATAATTACTAAGGACGTGGAGAAAGAACGAGGAAGGGGGAAACCCATACCTCTAAGGATGTGGGAGGCAAGGATAACCCTTTCTCCGTCTTTCAGCGAAGGTTCCGAGTCTTCCTCGTCAACCCGCCATTTGTCCTTGGTGATGAATCCGTCATTTTCCATACTGCGCAGTAGAGCTAGTGCAGTGTTGCACTAGCTCCAGTTGTCGGAATCTTCCAGCTCTTCTTCTTCGCCTCCGGTGACGGTGACGACTGCCGCGGTTTCGCCGCCGCAGGCAGAAGACCCCCCTTCCCAGATTTGGAGATGGAAGGAGGAGGAAGGGGAGTGGAAGACGGTGGCGGCATGGTTCTGGCCGCGAAGCTCGGATCTCCGCTGGCCGATGCGCTCGTGGGGATCTCCGGCACGCTCGTAGAGGTGCTCGGAGGAGCCGATGGAGCAGAAGTGGAGATTGTCGCCATCGTGGGATCGAGGTCGATGGTGGCCTCAGATGCGCGTGAGGGGCTTCCGGTTGCAATATCATAGCGGCGCAACCGTGGAATGGAGCACCGGCCACCGATGTTGGGTTCGGTGAGGTTTGTTCTCGTTTTTTCACTCTCTCGAAATCGCGATGTGCGTAGGAGTGCTATGGAAAGGCTCAAGGTGGAAGAAGCGGAAGAATGGCCGGAGGAGCCGACGCGGGCTATTTATAGCCAATTACTTCGAGATTCGTCCCAACGGCTATTTTAGCCGTTGGATGATTTCCGCGTGTCACGCTGAAAAACCCGGGATACGAGGAGACGAGGTGATAATGTCTATCTCCTCGTTTCTCGCGCAAAATATGTCAGAGATACGGTTTCAGTCTTTTGACTGAAACCAAACGTCAATGATGTAAGCATGATTTTATCGCTCACGTCACAAGTTCCTTCTCCGCGTAGAATCATGGAAGAAATGTCGGACTACGGAAAATCCGAGTTTGGCATTAGAAGTTTTCGATGAAATAAGAATCAAGACAAAGCACCGACTTTTATGAGAAGAATACAAATCAACAAAAGATGGCAAGACGATGTCTTAATTCTCCTTGGGGGGGTACTATCGGATATATGCCAAATGGGGGTATGTACGACATTAGTCAGAAGCCGGATTGCCAAGGTGGCCCACAGGAAATGAAGCGGAGTCCATTGGGAGGCCCAGTAAGCCGGCGCGTAGGAAGCCAGGTTCTAGAAGCACCCGGACCACGGACCAAACGTGGTACGACTTGGAGAATAAGCCGGATTCCTTACTTTCCAAGTTTCGATACTTTCCGTAGTCTTCGAGGTTTCTTTTCTGTAAGCCCTAGTCCGGTTATCTATATAAAGCTGGACAGGAGCGAGAGAACAACAAGACAATAGCTAGAAGCCAACTCGCTGAGAAGCTCATCCTCGCCGAGTTAGCGAAACCATACTCACAATTGTACTTTGTATACTTCAGGTTTCAGCCCTGATTTTAGTGAGATTGCAGGAGTAGGAATGTCGCCATAGTTGCATCGTACCGAACCTGGGTAAATCGTGTCCTCGCTTCCAGTTCTCCCATGTCCCCCCATGGTTCTACCCATAGGCTTGTGGCACCCCCGTCCATGATCCTAACTACGAAGTCTCGACAGTGCCGGAGGTGCATGGATCCGGTAGTGGATCTGCTTCTTCACGGGCTAGTGTGGGAGCTCCTAAGGCGGCCCCTCCCCAGACTGAGAGGAAATGCGGAGGCCCGCCAAGTCGACTTCCCGACCCTAGACCTCGGGTAGGGCCCGATTGGTCCCCCGTAAGAGGACAACACCGTCTTGTTCCAAATGAGTGTCAGCCATTTCATTTGGAATATGGGGGGGTTCGGGCAGGACGGGTGACAACACCAGTTGGTGGAGCATGTTCGAGATGAAGACCCAGATATAGTTGGTATTCGGGAGACGATTCGTCAGGATTTCTCGATCTCGGAACTTGAAGGCCTGAGCTGGCATAAATTTGCGTGTCAATGACTTCTGGCTACGGGTCGCTCGGGTGGGATCCTCCTTGGTGCTAAGGAGGACACCTTTGAGGTAGAGGATATGGACCGCGGGGTGTTCTTCTTGAGCATGTCCCTGACCCATAGAAGAACTCACCTTCAGTGGGAGGTGATTATTTTTTATGGTCCCGCGGGCCATAGTAGGTCCCATGCGTTTCTAGAGGAAATCAGCTTGAAGGTGGAGTGCTGCCCTATTCCGGTGGTTATGACGGGAGACTTTAATCTGATCCGGTCTCCCGAGGAGAAGAGCTTGATTAATGTGGACTTCCCTAGGATGAGGTTGTTTAACGACTTCATCGCTGAATTGTCCCTTATTGATATCGAGCGGGTGGGGGCGCGATACACCTGGCCTGATTAGGCGGATCCTATCCGCAGTTTGTTGGACCGGGTGTTGGCCTCGATGGAGTGGGAGGCGGATTTCCCACTATTCTCGCAACGGGCCAGTACGCGGGGGGGCTCTGACCACTCCCCCTTGATCTTCTCAACTGGTGGGGTAGTGACACCTAGACCGAACCACTTTCATTTTGAGGACTTCTGGCTTGGTCAGCCAGGATTTGTGGAAGTGGTTCGTGGTAAGTGGTTAGCGGAGGCCGTCTCCCCACGCGTGTGTATAATGCGGTGGACGTGTGACACTTTTGTGCCAAAAGCGTCCGCCAATTCATGCGGGGGTGGGGGGCCAATTTTGGAGCCGAGGTTCGTAAGAATAAAACCTCCCTTCTTGGCCAAATCCAGACTTTGGACTTGGCCGCTGACGCCGGGGAGCTTACCTCGGATGAGTGGGCCCAGCGATATGCCCTTAAAGCTTCCCTTATGGATATTTACAAGGGCGAGGAGATCTTCTAGCATCAACGTAGTTGCCAAAATTGAATTCTTAAGGGAGACTACAATACGGCCTACTTCCATGCCATTGCTAATGGACGCTGAAGAAGATGCTCCATTCCTCTCTTTTGGGCCGACGAGGTCCAGTTGAAGACATAAGCGGCCCGATCTGCTCATATTTACTCCTTTTATAAGGAGTTATTTACTGCCAGCCCCCGCTCTGGGGTGCCGTTGGCTGAGGAGACTTGGTCCCTGGCGGCCCTAGTCTCGCCGGAGGAGAACGCCACACTTTTGCTTCCGTTCCTGCCGGAGGAGGTATGGCGTGCGGTCATGGAGATGAAAGCTAATTCGGCCCTGGGGCCGGATGGGCTTTCGGTCTCCTTCTTCCAGTCCTTCTGGGAGAATATCCAAGAGGGTGATCATGCCGATGTTCCAGGGATTTTACACTGGGACTTTCGTGATGTTGTGCCTTAATTTTGGTGTGGTGACTTTGATCCCGAAAGTTATCGCGGCCACGGATATCCTCCGGTTTAGGCCCATCACGGTGATAAATGTCATCCAGAGGATATTATCTAAGGTATGTGCAATGCGCCTGGACCCGGTGGCTGTCGCTCAAATCTTAGGCCCGAGCCCAGCCCGGTCCGGTTGTCAGGCCATAGAAATTGGGCCTGAGCCCGACAAAGCCCGACCGGCCTGACCCGACTACGCCTAAAAATGCACTTTCGTTAAGCCCGGGCCCGGCCTGACGGTCGGGCTTAAAATTCAGGCCCAAGCATGACCCGATGGTGCTGTCAGGCTTAGCCCGGCACGGGATTTTCGGGTCGGGTCGGGTCGGCCGGGCTGCCCATGCCCAGGTATAATCACCATCTATATAATCCAGACAAGTAGGAGCAACGGTTTTACCTCTACGAGGGCCCTAAACCTAGGTAAACCGTGTCTCCTAGCTAGCCGTTGATACTACCAGCATGCAACCATCTCCAATCTCTAAACCCTAGTATGTCGGACCAAGAATATGTCGATATAGGGTACCAACAATCATCGTGTGGCCTCGTTCACCGCCTCGCGTCGCCTGTTCTCCTGTAAAATCACTTTTGACCTTAAACGTAAGACCACCGGAGGATTTTATCAAGAAACGCGTCTGACCTCCACCGCCATACAAAACCATAATTCAGGGTACAAAAGTCTCTATTATGTCACTTTGCCGAGACAGAGATGTGCCCCCATATCCATCTTCGTTGATCGTTCTGCCTCCATGATGCTTCGTGAGTAGTTCCTCCATGGACTACAGATTCATAGTAGTAGCTAGTTGGTACTCTCTCCCCCTTGATGATCAATACAATGTTCTCATGAGCTGTCCTACATGATTCAAATCCATATGATGTAATTTTATGTGTTGTGTTTGCTGGGATTCGATGAACCATGAAATTATGATGATTTTGTTCATGTCATTATATGAGAAGTTTCACTTATATCTTTAGAGTGTTTTAATGTGTTCTTGCAATACTCTTTGATGTGTATGGTTACATTGATCACGTAATTGTATGCATCTCCAAGAGGGGTTTTATATGCTAAATAGTGGGTTCATGCCTACTTTGACCTACGCCCGAGTGATCGAAACGTGCGGGAGGGAGATGTGATGTTGCCGCTAGGGAGAAAAAACGATGTTCTTGTCCATGGATGGAAATTATTGCTTACATTACGTATTTTTCTTAATGCATTTGTCTGTTGCATACAAAGAAATAACTTCGTTTATGCAACTTAATACCAGCGAGATTTGCCGGATTGCTGTCTCAAGGTGGACTTTTAGTAATAGATGTTGTCGGATGACAGTCTATTTATCTTGACGTAATACCTACCATGTTAGAATCCGTGAACTATATCTCATCATAATAGAATTGTTATGCGCTTATGACTTGTCAATTGCCTAGCTGTAATTAGTTTACCCAACACTTGTTCTTTTGTTTGGAAAGTTTCTACTAGTGAAACTATGAACCCCAGTCCATCTTTTACTATTATTGCTATTGTTTTCACATGTTTTTTTCACTTGTTACCTTGATGCCATTATTATTTCAGATCACACATATCACCTATTTCACTCCATATTACACCACTTTCATTGCCCCTTCGCCGAACCGGTGCATCTATACAATCCTTATTATATATTTAATGTTTCTTTACTATCCGATTATTATCCCATTACTCAGAAATTATACGTGTGAAATAATTTTGTTGCAGTGTTACTTTGTATTAGAGATTCTCCAATAACTGACTTGTTATAGGGGACAAAAAAATGCCTGGAGTGAATATTAGGTGACGGGAAGTGTTTTTTAAACAAGAAAAAACATTCATCTTCATCGGTTGTAGTAAAATAAGGCACAATGTCTATATCTATACTACTATTAAAAGCGCAAACATTTCATTTTCTAAACACACCCAAGTACTATACACAACCTAAACTATACCATTAGATTATCCCAACTAATCAGATCTAGCAGCTGAATTGATCCACTGAATTGAACCACTCTGAAGTCTTGGGTGCACTTAGCAATTGCATTGGTGGACCATGCCAGGTGGACGACAATATCCAGGGATCACCGCACCATCGACACAAACTGCACATAATCAATCACTGCAAATCACTCCTACCTATACTTTTCTTCTGGCCCCACCTCAACAACAACGCCGTCACCGCAAATCAATCCTCGTGACTCCATCCTCCATATTGTCGTCCCCGCTCGATACGACACCCTCCTTGACCCAGGATTCTCCCTCTGCGCCTCCATGCCACCGCCCACTGCACCCCCGCGACAAGGCGCCTCGGTGATGCACTAACGTTGACGCATCTCGCGAGGGACACAACATGAGCCGACATGGATGTGCACGTCTTCCATACTAGCTGCATGCGCTCGCATTTGAGTTGTTCACCAATCTAAGATTCAGATCAATTCTGTTGACCGGGCACACTTCGCACGCACCACACCACGCACGTCTATCCCGCTGTGATATACTGTTGCCCACCGTCCTATGTCCTCACTCGCCGCCGACACCAATGACACTAGATGGGGAGGAGCTCTTGCCCCCACGCGATCCCATGCAGAGGATGCCTCCATATGACCGCCGCCTCCAACCCTCACGCATGCCAATCCCGTGGTTGTCGGTGGTCAAGTTGTCCACCTTCCTCGGCTGCTGCTGCACCTGACACCCTTGCTCTTCTTCTCGAATCAGTGCCGACAGAGCTTCACCACCTTCAATGAGGTATGCACGGATTCCACACCATCAGCCAGTCAAAGTTTCCCATTTCACATCCATCAAGGTACTCACTTCGTCCGCAGTTTCGAGTGCCTCGATCTTTCGTCGATGGCCACGTTGTATGTATCCTTCCTACATGAAAGGGTGATTTATTCATTATATAACAGTGTTTAAAAGCTTTGTTTAACTACATCTTTAGACATAACACTGGCATTATAATTCTTCTTTCCTAGCCCTAGAATTTTTGTACGAAACCGTATTAGTGTGTTCAGATTTTCAGTATAGTGCTTCAAAACTAAAAGGCTAAAGTATATACTAACATTGAAAATCCATCACAAAGCTGAATTTTATTGTCCCTTGATTGATGAAAAACTGACACAGTATCCTATTTTCTGATCTTGATTAAATTATTTTTGATTTATGTATTACCAGTTGATCCACACTTTGTTTTCGATATCGGTCCGACTGCTGCCTGGTCCTCGCTGCTGCCAGGTGCCCCCTTAATATTCTCTTCTCTTTTATCTGTTTAAAAATCTTCTTATATCTATGTATGCATTGATCATTGATCAACATTCAAGATGGAGCATTTTTTTCTGCCATGTTAGTTGCTTGAGATAATAACAACCAATTCAGTTTTGGGGCTTTGGGCTATCTAACACATGCTTGATTTGGATACTATTGGTTTACTTTGTCAGTTTAGTTTTGTGAAGTACTATGGGGATGTTGTTTTGACTCCCGAGCATACATGCACCCGACAGAATAGAAAATTAAAAAATAGAGATGAACATATACAAGTATGCTTGTAAGGACCCCCGAACCACTGTTCAAGGACCTCCGATATGCATACATTCCCGATCCCAGATCACACCAGTCGTGAAAAACATATCAAGTTGGCATTCAGATACACCATCCATTACATGTTAACACAAAGGTCTTACAAAAGAGACATGGTCACATGACCAAGTCTAACACAACTGCCACGCAGGGCAAGCACACAACACACACAACTTAGTAAAGCCCAAGTCACGCCTTAACCTTAAGGACACTGACCGGGAGACGATCCTAGTTCACAAGGCCATCAGTGCAGTACTCCTCCTCGTAGATATCCTCCTGAGGCTCCTCCTCAAAGTCTGGCAAGTAAATACTAGGGACGAAACCAAAATGAGTACGTTTGAATGTACTCAGCAAGACACCCGTCATGAAGCTTATATAATGCAAGTATGCTTATATGGTGTAGTAGGTAGGCTATACATAGGGTTCACTATCCATGATATATGAAGGATACATCATAGTTGATTTTGGAAATCTCTGTATCTTTGTTGAAGAAGATACTTCAAAAGAAAATAATATAGTTTTCTTTCTATTGTAGTAATCACATGTACAAGAGGTTTTGTAAAAATTTGTTAAAAAGAAAGTTTTCTCTTTGCAAAACTTCTTGGAAAAACAATTTCCAGTTTTTGGTTTAGAAAAAAAAAAGATTTTCCTTGCAAAACTTTTTGTAAAACAACTTCCAGCTTTCTTCCTCCGTACCTCACTGGTACAAGTTCCTTCTTTCAAATACTTCACAAGTTCCAACTCCTTTTCAAAGCTCCTTTTTGAAAACCTTGACACAATGCTAGCTACATGGCCATTCAACTGTCCATATCCGAGGACGCGGCTATTCAGAATAGTTTGACTCTGCACAGATGTACACATTCCACAAGATTCAGAACATCCGCCGTGAACAACCACAGACTGTAACAACAATATGTGAACATCAGATAACTGATCCTAACCATCCACTATGTTCAAGATAGAATATGACTATCTCTTCAGTTGAGTTTGTTCTGCCCGGCATCATGTCTTACATCACCACGAAAGGAGACCCAACTATCGCAACCGGAGGAGAAATTAATCCCACACTTTGTATGCCTCTTATTTCATGACTGACGGCATTCAGTTCGAGGGAAGTCACGTACTTATAGCAAATTGAGATAGAGCACACACTAACAAGAACAAGTTTCAAATTAAGCCCCGTGCCCATGTTAGGGTAGAGTGGCGGTATGATAAAGGTTGTCCGGCGAAGACTAGGTTATGTGTCATTTTTGTAAAACACATTTTTCCCAAAAATGACCACTTCAACAATCCTCCGGTGGATAAAGCTTCGCCTTTCCACATGGTTTTCCATAAAGCCTTTGTTTTGCAAATACATATTTTTAGGGTGTCCACTTAGGGACTTATACTTTTGGTGGTATTAAATACCATATGGTGGCTATGGGCCTGGTAACACCAAGTATCAACTAATGGAATAGTGATGCATGTAAAATGCATAGATGAATTTTGCATATTTTCACATGGTTTTCTATTACATATTGCATCATATTAGGGTATAATTCAATATTTTATAGTATTTTGGGGTTAAATTACAAAGTCCCCCAACTTTTAGGGAATTAACCCTGCCTGTCAGAAACCCCGTTTTCTATATTTTTGACGTTTCAGGGGGCAAACTTCCGCGAAATCACCTGAAAATTTGCGGGGGTCATTTTCTTGGAAGGAGAAGACTTGCGGGCGAAGGATCCATGAGAATTGGGCAAGGAGGCCCAAAAGAGGACCCTCCACGCGGCTAGATTTCTTGGCCGCGTGAGAGGCCCCCTTTTGGCCCCTGTGGCCCCAATTCCTTCCATCTTCGACTTACCGACTCCGGCTTGACCTAAAACCGACTATAAAAAGGGTCCCCCGTACCCATACGGAAAAAAGCGCCGCCGAAACACCGAAACAAAGACCAGAAGTTCCAGATTGGAGGGGGAAAACTCCGGCGGGGCGCCGCCGGTGTGATCTCCTACCCCTCCAACGTCATCTCCATCGACATCTCAATGAAGAGGGAGTAGTTCACCCCAGGGCTATGGGTTTGTGGAAGTAGCACTTGTATCTCTCTCTCTATGTGCTTCACTAATTAGATCCGTATGAGCCGCCTCACATGATTACGGGCACCGTTGTAATTCATATGTGGTGGATCTTTTCTATGAGTTATTGAATCTCAGATTGCAATTGTTTCTCTTGAGTTATTTGAGTAGATGTATCTTATGTACCCCTATCTTATTTTCTAGCTTTGATCAATCTAGTTCTTGAGAGCGTGTGTGGGGTGATGGGTGCATTACTTGGAGTAACGGGGGGGGGGGTGGCTAGTGCTGTGAAAGTGACAGAAGTTGAGCGATCCACTTAGGTTTTGTTAAACCTTTCTTAGTTACCTCACTATGGATAAAAAGGAGTACCTTGTTACCGGAGATTTGAAGTGACACTAATCAATCTCCATGACTAGAGCTAGCAAATTCTTACTTCAACTTCATGTCACATTGCTTAAAGCTATACTCTGTTTTTTCTTAATTATCGAGGTGTTATGATTTATTTCGCATCTTGGTGCAGTATAAGAGGGATCAATATGACCGTAGAGATCTCTATGCTAGGACGTTATGCCCATATGAAAGTACTCAATGTTAAACATGTTATTGTAATCTTACATGTAATTCTTTATGTCCACCGTCTACCACTTTATTTGAGAGAATGCAAGTGTGAAACCATGAACCCCGGTCCTATTTTAATATAAGAAAACACTCTAGTTACTTTGCTGCAATTTACTTTACTTGCACTTTACTTTACTTGCATCTCCAATTCGAATTTACATTATCTCCATCACCACTTGCATCACAAAAATACAAAAACAATCCATTGCATATTTATTTTCTCCTTTGCATTTAGTAGTAGATTTAATTATTGCACATTTACTTTCAGTTTTGCATTGCAATTTAGAAGTCTCACACCTTGTGCTTGACAACCACTTGGTGAGGTTGAGGGCACAAAATTCTCTACTTGTTTGCAGGATCCTGGAGGAAGCTTGGAAGACAACTGCTGAAATACTGGCTCCCCAAGAGTTTGATATAAACCCTCGAGTCACCCTCGTGGGGAAGAAGACTTGCCACTAGCTACACACTCTGCACTTGGAGTCTCAACCTAGCCATCAAGCGTTTTTCTGGCGCCGTTGCCGGGGAGCCATAGGTGAAGGAGTTGTCCAAGGGAGCTCACAAGAAGTCTTCATCACCAACAAGGTGTGCAAACACCTAAGCTTGGGGAGGTTGCACCTACGTGAGTACCGTCCTTTCTATCTCCACCTTCTTTCAAGTAGATTGTTTTGTTTCTTGTCTTGTTTTTGTTTTTGTTTTGTTTTTGTTTTTGTTTTGTCTTGCATATTTTATTTTAGTTTGCATTTTAGTTTTGCATTTAGTTATCTAGTTTATTTTAGTATTTCGAATTTGCCTAGTTACTTTACTTTTCAGTTTTGCGTAAAAAATTAAAAACTACATAAAAACTGTTAAAATGGGTGATAGAACTAAATTAAGTGACTACACAAATACACCCAATGACCAATTCATTGCTAGGCCAATTACTACACCTGAAATACAAGCTGAAAGCTATGAAGTAAGTCCTAGTTTATTAAATTTAATTACTAGAGAGCAATTTGGTGGTAGTGCTATGGAGGATGCCTCTATGCATCTTCATGATTTCATGGAAATATGTGATATGCAAAAATTTAAAAATGTGGAAAGTAGTGTTATAAAACTGAAATTATTTCCTTTTTCACTTAGAGGAAAGGCTAAATAATGGTTACTTTCACTACCTACAGCTAGTATAAAGTCTTGGGATGATTTAAAAGAAGCTTTCATTAAGAAATATTATCCTCCCGTTAAAATTTTGCAAAATAGGAATAATATCCTCTCATTTAGGCAAAATGATAATGAACATGTAGCCATGGCATGGGATAGAATTAAATTAATGATTAGAACATGCCCATCACATGGAGTAAATGAATAGACCATACTACACTCTATTTATAATGGTCTAAACTACATGTCTAGAAATATACTTGTTTCTGCTGCTGGAGGTGCCTTTATGAGTAAAACTGTAGGTGAGGCTAAGAGCATATTAGAAAGCATATTGCAAAATTATAGTCAATGGAATACTGAAAGAGCACCCAATCCCACTAAGAAAATAAACTCAATTGAAGAAACCAATGATTTGTCTTCTAAAATGGACACTATTCTTGCTTTTATTAATAAACAAAATATGGAGAATGTGCCTTTGCAGGAGCTAGTTGGTAGTAATTCTGAAAGTGTGGATGTTAATTTTATTAGGAATTATGGTAGCAATGGTTTTGGTAATGCTTACAATTCATATACTAAACCTCCTTATGTGTCAAATAAACCTTTTGTTCCATATCCTAATGCTAATGAAAATAAGTGGAAGCCTTCTAGTGAAATTTCTGAATCTAATAAATTGCTTATGGAACAAGTTGCTAGTCACAATGCTATGATACATGAGTTAAATACGTCTATTGCATCCATTAGTAGTGATATTAAAGGATTGCAACTTCAATCTTCGAATTTAGATAAAGCATTGTCAAAATTAGCTGATAATCAAGCAACTCTATTAAGCATGTCAGCAGGAAAGCCACAAGCACAACCTAGTGTAGTAATGAATTATATTACTATTGCTACTCCTATTATTGAAAATATTGATCATATTGCTGAGAATACAAGTGAGCATGTCCCTACTAGATTAGAAGAAACTTTGAATGAAATAGTGAAGTACCCTGAATATTTACTTCCATATATGTCTTATCTTGCTAGCAAAGATGAAATTAGTCCTCATGAATCAAGCATGCTAGCTAAATTAGAGAGTAAAGTAGAGGAAATTATGATGCTTACTGAAATTAAGGATCCATTGCTTGATTTAGAAAAAAGTAGCTTGCAAGAACTTATTGCTACTCTACAAAAATTTGCTAGTGATCCCACTATATATGTTAATCAACCTGGCTTTGGATCTTATATTGCTAATCATGTATTGCAAGAAAAAATTGCTAGGTACAAGAATGAGTCCATGATACCTCCTAATCTTGGGGATGCATGGATCCCCAAGGTGCTAGTTTCAATTGGAAAAGAAATTCACCATGCTATGTTAGATCTAGGTTCTAGTGTATCGGTACTCTCTAAAGAATTATATGAATTGCTAGAACTAGAAAATTTAGAGAAGTGCTCAAGTGAATTTGTCCTTGCTGATAACTCTACTAAACATGCTGTAGGACAAGTAAAAGATGTTATGATTGAATTGCACATGACTCTCGTACCCGTTGATTTCATTATTATGGATATGGGGGATAAATCCCCTAGTCCTATTATTTTGGGTAGAGCTTTTCTTCGTACTACATGTGCAATCATAGACTCCAAGGAAGGGAATGTCAAGTTTCAGTTCCCTCACAAGAAAATCATGGAGCACTTCCCAAGGAAGAGGGGCACGCTGAAGAACAAGCTCCCTCATGAGCTTTATCCCTCTTGATTATCAAGTAAGTAAAGCCTAGCTATATGGCTATAAAGAAAGCGCTTTACGGGAGGCAACCCAGTTGTTTTTATTTGGATTTTCCTAGTGTCCTCTTGTTGTCTCAAGAGATTAGTTTTTTTGTTTTAATTCTGGAGTTTTCAATAAAGAGTCAAGTCAAACCCATTTGGACTTATAAGTTGATATCCTAGTGCATGAAATTTCTGTTTCAGCACGAGTCTGCTCACCGTATGAATTTAAGTTTTTTATTGGTATGTCGGATTGAGCTAATTTTTTAGTATGTTCTGAAAATTTTCGTCCTCTGTAAGCACAAAAATTGGATTAATTTTTTGACGAGTCTAGCTTAGGTAAAAACATTCGTTTTGCGGCTGTTGCTTTTCTGGACAGATTCTGCCTTCTTTTGTTTTATGCACTCTTTGGGCTTGGGAATCGAATTTCCATGATTCTTTCAAGCAAGAGAGTGAACATACAACATAATGAACCTTATTGTCTATCTACTGGAGCATTTGATTTGGAATTTTGCACAGCAAGCATGTGATTTGTTTGTCCTTGCTAATCTCACCCCACAGAAAAAGAATGGGAGAAACATGTTTTGTGAAGTTTTTTCACAGGGAATAGAGGAGCTGCGCCTCAAGACATCCAAGAATGGTGAAAGCCATAAGATTGGGGATGTGATGAACACCCCACTGGAGCTACACTCTTTTGGTTAGCACACGTCTACTTTCTGTTTTTCTAAGCAAAGCATTTATCATAGAGACTTGAAGCGTCTAGTTTTTATTTTTATTTTTGTTTTGATAAGACCACCACCATCATTTTATATGAGATTGAGATACTGTAGTTTGGGGTTGGAATGTATTGGATGCTAGTATTATGACTTGGAATAGGGATGCCATGGTTGATTTGAAGAGCTACATATGTTTGCATGATTTATAGGCTTTTTATGTGTAGAAATTTGAATTAATGTTGTCTTGAGCTATCTCTTATTCATGTCCTTGATGTTAATTGCTGGTTTATTTATTTTGTCATGAAATGAGTAGTTCTATGGACATATGCATGCATAGTATCTGGTCAACTATCTCCCTCTTGCTAGCCCAAAAATTTAAAAATTCCAACAAGTAAAAACTTGTTTCCAACACTCCTTAGCCAAGTATTTCCAGTGAGTCCACCATATCTTCCCATTAGCTTCATTGCTATTCCGAGTATGTTCACCATGTTATTGTGTTATTTATGTTCTAAATTAAGATATTCACTTTATTAATTGTCATGGGTTGAACTTGGGATAGGACTCTCACGGACTTTTGAAGGCACACTTTACTTGTTATGCATCTAATAAACATGACCCAATAATGGGAGCCACAAGTTTTGCGTTTGACAAGTGTGTGGTTGGGAGCTAGCTATAAACGTGTATCACCGAAAAGCTTTCAACATTGCACAAAAAAATTACATTTGGTTGATATCATGTACTTTTGTTTTTGGACTCCTGCCATGCCGAAATGAAATAGAGGAATAGTAAGTTTTGATGAGTAAGTATCTATATGACTAGAGAAACGCATTGGGCCGCTAACCCAAGCCATGCTTTATCATGGTGGAAATTTACTTACAGCTTGAGTGACTCTACAACACATCCTATAATAAAATAAGAAGCTATGCATAATAGTGAATTAAAATAAAAAGGATGATGAGTCTACTCCGTTTGTTCATCTTGTGATTGTAACATGGGCTTGTTTCCATGTCATGGGGCAAGAGGTACCTCTTTGCGGTTCTCTATGATGTCATTAATACTTATTATGATTGTACAAAGCTTATTAGGAATCTTAAGTTGAGTAATCATGGAGTAGGTTTTCACACTCACGGGGCATGAGGCTTTCAACCACCTTGTCATTCTCATTACTTCAATACTCACAATTTTAACATGCTAGTGATAAAGGGGCAATGAGAGTCCTAGATCAATGGATACCACATTTCAATTAGTAATTTTAGTTGAATAATTTAGAGGCTAAATAAGACTTGATCATGTTTTACCTCTACTCAATTTTCTCCAAAGTGTCCACTATATTTTCTATTCTCCATTATGCTATTCTTTGACCAATATAGGATTTTATTTTTCATTTTGTGTATGCATTTGGTCCATAGTGTTTTTATTTCATTATACACTTTGTGAACTTTCATGAAGCATCT
The DNA here is from genome assembly GCA_028641055.1 of Alopecurus myosuroides. Lineage (NCBI taxonomy): Eukaryota > Viridiplantae > Streptophyta > Magnoliopsida > Poales > Poaceae > Alopecurus > Alopecurus myosuroides. Next base: position 167,708,547 of record CM054063.1, read on the forward strand.
TTGCTTGCATATTTGATATTTCTTACAACATGAATTGTATATTGCTACTCATTTCTAGTATTAATCATTTGATTATATGTAGCATGAATAATCCTCCTTGATATCCCATGATCGTTTCAATATGCAAAACCCATCTTAGTTTTATCACCTTCATACTCGAGGACGAGCATGGGTTAAGCTTGGGGATGTTGATGCATGTAAAATGCATAGATGAATTTTGCATATTTTCACATGGTTTTCTATTACATATTGCATCATATAAGGGTATAATTCAATGTTTTATAGTATTTTGGGGTTAAATTACAAAGTCCCCCAACTTTTATGGAATTCACCCTGCCTGTCAGAAACCCCGTTTTCTATATTTTTGACGTTTCAGGGGGCAAACTTCCGCGAAATCACCTGAAAATCTGCGGGGGTCATTTTCTTGGAAGGAGAAGACTTGCGGGCGAAGGATCCACGAGAATTGGGCAAGGAGGCCCAAAAGAGGACCCTCCATGCGGCCAGATTCCTTGTCCGCGTGAGAGGCCCCCTTTTGGCCCCTGTGGCCCCAATTCCTTCCATCTTCGACTTACCGACTCCGTCTTGACCTAAAACCGACTATAAAAAGGGTCCCCCGTACCCTTACGGAAAAAGCGCCGCCGAAACACCGAAACAAAGACCAGAAGTTCCAGATTGGAGGGGGAAAACTCCGGCGGGGCGCCGCCGGTGTGATCTCCTACCCCTCCAACGTCATCTCCATCGACATCTCCATGAAGAGGGAGTAGTCCACCCCAGGGCTATGGGTTTGTGGAAGTAGCACTTGTATCTCTCTCTCTATGTGCTTCACTAATTAGATCTGTATGAGCCGCCTCACATGATTACGGGCACCGTTGTAATTCCTATGTGGTGGATCTTTTCTATGAGTTATTGAATCTGAGATTGCAATTGTTTCTCTTGAGTTATTTGAGTAGATGTATCTTATGTACCCCGTTATTATTTGCTAGCTTTGATCAATCTAGTTCTTGAGAGCGTGTGTGGGGTGATGGGTGCATTACTTGGAGTAACGGGTGTAACACCCCAACTTTTGAGCTACCTTAAGGTGTGTGGTGTGTGTTCATCTCATACATGCATCAAACAAAAATTCAAATCATGTTTGAACCAATTTAAAACTTGAATTCAAATGGTTTGAGAAAATTCCAGCAAATAGTACTTAAAATGGGTTCCAAAATTTTGTTCTGAAAATTATTTCAATTCCACCAAAGTAATACATGGTGTTGTTGGAAATTTCTTGAGCTTTCCAAAGATAATTTTTGTCAAATTTTATTCTTCCAAAAAGGCCCTCAAAAGTCTATTTTCTGTTCTGTTTTTAAAGAGAAAAGGGCTTCTTTGTAAAATTCAAAAACTCCAGGGGGTTTTTGCTTTTTCCTTTTTCTTTTACCCTTTCTTCCAGCTTCAGCCAGAAGGACGAGGACGGCTGTGAGGTGGCCGCTGCCACCTCCTGCTTCCAGTAATGAGGGGATAAGGTCCTCCGGGAGGCGTCTGGATCGTGCCCACGCCACAGAACCCCCCCTCCTCGCGTGGCCTCCCCTCTCTGCTTCCCTCCTCGCAGACGAACCAAACCCTAGCTCTCCCCACGGCCGCCGCCAAATTCCGGCGATTGCCGCCGTTGTAGACCGCCTAGACTCCCGCCGCTGGTCCCCGGAGCTCCGCCATGTCTTCCTACGCCTCATGGACGAGCCTCGCTTGCCGGGATGCCTCCACTCGCCGGAATTTGATCGTCCCTGTCAACTCCGGCCGCCGGCATCCTCCTCACGCCGCCGTCGATTCCGGCGACCTCCCGCCCCGTCGTTCGCTTCCTCACAACCGCGGTGAGCCTCTCTTCCTCACGGTGCCCTCCTAGCCCCTCCCCGCGGCCGGAATCGTCCTCCTCGCCGGAGCCCGTGGCCACCGCCGCCTTCCCGAGCACGGCGGCTCGCCGCCGGTGGCCTAATCGGGGCGGCGCCACCTCCTATGCGTGCGCCTCGCCGAGGAGGTTCCGAGGAGCCTGGCCTCGCTTGCTGGAGAGCGGTGGTTCGCCGCCGGCGACAACTTCTGTCTCCGGCCAGCCACCCGCTGACATCACGCTGATGTCAGCGTGACCTCAGCCACGGCCACCTGTCAACCATTTTGTTTTAATTAAAAAGAAAAATTCAAATTGACAAGTGGGCCCCACTTTCTAATAATTACAGAATTTGTTTTAAAATGAATAATTAATATCTCCATTTTTGTAACACAGAAAAACATGAAAAATATATGGTTTTGTTCAGAAAAACATTTCCAACCCAAATATGTCACTTTCATACATGTTTGACAAACTTTATTTTTGGGCATTATTTAAATGCAATTAAATCATCGAAAATAAATAAATAAGATTTTAATCAATAAAATCAGAAAAATACAAGTTATATACCAAAATGCTCAAAATGACAAATGCAATCTAGTTATGATGTTTTTAAATCCAATTGAGCTTTTAAAATTGTACTCACTTCCAGAATTGCCCGAAGTACCCCTCCGGGGTCTATTTCGGGATAAATTCAGTAAAATTGCTTAATTGCCATACGAACCCTAGCAACCCTACCTTCATGCTTAGGGCTTTATTTTAGTGCATTAACCTGCTCATGCATACATACTGCGCATTGCATCGATGCCATGTGTTGATTGTTATTTCTCTTTCGGTGTTATTTCTTCCTCGGTAGAACGTGACTCCGAAGAGAAGGCCAACAATCCAATGACGAATACTTGATCCTAACCGACAAGTCAAGCACTTATCCCTGAAGATCTTTATCTGGTTTTCTTATAACCAAGGCAAGCATAACCTCTTATCTGCTCATATATGATTTCAAAGTGATTTGAATCTCGTACTTTGCATTCGGTTCCAAACTATTTGATGTCAGTAGATAGAGTTCTCCTATACACTGCATAACCTAGATATCCTGATCCACTTCACCTAGCAGCTATAGGTTTGTTTGTGCGCGCTCCGCTAAACCTTGTGAGTCTTGCTTAGCCATGCCTAGTTGATGATTCTGGTCAATGCGTGAATCTACCATGTCAGGTGTTTATGATTTGAGTTACCTTTGATAACTTGACTAATCACGGCATGGATGTGAGGCCACAATGGGTTGTGGCGTGTTGTCCTGTTCATGCCCCTAGGAGCGAGTTCTCGCCTTCGGGCCAAGACTGAGCGTACAGCCACACGTGGGCCGATGAACCCCGCCCGGCTGACTAACTTGTTTAACCTTATCCATGAGCCACGTAGTTTGAGCTTTCCATCTGCGTGTGAGTCGGAAAATGTTTTGGAGAAAACTAGGTCGTGACCGGGACAAGTGATGGACGTACACGGATCTTGTTCCCGACTCACAGAACAGGTGCCGTCAGGAGGTGGCCAACTCCCTGTTGATGGGGTGGCCCTGTTTGGGTTGACTCATGGATATGGTTCGACAAGGTAAAGGCTGGGAATCGACCACCCTCTGCCGGCACTTCCCGGGCTAGTGCTAATCTAGTGGCACTAAGAGTCGGTTGGTACGTGTGGGTAAAGTTGTACACCCCTGCAGGGTTAAATCTTTTCGAAAAGCCGTGTCTGCGGTTAAAGACGACTTGGTGACGGATTCTGTGATCATAGATAACTTAAACGGAATGACTAAAACTTGCTGATAACGATTGAAGGATGCCTCCTCGGAGATGCCGAGAGGGGTTACCTTGTAGCATGAGATAGTGTGGAACAACTGGAGGAGGTGATCTTTGAAGCACGAGGTGCTGATATGTTTTGGTGGATTAAAAGATGATGATATCAGTAGTTGAGTAGTTTTCTCATCTGTTTTCAAAATACTCCATGAGACGTGCTATTCCTTCCTCAACTTGCAAAACAAAGTTTGCCTTACGCAAATCAGCCTTCATGAAACCCTTTTCGAAACAGCAGATATATAATAGGTTAACTAAGTCTTGTTGAGTACCTCCCGTACTCAGGTTTGCTTAATTTTGGTTCAGGAGAAGATCTCACATCGGTGGTGATTCAACGTGGACATCGACGAGTAGTTCGGGGTTCCCAGGTAGCAGCCTGGAATCTATGGGCTGGGACGTCGCCTTATGTTGCGGCCTCTTAGGCCTTTTTGGTTCTTGTTGGTTAGCAACATAATTTGCCTTCCGTTGTCTGATGTGGTGTTGGGTCGTGTGACCTCTGTTTGTAAGCTATACTCTAGTAACACCTGTTAATAAAGCTTCATGTTTAGAGTACTGCTTTGATCGGTTGTTGGTTTCGAGCTCATTGTTATACAGTTTTGGCTATGCCTGCATAGTTGTCGCAGTCGAGGGGTTGTGGAGCCGATGATCCATGTCCGAGCCCGCCTGTCGATTTGATCGGCCTGGGGCGAGGTAACCCCAGTAACCCTCGATTGTTGTTGCACTTTCTGGACACATAGCATCTTTGTATAGCTTTGGTCCCGTTTCCTTCAGTTTCATTCGATTCATGGACGCTTTGATATGCGTAGTTGGTTATGACTAGCGTGGACACAAGGAGTAGTAGACTGGGGATCCGGACTACGTGCCGATGAATCCAGTCTGCCTGCCGTTGTTTGTTACGGCCGGGGCTGGTAACCCTGAAGCCCTTGTGAGTCCATGGCTAGGAGCACATAACAGTACGTATATCTCCGGGTCCGGGGTCGTGACAAGTCTTGGTATCAGAGCAGGACTGCCTGTAGGAAAACCTTACTGCTTGGTCGATGTTGAGTCTAGTGTTTGTGAAAACTATTTTGAAAACTTCAAATGAGTTGTGAAAACCTTCTTAGGATTCTTTTTATTCCTTATCTGGTATCGCTCTAACTCTGGGTCTTCTTACCTGTTTTGATTTGAAAAGGTTTTGCTATCTCTTTTAGTCATTCAAAACCTAGGTGCCTTCTTCGGCAAGGACGTTGTTACCCAAGTTGACCTAGTGTTGAGTTTCTAGAGTCGTGTGTGTTCCGTGTTCCGTTATCTCTTAAGCTGGGAGATTTCCTTCCCATCCTAATCCCCCAAAGTTGTCCGGATTCCACATTCCTACATGTTTCCAAGTTCTAAATCCTGAACCTCGAGATCTGCTTTCCATCTCGAATGTATCCGTTATCCTTGGCTCAAGTTCTTCCGGAGCTAAGTTTGTCCTCTTGGAAATATACTCCGTGATGGCTACTCATAGTGTCCTTCAAGGCACTCATATAGTAGTTACTCCTTTCGTTGTGTTTTACCTTGGACTTGAACCGAAGGTCCCGGAATGTGCTGAATTGCCGTGGGTTGAATTGTGTGGTTTTACAACCATGTGATGCTCACTCTATCAGTACAGGATGCTGACCTTTAACCCAAGTTCTGTTTCGTTGAATCCTGAGGAATCTGTTTTACTCAGGATGGTTAGGAAATTCCAACTCTCATAGCCGTAGGCTTTCCTTTGGAACCAAAAAGGGATCACAACAAGAGTGTTCTTTATGATTCCATATCTCTGTTCCTGACTCAGCTATACCTCTCTTTTGGCATGGGTTCTACACCTGAGTATTAACCCGTGTATCCAACGTGATCCCAGGATTTTCCAGAGCACGTTCCTACTTTTAGTTGCTTTCCGAACTCCATCCATTGTTTTGGAAACCAAGTTACATATGTGTGTTGGATATTTCCAATGCATTTGCTCCTGTTTTCCGTCAAAACATTCCACCTCGGGATGTCAGGAGAAACAAACTCCCGAACCTCGTTCATCCCTAGGAACAGGTCAAAGTTTTGTATTCCGCAGAATAAAGAAGTTTCATCAGCTTCTGTTCTGTTCCACTTTCGAGTATCACACTCCTGTATATCCAGAGGCTGTGTTGAATTTCATGGCCTTGTTGATGAAGTGATGCTCTCACACATCTTCACTCCCCCTTCCCTCCAAGCTTGAATGCTGGAGTATGATGGGTCTGTGCATTGATGTGTGCATCAGATATTCTGAGCAATTCATATTGCTTTGAAAACCTAAGAAACATCTGTATCCTTCTTAGCACTACTGGTCAACCAGTCTCTAATTAAAGTTGATTGTGTACCAAATCCATTCATTCCGGTGCACATTCTTGGTCAAGGAGTTAGGTTCGTGCCGAAGCTCTCTAGATCATATCAACTTCTTTGAAAAGCCAGCCTCCTTTCAAACTCCAAGACACATCGGTAGGTTGTGATATTCTGGTTGTCTTGCTAGAAGTATCACCAGGTTTTACCTGACCGTGATGTCTAAACAAGGGGTACTTTGAACTACTCCTTTCTCCAAGGAACTCCGCTGGATATCCTGGACTAGTTGATCGAGCTTAAACAACAACTTGGAGAGTTGAAAGGCAAAAGTTCCGCCAACTTGTTCCTTTGATAAGGGATATCTAGTTTTCCTCGTGTTGAAGCATGATAGTATCTCTTTAGTGTACATGCTATCATTCTAACCTTGATTTGATTTGGGCTATCGTCAGATCAAGTCCAGATTCAAGGACTAACCTGATGGTGTTTTCACTCGTGGTGTTTGGCCCGAGTACACCTCATGTCCTTTGGTCTGACCAATATTCTGCCTTGTTCATATGACATATGAATCCCTCTTCTTGGAGTAACTTGATACCGCTGTTGTTGAGCCCATCTACGACATTCTTGCTTTCCCCAAGTTGCAAGAGGTTCATGTTGAACAAATGGCAACAATGTTGGAAACTTTCGAGAACCATCTTCGTGTTATCACGAAGTTGTGTTCTGGATGTTCGAAGTGACTTTCTCGGGTTCGTGTGCTTATGGTGAAAGTTGTCGCCATGGGCCCGAGTATAGTTTTCTTGTTCCTTCGGGAATAACCCCAAGTTGGTCATGCAGGTGTGGATTACTCTTGAGATGGTAGGTTGTTACCTCCATCTATCCGAAGAAGTTTACATCCACACTAAGCCACTGACTGATCGTTCGTAAAGAGAAGAAGTTTAAGAACTTCGTTATCTTTGTTATCATCTTCCCAACCAGGACTCCGATGTATTCTTTTGCAAGTAGTTCATGTAGGTGCAACCGTCTTTTGCAAGTTGCTAATACATGAGTTCTACAATCTCGCTTACCTTCTTGAGCCTGACATCATAGTCCATATCTTGAGAATCCAGCATAAGTATCTCGTTGGTAACCGGTGCAATCTCTTAGATCAAACATGCCGATTCTAAGTTATCAACTCGCTAACCAGAGCTGAATCTCAAGCAGCAACGATGGTTGGTGTTTTCCTCAAGGATATTGAATTAGGTCTTTTCAGAATCCGGCATGGTTGATGTGGTGGTTGACACAATTAGCCGGAAGGCCTAATGTCATATCTCTTTGAATCCGTAAGAACAACCACTCTCCGTGAGAATTCTTGTCTGGCTTATTCTAACAAGTTTCCTCCCCGTTCTTCCAAACCGGAGTTCTACATTCCCTTATTACCTATAGAAGGCTTGTCATGAGCCTGCTATCGGTATCTATAACATCCAGGGTAACTTGGAAGTTGATCTTTCCAATATCTCTCAGTTGATCCTCCAAACTTTTCTTTCAGTGGAAACAAGTTCATCGTGAAAAACATCTCTTGGTGTTCTGTAACCACCTTTGTTCAGTTTCCTTCCTCAAGTTGTTTGTACTTGAAGTTCTGCTCATCTCACACATTGTGTGAATTTGTCAGTCACTTCAGCCGTGGGATCTTAACCATGTGATAGATGTATTGCTACGTCTAACCCACAATAGGAAAGAGATTCCATATCCTCTTCCGGTGTTCCAATCCTCGTTGGTTACCCATCCTTACGGTGTGATCAAGGATTCTTCCCTTGTTATGGTGTTTTCAACATCTTTGGTTACTCATCTTCTGTCCTGAAGTAACATTCCGAATCTTTGACAAAGTTTTGACGGAGTGAAAGTTTCGTCATCTTCCGTGTCCACTCCGACGAGTGAACATGGTACTGTATCAATTTCTCTCCGACTCACGATTACAGTGTTTTCTCGTGATTTCCCTCGTCTACGGATATTATGTCGTGGTATCCAAGACCATCTTTTTCATCTTGGTTATCTGTTTGAAGAAACCTCGGTTTCAAAAGTTGTCCAACCTATCTTTTTGCAAAAGGATTTAAAGTCTTGTGCAAAGCTCATATTCCAAATCCTTTCAAGAACCATCGTCCGTAAACTTGAAACCATCTTTTATTCCCTCCGTTATCTTGATGTGTTTCATGCCTGTTAACTCAAAAGTTCTTTACGAACATTCTGGTCATGAGTTAGCCATGAGATACTCGATCTTCGTGAAGATCATTTCCTAAGAGTTTCCCTCTCACCTAAGGTGTAGCCGCTGGAGATCTTCGCAAGTGCTACGGGTCAACCTCTTCAAGAAGAGAACCGTAAGGTTCAAGAAGATCGTTCAAAACCGGTGTTCCTTCTTTCTTCTCCTTCGGGAATCTCGGGACGAGATTCTTGTAAGGGGGGTAGATTTGTAACACCCCAACTTTTGAGCTACCTTAAGGTGTGTGGTGTGTGTTCATCTCATACATGCATCAAACAAAAATTCAAATCATGTTTGAACCAATTTAAAACTTGAATTCAAATGGTTTGAGAAAATTCCAGCAAATAGTACTTAAAATGGGTTCCAAAATTTTGTTCTGAAAATTATTTCAATTCCACCAAAGTAATACATGGTGTTGTTGGAAATTTCTTGAGCTTTCCAAAGATAATTTTTGTCAAATTTTATTCTTCCAAAAAGGCCCTCAAAAGTCTATTTTCTGTTCTGTTTTTAAAGAGAAAAGGGCTTCTTTGTAAAATTCAAAAACTCCAGGGGGTTTTTGCTTTTTCCTTTTTCTTTTACCCTTTCTTCCAGCTTCAGCCAGAAGGACGAGGACGGCTGTGAGGTGGCCGCTGCCACCTCCTGCTTCCAGTAATGAGGGGATAAGGTCCTCCGGGAGGCGTCTGGATCGTGCCCACGCCACAGAACCCCCCCTCCTCGCGTGGCCTCCCCTCTCTGCTTCCCTCCTCGCAGACGAACCAAACCCTAGCTCTCCCCACGGCCGCCGCCAAATTCCGGCGATTGCCGCCGTTGTAGACCGCCTAGACTCCCGCCGCTGGTCCCCGGAGCTCCGCCATGTCTTCCTACGCCTCATGGACGAGCCTCGCTTGCCGGGATGCCTCCACTCGCCGGAATTTGATCGTCCCTGTCAACTCCGGCCGCCGGCATCCTCCTCACGCCGCCGTCGATTCCGGCGACCTCCCGCCCCGTCGTTCGCTTCCTCACAACCGCGGTGAGCCTCTCTTCCTCACGGTGCCCTCCTAGCCCCTCCCCGCGGCCGGAATCGTCCTCCTCGCCGGAGCCCGTGGCCACCGCCGCCTTCCCGAGCACGGCGGCTCGCCGCCGGTGGCCTAATCGGGGCGGCGCCACCTCCTATGCGTGCGCCTCGCCGAGGAGGTTCCGAGGAGCCTGGCCTCGCTTGCTGGAGAGCGGTGGTTCGCCGCCGGCGACAACTTCTGTCTCCGGCCAGCCACCCGCTGACATCACGCTGATGTCAGCGTGACCTCAGCCACGGCCACCTGTCAACCATTTTGTTTTAATTAAAAAGAAAAATTCAAATTGACAAGTGGGCCCCACTTTCTAATAATTACAGAATTTGTTTTAAAATGAATAATTAATATCTCCATTTTTGTAACACAGAAAAACATGAAAAATATATGGTTTTGTTCAGAAAAACATTTCCAACCCAAATATGTCACTTTCATACATGTTTGACAAACTTTATTTTTGGGCATTATTTAAATGCAATTAAATCATCGAAAATAAATAAATAAGATTTTAATCAATAAAATCAGAAAAATACAAGTTATATACCAAAATGCTCAAAATGACAAATGCAATCTAGTTATGATGTTTTTAAATCCAATTGAGCTTTTAAAATTGTACTCACTTCCAGAATTGCCCGAAGTACCCCTCCGGGGTCTATTTCGGGATAAATTCAGTAAAATTGCTTAATTGCCATACGAACCCTAGCAACCCTACCTTCATGCTTAGGGCTTTATTTTAGTGCATTAACCTGCTCATGCATACATACTGCGCATTGCATCGATGCCATGTGTTGATTGTTATTTCTCTTTCGGTGTTATTTCTTCCTCGGTAGAACGTGACTCCGAAGAGAAGGCCAACAATCCAATGACGAATACTTGATCCTAACCGACAAGTCAAGCACTTATCCCTGAAGATCTTTATCTGGTTTTCTTATAACCAAGGCAAGCATAACCTCTTATCTGCTCATATATGATTTCAAAGTGATTTGAATCTCGTACTTTGCATTCGGTTCCAAACTATTTGATGTCAGTAGATAGAGTTCTCCTATACACTGCATAACCTAGATATCCTGATCCACTTCACCTAGCAGCTATAGGTTTGTTTGTGCGCGCTCCGCTAAACCTTGTGAGTCTTGCTTAGCCATGCCTAGTTGATGATTCTGGTCAATGCGTGAATCTACCATGTCAGGTGTTTATGATTTGAGTTACCTTTGATAACTTGACTAATCACGGCATGGATGTGAGGCCACAATGGGTTGTGGCGTGTTGTCCTGTTCATGCCCCTAGGAGCGAGTTCTCGCCTTCGGGCCAAGACTGAGCGTACAGCCACACGTGGGCCGATGAACCCCGCCCGGCTGACTAACTTGTTTAACCTTATCCATGAGCCACGTAGTTTGAGCTTTCCATCTGCGTGTGAGTCGGAAAATGTTTTGGAGAAAACTAGGTCGTGACCGGGACAAGTGATGGACGTACACGGATCTTGTTCCCGACTCACAGAACAGGTGCCGTCAGGAGGTGGCCAACTCCCTGTTGACGGGGTGGCCCTGTTTGGGTTGACTCATGGATATGGTTCGACAAGGTAAAGGCTGGGAATCGACCACCCTCTGCCGGCACTTCCCGGGCTAGTGCTAATCTAGTGGCACTAAGAGTCGGTTGGTACGTGTGGGTAAAGTTGTACACCCCTGCAGGGTTAAATCTTTTCGAAAAGCCGTGTCTGCGGTTAAAGACGACTTGGTGACGGATTCTGTGATCATAGATAACTTAAACGGAATGACTAAAACTTGCTGATAACGATTGAAGGATGCCTCCTCGGAGATGCCGAGAGGGGTTACCTTGTAGCATGAGATAGTGTGGAACAACTGGAGGAGGTGATCTTTGAAGCACGAGGTGCTGATATGTTTTGGTGGATTAAAAGATGATGATATCAGTAGTTGAGTAGTTTTCTCATCTGTTTTCAAAATACTCCATGAGACGTGCTATTCCTTCCTCAACTTGCAAAACAAAGTTTGCCTTACGCAAATCAGCCTTCATGAAACCCTTTTCGAAACAGCAGATATATAATAGGTTAACTAAGTCTTGTTGAGTACCTCCCGTACTCAGGTTTGCTTAATTTTGGTTCAGGAGAAGATCTCACATCGGTGGTGATTCAACGTGGACATCGACGAGTAGTTCGGGGTTCCCAGGTAGCAGCCTGGAATCTATGGGCTGGGACGTCGCCTTATGTTGCGGCCTCTTAGGCCTTTTTGGTTCTTGTTGGTTAGCAACATAATTTGCCTTCCGTTGTCTGATGTGGTGTTGGGTCGTGTGACCTCTGTTTGTAAGCTATACTCTAGTAACACCTGTTAATAAAGCTTCATGTTTAGAGTACTGCTTTGATCGGTTGTTGGTTTCGAGCTCATTGTTATACAGTTTTGGCTATGCCTGCATAGTTGTCGCAGTCGAGGGGTTGTGGAGCCGATGATCCATGTCCGAGCCCGCCTGTCGATTTGATCGGCCTGGGGCGAGGTAACCCCAGTAACCCTCGATTGTTGTTGCACTTTCTGGACACATAGCATCTTTGTATAGCTTTGGTCCCGTTTCCTTCAGTTTCATTCGATTCATGGACGCTTTGATATGCGTAGTTGGTTATGACTAGCGTGGACACAAGGAGTAGTAGACTGGGGATCCGGACTACGTGCCGATGAATCCAGTCTGCCTGCCGTTGTTTGTTACGGCCGGGGCTGGTAACCCTGAAGCCCTTGTGAGTCCATGGCTAGGAGCACATAACAGTACGTATATCTCCGGGTCCGGGGTCGTGACAACGGGGGGGGGGGGTGGCTAGTGCTGTGAAAGTGACAGAAGTTGAGCGATCCACTTAGGTTTTGTTAAACCTTTCTTAGTTACCTCACTATGGATAAAAAGGAGTACCTTGTTACCGGGGATTTGAAGTGACACTAATCAATCTCCATGACTAGATCTAGCAAGTTCTTACTTCAACTTCATGTCACATTGCTTAAAGCTATACTCTGGTTTTTTCCTTCATTATCGAGGTGTTATGATTTATTTCGCATCTTGGTGGAGTATAAGAGGGATCAATATGACCGTAGAGATCTCTATGCTAGGACGTGATGCCCATATGAAAGTACTCAATGTTAAACATGTTATTGTAATCTCACATGTAATTCTTTATGTCCACCGTCTACCACTTTATTTGAGAGAATGCAAGTGTGAAACCTTGAACCCCGGTCCTATTTTAATATAAGAAAACACTCTAGTTACTTTGCTGCAATTTACTTTACTTGCATCTCCAATTCGAATTTACATTATCTCCATCACCACTTGCATCACAAAAATACAAAAACAATCCATTGCATATTTATTTTCTCATTTGCATTTAGTAGTAGATTTAATTATTGCACATTTACTTTCAGTTTTGCATTGCAGTTTAGAAGTCTCACACCTTGTGCTTGACAACCACTTGGTGAGGTTGAGGGCACAAAATTCTCTACTTGTTTGCAGGATCCTGGAGGAAGCTTGGAAGACAACTTCTGAAATACTGGCTCCCCAAGAGTTCGATATAAACCCTCGAGTCACCCTCGTGGGGAAGAAGGCTTGCCACTAGCTACACACTCTGCACTTGGAGTCTCAACCTAGCCATCACATACTAATAACTTATATAATATTAATAGTAGTAGTAGTCACTCAAAAATAGTTTTTGGTAATTGATGAGGGGATAGTAACTCGGTATGCCAACCCCAGGTGTAATCCGGCCCAAACGGCGTATGGACCAAATCCGGCTAAGGACGCAGAAGCTTCCGGAAGGCCCAGGGCTTGTAAGGATCGTAACCCGGATTGTGGGTTACGATAAGGAAAGCTAGGATACGTATGTAGAGTTCGAGTAGGACTCAAGGAGCGCTTTGTATGGCAAGCCAAAGGGGGTATGAGTACTATATAAACCAACCCCTAGGCTTCGCCTGAGAGAGATTCAAGTCATAACTGTAACACCTATTATCGAGTATCCAGTATAATCATATCGAGATCCGGCGAGTTGTTTTCCGGCTCTTAGATTGCTTTTCGCCATGTCTTCCTTCGAGCTAAACCCTCTCCCAAATACCTGTGTCGACTTGCCCCTAGATCAGTTACCCCCGGTAACATCTGCCGTGATTATCCCACGACAGTTGGCGCCCACCGTGGGGCCTGCGTCCAAAGGTGTTTACATCACGGGAGAAGCTCGGAAGAACATGAGGAACCTCGTCGTCGGAGAAATCTACGTCAACAACCAAGGAGAGAAGATGGTAGACGATTCTGGCTGGGGGCCAGAGTCGGATCACCTCGAAACCGGATCCGTCGTGACAGTCGGCCGCATCAACGTCTTCATCGGTATGGTATGTGCTTCCAATTCAAGCCGTGATAATCTTGAATCTGATTCTGTGTCAGGGGAGGACACGCGTGTTCAATCGGAAAAAGAAGAATCGATCGGAACAACGGGTCCGACAGAGAGGGAGGAAGGTGCCGAGTCTATACGGGATTTATCGGAGGACCGATACGAGAAGGAAAATAGCGAAGAGGAAGAACGGTACGAATCTACGCCAAGCATTATGCGCCGGGTTGCAGTTTATGCGGCCCCCGCAATCAATACCAATCAAGGAAACGCAGCCGCGGCGCCAGTCGGGGCGGCGCAGGTGCTGGCTCAGCAACAAGGTACGGTTGGCCCGATCTTGGCCCAGGTCGATGGAGAATCGGCATCAGTCACCAGTCGCCCAGCGGAGGAGGAGCGACACGCAAATATGTTTGGGTTCCAAGCAAACCGGACACCAGGGGCGGGCCCCTCGAATCCGCGTCACCCAGCTCTGTTTGATAATAATTTGATCTTGGATCCCACAGTCCTAGCTACAGTTATCACCCCAGAAAACGCAGCAGAGCGTGTAAGAGATCTGGACGTGGCTCGTCGTGCATTGGAGCAGCAAAGAAGGCAGGTAGAAGCAGAAAAGCAGGGGATGGCAGCGCGGCAGCGGGAACTGGATGACCTAGAGACCCGGCTTCGGGAGGAAACGACGAGGATTCACCAAAGGCACCGAACTATGTTACCGGCAACAGGAGGGGTTATCAACCCGACTGCCCTGGTGTTCACGCCTCAAGATCAGCCAATCCCACCGGCGAACCAAGGGACCATACCGCAACCAGCAACGGGAGTGCAGCCGGTAAACGCGCCAGCCGGGTTACCCTTGCCTCGGACGGGGGCGACAGCCGGCAACATCATGCCGCCTCCACCATCGCGATTCCGTACCCCAGCAGGTCACTACAACAACCCCATGGACAACGTGTATGCAGCAACACTCGCATTAAACCAGATTCCTGTAAGAGACTCGCCGCACGCAGAAGAAACCCGGCGAGCGATAGATCTGCTGCACACCGCGGTAGCACAGCAAGTCAATTATCCAGATCACAGAAGTGGGATGCATGGGACGCCATACGTGAGTCAACAACAGGGCAACGTCCAAACAAGCGCGGCACGACGAAGGGAAGAGCAACAGCAGATGCCACCCCCACCGCGCGTCCAGACAGTACCGGCAGTATCAGCAGCACAGGCAGTAGTGGACAGCTCCAGGGCCAGAAGAGCCGGGGCCGGGTCTGCAGCACACGATCCACCGGTGGCTCCTCACCCCGTGGCACCCCCGGCCGGGTCACGCATTTCCCGGGCGAGACCAGCCCCAACCACCCTTGCGGGACCCAAGTGTCTCTCGGATGATATCAGAGCGGAACCTTACCCGGAAAAGTTCAAAGAACCGGGGAAAGTAGTGAATTACGAGCCAACGATGGATCCGGAAACGTGGTTAAGCAGCTACGAGATGGCAATGTCAATTCGCAACGCATCCGAGAATCTCCAAGCCAAGTTCATGTACTTAATGATGTCAGAGGGAGCAGCAAAGTTATGGTTCACCAATTTACCGGAAAAGTCGATCAAGTCGTGGGAGGAGCTAAAAACCGCATTTATCAAGCACTTCCATGGGACCTGTAGGAAGTTATTTACTATTGATGACTTAGAAAGGTGCGTCCAGAAGAAAGGAGAGTCAGCACGAAGCTGGGTACGCCGGGTTATGGAGATACTCCACTCATCTACAGATATCCAACCAAAGGACGCACTACAAGCTATGGCGAAAACATGTAAGTATGTTCCTTTAGTACAAAAGCTAACCCGCATGAAATCCAGCAGAAATGCAGCGGAGGTTACGATGGGAGAGTTAATGGATGCATGCAACAAACACGCTGCAACGGATACTACAGAAGAGGAAGTTGATGACAAGAAGGCAAAAGCAAACGCAAGTAGCAGTGGGAAGACCGGCAATGGATCGGCACCAAACAACAATGGAAATAGCCAGAACAAGCGCCCGTTTGAGGGGAGTTCCGAGTTTGTGGCCAATACAGAGGCCGGGTCTTCGAGACCTAGATCCGAAGGGAATTTTAATACCGGAAATCACAATGGGGGACACTACCAAGTACCCCCAAGACCAAGCAACAGTTGGGACATATTCAGGATGGCGTGCCCGAAGCATAGCAGGAATGGCAAGCCGGCCAATCATTCATTGGAGCAGTGTGCCGACTTACAAAGGTGGAAGAACGAGGAAGTGAACAGGGCCATGCGAGGTGCGGGCCGAGGAGGAGGTCCGGGTCTAGGTGGAAATTCGGGCAACGGGCCGCCCCCAGCCGGCAATCCGCCAGTTGGGAATCAAGGTAACAATCAAGGGGGAGCGGGAGGATTTCAAGCTAACCCCAAACAGCTGGGTCAGTATCATGTGCACATTACTGGAGGTTCTAGCAAGGACAAGAAGATACTGAAACAAGCAGTTAATTCAGTCTCCTCCGCTGTTCCAAGATATTTGAGGTGGTCAGAGCAAGAGGTAACATGGAGCAGAAGAGATCACCCGGATAGGATTGATCACCCGGGAGTCCTGGCTTTGGTAGTGGCGCCACAGGTCAATGGTTACGAGCTGAAGAAAGTCTTGATGGATGGAGGGAGTAGTATCAATATCCTATACTGGGAAACTTTTCTGCGCATGGGCTTAAAGGAATCACAGTTGCAAAAAAGTACAACAGTTTTTCACGGGATAGTGCCGGGTCATTCGGCATGCCCCGAAGGAAAAGTGGCATTGGAGGTAGCTTTCGGGGAGTCAAAGGACAATTATCGAATCGAGTGGCTTACCTTTGAGGTAGTAAAGTTGCGCAGCCCTTATCATGCATTGTTTGGAAGGCCGGCTTATGCCAAGTTCATGGCAAGACCATGTTATGTGTATCTACAGCTGAAGATCCCGGGTCCTAAAAAGACCATCACCGTACACGGAAACCGAGATATAGCAGCTGAGTGTGATGAAGGAGACGCGGCAATGGCCGAGCAAGCCTGTAGGAAGGAAGAGCTCAAACATTACCGTTCTCAGGTGGACCTAGAAGAGAGAGCAACGTCAAAAAAGCCAACTCCTGAGGGGGACAAAGCAAAAGTTAGGGCAGAACAAAACCCTAAGATGGTAGGCTTCATCGGGAACGATATTTTCAAAACTCTCAGTAGGGAAGAAGAAGACGTACCACCATCCGCAGCTGATCACGTGTCAAGGGCGATATACCCGGAATGGCTAGCAAATCCGGTACTCATTACGAAAGGGCATAGCAAGTGGAGAATGTGTATCGGCCGTACCAACGCGAGGCCGATTCTCGAGAATAACTAAAGCAGTGTAATGGGCGGCAGGTTTCATACGCACTCTTTTCCTATCCAGGGTACCTAAGGGGACTGGAAGGTTTTTAATGAGGCGGCCTGCTGATTCAAATAAGAAATTTTTATCAATAAAAGAAGATGGTTTCGAGTCTTATCATGATCCTTGCTTCAGTTACAAGTAAGTAACATTGTTATTATCAATACATCAATATCATCGAAATACATTACGTGAATATAGGTCTCCGGAGGGTTGATCTACTTCAATAAGTAATCACAAAACCGGAGACCCGGCCATGATGCCTATAAGTTATGGGGGCTGGTTACTCGTACAAACGGGTGCGGCTACAATCCTATAACTGGACGAAGGAGCCAATTTTCTTGATTATTCTTACTTAAGCTCGATGTGACTCGCACCAAAGTGGCATGATCTGTTCACTTACGATTACAATCAAACTATGCAGCCCAATGGAGCGTGCTTGATTTTGTTTTTCGTATAGATGCAACGACATGGTATCCACGCGAAAGCCGGCTTATAGTACAAGGTAATCAAAAGGGTCATCTAAACCACAAGTCCATGCAGAGTATAAGGCTAACATAGCCGGAAACTCAACAAATATTAAGCATGACTTCAGTATTTATGAGAACAGCTATTGGTCTTCAGCTTGGTAAACAGCAGTATGTCATCTGAGAAAGCCCACGCCCCCATAGCTCGTACTTTGGGTCATGGGGACTGGGGACTTCGAAACAGAAACAAACTATTTAACTACCAAGGTCTGTAAACCTTAGTTGCCGAGTATTGGGGACTTAAAGAAAAGTCCATCTATCAAAACCTACGATACTCGGTTAACCGAGTCTCAAAAGGAAATTGAAAGCAAGAGTTCGAAGTATCGAGAATAAGCTCATAAGTAACACAAGGATGGATATTATCAAAAGCCAGGGAAGGCAAAGAGTTATCATGAATTAACAAAGCATACAGTCATAGTATCAGCATCAATGGCGCACAGGCGCACTACAAAAATCATATCAGTATCGAGAAACGAAAAGCACAAGGTAGCATCCTACTCGGCATCCTGAGAGCGGCCCTCCGGGTCTAGATCTTGGACTTGCTCCTTGGCCTTGCCAGCAGTTTTGCTCGGGCTCTTCACATCTGGACGGACAGGCGGAGGCACGGCCGGTGTAGAGGTGGACGGCTTTGCGCCTAGCTCTGCTTCTCTCTTTGCGGCCTCTTCTTTCCTCCTGGCCAGGTCAGTCGACCATCTTTCCACCATATCAAAAGGAGGAGGTGCATCCACCAAAATAACTTTGCCCTCAGCGTCATATGAACTCATGATCTGGTCCAGCTCCATTTTGTCGGCCAAGGTAGTGGCTGAGGGGCGTACAGCACGTTGAATATCTTTGAAGTCCTTGGGCTCAAACTTGGACCCGTCAGCTTTGAATTCTGGAAACCCGGATGTTACCTTGGCCGGGTCAAGCTTAGGAAAATAAGCCTTCGCCAGTGTAAGGGCCCGGGTCATTCCAATCCGGCAAGCTGAGCGCTTCATTATCTCAATCCATCCAGGCACCGTTGAGAAGGCCTGCATAAGATTATCTTCTCCCGGGTATACCTCAGAAGGCCACTTGATAGCATCCAGCAAAAGTTTCGTGCCGGCAAAAAACGTCCGGAGCATAGTCTTCAGGGTTTTAACTTGAGTAATGGCATTCTCCTCCGGAGCAGCAAGGTTAGCACCTGCAATCGAAACATGCAAGAGCATATCAGTAATGTTGGTTATTACAGCAGCAAGATAGAGATACGCAAATTAATCGCAAATAGCAAACTTACTTAGCAAGATACGGTAAGTGTCCGTAAGCTGAGTCGACAGGTTATTCAGCGAAGACTGGGCAGTATTGTACTTCTTCTTGTAAATGGAGACATCTTTTTTCAATGTCTTTATCTCCGCTTCAAGGGCCTCCCTACGCTTAACTTCAGCCAGCAAGAGCTGCTCAGCTTTAAGTAACGCTTCATCTGACTGAGTAATCTCTGCCTGCAAAGGCCGGGTAAAGCTGTGAGCCGGATATCATGAGAGTGTTTCATCTGAGGAAATGAGTACCGGAAAGTACTATGCGAAGTACCGAGGATAATTAAAGAAAATTATACTCGGGACTTGGGGACTGGACGTATAATAAGGAGTATCACGTGAAAGTTACCTGATGTGCTGCAGCCATACGTTCTAAGACAGTCCCTTCTGAAGCTTTCATGGCGAGAAGAGCGCTCATAAGCTGGTTAAAGTCAGCGTTATCCGGGTTAGATGGCTCGGGTACCTGGAAAGTGGGAAAAGGAGCATTTCTTGTAACAGGAGGTGGCACCCGGGTCATCCGAATGTCGGAGTCTGGTCCCCCTCCCGCGCTTGAAGCTGCTCCCTTCTCCTTCTCGCTTGCGTGCGAAGCAGTTGGATACTCGGCGTCATGCCTAGCTGGCTCCGGTGGCGACACTTGCTCGTCGCCAGTCGTGGTGAAGGCATCATCAGCCGGCTCGCTCTCGACCCGGACCCTAGCCCCGGAGTCCTCCTGGTCGCTACTAATAACCGTGGCTCTGAAGAAGGCGCAAGGGCGCAATTAGTCTTTGATTTTAAAAAAAAAAAAAAAAAAAGGATGAAAGTTCGGTGTAATATCAGGAAAAGGCGCTTACCCGGTGTTCACCGGGAAGTCCGAGGGAAAGCCGTCACTAGACCCGGAAGAGACTGGAAAATGGCAAGAAAGACCTGGGATTATGTTACAAAGGAACGATCGGAAAGAAATTTTGTTTACAACAAATACCAGGGTGTTGAACCGGGGGCGGCGAAGCGACCGGGTTAGGGGTCTCGTTGCCCGGATGATTCCGGGTTACTCGGCGCCTAGTCGCGGGCGGCTCCTTCAGTTACGATCAAAAGGGGTGGAGATGGGGTTAGCCCCGGAGTGACGTTATGGAAACAGAAAACCAAAGTGTGAGGAGATGAAGTAAAAACCTGGAGGGCTATCCTCTGGGATTTCCTCTTTGTTCCGGCTTTGGTGGCCGGCTCCGGCTCTTCCTCCTCGCTGGTGGACCCGCCCCTGCTGTCTGTTTCTTCTTCTTCGCTTTGGTCCTCTCGCTCTGAAAAATATCCGAGTTCCCGCATAAAGAAGAAGAAGTGGCAGGATATAACGTGTGCAAGGGAATCAAGTGTGTACCTTCATTCGAGTCAATGACATCGTCTTCCTCCTCCGCGTCTTCGGAACTAGGAGAGGTGTCGACCTTCCAGAAGGCGTCATCGGCCTGAGGAGAGAATGCCAGAGTAATGGTTAATATCAAGACAAGAGAAGCGGATAAAAGTAAGCTGTCAGAAGTCAAAATCAAAAGGCAGGGAACTTACTGCGGGGGCTGGATTCTCGAGGGTAAAAGGTTCTAATCCGGCTATGCCCCGGATTACCTCGAGTTTCTCTGTCAGGAAACCCTTAATCGTTTTGTTGATGTCACCCGGAGCAAGGGTGCTGGTAGAGAAGCGGATTGGGTCCGTGGTTTGACCCGAGTATTCACACATCAGCTTCTCACGAAGGGAGTTTGGCTGAATGCGGAAGCTAACCCAGGTCTTCACCAGGTTTAGTCCGATGAGGCCTCGGGCGGACAAGATGGAGATCCTAGCTAACAAAGGCAAGATCGCCTCCCTGTCTGAGTCAGGGGCGAAGGCGTTGAATTTCTCGGAGATGTCAAGTTGACCCTCCGAGTAACCCGGCAACTTTTTTTCGCCGGGTGGAGAGGTATCCTGGCAGTAGAAGTAAGAAAGCTGCCAGTGTTTTACGTGAGAATTGAGAGAAATGGGAGGCATAAGGGAGTTCTTGCGGCGCTGGATAGAAACCCCGCCGCAAGTAAGAAGTGCGCCGTCGCCGCTTTCGCGACACGGCTTGCACTGGAAAAGTTCGACAAAAAGAGCCAGACTTGGCGGAGTGCACAAGTAAGACTCGGAAAGAACGATAAAATGGGAGATGTTTAAAATGGAGTTCGGGCCTATATCAAAGATACGGAGTTTGTAGTGGTCTAAGACGTCACGGAAGAAGGGATGACCCGGAGGCCTGAAGCCCCGGGTCACGTGTTCAACGAAGCATATTACCTCATCCGTGGCTGGAGAAGGCCGGGTTTCGTTGCCAGGTGCTCTCCAGCGGATGGATTCCTGTGGAGGTAGGATTCCAAGCTCTACCAATTCCTCCAGTTTGGTCTTGGTGATGGAGGACTTCCCCCAGTTGGCTGAAATGGCGTTTGTGGATTTAGCCTTAGCCGGCTGTTTCCCCTGCCTCTTGGGCGCCATGGGATTGACCTGGTGAAACATTGAAGAAAAGGACGTAAGAAACAAAAACTTGGAAGTTAGCAGGTAAGCAGCTATCGGCAATTTAAACGTAATCCGGCTATTGCCTCGCCGGGTTAAGTATGGTTCGTCCGGGTATCAAGTGACTTTACAAAACCCAAAGAGCTTTCCGCAAAAGCAAATGTTTGGAGAAGCTAGGGGGATACTTATACGCATACTATCTGCGAATGAGCCGGAGAAGTAAGATTTTCTGAGGAGGGAGAGCAAAGGCGGAAACTCTAGATGGCCCGAGCCTAGATTGGGGATCTTATTTCTAAATTTATGACCAAATTAGTGATTACTGGAGTTAGGGGAGCAATACAAGCTATAAATCCTATCTATGGGAGTGATTATAGTGGAAGTCGGTGAGTTAATTTGGCGCAGCCCGAGAAATCGCGGACCGCTCGATTCAGATCCAATCTGAGGAAGAACTAAGAAATTGCGAGAATAAGCTGGAGGGTGTAAGGAACTTACCGAAGAGGATTGGAGTAAGGCCTTGCGGAGACAGATAGCGCAAGATTCGTGCCCTTTCGTGACCGTTGGCCGGCGAATCGGAGGCTTGGCGGCGGATTCGGGAGCTGGAGCGGTTCGTGCGGTGGCGGAGCGCAAACGAAGTCGGATGGGCTCCGGCGAGATGCGTGGGGTTCCCGTGGTGGCACTCTGCGAGCTCGAGCTTGGGAAGAAGTGGAATGGGGGAAATGAGCCGTTAAGAGTTGGATTTGCTCATTGGTCTTTATTTATAACCGTCCGGGTGGAAAGGCTTGGCCTAACGGTCGAGACCCGGGGAATGCGGAGTAATTGGTGATTTCGAAATTTGAAAGGCACACTTTATGCGCAGGCCAATATGATCCAGAGAAAAAGGAAGGGGAAATTGCCTTCCCTGTATCAGCGGTAGTTATCAAGAAGGATGTGGAGTCAGGGAGTTTCCTATTGAGATTTAAGTTTGAGAGATTAAGGAAGAACCTAAAAAGAAGAGCCGGGTTTTTACCTGGCTTCCTTGGCGCCAGTCTCGGCTATTCATAGACGCGCTGCGTCTTAATCCTCATGTGTTTGCATCTGATATTTCTGTAGGGAATAGCCAGCGCTTCGAAGAGTAAATCTTGGAAGCCCAAGCTATTCTGGGGACTACTGATGAGGGGATAGTAACTCGGTATGCCAACCCCAGGTGTAATCCGGCCCAAACGGCGTATGGACCAAATCCGGCTAAGGACGCAGAAGCTTCCGGAAGGCCCAGGGCTTGTAAGGATCGTAACCCGGATTGTGGGTTACGATAAGGAAAGCTAGGATACGTATGTAGAGTTCGAGTAGGACTCAAGGAGCGCTTTGTATGGCAAGCCAAAGGGGGTATGAGTACTATATAAACCAACCCCTAGGCTTCGCCTGAGAGAGATTCAAGTCATAACTGTAACACCTATTATCGAGTATCCAGTATAATCATATCGAGATCCGGCGAGTTGTTTTCCGGCTCTTAGATTGCTTTTCGCCATGTCTTCCTTCGAGCTAAACCCTCTCCCAAATACCTGTGTCGACTTGCCCCTAGATCAGTTACCCCCGGTAACATCTGCCGTGATTATCCCACGACAGTAATCAAAAGTTTTGTAAACTTTCAGAAGTAGAACATGAATGATACATAATGATAAGTGTAGTAGCAAGCATCAGGATGGCTTGCCTTAAACTCTTTGTGTCCCTGGCCTTGAAGTAGCTTGAACTTGACACACAGCTCTACAACACCTTCTTCCTCTTCTTCGTTTTCTAACGCTGTAAAAGAATAAAAGACACACACTCAGAACCAGAAAGGCAATCAAGTAATCAAAGCAACACATACATCAAGAAAACTTATACTAGCGCAATCACTCAAAAAGCTATCGAGAAAACTTCCTCACAAACACTCATGCTACAAAACTATCGCCAGAAAAACATATGGTTGAGAAACCATATTCCAGATCCTAAATATCATAGGTTGAGTGGGTGTACCACTCCCATACCAAGATACTTAAGAAGCTAAAAATATAGCTTGTGGTCACAAGGGCGAGACTACTAAAGTACTAACAATCATCAAAGCAATACCCATGGAAGTGGGTATTAACAACAACACAAGCAATCATCACCAAAAAAGTTTACCACTAACCTTATGCATAGATAACAAGATACTACTAAACACAACAATAAAACTAGTACACTTCTCATGCTAAGGTAACCAGTCAGACAATTCCAACCAGCAAAGCAAACAAACCACATATGAATAAGCTAGTTACTGACTATGCTTATATCTACACACAGTCTAAGGAACCACTCAATCATAATTGTAACCAAACAAACCAGTGGCTCAACCAAAGGTAACAAGTCATAAGACACACCCTAAAACACAAACAATCACCAGAGATAACAAAAGTAGAAAAATAACAGAACATCAGGAGTTCACTAAAAGCATACTAGTAAGAAAGATTGCTACACAAGCTGTCGCACCCGGACTTCTAGGGGATACTCGCAGTTCCGTTGAACAGTAGTTGATTGGATTACGGGGCTTACCTGCACCCGCATCTCTTACGAGTAGGCCAACACACGTATGTGTGACAACCAACCCCTACTGTTCATCGTCTACGCAAACCATCCCGTAGAAATCAGGATACTTCCATTGACGTACTTCAAAACATACACACATGGTACGTCAACGGTATTTGAACAAGTGATATCGCAACAGATCTCTAAGACACAAAAGATGGAAATAAGTTGCAGATAGCTCTCATTAGAGCAGAGATAGCAAATACAATCATCCAGAGGACACATGTCCCAACATAACATCATTACATCACAGCGGAAGCATTCAACATGTCTGAGTACAGACAAGATCCAAATAGGCCTAAGAGGCCGGAAACGAAAAGACGGAGCCCATCCACGAAGTCTCGGATCCTGCCCGGGTCCGCTATCTACTCGTCAGCAGTCTCGTCATACTCCACGTAGTAGCCACCATGGGGATCCTCGGAAACGTAGTCTGCGGAAACCACAGCCCCAAAGGGGTCAGTACATAAACGTACTGGCAAGCAAGACTCGCAGTTCACCAAAGTGTAACCCGTCAACACCAAGCACAGATGCTTTGGGTTCAACGGAAGAAAGGGTGATATAAAAGATGCTGCAGCGGGCTGCTCTGACCAATCTACAGGAACATACTACAACTTCCGGCTAACAGAAAGGAGATAAGATAGCGTATCGTAACCAACTATAGCTAACTCCAAACAAACCCATCATGGATCTCGCCCCTTATCCAAAGAAGCAATCCGAGGATAACTCACACAGTTGGATTAGTGAGGGTTCAGATTGTGTGTCATTAAGCCTATTACTAGTCAGATTGTTAATCATTAGGTTTAAGTTGTCCTGAGTACTTGTTAGCCAGTACTTTCACCAAGTCATCCATAACCGCGGAAAACACGGCTTCTCGAGAAGATTTACCCTGCAGGGGTGCACCAATTTGGCCGTACACGTAAGAATAACCCGCCAGATGGGAAGGCCTTTCCCACCAAGCGGGGCACTCAACACAACTCAACTCTTCTTCGCATCAAGCCCAAAGAACCCCGTGCAATTGAGCGCACGGCTAATCAAGCCCCACGAAGAAAAGGGGACCCTCATAGCACTCTAAGAACGTGTCTCCCTAAATGTCGACTACAAAAGTTCCACCCTGGCCTGGGCTCGCAAAAACATGCATGCGGCAAATGGAACACCCGAACTAAATGAGGTGATTTGGACGAGATGCGAATCGAATCAAATTGAGGGGGGCGCCCATACACGCTTCCCACATGCGGTTAGTGCTCTCATCATGGATCAGTAGACAAGACCCTTTTCCTAATTAGGGTCGACACTAGCAGGCCTCAAAACCACGCAGGGCCTCCTGCCGGTGCCTTATCATCAAATTATTATTATCCACAATATTAACAGGTTGATTGTTTAAACCTCGAGCCCCAGAACATAATAGAAATAGTAACAGAAAGTAACGGGTAACAGACTCGAGCAAAACAACCCTAAGCATGCTAGTAAGACACGGGCAACAAGCAAAGGGGTTATAGGTGTGGGGGTGAGGCTATATCAGGGTTAAAGGATAACATGTGATAGGATCGAACAGAAGCAATGATTCATAGGGCTATCAGAGTAGACAACGGAAAGTATCGGTAACCAATGTTGAAAGGAACACAATGGTTCATGTGAGTGAATACTTGCCTGCAAACTCAGCAGCCTGGTACTGAGCTAAATCCTTAGAAGGGGTGTCGTAACTATCGTCGGTCTCAACGTCGTCGTTTATTCGAGAAGAAGAAAACAAACAACGCAGAGAGACAAACAATCAATAACATGGCATAGTGCACAATCATGGGATGATGCATGACCATTTAATTGATGCATCAAAATAAACTAGTTGACAAGATAACATGTTTAAATGGACCCATATGCAATTGGATTGCATATGGAAAGCCCATGAATTAAGGTTGAAATAATTGTTTTACAACTAATCAACTTGTGTAAGTGAATTATCATGATGCATGGATGAGGAAACAGAAAGAAAACAACAATAGAAACAATTTGAAATAAGGTTTACCAAGTTTGGAATTTTATTTATTAAGTTTTGGAATCTTGGTTTCTTAAAGGTGTTACACAAGCATTTGTTGTTTTCACCACTTTTTATTGTTCAAAATAGATAACAAAGTTCATATTGGGAAAGAACACACAATTTTAGGTGGATTACATGTTTCACTTGTTGAGAAAGGATTTACAATGATTTAATTATGAATTAAACAAGTTTACACAAGATTTAAATGAATTTAATTCAATTTTGAAATTATTTGAAGTTTTATTTGTTCAAAACATCAAACCAAATTCATATTTGAAAAGTTTATACTTTTCTGGTTTGAAAACATATTTCATAAGTTCAAAAATAATTTAATTTGAGCAAGTTATGAATGTAGCAAATTTTAAATGATTTAAACAAGGTTTAAATTATTTAACCAATTTTAATTATTCAAAACATGAAACAAAATTTATATTTGAAAAGGTGGTTTAATTTTGCATGGAAAACATATTTCATTTGTTGAAATTAGATTTAAAATGAGCAAGTTATTAATTTGGCAATTTTAAATGCATTAATCAAGAAACAGTTGTTTTCAGCAATTTGAATTATTCAAAACAGTAAACAAAGTTGATATTTGGAAAGTACATGAAAAGTTGATTGGAAAACATGTTTAGTTTGTTGAATTTGGAATTTTTATGCCCAAGTTATGATTGTTGCAAAATTAAGTGAATTGAACAAGAATTCAAATATTGCACCAATTTAAAATATTCAAAACAGTAAACAAATTTTATATTTGGGTATATAATTCAATTTGGTACAAGATACATATTAAAAATGTTGGATTTGGAGTTAAAATGATTTAGTTATGCATTTTTAGGTTTTTGGTATAAATCTGCCATTTTATTTACTAGCTAGGGACTTAGGAAAAATAACACAGGGACCTAGAATAGATTAGCAGGGACTGTTCTGTGATTTCTGACAAGTTTCTTTATTTAAACAAAAGGGGAAAAAATGGGTTTAATCCCGTGGGGGGTGGGATTCGAACCCACCCCCTCTGCTGTGAGCGCAAGGGGCAGTACCAGTAGGGTGCTGTTCGATTTGTGATAGGGAGGGCAGCGCGGTGAGGATAAGGTGTTGCTCGCGGGATTTAACTGAAAGTTACTGAACTTCGTCAGGTCGAGCTACAGGGCGCCGACGAGATCGTTGTTGCGGCTGCCGCTGCGCTTCGAGGGCGTGGGCAAGGGAGCTCGCGGGCGACAGGTGCGTGTGGTGACCGTGGGTTCGTGCAAAGAAGAAGAGGGGCGAGGGAAGGTGACGGTGCTGCTCACCTCGATTCTGAAGGAGGCGCACGTCGGGGCGGAGCAGAGGGCGAACGGCGGCGAGGGGAGGATGGCGGCGGCGCCACAGGCCCTCCCGGCCCTCGCCGAGGGGTGGAGGAGGAAGCCCGCGGTGGGGGGGTTCCATTCCCGCACTCGCCCGGGCCGGAGGGAGACGCCATCGGCGGTGATCGCCGGGGGGGAGGAGATGGTGGCTCGGTGGAGAAGAATTCAGAGGGAGCAACAGGGACAGAGAGAGAGGTGGAAGAAGGAGGAATGGAGGCGGGGGAGAGGGAAGAGAGGGAGGTAGGAGCCTAGGGCAGGGGCTAGGGCACGGCCTAGGGTTTATAGGGAGGGGGAAGGCGCTCAGCCGTCTGCTCCCTGCTCTGAACCGACGTGGACACCTGCGATGTTCAGCCGTACAGGTTGAAGATGACCCCGAGGGGTATCGGGCTGGGGAAAAAGGTGGGCTGGTGGGCGCAGCCCATCTGGCTGGCCTGCCCACCCCTCTCTGCTCTTTGTTTCCTTTTTTTTTGTTATGTTAGTTTTTTTTTGCTGAAATGAAATAGGAAGAAAAGGGCTAGGTTTGGATGTTAGAAAATTTTAGAAAAATTTGGTATTGATTAATTAGGTAACAGCAACAACTTGCCAAGTTTTGTTTTCCAAAAAGTTCAAAATAAAATGTTGTTTGTGTTTTGATTGAAATTTGAATGAATTTGGGATATCAAGTGAAAATTAAAAAGAAACATATAATTAGTTTTTGGACCCTCAAGTTTATTTGAAACAAATTGATTTGGAAAATGTTTTGTTTCATTAATTTCAAATGGTTGCTGTTTGGAAAATGCAAATGAATTTGAATGCAATTTGAATGAATTTTGAATATTAAGTGAAATATTGAAAGCAATATTTTAAATAGTTTGAACCTTAGTTTAATGGAAACAAATGATGGAAGTGTTTTATCATTTTCATAAATTTCAAAAGGGGTTGCTTTTTGGTAAATTAATTGAATTTGAAAATGTTTTTGGTATTAGATGAATTTTTGATTAGAAATAAATCAACAGTTTTGAAATCACAACTTTAATGGAAACAATTGATTGTTTTGATTTGAAATATTCTTTTGAAAATTGTAACATCACAAGTATGAAACAAAAGGTTTGAAATTTGGTTTGAAATTCAAATAGAAAACAAAGGAAAACAAATGAAAACAGAGGAAAACAATGGAAAACAAGCAAAACAAATGCAATGAACATGATGTCATGATGCAAAACATAAAATAACAGATAGCAAACATTCTAATGGCTATTTTTCATACTTGGGATGTTACACAAGCATGCTATAAGAATAAAGTATTCTGCAACTAATAACAACCAGGAACTAAAAGAGTCAAGTCATAATAAGAGAAGTAAAAACATGCTAAACATGCTAGGATGAACACACACCCATAAAATAGAAAGGCAATTAGAAAAGAGCAAACTCATAATATCTAGTGGTAACACTAATACAATACTAGAGAAGCAAACAATACTACAAGGATGCATAATCCTAAACAAGCAACACATTAATATAAAAACCTACTAACAGCACATACACCTTACACATGCTAGTAGGCAATCATACTAAAATAATTCTATGGAAACAACTACTTAGCAAGAATCAATCAAGTCCAATAATACATGCTTTCCTAACTATCAAATAACAATCACCAAAGTGACATGATATGAAACCAATAGCTATGTACTCAATACATGCTCAAACAAACACTTTCTAAAATACAAACACTCAAGGGAAATTCTATCCACAAAATTTACCAACACTAGGAAAACATTTCTATTTGCAAACAACACTCAAAAATAATCAAAACAACAGTCAGGCACTTCTTAACATGATATCCACAAGGAACATCATATCAACAAAAGTAGCTCAACTAAACATACTAGGAGTCACAAAGCATTACTAAACACTTCAACAAAACAAGTAGAGCAACAACCTATTTTTCGAG
The DNA here is from genome assembly GCA_028641055.1 of Alopecurus myosuroides. Classification (NCBI taxonomy): domain Eukaryota; kingdom Viridiplantae; phylum Streptophyta; class Magnoliopsida; order Poales; family Poaceae; genus Alopecurus; species Alopecurus myosuroides. The sequence continues at coordinate 167,737,711 of CM054063.1, forward strand.
GTGGAAAATACCAAACACACATATAACATTATGTGCCACTACAAACAAGTGTATGGTAGGGAATTTGTATCCCTAACCAAAATGCAATGGGACCAGTGGGTTATTGGCCCACTAATATACCAAGTAATTTAAGAGGTCACAAAGACTCTGGTCCAACTTGACAAAATAATAATCTACCCAAACAAACAATACAAAGCTACTCATACTAGGGAAAACAAGAAAGTGAAAACAAACAAGCAATGCTACACATGCCTCTCTATAAAATAAAGTGCAAGCTAGTAGAGGTGATACCACTATAACATCTGATGGGGGGATGATAACCCGGTATGTTCATGTCTAGGTGAAACCCGGCCCGAAGGAATCGTTCAAGACCCGGCCCAAGGTGAAAGAGTTTCTAGAAGGTCCAAGGAGGAGCGTAGGTCTTGTAACCCGTACCTTGAGGATCACGGTTAGGAAACTTAGGGTTGTATGCGGTCCCGGGTAGGATTCCGGGTATGCCTTGTATAGGAAGCCAGAGAGCCGGGTAATATATAAACCAGCTCCTGGGACAAAGAAAGACACAAGAGTTTTTCCCTGATAGTCGAGTGTCTTTGTAATACGAGAGCGGATAGTTGTAACCCTAGATCGGAGACTCGGCGACATTGCAGCCCGAGCTACCAGATCACCTGATAACATGATTTCCCCTGAGCTAAACCCTCTCCCAAACACCAGAGTCGATTTGCCCCAAAGTAAGTTACCCCTGGTAACTACTGCCGTGATTATCCCACGACAGTTGGCGCCCACCGTGGGGCCTACGTCCAAGGGTGTTTCCATCACGGGAGAAGCTCAGGAAAGCATGAAGAACCTCGTCATCGGCGAGATCATCACCAACCCTGAAGGAGAGAAGATGGTGGACGACTTTGGTTGGGGACCAGAGTCGGATCTTCTCGAAACCGGATCTATCGTTACAATCGGCCGGGTCAACGTCTTCGTCGGCATGGTACGTACGTCCGGTTCTGTCCCTGATAATATTGAATATGATTCTGTGTCAGGAGAAGCGACTTGCGTTCAGTCGGATGGAGAAGAGTCGATTGGGACAGCCGATCCAAAAGAAGAGCCCACCACGAAGAGGGGACAGCCAGAGGAGCCGGCATGGACCCCGCGTGGCCGGGTCGTAAGAGAAGATGATACCGAGTCTATCCTGCACCTGCTTGAAGACCGGTACGAGGAAGATAGCTGTGACAAAGAGGAATACGAATCATCACCAGGCATCGCGCGCCGGGTCACGGTCTATACAGCCCCTGCAATCAATTTTAATCAGGGGGATATGACGACGGCCGCGGCCGGAGCAGCGCGAGCGCTGGCCCAACAGCAAGCACCGGTTGACGGAAACCCAGTTATAGCCCGGGTCGACAGAGAGTCGGCTTCTGTCACCAGTCATACCGGAGAAAGTGAGAGGCAAAGGAACATGTTTGGATTCACGGCAAACAGAACGCCGGGTGCGGGAACCTCGGCTCCGCGAAATCCGGCTCTGTTCAACAATAACCTAATCTTGGATCCCACAGTGCTAGCGACGGTGATAACCCCAGAAAACGCGGAGTCACGTGCCCGAGATCTGGATGTGGCCCGCCACGCATTGGATCAACAAAGAAGAGATATCGAAGCCGAGAAACAAGGGATGGCCGCGCGCCAGCGCGAGTTGGAAGAACTGGAGAGTCGCCTTCAAACTCAGTCAACTAGGATTTACAATCAGAGGCACCAGACGAGATTACCGGCCACCGGAGGGAATTTACAGCCAGCTAGATTGTTCGTTACCCCCCAGGATCAACCAATCCCGGTGGTGAATCAAGAAACCGGATATCGAGCTGCAACCCTGGGAGGACAGCCGGCAAACGTGCATGCCGGGTTACCCACGTTGCAAACTGGGATCGCTGTTGGCAATACTGACCACCACCACCACCACCGCGATTTCATACTCCACCGGGTCACTTCAACAATCCCATAGATAACATGTACGCCGCGACTCTAGCGCTCGACCGTATCCCACTGGGAGAGACGCCTCGGGAAATCGAAACTCGGCAAGCCATAGAGATGCTACGCACCGCAGTGGCTCAGCAGGCAAATTACCCGGATCATAGAAGTGGTTTGCACGGGACACCGTATGTCAGCCGGCAACCCGGGAATACTGGGTATATTCAGTCAAGCTCGGCAAATGACGCCTCCTCCCCATAGACCGGCAACGCCCGCAGCATCAGCATCACAAGCCATTGTGGACAGTTCTCGAGCCAGGCGCGCAGCAACCGGGTCTACGGTAAGAGGGCCGGTAGCGGTTGCACCCCCCACCACACCAGCTGCAGGATCGCACGTTTCCCGAGTAAGGCCGGTACTGGCAAACCTCGCTAGGCCTAAGTGTTTATCGGATGCCATCAGGGCTGAGCCTTACCCGGATAAATTCAAGGAGCCGGGTAAAGTGGTTAATTATGAGCCGACCATGGACCCAGAAACCTGGTTGAGCAGTTACGAGATGGCTATGTCAATTCGCAACACATCCGAGAATCTCCAAGCTAAGTCTATGTACCTTGTGATGTCCGAAAGAGCAGCAAAGTTGTGGTTCAACAACCTGCCTGAAAGATCCATCAATTCATGGAGTGAGCTGAAAGATGCCTTTATCAAACATTTTCATGGGATGTGCCGAAAGCTATTCACGATTGACTATTTAGAGCGATGCGTCCAGAAGAAGGGAGAGTCGGCTCGTAGCTGGGTGCGCCGGGTTATGGAAATTCTCCACTCTTCCACTGATATCCAGCCAAAAGATGCATTACAAGCTATGGCAAAAACGTGCAAATACTTACCCTTGGTGCAAAAGTTGACACGCATGAAATTTAGTCGCCACGCCTCGGAGGTTACAATGGGAGAATTGATGGACGCTTGCAATAAGCACGCTGCTACAGACACAACAGAGGAGGATGTTGATGACAAAAAAAGCGAAACCCAACAATGGAAGACCCGGTAATGGAGCTGCACCGGGTAACAATGGAGGAAATAATGGAAATAACCAGCACAAGCGCCCATACGAAGGAAATTCCGAGTTTGTTGCTAATACAGAAGCTGGGTTTGCAAGACCCAGGGCAGAGGGAAATTTCAATGGAGGAAACTTTAATGGAGGAAATTACCAAGGACCACCGAGACCGGCTAACCATATAGAGGCCTTCTGGATGCCCTGTCCGCGTCACAGCAGGAATGGCAGGCCGGCTAATCATTCATTGGAACTGTGCATAGATTTACAGAGATGGAAGAATGAGGAAATACATAAAGCCCTACGAGGTGCAGGCCGGGGAGGAGGACCGTGTCCGGGTGGAAACTCGGGCAATGGGCCACCCCCCGCTGGCAACGCAGGAGGTGGCAATCCGGGTAATAATCAAGGAGGTGCTGGGGGTTTCCAGGCCAACCCAAAGCAGTTAGGACAGTACCACGTTCACACTATCGGGACTTCCAACAGAGATAGAAAGATACTTAAAAGGGCCGTAAACTCGGTTTCTTCAGGTGTTCCGAGATATTTGAGATGGTCAGGTCAAGAAGTAACATGGAGAAGAAGGGATCACCCGGAAACAATAGAACATCCGGGTGTGTTAGCTTTGGTGGTTGCACCACAGGTCAATGGTTACGAGCTGAAAAAGGTTTTGATGGATGGTGGAAGCAGCATTAATATCTTGTATTGGGAAACCTTCCTACGCATGGGTCTCAAGGAGTCTCAGCTACAGAAAAGTTCCACAGTTTTCCATGGAACTGTGCCGGGTCACTCGGCGTGCCCTGAGGGAAAGATAACACTAGAAGTCGCTTTTGGAGAATCCAAGGATAATTTCCGAGTAGAATGGCTCACATTTGAGGTGGTGAAATTGCGCAGTCCTTATCACGCGCTGTTCGGAAGGCCGGCTTATGCTAAGTTCATGTCCAGGCCATGTTATGTGTATTTACAGCTAAAGATCCCGGGTCCAAGCAGACCATTACCATACATGGGAACCGGGCTGTGACAGCGGAGTGTGATGAAGGAGATGTCAGACCCCGGACCCCGAGATATACAAACTGTCATGTGCTCCTAGTAGTGGACCCACAAGGGCTTAAGGGTTACCAGCCCCGGCCGCAACAAACGACGGCAGGCAGACCGGATTCATCGGCACGCAGTCCGGATCCCCGGTCTACTACTCCTTGTGTCCATGCTAGTCATAACCAGATATGTATACCCAAGCATCCACGAGTCGGATGAAACTGAAGGAACGGGACCAAAGTTATACAGAGCTACTATGTGTCCAGAAAGTGCAACAACAATCGAGGGTTACTGGGGTTACCTCGCCCCAGGCCGGATATCTCCGGCAGGCGGGCTCGGACATGGATCATCGGCTCCACAACCCCTCGACTGCGACAACTATGCAGGCATAGCCAAAACTGTATAACAACGGGCTCGAGACCAACAATCGATCAAAGCAGTACTCTAGACATGAAAGTTGTATTAAACAAGGCATACTAGAGTAGCTTACACGCAGAGATTACAGGACCAACATAGGTCAAGCAACCCAACATTACAACAAGCAGCGAAAGCAAAGATGTTGCTATACAACAAGAGCAAAAGGACTAAGAGTCCGAAACATAAGCAACGTAGCCAAACCCATACTACAGATACCAGGCTGCTGCCTGGGAACTCCTAACTACTCGTCGACGTCGAGGTAGAACCCCTCTTCAGCTGCATCACCGAAGTCTGAAACAAAACAACAACGAGGCAAGGTTGAGTACAAAAGGTACTCAGCAAGACTTGGCTTTTAAGGTTCTTTGCATAAAGCCAACTTTGTTTTCCGAAGTTGAGGAAGAAAAGCACGTGAAACAGAGCATTTCTAAAACAGAGGAGGAATCTACTCAATTACTGAGATCATCATGTTCTTTAGTCCACCAAGTACTTTCTCATTCCCAGACTACCTTATGCTACAAGAATCACCCCTCTCGACATAGTCGAGGAGGCATCCTTCATTCATTGCCAGCAAGTTTTAATCATTCCGTTAGAGTTGTCTATGATCACAGAATCCGTTGCCAAGTCGTCCATAACCGTGGACACGGCTTTCCGAAAGATTTATCCCTGCAGGGGGTACACTTTACCCACACGTGTCAACCGACTCTTAACGCCACGCGGTAACGCTCCTCTCTAAGAGCGCGGCAGAGTGTGGTCGACCACGGCCTTTACCTTGCTTAGCCCTATCCATGAGTCAACCCAAACAGGGCCACCCCGTCAACAGGGAGTTGGCCACCTCCTGACGGCACCTGTTCTGTGAGTCGGGACAAGATCCGTGTACGTCCATCACTGGTCCCGGTCACGCCCTAGTTTTCTCCAAAACGTTTTATGACACACCCGCAAATGGAAACTTCAATCTACGTGACCCATGGAAGTGACTAAACAAGTTAGTTAGCCGAGCGGGGTTCATTGGCCCGCGTGTGGCTGTACGTTCAGTCTTGGCTTCGAAGGCGAGAACTCGCACCTAGGGCATGAACGAGACAAAAACCACAACCCACAGTGGCCTCAACATCCATGCCATGTTAATCATGTTAAACAACCATATCAAAGCATAAACACCTTTCATACTAGGTTCACGCATTATCGGCATTTCATCAACCGGATGAAGCAGATCATAAGACTAAGCATGTCTAAGCATTAAACACACAAGGCTCTACGTTACTCAAACAACCCTAGTCATATTAGGAGGGTTAACAGGTATGAAGGTGACATGTGAGGGGGAGGGTCATGCAGTGGATAGGTTACTCTAATAGACTCAAAACCAAGTTGAAACGAATGCATGAGTAAGAGGTTGAAAGACTCAAAACATGGGTGGAGCCATGAGGTTGTGCTTGCCTTGCTCGTCGAAAGTAGAGCTTGGGTTGTCGTAGAAAGCTGGGTCGACCTCCGGATCTCGGTCTACCGATAGCGAGCAACACCGGAAAGAAGGCAAACAATCAATACTTGACGACACTGCAATGCACAATATGTATGCATGAGTAAAACAATGCAATTGAAATGAAGCTTAAGGAATAGAACAGGAAGCTAGGGTTTCGCGCCGTGAACGACGAACACCGGAGGGGGAGAAAACCCTAAACTGCAGATGTGACCAAGCTAAGATGCTCAAAAGACTTTGTAAACCTCATAGTTGGATTGCATTTGCTTTACTGATCAAAATGGTATATTACACTTATTTTTCTATTTTTTATTGAATAAAAACTTTATTTTCAATATTTAATTGAATTAAATGTATGCTATAAAAGTGGCCTCATTTTACACTTGGTTAACATGTATGAAAATGGTATGGATAACTAGCTCTCATTTTTCTGAACACATACGTATTTTTTTCATAATTTTTGGAGCTATAAAATGGAAGTTACTGAATTTACAAATATTAATTATTTTCTGGTTTTTCTATTTTTCCTGCGGGCCCACTGCACAGTTCAAAAAGGACAGGGGATGCCACTTGGCGCGCCACGTGGGTAGGTGATGTCACAGTGACATCACCGTGACCTCACGGTGGCCGGCCGGTGGCAGAGAGTGGACGCCGGCGGCGATTCCGGCGGCCCCCGGAAGCGTGCTTACGCGCGTTGGGTTCGTCTCGACTAGGCGGACGTGAGGATGGCGGCGCCGCCCCGAATAGGTCACCGGCGACGAGGTAACGACGGTGAGCGGCGGTGGGAGGCACGGGCTCCGGCGGGTTCGGTGATTCCGGCCGAGTGGAAGGAAACGGAGGGGGTGGGGAGGTTCAGGGGCTCACCACGAGCTCAACGGAGCAGACGACGGGGCCGGAGGTGGGAGCAAACGGCGGCGCGGTGGAGAAGTGGCCGGCGGCCGGAGAGGAGAACGGCGGCTCGATTCGCGGCCGTTAGGCCATCCCGGCAGCCGAGAGTGCTCGAGGCGGGGGAGGAGCTCGACGCGGTTCCGATGAGCCCAACGGGAAGGCCGGGGAGAGAGCGGAGCGGCGGCGGTGGCGGATCGACGGCGGCGGTGTGTTCTCGGGTGGGAGAGAGACAGAGGAGGAGAGGGGGAACAGCGAGGGGGGGTTTCTGCGGGGTGCTCCCGATCTGAACGACTCCTTGGGGGACTCGGGGCCTCCACGTCGACAGGAGGGAAGGAGGAGGTGGCGCACGGCGGCGGCTGCCCTCCTGTCGCCGGACAGGAGGAAGACGACAGGAATTTCACAAACAACCCCCTGGAAAACTGGGAGGATTTATAGAAAGGTCCCTGGGAATTTTAAAACTGAACCCAAAACAGAAATTTGAGGGCCTTTTTGTGAAGCAAAAATTGCACAAAAATAGTCGTTGGAAAGCTCTTCAAATTTGCCATCTTTCTAGCACAAGGTTGGATCATTTTGAAAAACTTTGCAGAACAACTTTGTTTAAAACCAGTTTAAGTGATTTTCTGGTAATTCTCTGATTAAATTTTAAAAGCAAAATTTTGGTTCATTTTTCATGCATGCATGCCATGTACTCAACACCTCTCTTTATTACACACAAAAGTAGGGCTGTTACAAGTCTACCCCCCTTACAAGAATCTCGTCCCGAGATTCCTAGGTTTTAGAAAAGAAATCGGGGTACTTAGATCGCAAACGATCTTCTCGTTCCCAGGTTGCTTCGTTCTCGGAATGATGCGACCTTTGAACTTTGAGGAACTTGATAGTTTGACTACGAGTTCTTCGTTCGGCCTCATCGAGGATACGGACAGGAACCTCCTTGTAAGAGAGATCATCCTTGAGTTTGATGGTTTCGTGGTCCACACCACGAACAGGATCTTTGAAGCAACGTTTGAGTTGCGAGACATGGAATACATCATGGACATCCGGAAATCCTGGAGGCAATTGCAGTTGATATGAAACTTGACCTCGTTTTCCAATGATGGGGAAAGGACCGATATAACGAGGAGCCAGTTTGCCTTTGATTCCGAACCGTTTTCCACCTTTCAGAGGTGTGACTCGAAGATAAGCTTTCTCGCCAATCTCATAATGAACATCTTGGTGATGACGATCATAATAGCTTTTCTGGCGAGACTGAGCTGTTTTCAGTCATTCACGAATGACACGAACGATTTCTTCTGCTTCCTTGATTACATCCGGACTAAAGAACGATCTTTCACCGGTTTCAGACCAATTCAGCGGAGTTCGGCATTTGCGGCCGTATAGAACTTCAAAAGGAGCTTTGCCCAAGCTAGCTTGATAACTGTTGTTATAGGTGAACTCGGCAAATGGAAGAAACTTCTCCCAATCCTTACCGAACGATATAACACAAGCTCGGAGCATGTCCTCGAGAATCTGATTAACTCTCTCAGTTTGGCCACCGGTTTGTGGATGGAAAGCAGTGCTGAAAGATAGACGGGTTCCCATAGCTTGCTGGAAACTTGCCCAGAATTTGGAGGTGAACAAACTTCCACGATCAGAGATGATCCTCTTTGGAACACCGTGAAGGCTGACTATTCTGGATACATACAGATCCGCCAGCTGGATAGCGGTGATATCTTCTCGGATAGGAAGGAAGTGAGCAACTTTGGATAGACGGTAAACCACCACCCAGATAGCATTATGGCCTTTCTTTGTCTTGGGAAGACCGGTGATGAAATCCATACCCACTTCATCCCACTTCCATTCAGGAATAGGCAGGGGTTGAAGAACACCGGCTGGTCTTTGATGTTCTGCTTTCACACGACAACATACGTCGCATTCGGCCACATACTGAGCGATCTCTCGCTTCATACGGGACCACCATAACCTTTGACGTAGATCCTGATACATTTTGGTGCTACCAGGATGAATAGAAAGAGGTGTGTCATGAGCCTCTTGGAGAATTTGCTTTCTCAGATTCCGTATCTTCGGCACTACCAGACGGTTGCCAAAATATACGACACCTTGATCATCGATGGAGAAACATTTAGCTGCACCGCTAGCAATGTTCTTCTTAATGTTGGCAATTCCCAGATCCCGCTTTTGAGCTTTCTTGATCTGGTCCTCAAGGGAAGGTTTTACCTCCAGGTTGGCCAAATAACCAGAAGGAACGATTTCCAGGTTGAGTTTGGAGAACTCCTCATGAAGAGGAGGTTGGGCCTGTTGTATCGTCAGATTGTTGCAATAAGACTTCCGACTTAGCGCGTCAGCAACGACATTTGCTTTGCCGGGTTGATAGTTGAGACCCAAATCAAAGTCTTTGATTACCTCCAACCATCTTCTCTGTCTGAGATTCAGATCCGGTTGGGTGAACAGATATTTCAGACTCTGATGATCTGAGTATAACTCACATCGATTTCCAAGGAGATAATGACGCCATTGCTTAAGAGCATGGACCACGGCTTCTAGCTCAAGATCACGGGTTGGATAATTGTGCTCATGTGGTTTCAGTTGACGAGAACCATAGGCCACCACATGACCTTCTTGCATTAACACACAACCGAGTCCTTGTTGAGAGGCATCACAGAAGATGAAAAAGTCCTTGCTCGTATCAGGAAGAACAAGCACAGGAGCGGTAGTCAGTTTGGTTTTCAGAGTTTGGAAACTTTCCTCTGCTTTTTCTGACCACTCGAACTTTTTGCTTTTCTTAAGAAGTTCGGTCATAGGTTTTGCAATTTTGGAGAAGTTCTCGATGAAACGACGGTAATAACCTGCCAGTCCGAGAAAACTCCGAACATCCTTGACTGATTTAGGTGTTTCCCAGTCCAGAATAGTTTGGATCTTGTCTGGAATAACGGCAACACCTTCAGCAGACACTATGTGTCCGATATAGACGAGTTCTTTCAACCAGAACTCGCACTTGGATAATTTGGCATATAGATTGTGCTCACGAAGTTTGGATAACACCAAACGCAGGTGTTCAGAATGATCATCTTCGGTTTTGGAATAGACCAGGATGTCGTCGATGTAGACCACGACGAACTTATCAAGATACTCCATGAATACCGAGTTCATAAGCCTCATAAAGGTAGCTGGAGCGTTGGTAAGACCAAAAGACATGACGGTGTACTCGTAAAGACCATAACGAGTAGTAAACGCCGTTTTAGGAATGTCCTCCTTTCTGATCTTTATTTGATGGTATCCTGATCGCAGGTCCATCTTGGAAAAGACAGTTGCACCAGCTAACTGATCAAAGAGGTCATTGATTCTTGGAAGAGGGTACTTGTTTTTTATGGTCACTGCATTCAGCGGCCGATAATCAACAACCAGACGTGGAACATTGGTATCCCGCTTCTTGACAAAGATAGTGGGACAACCCCAAGAAGATGTGCTAGGTTGGATGAAACCCTTTTCTTCTAACTCCTCAATTTGGCGTTTCAATTCAACCAACTCCTCTGGGGCCATACGGTAAGGTCTTTTAGACATAAGAGCGGTACCAGGGACTAACTCAATGACAAACTCCACACTTCGATCAGGTGGCATGCCAGGTAACTCTTCAGGAAACACATCAGGGAAATCACTGACTACAGGTAACTCATGAATTTCAGGAGGGTAATCACCTTGCATGAAGTACAGCTGCAGTTCAGGAGAGAGTCGTGTGCGTGCTGAAGAAGGAATGGTGAACTCAGACCAATAGTCGATGATGGCACCAGAAGGATGTTTCAAGGTGAGGCATTTTGTTGCACAATCCAAAACAGCTCCATATTTAGCAAGCCAATCCATGCCCAGTATGACATCAAGGTCAGTGGATTTTAGGGCAATGAAGGTTGCAGGGAATTGTAAGGATCCCACCTCAACCATGAGCTCTGGCGTAACCATGGTGGTTTGCCAGTTGCAACCAGGGGAGTTTACCATTAACGGTTTTTGCAACTTTTCAAAAGGTATCCCATGCATTTTAGCAAACCCTTCTGACATGAATGTATGCGATGCTCCAGAATCAAATAAGGCTAAGGCCGAAATTGAGTTGACACGAATCGTACCCAGTAAGACGCTTGGATCGTCCTGAGCATCCTCGGCAGTCACATAGTTCAGACGACCACGTCCAGCACCAGCAGGCTTTGCCATTTTCTTAGGAGGAGGAGCTGCACGTCCAGCATGATTCTGAGGGCACTCCCTCGAGAAGTGACCAGGCTGGCCACAGCGGTAGCACACATTGCTGGGAGGAGCGGCAACTGGAGGACGAGAACCTTGTCCACCACCATAGGTTGATGTAGCAGGTGGGGCAGATGGACGAGGAACAAATCCAGATGGCCTTGGCTGAAACGGAGCCCTGGGGACAGCACTGTATGGGATGAACACACGGCGCTTCCTCTTCTGTCCAGAGGGTGAAGCACGGGAATCTCCAACACTCTTCTTCATAGCAGTATCCATCTCCTTTTTGCCACGTTCAAGAGTGATGGCCTGGTTGTAAAGTTCCTGGAAGCTCCGGAACTTGAAGGGCAGAAGCTCGTAACGAACAGTTGGGTTCAGGCCCTTACGGAACAGATCCTGCTTGTCCTCGTCATTAGTGACATCACGAGGAGCATAGCGAGCCAGACGAGTGAACACACGACCATAGGCCTCGATACCCATACTCCCTGAGTGAGATCAAGGAACTCCTTTCTTTTACCGTCCATGACTGCCTTCGGGATATAAGCCTCACGGAAAGCAGTGCGGAACTCTGCCCAAGTGACCTCATGATCGGGCGCCTGCAACGCCAGAAAGCCTTCCCACCAAGCAACAACAGCACCTTCAAGCTTGTAGGTGGCGAAGTTCACACGGTCACGTTCCTGGACACGGAGAGCAATGAACTTGCGCTCCATTGTGCGAAGCCAGTCATCGGCATCGAGAGGCTCAGTGGAGTCAGCAAAGTAAGGTGGCTGAGCCTTGAGGAAGTCCACAAGTGTAACGCCGGCAGCACGGCGTTCAGTGTTCTGGGCCACACGCTCCAGAAGTTGTTCGTTCCTCAGACGGTTAGTTTCGATGCTCTGCAGCACCTGCGCCATTGTGGGTGGCGGCGGAGGTGTTGGCTCAGGGGGAGGGTTGTTATGGCCACGAGTACCACTCGACATCCTGAGTAAAAGGAAGAAGAAACATGAATAACACATTCACGGAAAAAGGATACAATGGATCGACATGTGATAGTTTCAACGGAAATCAAGATACATGCCGAAATGTAGTAGAACAGAATGAATGAACATGAAGTGTGTCATTTCATCAACATGGAGACAACATATTACAACATTTATTGAAACCAGTCGAAGTACAAACCATACATAGTGGCGGTACAAGCTCACAAGCTTAAGTACATACAACACTGAAAGAAAGTACGGTAGATACACATCACCGAAGTTCTGCTCCTATACATTATTTTTCCTACAACTTCGGGTTTCGAGTACATGAAAGCAAACATTACTCTAGCTGGAACCGACAACGGTCTCAGTATCCTCCGAAGTCGAAAGGAAGTGGAACCGGAGCACCAGGGTAGCGACGAACAGACTCGTCCTGCGGTCCATGGGGGGACTGTGGTACACCACGCACCATCCCTAGGCCTCCTGAGGCGTCCACGAGGGGGAACATCACCTCCAACATCTGGAGACGCAACCGAGGAAGGCACAAGTACAGCTGGAAGCTCTATCTCAAAGGCCTGAACAATACCACTCTCAACGAATGGCCTCACTCTGGCTGTCACAGTCCTGAGGCTAGCTGCAAGGGTGTTAACTAGTGCACTAAGCTCACGCTCGCGACGAGCATAAGCAGCAAGGAGATCAATGGTGCACCTAAGTGTAAGATCTTCCTCCTGGGAGGGATCAGCAAAGGTGTGAGTGTAACACCCCTCAAGAGTAGCATCAGAACCAGGGCAGTAACGGAAGGAGCTATGCTCGTGATCTGGATAGTGGTAACGAAGCTCATTAAGACAGTGTCGTGCAGCATCCTGCACAGCCATCTCAATGGTGAAACCAATACCCTCAGCATAGTGCTCAGCAGGAAAGATGGTGCCATCTAGCTGTGGGAGACGGACACCACACAAGTACTGGGTCTGGTGGAAGTCACGGTACTCCTCATACACGGTGTCCACAGGATACCAAGGGGCTCCTATGTTTGCACAGGCTGAGGCTAAGAGATGAGGAAAACCTGGAACTCCAAGGCATAGTGTATGTCGAACAACCTGACCAGAAGGCATCTGAAACAAAGACATTTTCAAGATGTCAGAAGACATGAAGAAATGACTTGAATTTGGAACTATAACAACCTGAGACGTAGTACTCAGAAGAAAAACACCCAACGGTTTTACTCCTAACTTTTGAGACAACAACAAGAAAACAGCACACAAAAACAAATGAGATACGATGACTCAGAGTTAGAGCGATACCAGGTAAGGAGCAAAAAGAATCCTAAGAGGGTTTTCATAACTCATTTTGTCTTTTCAAAGTAGTTTTCACAAGTTCTAGACTCAACATCGACCAACGGCAAGGGTTTCCTACAGGCAGTCCTGCTCTGATACCAAGACCTGTCAGACCCCGAACCCCGAGATATACAAACTGTCATGTGCTCCTAGCAGTGGACCCACAAGGGCTTCAGGGTTACCAGCCCCGGCCGCAACAAACGACGGCCAGCAGACCGGATTCATCGGCACGCAGTCCGGATCCCCGGTCTACTACTCCTTGTGTCCATGCTAGTCATAACCAGATATGTATACCCAAGCATCCACGAGTCGGATGAAACTGAAGGAACGGGACCAAAGTTATACAGAGCTGCTATGTGTCCAAAAAGTGCAACAACAATCGAGGGTTACTGGGGTTACCTCGCCCCAGGCCGGATATCTCCGGCAGGCGGGCTCGGACATGGATCATCGGCTCCACAACCCCTCGACTGCGACAACTATGCAGGCATAGCCAAAACTGTATAACAACGGGCTCGAGACCAACAATCGATCAAAGCAGTACTCTAGACATGAAAGTTGTATTAAACAAGGCATACTAGAGTAGCTTACACGCAGAGATTACAGGACCAACATAGGTCAAGCAACCCAACATTACAACAAGCAGCGAAAGCAAAGATGTTGCTATACAACAAGAGCAAAAGGACTAAGAGTCCGAAACATAAGCAACGTAGCCAAACCCATACTACAGATACCAGGCTGCTGCCTGGGAACTCCTAACTACTCGTCGACGTCGAGGTAGAACCCCTCTTCAGCTGCATCACCGAAGTCTGAAACAAAACAACAACGAGGCAAGGTTGAGTACAAAAGGTACTCAGCAAGACTTGGCTTTTAAGGTTCTTTGCATAAAGCCAACTTTGTTTTCCGAAGTTGAGGAAGAAAAGCACGTGTAACAGAGCATTTCTAAAACAGAGGAGGAATCTACTCAATTACTGAGATCATCATGTTCTTTAGTCCACCAAGTACTTTCTCATTCCCAGACTACCTTATGCTACAAGAATCACCCCTCTCGACATAGTCGAGGAGGCATCCTTCATTCATTGCCAGCAAGTTTTAATCATTCCGTTAGAGTTGTCTATGATCACAGAATCCGTTGCCAAGTCGTCCATAACCGTGGACACGGCTTTCCGAAAGATTTATCCCTGCAGGGGGTACACTTTACCCACACGTGTCAACCGACTCTTAACGCCACGCGGTAACACTCCTCTCTAAGAGCGCGGCAGAGTGTGGTCGACCACGGCCTTTACCTTGCTTAGCCCTATCCATGAGTCAACCCAAACAGGGCCACCCCGTCAACAGGGAGTTGGCCACCTCCTGACGGCACCTGTTCTGTGAGTCGGGACAAGATCCGTGTACGTCCATCAGTGGTCCCGGTCACGCCCTAGTTTTCTCCAAAACATTTTATGACACACCCGCAAATGGAAACTTCAATCTACGTGACCCATGGAAGTGACTAAACAAGTTAGTTAGCCGAGCGGGGTTCATTGGCCCGCGTGTGGCTGTACGTTCAGTCTTGGCTTCGAAGGCGAGAACTCGCACCTAGGGCATGAACGAGACAAAAACCACAACCCACAGTGGCCTCAACATCCATGCCATGTTAATCATGTTAAACAACCATATCAAAGCATAAACACCTTTCATACTAGGTTCACGCATTATCGACATTTCATCAACCGGATGAAGCAGATCATAAGACTAAGCATGTCTAAGCATTAAACACACAAGGCTCTACGTTACTCAAACAACCCTAGTCATACTAGGAGGGTAAACAGGTATGAAGGTGACATGTGAGGGGGAGGGTCATGCAGTGGATAGGTTACTCTAACAGACTCAAAACCAAGTTGAAACGAATGCATGAGTAAGAGGTTGAAAGACTCAAAACATGGGTGGAGCCATGAGGTTGTGCTTGCCTTGCTCGTCGAAAGTAGAGCTTGGGTTGTCGTAGAAAGCTGGGTCGACCTCCGGATCTCGGTCTACCGATAGCGAGCAACACCGGAAAGAAAACAAACAATCAATACTTGACGACAGTGCAATGCACAATATGTATGCATGAGTAAAACAATGCAATTGAAATGAAGCTTAAGGAATAGAACAGGAAGCTAGGGTTTCGCGCCGTGAACGACGAACACCGGAGGGGGAGAAAACCCTAAACTGCAGATGTGACCAAGCTAAGATGCTCAAAAGACTTTGTAAACCTCATAGTTGGATTGCATTTGCTTTACTGATCAAAATGGTATATTACACTTATTTTTCTATTTTTATTGAATAAAAACTTTATTTTCAATATTTAATTGAATTAAATGTATGCTATAAAAGTGGCCTCATTTTACACTTGGTTAACATGTATGAAAATAGTATGGATACCTAGTTCTCATTTTTCTGAACACATACGTATTTTTTTCATAATTTTTGGAGCTATAAAATGGAAGTTACTGAATTTACAAATATTAATTATTTTCTGGTTTTTCTATTTTTCCTACGGGCCCACTGCACAGTTCAAAAAGGACAGGGGATGCCACTTGGCATGCCACGTGGGCAGGTGATGTCACAGTGACATCACCGTGACCTCACGGTGGCCGGCCGGTGGCAGAGAGTGGACGCCGGCGGCGATTCCGGCGGCCCCCGGAAGCGTGCTTACGCGCGTTGGGTTCGTCTCGACGAGGCGGGCGTGAGGGTGGCGGCGCTGCCCCGAATAGGTCACCGGCGACGAGGTAACGACGGTGAGCGGCGGCGGGAGGCACGGGCTCCGGCGGGTTCGGTGATTCCGGCCGAGTGGAAGGAAACGGAGGGGTGGGGAGGTTCAGGGGCTCACCACGAGCTCAACGGAGCAGACGACGGGGCTGGAGGTGGGAGCAAATGGCGGCGCGGTGGAGAAGTGGCCGGCGGCCGGAGAGGAGAACGGCGGCTCGATTCGCGGCCGTTAGGCCATCCCGGCAGCCGAGAGTGCTCGAGGCGGGGGAGGAGCTCGACGCGGTTCCGATGAGCCCAACGGGAAGGCCGGGGAGAGAGCGGAGCGGCGGCGGTGGCGGATCGACGGCGGCGGTGTGTTCTCGGGTGGGAGAGAGACAGAGGAGGAGAGGGGGAACAGCGAGGGGGGGTTTCTGCGGGGTGCTCCCGATCTGGACGACTCCTTGAGGGACTCGGGGCCTCCACGTCGACAGGAGGGAAGGAGGAGGTGGCACACGGCGGCGGCTGCCCTCCTGTCGCCGGACAGGAGGAAGACGACAGGAATTTCACAAAGAACCCCCTGGAAAACTGGGAGGATTTACAGAAAGGTCCCTGGGAATTTTAAAACTGAACCCAAAACAGAAATTTGAGGGCCTTTTTGTGAAGCAAAAATTGCACAAAAATAGTCGTTGGAAAGCTCTTCAAATTTGCCATCTTTCTAGCACAAGGTTGGATCATTTTGAAAAACTTTGCAGAACAACTTTGTTTGAAACCAGTTTAAGTGATTTTCTGGTAATTCTCTGATTAAATTTTAAAAGCAAAATTTTGGTTCATTTTTCATGCATGCATGCCATGTACTCAACACCTCTCTTTATTACACACAAAAGTAGGGCTGTTACAGGAGATGCGGCAATGGCAAAACAGGCTTGCAGGAAGGAAGAGATCAAGTATTACCGGTCTCAAGTAGACCCGGAAGATAGAACTGCTTTGAAAAGGACGAATACGGAGGACGAGAGAGCAAAGTTTAAAGCGGCCCAGGATACCAAGATGGTGGGTTTTATCGAGGGTGATCCCTCCAAACAATTTTCCATGGGTTCTAACCTAGACAACAAGCAGGAAGAAGCACTTATCGAGTTTATTCGTGAGAATCAGGACGTTTTCGCTTGGACGCCCAGCGACATGCCGGGTATCCCGACCGAGTTAGCTGAGCACAGTTTGCATGTTGATCCCAGGTCCCGGCCTGTGAAGCAGGGGCTGAGAAAAATGAATGAGGAAAGGAGAAAGGCTATAGGAGCGGAGATAGCTCGGCTCCTCGTAGCCGGCTTTATCATGGAGGTTTTTCACCCGGAATGGTTGGCAAATCCGGTTCTAGTGCTGAAAAAGAACAATGAATGGAGGATGTGCATAGACTATACAAGCCTCAACAAGCATTGCCCAAAGGATCCACTTGCCCTTCCGAGAATAGACCAGATCATTGATGCAGTGGCAGGTTGTGACTTATTATGTTTCCTGGACGCTTATTCCGGGTATCATCAAATAAAGCTCAAAAAAGAGGATTGGCAGAAAACGTCGTTCATAACCCCCTTTGGTGCTTTTTGTTATAAAACTATGACCTTTGGGCTGAAAAACGCAGGCGCAACGTATCAGCGATGCATCCAGAAGTGTTTTGAGGATCAAATTGGACGCAACGTTCATGCCTATGTGGATGATGTGGTGATTAAAACAAGGAAAGCTGAAACTTTTATAGATGACCTAAAGGAGACCTTCAAGAACTTGAGGAGATACCAGATGAAGCTTAACCCGACTAAGTGCGTGTTCGGGGTGCCGTCAGGAAAGTTACTCGGCTTTATCGTTTCCGGGAGAGGAATTGAAGCAAACCCGGAAAAAATCAAGGCCATCCAGAGCCTGAAAAAGCCGGAAGGCCTGAAGCACGTTCAGAAACTCATGGGATGTGTGGCAGCATTGAGCCGGTTTATATCTAGGCTTGGAGAAAAAGAAATACCTCTATACTGACTCTTGAGGAAAACCGACAAATTCGTGTGGGACCAAGAGGCGGACGAGGCATTTGAAGTTCTGAAAAAGCAGTTATCTGAGGCACCGATCCTGGCAGCACCGGGTCCCAAAGATCCCATGTTATTATACATCACGGCCGGGCCTCGGGCGGTTAGCGCAGTGGTTGTGGTTGAGCGCAAGGAGGATGGAAAAGATCACCCGGTACAAAGGCCGGTTTACTACGTGAGTGAGGTCTTATCGGAAGCAAAGCAGTGTTACCCGCAATGGCAAAAGCTAGTTTTTGGAGTCTTTATGGCCAACCGGAAATTGAAGCCGTATTTTCAGGAACACCCCATAACGGTGGTTAGCTCTATACCCATGGCAGATATTATCAGAAATTCAGATGCGATAGGTAGAATAGCCAAGTGGGCCATTGAGATGGGAGATTATCACATCAACTACGAGCCTCGATCTGCAATCAAGTCCCAGGCTTTAGCTGATTTTATCAATGATTGGACTCACACAAGCATGCCCACAATGATGCCAAGTTCTGAGTCTTGGGTGATGCACTTCGATGGTTCCAAGCAATACGAGGGATCAGGAGTTGGGGTGGTGCTTACATCGCCTAAAGGAGATAAGTTGAGTTATGTGTTGCAAATCCACTTCGATTGCTCCAACAATGTGTCCGAGTACGAGGCCCTATTACATGGACTGCGAGTAGCAAAGGAGGTGAATATCAGGCGAATAAGGTGCTATGGAGACTCGGATCTTGTGGTACAGCAGGTCTCTGGAACTTGGGATAGGAAGGATGCAACAATGGCAGCATATCGCAGAGAGGTAGACAAGGTGGCCGGGTCTTTTTCCGGGTATGAGGTGGAACACATTGACAGGCGAAAGAACAAGGCAGCAAATGCACTCGCAAGACTCGGTTCGCACCGAGAGCCGATCCCTCCTAACGTTTTTCTGGACGAGTTATGGCGGCCTTCCGTCAAAACCGAGTCTGAGGAAGAGGTGGCCAACCAAGACCCGGATTTGGAGCTCGTAGCCGCCGTACGCGCTATTCCCGAGTGGACATAACCGTTTTTGGCCTACCTGTCACGGGGCGAGTTACCACCACAGGAAGTTTTAGCCAGGCAAATTCTGAGACGAGCGAAGGGTTATTCTATCATCAATGGCGAGTTGTATAAAAGAAGTGCTGCAGGAGTCTTTTTACGCTGTGTAACACTAGAGGAGGGCCGACAGATTTTAAGGGAGATCCATGAAGGTGATTGTGGGCATCATGCCTCCACAAGGTCCCTTGTGGATAAAGCATATCGACACGGTTTCTTCTGGCTCACGGCTTTGGCAGACGCGGAGCGCTTGGTAGCAAGGTGTGATGGATGTCAAAGGTATGCTCGCCAAACCCATGTGCCGGCTATGGAGTTGCGAACAATCCCGCTTACCTGGCCATTTGCAGTCTGGGGCATGGATATGGTAGGCCCCTTTCACATGTCGCCTTGCAAAAAGACTCATCTTTTGGTGGCTATTGACAAGTTTACCAAGTGGGTTGAAGTTATGCCAGTCACCAATTGTGAAGCAGTCACAGCAGTCAAGTTCCTAAAAAGGATCATCTATCGGTTTGGATACCCTCATAGCATAATAACAGACAATGGAACCAACATGTCCCTAGGTGAGATGGAGAAATTTTGTGGAAACAATGGCATCCGCCTTGACGTAGCCTCTGTAGCCCATCCACAAGCCAATGGACAGGTGGAGAGGGCAAATCAGGAGTTGCTTCGTGGGTTGAAACCACGACTACGAGTCCCGTGCCTCAGAGCTGCGGGAGCATGGGTTGAGGAATTACCATAAGTGGTTTGGGGAATTAACACTACACCTAACAGATCTACCCAGATGACTCCGTTTTTCATGGTTTATGGTGCAGAGGCAGTCCTGCCGAGTGATATTATTCATGACTCGCCCCGAGTGGCGGCTTATGTTGAGGTGGAGAATGAGAAGACCCGGCAGGATGCTATGGACATGTTAGAAGAGCACAGAGAGCAAGCCTTGGAGAGATCAACCATATATCAACAAGATTTGAGGCGATACCACAGTCGGCGAGTCAAAACCCGGGTCTTCCAGGAAGGAGACCTGGTATTACGCCTCGTACAGTCAAAAGAAGGAAAGCACAAATTATCTCCACCATGGGAAGGACCTTTCGTCATCAGCCGGAATTTGCACAATGGATCATACTACTTGATAGATGCAAGGGAAGAGTCGGATATCGTCAATGATACCGCACATACCACTTCATCTATGCAAGAGCGGGAAAGACCATGGAACGTGGCTCAGCTACATCCCTACTACACTTAGCATAGGCTAGGTTCATAAGTTGAATTACACGATGTAACAGGCAGCAGGTTTCAGACACACTCTTTTCCTATCCAGGGTACCTAAGGGGACTGGAGGGTTTTTAATGAGGCGGCTTGCTGACCTAACTTTTCTCATATCAATAAAGAGATGGTTAAACTATGATATTACTTTCTTTTTTATTTTCTGTTAGTTTGTTCTTAATTTTTATGTTTTACTTTATTTCATATCAGGTAAGTATTTATTGTTTAGTCATGATGCACTAGGTCTAAAATTTTCATAGATTGCATATATAGGCCTTGGGGGCTGATTGCTTGAATAGCACAACTACAATCCCAAGACCCGGCCACGATGCCATTAAGTTATGAGGACCGATTACTTGCAATAAGTACGGTTACAATCTTATAACTGGACAATAGAGCCAAACTTTCTTGATTTCTCTTGTTTAAGCTTGATGTGACTCGCAATAATGTGGCGTGACTTGCTAACGTGTAATCACAATCAGTCATGATGCCCATTGGAACTTTCCTGACCCTGTTTTTATATAGTTATAGCAGCACTGAATATCCACGCGAAAGACGGCTTACAACAAAGAGGATCAAAAGGGTCATCCAAACCACAAGTTATGCGGAGTAAAAGGCTACAACTGGCAACTCACAATGTATTGAGCATAGCTTCAAAATTTATATGGGTAGATATATACTTTGGGCCCTGGCAAGAACAAGTAGCTTTTCTTAAAAACTACAAATCCCTAGACTCGGCAATTTGGGTCTTGGGGACTTGGGAATTTGAGAAAAGCAACAAACTGTTTAGCTATTGAGCTTGAAACCCAAAAATCTGAGTCTTGGGGACTTGGGGACTTGGGTGCTTGAAAAGCAAAAAGTTCACAGTCAAAAACCCTGAGACCCGGAAACCGAGTCTCATGGATGGGAAAAAAGAAAGAAAATATCAGAAAGGCGGCAAAAAGCTTAAGACTGGAGAAAAGCATATCGAAGTGGATGGCCAAAGGGGCCATCAAAGCCATTAAAGTTTAAACGTATTACAAACCGAGGAAATTGTATCGAAAGTGCACATGCACACTATTAAACAAATAATTGTATCAGGCATGTTACAACCATGCCTATTGGATGAATAAGTGTTTGAGGGCGAGAATTGATAAAAACTTCACTCGGCACCCATAGCCGAGTCTTCAGCAGCAGCCTTGGTAGCCGGGTCTTCGACGTTCTCCTCTGTGTTCTTCCCAGCCTCCATGTCCGGGTCAGTTGCGGCATCAGCACGAGCTGGAGGAAGGACAGCCGGAGTAGATGTGGATGGCACAGTGTCGGCCTCGGCCTTCCTCTTGGCAGCCTCCTCCTTCCACCGGGCTAGCATGTCAAAGGGCTTCGGGAGAGCAGACGGGACTGGCTTGTCTTCGACATTGTATGGCGGGGTGAGCCTGTCCACATCCAGCTTATCGGCTATCAGGCTTGCCGAGTGACGTACCTGAGCATGGATAGACTTGTAGTCCTTAGCCGAGAACCTTGAGCCGTCATTGTTAAACTCGGGGAACCCATTCACGAGCGTTGCCGTCTCAAGCCTAGGAAAATAGGCTTTGGCCAAGGCAAGGCCGCGGGTTACCCCAACCCGGCATATTGAGCGCTTCTAGTGATCGATCCAAGCAGGGACCATGGAGTACGCGTCAAGCATGTGGGAAACACCGCCATAACCACCAGGCCACCTTATGGCCTCAAGGGTCCACTTGGTGCCCGCAGAAAATTGCCGGATCACGGCCTTCAGGGTCTTCAACTTCTCTATGTCATCTTCATCATCAGCTTTGTCACCCGAACCTGCAGAGTAAAAGGAAAGGTAAAGTGGTGAGATCTGGGTCACATATCATATT
This sequence comes from Alopecurus myosuroides, assembly GCA_028641055.1. Classification (NCBI taxonomy): domain Eukaryota; kingdom Viridiplantae; phylum Streptophyta; class Magnoliopsida; order Poales; family Poaceae; genus Alopecurus; species Alopecurus myosuroides. The sequence goes on from CM054063.1 coordinate 167,759,948, forward strand.
AAGTGAGAAATCCGAGTCTTAATCAGGAAGTTAAGTTCTTTTACCAAGCAAGGAGCGGTAAGTGTCGGCAACAGAGGCTGGCAGTTTCTTCAGTAAATCCTCAGCTTGGTGGAGCTTTTTCTTGTATTTCTTGCAGTCTTTGGAAAGATCCTTCACCTCGACCTCCAACTCCTCTCGCAGTTTGGTCTCTACTCGGAGGAGTTCGTTGGTTTTTGCCAAGATCTCCTCCGACCGGGTCACATAAGCCTGAAAAATAAGACAAGGATATGTTAGTCGGTTACAGTGTAAAAGCCGAGTATGGATGGACATATAGCTACGGAAGTACCGAGTAAACTATGCATTGTTCACTCGGAACTTCAGAACTAGATGAGTATGGAAATAATATCAGTAGATTTACCTGATGCTCAGCAGCTAGGGACTCGAGGATGTCTCTCTCATTGGTTTTCAGGGAGAAAAGCTCATCTAGCATCCCTTCGAAGTCAAGGCCACTCAACTTTGGCCTGGAGGAGCTTGGGTTCTGGTTACCCAGTGGCGGGGTCCTTTCCTGTTTCAGTGGGTCGACTCTGGTTGCCTGAGTGTTGGGAGCAGGGACACCCCTCTGTGATCCCAGAAACTCGACATCAGCATCGGCCGGCTGATGTGTTGGCAGAGGAAACTCGGCCTCCTGGTCAACAGGGTTGTCCAGTTGTTCTTCTTCTTCTTCACCGCCAGCTGCGGGTTGCACAACGTTCTCCGGGTTTTCCATAGCCGGGTTATCGATGTTCATATCCTCAGGGTCACTAAGTGTAACCTTGGCCCTGAGAAAGAAAAAGAAGCAGTTAGTAGATAGTAAACGAAAGACATGGAAAATAGTTGTGTATTGACTAGCAAGGAATATGAATTACCCTGTATTCACGAAGAAATCCGGTGGGAGATCGTTGCTGGACCCGGAAGATGCTGACAAAGAATCGGAAAGTGAGACCCTAAGTTGTCCGGCTAATGGGTGATTCGAAGAAGGATATCTTCGAGGAATATGGGATGCAGGAGTTTGGGAAGTACCGGCTCGGCGAGCGGGTGATGAAGGGATACCCGGGTGAAGAGGATCGTCACCCGGGGAATTCCGGGTTACCCTTCGTTTGGTCGGGGCAGTGTAACACCCGGGGGATTTCCCCCATATAGTTTGGTTGTTTTTCCTTCTCATTTCTGCATTACATCATGCATCGTTTGCAACATTTGCACCACCAACTTTTAATTTTCAAACATGTTCCAAAATGTTCAAAACCAATGATAACCGTAAGAATTCCAATGTTTCCCATGAATTTGAATTTTCAAACCATCAATTAGAGGTATTTTCTCAAGCAACTCAATTCATGTGAAATTCAATCCCATTCTTTTGAAATTCAAACATCAACCACTATTTGAAATCTTGAAAGAATAAATATCATGCAGCTGGGCTTTTCAACTCCAAATTGCTAATAAATTGTTTCCTAAACCTTTTTGCTGTTCAAAATCCCTTCCATTTCATCTTTTCCCTTCTCTCACATATCCAACAAAAAAAAACAAAGAAAAATAAACGACTAAACCCTAGGGGGAGGCAGGCCAGCCCAAGTGGGCAGCCCACCTACCACCCCCAAAGGACCAGCCCGCAACCCCCCTCCTCTCTTCTCACGTGCTGGCACGGGAACGGCGTGCTCCTCCCTGTCGTCTTCCTCTCCCTCCCTTTACAGCAGAGCACCACCCACCCCATGTGCGCCCCGCTCCCCTCTCTTTCGCCCTCCTCAAGCCAAGCCCTCCCTCTCCTTCTTCTTCTCCTCCACGCCGCCGTTTCCCTCTCTGGTTTCCTCCCAGTTCCCTCCGTCTCTCCTCTGAACTCTGAACAACATCACCAAACCCTCCATGGCCGGAAGTTGCAGGTCTGGGCACCGGCGCTGTGGTCATCTTCTGGCCCCGTTTCCTGCGGGAATGGAAACGGGGCATCACCCTCGTCGTCCCCGTCTGCTTGGTCGGCGCGGAGGTCCACCAGGGAAGCCACGCCGTCGCCGTTTGCCGCCGCCTATTTCAGTCCGTCAGAGCTTGACAGCAGCCGCGTCTCCCCTTCCTCGAGCCACTGCGTGTCCACGACGACCCCTCCGCGGTGAGCCTCGCCCTCGGGCTTCCGTACTCTTCTCCCCTTGCTCTGGAAGCCCGCCGTCGAGCGGTAGTTTGATGTAGCCGCCGTTTTCCCCGTCGCGCCGTACGCCTCTGTCCTGTCCGTCGTGGACGCATGACAGCATCCTGGCGCACGAGCCCTTGCCGCCTCTTCCCTTGCACGAGCCGTCGCCGGTCCGGCTTGTTCCCACACGCCTACACCCCTGCAGCGCATCTATACACCGCCGCACTCGCGCGCGGAGGCGCCCGAGACAGGCGCCGGACTTTTTCCCGGCGTCTCTTGTCTGAACCTGTAGCCCCGCCTCGTGCAGATCTGAAATTCAGTTAACAGCTAGGGTTTCCACCTCAAAAAGCCATCGTGGCCCAGTTGTACACAACAGCGGCAGTGGCCTGATGGCCAGTGCAGCCCGCGCGCGCCAAGAGGTCGTGGGATCAAATCCCACCCGAGGCAAAGCCTCCTTTTCCACCCTTTTACCGGGCAGGAGGCCGGTCCCACCTGTCATCCACCCCCACAGCCACCTCGGCGTCCACCACGTCTCGTCAGCGCCACGCTGGCAGTGGCCCGCACGTCAGCCACTGTGGGTAAACAAGCCCACGGTGCATAAAAATCCCTGGCATTTAAATAAAATTGCAGAAAATAATAAAACCTTGTAAAATGCATAACTTCCAAATGGTAAATCCAAATGCAACAATTTTAATATGTTTTCCACTCCAATTTTCATGCTCTACATGTCTAACACATTTGTTGCACATTTTGAACAAATAAAATTCAATATAATTTTGGGCACTTTAATTAATTCATTCAATTTTGTGAAAATCATAACTAATTCATTTTAATTCCAATTTCAACAAATAAAATATGTTTTCCACTCAAAATGAAACCACCTTTCTGAATATCAACTTTGTTTTGCAATTTGGACAATTAAAATTAATGTCATTTAAAAATGCCTTAATTAATTAATGAAAAGTCCTAATTAATAACTTTCACATGCTTGCTCCAAATTGAAAACCCAAAACATGAAATCCATCCAAAATTAAATGCTACACTTGAATATCAACTTTGTTTTCTGGTTTGCAACATTTAAATTGGATATTTGCTTCACCTCTTAATTAATGCATTTAAATTGGTAATATGCTTAACTAAATCATTTAAAATTGTTTCTCAACCAATAAAGTATGTTTTCCAATCAGATTCATGTCATTAACATGTTCATGTCATTCATATTCCTGTTTGCATCTTGCCTTGTGCATTTTAGCATTTGTTATGCATGATCACCTAAATGGCAACATATGGAATGTATGGGGCATTTTAATTCAACTGTTGCCCCATTCCATTTAAATTGCCTAGCTCACCTCTTTTCTTATTGGCCATGCTAAACAACATTTAAATTGCTGTGTGGATAAACAACTTGAACCAATTCCTATTTCTCCGGACTCCGGTTCCGATTAAATTGCTTAAGTTGTTTCCCCTGTTGCATCTTGCCATGCCATGCATATAAAATAGGATCATGCTGGATCTTTGCCGTATTTGTAATTGTTGCATCCGTTGTTTCTTTTAGCATTTGCTTCTTCGCGGATAGGACGTTGAGATGATGTGAGCAACGACAAGTTCTTCGGATGTACCTCTACTTCTTGGATCTCGAGCAAGTATACTCACTTGCTACCTATGGCTGCCTTTCATCACTTGTTACCGATTCTTCCCGTTGCCTTTATTCTAGCCTTATGATTCGATGCTTGCGTCTCGATCCTATCACATGTTTACCTTGCAACCATGATATAGCCTTCCTTCCACTTCCTATTAATTGTTGTTTGTTTACCTTGTTGGCCCTCGTGTCGTAGTTGCATGCTTAGTGTTGTTTGCGCTCAAGTCTTGTTGTCCTTTTTCATATCACCTGTTTAGTTGATAGCTGGGTTTCAATTTGATCAACAACATGTTAATGTTTTGGGTAATAATAATTTGATGATAAGGCACCGGCAGGAGGCCCGACGTGGTTTTGAGGCCTGCTAGTGTCGAACTTAATTAGGAAAAGGGTCTTGTCCTTCGATCCATGATGAGCGCACTAACCGCATGTGGGAAGCGAGTATGGGCGCCACCCGCAATTCTGATTCGATTCGCATCTCGTCCAAATCGCCACACTTAGTTCGGGCTTTCCATTTGATGCATGCATATGCAGGTGCGAACCCTTGGCGCCAGGGTGGAACTTTTGTAGTCGGCATTTAGGGCGGCGTGGTCTTCCAGTGCTATGAGGGTCCCCCTTTTCTTCGTGGGGGCTCGATTAGCCGCGCACGCACAGCACGTGGTTCTTTGGGCTTGATGCGAAGAAGAGTTGGGTTGTGTTGAGTGGCCTGCTTGGTGGGTTTGCTCCCCGCCTGGCGGGTTATTCTTACGTGTACGGCCAAATTGGTGCATCCCTGCAGGGTTAAATATTCTCGAGAAGCCGTGTTGTCCGCGGTTATGGATGACTTGGTGAAAGTGCTGGCTAACAAGTACTCAGACAACTTACACTTAACGATGATAACTTGACTAGTAATATAGATTACCTCCACCGTAAAAATGAATGTCACCTTAATCAACAGTGTGAGTTTCCTTGGGTTGCTTCCTTAGTAGGGGGTAACACTGGATGGGTATTGTTTGGTGAGTAGTTATAGTTGGTTTTGTCGCGCTATCTCATCCCTTTCTTTTAGCCGGAAGTTGTAGCGTGTCTCTCTAGTTGTTGGTGCTGCCCGCTGCCGTTTCTTTGCACTAATCCCTTCCTTCTGTTGTACCCAAAGTATTTGTATCCTGTGATGACTGGTTACGCTAGTATCTTGTGAGTATGGGTTATCCACTTGCCAGTACTTAACCGTACTGACCCACGAATCCTTTTCGTGGCTGCATATTCCACATTGCAGTCAACAGGTTTGAAGTCTGACGACGTTAGCTTGGGAATCCCTCCGGCTTGGCCTGGGCAGGGATTGGACGCCGTCGGTTATCTTCAGGACTCTTAGTCCAATTTGTATCTTGTCCGTAGTCGGACACTATGTTGTTTCTTCCGCTGTTATTTGGATCTTTGTATTGTATCAGTTGTATCTTTGACTCGTTTGAGTCATCTTGTATATCTCTTCTGTTGTTGTTGCGGAATATTCGTGAACTGTTGTAATGTTATCACAAGTGGCAACCTGGAGTCGGTTATTATGTGGATTTTGGCGGAAATGCTGAAATCTGCATAGTGCCCGATCTCGGGGCGTCACAGGCAGGTTCCTTCAAGTATGATGAATTGGTTAGACGCTGGTTAAGTTCGCACATATTGGCATACGAGTACGGATTGGAGGTCATGGAGGAATAGGGCACCTTGAAAACGACACTCCAGGTCTTCCTTTTCGCCCCAATCTCCGCCTCCGGCTCAGCCTCACTCTCTTCCGACTGGGTGTCCTCCTTGTCCTCTAGCTCTGGTAAATGAGCAGCATTGTCGGAAAAGGGGAATATTTGGTTTAACAAGTTAACGAGGTAAGTGTAAATATAAGACCCGGTTTTACCTTCATCACCATCGGCCGGTTCCTCCTCCTCCTCCGAGTTTTCTGAAGGGGGAGGGGTGACTATCTTCCAGAACGCATCGTCTTCCTGTGTAAGAAATACAGAGACAAAGGTTAGTATATATGCATAAGAGATATCAGTCGGATAAAGACATTAAGTCGGTTCTTACTGGAGGAGCCGGGTTAGAGCGAGTGAAGGGGTTAAGCCCGGGTATGTTCTTGATAACATCAAGTTTCTCGGCTAAGAAGGTCTTCATGATCTTGTTCATATCAGCAGCCGGGTATTTTTTCTCCGAGTATCGGAGAGAATCGGTGACATGCCCAGAATAGTCGCACATGAGTTTGGACCGGGTGCTGTTAGGCTGTATCCGGCATCTAACCCAGGTCTTTACCAGATTAAGCCCAATAAGACCTTGGGCAGAAAGCACAGCGAGCTTATGAAGAAAAGGATGGATAGATTGCCTATCGGCCTCGGGTGCGAAAGAATTCAGATTATCGGACAAGGTAAGAGTGTCATCAGAGAAACCCGGCAATGGCTTCTCGCCATGTAAAGAGGTGTCTTGGCAGTAAAAGTAGGTTTTCTGCATGTGTTTTACATGTGAGTGGAGTCTAAGAGTCGGCATCAGAGAGTTTTTACGTCTCCGAATTGATACTCCTCCACAAACTAGGAGGGCCTCGTCGCCGCTCTCTCGGCAAGGTTTGCATTGAAAGAGTTCAAGAAATAAGGCTAAGTTGGGAGGAATGCATAAATAAGCTTCACAGAGGACTATGAAGTGGCAGATGTTAAGCATAGAGTCCGGGCCGATATCGAATACCTGGAGCTTGTAGTGATCCAAGAGTTCCCGGAAGAAGGGGTGACCCGGGGGCGGAAACCCCGGATCACGTGCTCGACGAAGACTACCACTTCATCCAGGCCTGGTGTAGGCCGGGTCTCTTTGCCGGGTATCCTCCAGTGGATCTCTGACCGGGTGGGCAAGACACCCGACTCGGCCAGCTCGTCAAGCTTGGCCTTCGTGACAGTCGATTTCGCCCAATTGGCGGTGACCCGGCTTTTGCTTGCCAGCCGGGTTTTTGTCCTTTGACTTGGCGCTAGCCTTAGGAGCCATGGAGTGTAGATCTAAAAAGAGGTAAAATGCAAGTGTGTGAATATCGAGGAACTTGGAGAGCGCGGCTATTCGATATAATAAGAAGAGGAAAAAGCAAAACAACCAAGTACTTGCAAGATTTGGCAAATGGATCTAGTCAAGAACACATGGTGGAAAAATACGAGATCGCAAATAGCAAAGGTGTGCTAAGGGGCATAGAGATGGATTTATCTAAGTGCAAACTGTGGAAAAACGTGAAATTAGGGATTACAAAGATATGCCTAGCTAATGGAGGAAAAATGGATAACTAGTGGGTGGGATTCGATCCAAAGTATTCGCGAAAAATTGAAATCTAGATCTAAGAGACGGAGGGACTTACTGGATGGATTAATGGAAGAGATGCACGGCGGCAGCGATTAGCTCGACGGCGGTGGCGACTCGAGATCTCCGGTGGCTCGAATGGAGGCTTTCTCGCGGGCGTTGACGGCGGCCCTGCAGGCGCGGATGGCGGCGACCGGTGGCGACCTAGCGGGCGACGGCGCAACTCCGATGGCGCAGCTCTGGTGGCGCGAGCTCGAGTTGGGGTTCGCGGGCGTGGAGGTGAAGTGAATGGAAGAGAGACCAAGGGGAAATGACCGGTGAGATCTAGGGTTAACCCATGGCCTCTATTTATAGGCGCGGGGAGAAAATCCCTAGGTTTGGGCGGTAAGTGAAAAGTTTCGGGAGAAAAAGATCCGGTCCGGATATTTGGGGATAAGTACCAAAATATTCGTTGCGAGAAATCCGGGTGGGGATTGTGATTGATTGCGAGCGTATTATTCGGATTAACTGGTAGCTATGCGGACGCCGAGTCTTGTCACGTTTCCTTCGAGTGTTGACCCGGGAGATGATGCCCACACTCGGAAAACGCCAGGTTATTATATGGACCGCCCAAAGAGCAGGCCTAGCTATTATCAAAGCACTCTAACCCGGTATTTTATGAATTTGAATGTTTATTGTTTTGCAGGGAATAGCGTGCGCTTCATGGTTGACTCCGAGAAGCCCAAGCTATTCTGGGGACTACTGATGAGGGGATGATAACCCGGTATGTTCATGTCTAGGTGAAACCCGGCCCGAAGGAATCGTTCAAGACTCGGCCCAAGGTGAAAGAGTTTCTAGAAGGTCCAAGGAGGAGCGTAGGTCTTGTAACCCGTACCTTGAGGATCACGGTTAGGAAACTTAGGGTTGTATGCGGTTCCGGGTAGGATTCCGGGTATGCCTTGTATAGGAAGCCAGAGAGCCGGGTAATATATAAACCGGCTCCTGGGACAAAAAAAAAAGACACAAGAGTTTTTCCCTGATAGTCGAGTGTCTTTGTAATATGAGAGCGGATAGTTGTAACCCTAGATTGGAGACTCGGCGACATTGCAGCCCGAGCTACCAGATCACCTGATAACATGATTTCCCCTGAGCTAAACCCTCTCCCAAACACCAGAGTCGATTTGCCCCAAAGTAAGTTACCCCTGGTAACGTCTGCTGTGATTATCCCACGACAACATCAGTACCAAAAACTTAGGTATCAAACATAACAAAGCTAGCTCACAAAATCTATTCAAACAAAATACTAGAAAATAATAAAAGGCTATTTCTATTTCTATTTGATTTCCAAACATGCATACACTTCCTATCATACTAGTACTGCAAGAAAACAACCTAATATCAGAGAGCATATCATCTACACATGCTAGGAAACAAGTTTCCAACAAACAAACATTTAATCCCAACCAAATACACAAGATTTAATAAAAACAGAAAAGGTGATGTTTCTAGAAATGCACACCAAAAATAATCTAGAGCTCTAAAAATTATGCCAACCTAGGATAACATAGATCTAGTCACACACAAACTCATCCAATTGGATCCACATCAAAAATAATTTTTAAACTCCCTCTAAAAATTCTAGAAAAGCCTACTGGCCTTTTACCAAAATGGATGGCATTTCCATTTGGTAACTCTCCTTGATACAAGGTCAAGTCCTAATAATAGATCTACTAAAGGGATAATCAAAACAATTTGATTTGAAAGATTTGGATACAGATCCAAAAAGTTATGCACAAAAAGGTCTCATAGACAGTGTGTGGCACTTTTAATACTATGGCAAATATAAACAGGCAATCATGGAGCTACCACTTGGAGCTGGTTAATAAAACACTAATCTACTGCCATGAATTTTTGTAGAATTTAACTTGCCGAAAATATATTTTTAACAAGCCCAAAGTAACCAACCAACTTTCTGTGGATTTAAAAAGAAAAACAACAAACTGCACACGGGCCAGACTAACAGGCGCGCGGCCCAACTAGGCGCCAAACAGGCCCAACGCAGCTGAGCGCGCACGGGCGCGGGAACGAGCGGAATTCAACGGGAGCCGTTGATCCGCGGATCAACGCTCCCGGGCATTTCTTCTTCCTCACCCCCTCTTCTCTCTCATCCGCGACGACGGGAAAAAGGCGACGACCGGGGGCTCACCGTGGGGGCTCGAGGGCTGCTGGCGTGAGGTCGGGGAGGCAGCAGGACTACAGGGCAGTGGAGGCGCGCGGAGTCTCGGCGACGGCGCGGCTCCAGGCGGTGGCACACGGTAGAGCAACCACAGCGGCGATGTCGACAGCGGGAGCTTCCCTGCAAACGAGAGGACAAACGGGGATGCCCGTTAGGGCCTACGGGTTACGAGGCACTCGACGGAGGCGAAAGAAAAAGGCGAGAGGGCACGGGAGGTGCAGCACCACCTCGGGCGGGCTACGGTGGACGACGACGAACTTTGGCTCGTGGCGCTCGTGGAGGCTTCTCGGGGGCGTTTTCTTGGGTGGAGGCGAGGGTGTGGGAGTGTGGGAACACAATGGCGCAATGGGGGCACACGGGATGGCTTATAGCCACAACATTGAGGTCGTGGGCACGGGGTCACTCTCGGGATGTCGATATCAGCATGCGGTGGCGCTCTAGGGGCGTGTTCGTGACGTGCACGGGATGGCACCGTGTCAGGGAGGGTCAAGGGGTGTCGGGGCAGCTACTAGGCGGCGTCTGTGGGCTGGAAGAGCCACGACATGGAGAAAGTGGCCATGGCACTGTGCGCCCATGCCATGCCACTCCCTTCTCTGCCACCTCTTTTCCTCACATGCTCTCTCTCTCCCATGACCATCTAGAAGCAATCCAAAGCATCCAAAGTAGAGTACAAACATAAGAGATCACAAATGGCAAAGTGGCATTTCCAAATTTGAACACAATCCAATATAAAACAACTATCAAACTTTTGTAAAAAAACTGTTTCAGAAAAGTTCAGAAAAATTCAGTTAGGGACTTAGAGAAATTTCTAAGTGCTGAAAACAGTTAAAATGAGTGAAATGTTAAGATTGTTTCCAGAGGTCAAATGAAATCCAAATGTTGTTTTAAAAGTTGGAGATTGTTAAACATTTTTTAAAATTTCAGAAAAATCTTTTGATTGGAAAAGTGGAAGTCTATGAAAACAAAGTGGAAAAGGAGGTACTTTCTGTTTTTCTCTGTTTTCTAAAAATGCCTTTTTCTGTCTTATTTTTCTTCCACAAAAGCAACAAGCAAAAGATTGTTTTTCTTATTACAAAATCCAAACCAAGCTTATGGATTTGTAGTCCATATATCAAGTAACAAATATAAGTCAAGAAAACACAAAATGGAAAATTATAGCCTAGTGAAAACAATTATGGAAAACAGGTACTTGGCTATATTTTCAGGGAAAAGATTCAATAGAAAACTTAGAACAAAACTTCCACGAATCATTTTGTGTTTTTATTTTCTTGGATCCAACAAAGCTAAAATTTTAAATGAAGATGAAAACAAGCATGATCCAAGTGTTGGAATAAAAATCACTCAAGTCAAGGAAAACATTACAGAAAACAATAAAAGTGTTTTCAGGATTTTTTTTGTATTGGTTTTAAAATGAAACAAAACTTGCATTGCATATATGACTATTTTCATATACACATGTTGGTTCAAACAAACATGTTGTTAGAAAAAAAATTGTTAGGCCACATTTTTGTCTCCTTGAACTACAGTACAAGGTTCCAAAAACTGGGGTGTGACAATGCTACAATGCCAAATTTCATGTTGAAATAAATTGTTAATGCTCTATGCAAAAAAGACAAACCAGTGACCAAAATGAGATTAAAAAAGTATTTTTAGAGCACTGATTTTGTCCTTTTTGCACAGAGAACTTAAAATGTCATTTCACTACAAAAGTTTGCACGTATGTAGCATACTTGTATATGTTCACCTCCAATTTTTTTCCAGAATTTTTAAAATGTTTTAATATATTTTTTTTATCCTAGCAGGAGCATGTGAGCTCGGGAGCCATTTTGAATTACTGCTACTACTTACATTTCAGTCATGGTAGTTTTACTATTGTAAAATTTGATCAGCTTGATAAGGAGGCTAATAGTTTGTTCTATGGACTTCTGTTGTCATGTGTCAGCTGCGACCATGATAAAGTGGTAAGTGGTGATAATATATACCAGAGCACTACTTTGTCGCCAACCAGGATTTTGATCCCCGGGATAAATTATTGGGCGTATGAACGGTTCAGTTCTTGATGTGCTTGTGTATTACGTTAGGTTCAGTTCAGTTTAGATCAGATCAGAAATGGAGCAGTGACCAATGAACAATGGAGCAGTGACCAAATTGTAAGAAATGGTTGTTTCATTCACCATATATGCGTCAAAAGAGAAATGGAGCGGTGATCAATGCACACATGTACTTAACTATACTTTCTTGTTGAAAATAATTAGTATGGCTAGAGATAGAATATGTTTGGCTGGAACATGGGATTTTGTGTGTGTGTGTATGTGTGTGTGTGTGTGTGTTCATGTTGCTTGAGTAAGTATCGCAGTTCATCGTTTGTCCTTTTTGGATGCTTCATCCTTAAGATTTCTTGTACATAGCTACATCAGGGAGTTGTTGGAACATATGTGTTTTTATGTTCAGTTTTTGTTCTCAGTTGCCATTTATAGGTTCACCATGTGGTGCCAACTAAAAACTCGGTATTACGAACCTGGTAAACAGATAAGTAAAATAAGCCTTGTTATTACAGTGTTCTTGCATAGTAGAGGAGTCTGATCTGGTTTATATTATGTTGCTTTAGTGTAAGATCCTTTGTGGAGAAATGGTGAATGGAAATGATTTTTAGTAGCGATTTTCCCCCCTGATCACATATTTTAACGTTGTTATCTGGCTTACATGATGTTTTATTGCGTAGTGAATTACTTTTTGAGGAGAAATGACATGTTTTCAGCAACAAGATAGAGATCTCTGGGGCATTTTTTTAAACTAGGAAAAAGATTTGCCATTTTCACTAATTAAGAGGAAGTTTAGAGGTTATTACAAATCCTCCTTAACCCCAAAAGGCCAAGGCCTCGAGAAAAGCCTACTCTCGCCGCATGAGATTACAAAGTGCTTTCGCACCCGCACGACACCACAAAACCGCCTCACCCTTAATTTTTTCAATGAGCATGTTGGTGGTGGTGGCTTTGTTCCGGAAGATGCAAACGTTTCTTTCAAACCACACCTCTCATGACATAAGCATTGCCATGGAGGCCAAGGCCTTCCTCGCTCCCCCTCTCTTGTGTATCACCTCAAAGCACCATTCTTCCATGATATAGATGTCATGACAAGCACTTGGGTTGATATCTTGTAGCCCTAACCATGCCTTAAGGATGACCAAATTCGCAAAGTAAACCGACACTTTAAAAGAAGGTGTGCCGCCGCTTCTTACTCTTGGTTACAAAGCTTGCATAAGCCACAATTTTGCCAACCCCTCCGATCAAGCCTATCCGCCGTCCACACACGATCTTGGAGGATTAACCAAGTAAACTTTTTGCACTTTGGAGGCGCCCAAGGCTTCCAAACTAAAAAAGGAATTATCGATTTCGTGAGCCCCAAAAATTGCATCTTGTAGGCCAAAGATGATGAGTAGCACCCATCTTTATTGAATTTCCAAGTGATAGTACTCGGGGTGTCGGGGACTAGTTGAACCCCAAGCACCTTCTCCTAAAGATGCACAAATTGCGTGATGTGAGGAAAAGAGAGCCCCCTTGCGTGCTAACTTCAGAGACCCAAAAATCATCTTGGAGAGCTTTCCGAACCGTGCATTTCTTCTTTCTTGAGATATAAAAAATCAAAGGGGCAACATCTTTTGGTCTCATCCCCTCAAGCCATGAAGATTCCCAAAAAAGAGCCTTTTCCCCACCTCCAATGGAATTCGTGTCCGCCGCGAAGAGCATGTAGTCATTTGGAGAGCAAGGATTTTCAAGCCCCACCCACGGTTTTGCCTCGTCACTCCATTCAAACCAAAGCCATCTCAAATGAAGGGCCGAAAAAAACTTCTTGAGGTTTAGAATTCCTAGACCTCCAAACTCTTTGGGCTTGCAAACCCGCTCCCAATTCACTTTACATTTGACTCCGGAAACCTTCTCACTCGCCGCCCAAAGGTAAGCACGATGAATACTATCAATCTTTAGGAGGAACTCCACCGACACCTCAAGAACGGTGATGAAATAGATGACCATACATGTAAGCACCGACTTGACAAAAACCGTGCGCCCAACCCTGATAGCATGTTTCCCCTCCCAAGGACGAAACTTTCCGGCAACTTTGTCCTCCAAGTGTTGGAAGTGAATTTTCTTGAGGCGTGTGACCGACAAAGGAAGGCCAAGATACTTCATGGGGAATCTCGTGCGGCTAGCCGGGAAGGATTGGAGGATGCTATCAAGGTCAATATCATCGCATCTTATCGGAACAACTTAGCTTTTTGCACAATTGGTAACAAGACCGGTCACGGTGCCAAATTGGTTCAACGTGTTGGCCGAGAAAATGTGTAAGAGTCTACAGAGCTTGTATCTTCATTCTCTCATCGGTGTTTGATACCCCCCATTTTCCGTGGTGGATCGGAAGACACCTAAAGTCGATGTGTGTAGTCTCCGTAGTTTATCTAACTATCTCTTCTCAGTCCAGAAGAAAATGTGAATGGTATGCGTCTAGCCATTATGATTCTTAAATGCCGTAGGAGTCATCTCTGGTATCTAAGCTTCTGTAATGGTAAAGATTTCTATTTTTGATGATATCACATTTGTTTTTGAATTGTCACCAGGATGTTAGGAGAGACTAATAAATACACTTCAGCCATCTTTGGTATCCAGTACACTCTATATATGACTACTGGTTAAGAAAATGTCATGTTTAGGGTTCTTGAGACTGTGAGCGTTACCATCTTCCGCTTCTTGATGACTGTTGGCATGGATTGCCCATGCGGTTTCAACTCTCAGATTTAGTGTAAACAAGAAATTGCATGTGCTTTACAACCAAGATTGGCAAACTGGTGCCGATGCTGCAGCCCTACTAGCGTGGTAGGGTGGACCGGCGTGAACGATTGCATAGCTCATCCTAGCTAACCATCTCTTCCCTAAGAAAAGCTATAAGCATCACCGACATAGATGCTTCGGGTTTCTTGAGTGGAAGAGAGGGACGTTGGAACACGCGCATGAGAAAAAATGCAACAAAAATGTTATAGAGAAATTGTGTTGATGTGCATTGCACGTGCAAACCTACTAGTAGGGCACAAGTGCTCCAACACCTGCCCATAAAATATTGCCAAACTATTCAATCATCTTAAGGATTTTTACAAACAAACTTCTAGTCAAAACATCAAAGAGGAATCCAAGATCCAGTTCTTCTTCTTCTTCAACGCGTTTCTCTCGCTTAACTAGGTGGGACACAATGTTCACTGGCGACCCGAGGAACTCCGCATCTTCCTGAGATTTTGGGAAGTTAATCTCCGAGTGTGGACACCCGAGCCTCCAAACGACGATGTCGTATGCCCGTGCGGCGAGCTCTGACGTCTCAAAAGTTACCAGCTAGTAGAGACACTAGTAGAGAAGTGCCTTTCTATGGAACAGATTCTGTGGCGCACCACTATCCGGTGCGCCACAGAAATGTAATTCTGTGGCGGACGGGTGGGCATGCGCCACAGAAAACAGGAATTCTGTGGCGCACCGGATAGGGGTGCGCCACAGAAAACAGGAATTCTGTGGCGCACCGGGTAGGGGTGCGCCACAGAAATAAGTTGGGGGCCCACACCATGATTGCCACACTCTTATTCTGTGGCGCATGGTGGTTAGTGCGCCACAGAAATATGACAATTCTGTGGCGCACCACTGCCACGTGCGCCACAGAATTCCCATCCGAAAAAATTCTGTCCACACCCACCAACTCCACCCCCCCCCCCCCCCCCGGGAACGCCTTTTCTAGTTTTTGACGGAAGAGTTGGCAGTCTAAAAAGCATCAAAAAATAAATCCCTTATAGATGCACGGAGAGTTTAATGTCTACTTTTTTGTCAAATTTTGAAATATGTATTTCGACTTTCTGAGCAAAAGTTTTATAAAAAAAGTAAAATGGGCATAACTTTTGCATACGATGTCGAAAAAAAATGATCAAGATATTAAAAAAAACTAGAGAGAAAAAGGAATCCAACCTCACTGGCCTTCGGCCTGTGAGCTTTTTTTAGAATCGCCAAATTGCAAAAGGAACAAAAGTTATGGCCGTTTTAAGATTTTGACTAGAAAATAAAAAAAAAAAAAAAAAAAATTCTGTGGCGCACCAAGGGGGGGTGCGCCACAGAATTGGGAGGCAGGATTCGAAATTCCTGCCTCTCCTCCCCTCCTCTTCTTCCTCTTCTACCCTCCTCCCCTCCTCTTCTTCCCTTCTCCCCTCCACTTCTTCTCCACTTCTTCTCCACCTCTCCTCTCCTCCACCTCTCCTCTCCTCCTCCATCACCACCACCACCACCTCTCCTCCTCCTTCACCACCACCACCCCTCCTCCTCCACCACCACTCTCCTCCTCCACCACCACCACCACCTCCGGCGAGCTCCTCCTCCTCCTCCACCACCACCTCTCCTCCTCCTCCACCACCACCTCTCCTCCTCCTCATCCTCCACCACCATCACCTCTCCTCCTCCTCCTCCTTCTCCTCCTCCTCCTCCTCCTCCTCCACCACCACCACCACCTCCGGCGAGCTTCTCCTTCTCCTCCCCACCAACTCCGGTGACCCCCATCCTCCACCCACCAACTCCGGCGAGCATCCGACGAAATCCGGCGAAATTTCGAAATTTCGAAAATTTCCCGCGGCCAGATCTGGCCGCCTTTTTTTTTGAAATTCAAAAAAAAATTCTGTGGCGCACCCCCCTTGGTGCGCCACAGAATTGCAAATTTCTGTGGCGCACGGCTGAGGTGCGCCACAGAATTGACATTTCTGTGGCGCACGGCCACGGTGCGCCACAGAAATAATTTTTGTGGCGTAGATTCTGTGGCGCACCCCTACGGCCCCTAGGTGCGCCACAGAATCCCATTTTGGTGCGCCACAGAAAGGCCTTTTCCTACTAGTGAGAGTGCCTTTGCACTAGAAATCGATGCTCAAGCGGACAGAGTCCCACAATCAAACTCCTTTGAAGCCGGACTTGCTCTTCAACCTCTTTAGTTCCATCGCAGTGGGAGGTTGGGAGCGGGTAAGGGCGCGACGAGCAGGGGCGTGACAGGAGTAGGTATATCCACGCGGTGGAGGGGGAGTTGACGACGACGGCCGGGGGTGGCTGCGTGGTGTGGTGCATCGGCGTATTGGAGGCGGCGACAACAACGACGGTCGGGTGCGCGCTAGCTTATTTGGTCTCACCGGAGCGAGGGTAAGGGCACGTTTGGTTTGCAGCCAACGCTGGCCTTACCAAAATATTGGCGCGCCCGTCTGCTGCGGTTGCTCTTGGGATCGCTCCCAAAAAATTGGCTAGCCCAGCCCACCGCACGCGCTGCAGTTTATTTTTTCGCCAATCGTGGGCGCATGAATCCTTGGCCAAAGTTTTGGTCAAGCCAGGAATTTGGTAGGGCGAGTGCAGGCACAAACCCCATTTTTTTTTTAAATAGGCACAAACCAAATGTACCCTAGCTAGCGGCGCACGAGTAAAAATTTCATGCCGGGAATTGGTTGCGCAGGGTGCTATTTTTTTGGGCTGCCAAAACAATTTGGGCCAAAAGTTACACCATAGGCAGCCGCTGAAGACCTGTGTTTAATGAGAAAACTATACTTTATGACACTTGTTGCATAAAATACAGAAACAAAATATATTTTGCAGCAAACCACATATTTTGGTAAAATAGTTGCATCCATGCCAAATAAACTAGTTAATCTTTTTTGGTGTCATTTATTTGTAGCCAACACTGGAGTTTGTGGTAGTTATAACACCGAACACATAATTTTTTTTACAACGCACCATATTTTTTTTTTCAATTACTTATACCTGACCTAAATTAAACCTTATTTCTTCTAGCCACATGAAAATACTGTTAGGTTTGTACTACTATTCTTAGCACTAGTCATTTTCTTCTCCTCTCGCGATACAAATCAATCATTGATGTATCCTTTATTTGACTGATATGCTTCGAGTTTTTAAATCCTTTCTTGGCTAGCTTCTGAGTCCTTCGTACCTTGTAACCACCTATGAAGCAGATGGGGTTAGAAGAAGACATCAGTGCCGCCACCCGAGTCGTCCGCTGGAAAGACACGAGGCTATTACCAATTTATGTGCCATAAAAGTTGGTTATATCATAATTATCTCGTGACATCTTTTGGTCGCTCTCCTCGATGATGCAACAAGTTTAATTAGACTAAGTGTAACTAATTGGACAAGATTCTATTATCAGCCGCACTTTTTTTTGTTTACTGTAATCACTACCACAAAACCATGTGTTAGTTGTAGCTAATTAAGCAAAATCAATATTAACCTATTTATTTGGGCTAGGTGCAATTAATTAGACGAAAATTGCTGCAAAAGAGGTTTTGTTTCTGGGGTTTTATGCAATAAGTGCCGTGGTGTTTACTGCAATTTTTATCCGTGTTTAGGGCATCTCCAGTCCCCCCCCCCCCCCCGAGCCCCCCCGCCGGCCTTTTTAGCGCCGGAAGCGGCGAATAGCGCCGTTTTCGCACCAGTCGGCCCCCCCCAGAAGCCCAAATAGCGCCGAAACGGCGCTAATTCGCGCCGCGGCACCTAGGCAAAACCCAGCCCGCTGGGTTCGGCTTGGGGGGGGGGGGCGAAACTGCGGTGCATCCCACGCGGGCCAGCTCTGTTAGTGACGCGTCGAAAAAACGCGGGAACAGAAACCCCCCGTGATCATCTTCTCGGCTCCCGCGTCGGTCAAAGGCTGCCGGCGTTATGGCGTGGCGGCCGCCCAGTGCATGCGCCCGTTCAAAGGCTGCCGGCATAATGGCGTGGCGGGCGGCAGCGAGGGGACGCGGCGCAGTAAATGCCCGACAGGCTACAAAAAACCCCCGCCCCTCGCCGCCCTCCCCATTCTTCCACCTCGCTGCTCCCTCGTCCTTCCTCCTCGGCGCTCTCCTCTCTCTCTCCTTCCTCCTCGCAGTAGATGGCCAGCTACGACGACGCCGCCACCTTTGCCGGAACGAGGCGTCGGTGTTGTACCGAGCGGGCTACCCGTGCCCGCCGGACATGCGCCTCCCGAACTCCGGCGGCGGACAGCCTCGCTGGACCCTCAGCGTCGGCGGAGTGCCCGTGCCCCCGATCCCTTCCACGGACGCCGAGTTCCGGCAGGCCATCGCTGAGGTGCGCCAAGGCCTACCGGCGGACGAGCCCGCGCGGTTCCGCTGGAGGCCGCACGACCAGGACCACTTCTGGTGGCAGGAGCTCCAGCGCCGCCGCGACGCGGACCTCGCCGCCGAGGGCAACAACGGCCCCATCGAGGGCCGCGCCAACAGCTTGGGGCACTATCGTTGGTGGGGAGGCCAGCACCGCACTCTCGAGTGGGTGTAGATTACATCCACGCCGGCAACGATCCCCGGCTGGAGATGCCGCCTCGCCCGCACCCCTCATGGGCACCGCGGCGGATGGGCGGCAGCTCGTCGTCGGCTACCTCGTCCTCCTCCGGCGCGCAATCTCTCTCTCTCACTCCTCCCCTTCTGAACTCCGGCGCTCCTGTTCCCAGGCGCAGCGGCGGCGCCCTGCGCATCGGCGAGCCACGCCAGCGGCAGGACGCCGACTTCGAGCGCATCGTCCGCCCGAAGACGGAGGCGGACGAGGACGAGGACGAGGAGTGGCCGGACCTGAAGGCCGCCGAGGAGCTGTCGCGCAACACGCTCCAGCCAGTCGCCGAGGACTGGAGCCTGCGCGACAACACCGCCGAGGAGCTGGAGATCCAACGCCGTCTGCTCGCCGAGGCCGAGCAGCGTAAGGCGCAGCGCGAGCAGGAGGCTGCCGCCAATGCGGCCCGCCGCCGCATTCCTCTCCCGCCGCAGACGAGGGAGGTCCCCTACGTCGTGCTCGACCCCGACTCCGACGAAGAAGCCGAGCTCCAGCGAGCCCTTGCGGTGAGCAGGTGGGGCGACTCCGGCGCGGGGACGAGCAACACGCGCTGCGGCGATCCCGGCCAAGGAACGAGCAGGCGTGACGGCGGCGGCCCGGACGACGACGACGACGGCGGCGACGACGTCGACTACAGCCAGGCGATCGCGGCGAGCCTAGGGCTGAAGTAGAGTAGTTTTTTAGTTTAAATTTACTGTTTTTAGTTTAAATTTGCGTCGAACTGTATGAAATTTGCGTCGAATCAATAAAATGCGTCGAATTTCATTCCTCGAGTTTTTTTGGGCCGAATGTTGGGCTCGGGGGCGACTGGGAACCCTGCCCCCCAGGTTACAGATTAGCGCCGTTTGGCGCCGCGACGGCCCATAACGGCGGCGTTTTAGGCCCTGTGGGCATAACGATTGGAGATGTCTTTACTCTAGGTCTAAAAAGCGGTTAAACCCTAAAATAATTGGAGATGTTCTTAAACCCTAGAGAGGCAGGAGCTGCGGCCGCTCGGAGGTCCACTGTCATAAAATTTCAGCCAAAAAACAATTCCCACCCAGCCGCCTTCCTCGAGACCTCGGCCAAGCCCAGTAGCCATGCCTCCCAAGCGCGCCGCCGCCGGCGATCCTTTCTCCAGTACGGAAGAATACGGGGACACGTCCTCCAGCGATTCGACTACCTCCCACGAGCAAGAGGTGGCAGACTATGAAAGGGAGGAAAAGGAATCGGAGGAGGAGGAACCGGAATCAGAATCGGAGGAGGAATGGGCGGCGGCGGAGGAGGAGGAGGATGAGGAGTCGACGGAGGAGGGGAACGAGGAGGAGGCAGAGCCTGATCCGCTGCCATCAAGCAAGAGAATCGACCCTCCCCTGACCGCGCCGCTTAAAGCGGAGGAGGGCGTTGAATTCCAGCCAATCCAGCGCATCGACTACCACGCACCGTTGCTGCCCGAGGAGGTAGAGGTGCCCGCGGCCAAGAATCAGCCTCAATCAAACAAGTCTCCTGCTCGCGGCAGGAAGAGGGCGTCCGGCGAGATTGATAAATCTCCGTCGCCGGGGGTACGGCCAAGAAGTGCGAAGACGGTGCAGCATAGCGAGCCGACAGTACCCAAGTCAAAGAGAATCAGGCGAGTATGGGCTCCCGGTGACGAAGTCCTGATTCTCGTGGCGCTTGCCCAGCACCGCCGCCAACATGGGGAGCTGCCGGCTGGGGGGGACTTTGACTTCTTCGAGTCCATCCGTGAGCGCCTCGAGGACAATAGCTGCGATCGCTCTGATATTAAGGATAAAGCGCGTAGCCTACTTCGCCGGTACAAATCAGGTGTCGTGTCTACTACAGACCATGATAGGCGCCTTCATAATCTCTCTAAAGATGTCTGGGGAGACCTGCCGTCGATCGTCGCCGCCACTGGCTCCATTAATGGCAACAAACAGGCCGATAGCATGCCCGGGGCTGAAAATGGCGTCGGCCAGTGTGAGAATGGTGGCAGACAGTCTGATACCAAGAGCTTCAAGGAAATGTGTGAGATGTATCCTCTGCTTGCGAAGGAAGTTAAGCTGCTCGCGGAGGTACATCCTGGCCTCGAAAGCTCATTCACCAGACTAGATGCCAAGAGTGCACTCGACATCGAGAAGAAGCTGGAGAAAGTCAAATACGCCGAGCTGAAGATTGAGGCACAGATGGTGCTGGAGGTACATGCACCGAAGGCAAAGATTAGTAAGAAACTTGTCACTCTTTTGGCGAAGGTTTCTAAGAATTTATGAAGGTACGAGCTATGGTCTTTCATTGTTTTCCCTTTGCTGAATTGTTTGCTTTATATAAGGTATGTGGAAATCAGCTTCATTTCCTCAAACTTGAAATAAAATAGCTTTCAAAAGATTAAAGAAATGGTGATCTCAAGTAATGTCTGACATAAGATTGATAACCAGAGAAGATGACAATACATTTTGGGACTCAGTACTTGTAGATAAGCATGATTTGTAGCTCCTTAATTTTTGTGCAACCTTCAGGAGTCCAGGGTTTTTTTATTATTTTAATTTACTTCTGCACATATTTTTGGTTAGCTTGCTAGCATTTCTGTTTATTAACTTTATCAGTTGTACTGTGGGATTGTTTCACCTACAAATTTGTATTACTTAGGTGTCTTTGAATAGAGGTATTTCATTTCCCTGTTTTCTCTAACAAGCTTTGTTACAAGAGGGTGTATTCTTAAGAGGATGGAAGCAGCGCAGTTTGGTTCTACTTACAAGCTACTCATGGTCTTTTGGTGTTGTTTTTCTGGTTGTAACCTGCACTCAGCAATTGTCATTAAGACCTCAACTCCATTTATTTGATATAGCAGCAATACACCAAATGTAGAAACTAAGGACACATGATTTGTGCCATTTTAAATGTTTTTCCTAAATTAGTTCGGAATTTGACACTTTGTAAAAGTAAGTTCATTGTATTTGTTAAAAGGAAAGTGGTAGAGGAGGTCCCTACATGTTTTTTTAATAAGAATAAGAACCCAAATTGTGAACTAAGTGAGCTAAGCTCACTTCTTAAGTCAGTTCACTGAAGATTCTAAACTTCCAGGGTTCTTTCAGTGTCATTTGGATCCCTTAACTTGAGAATTGCATATGTAGGCCTCTACTTATTTAAGTGAGTCAAGGCAGGGAAGGACAGCTTAGATTATCAATTAGTGCTGCTATTTGACCTGATTTTATTTGAAGTTTGGTTATGGTTTAACAAACTACACATATGCAAAAGCTAATATAATCTGTCCAAAGATGTTAGAACTCCACTGCAATCCAATATCATCCTTTTACCAATCCCGCATGAAGATTGCATTGCCAAGAGACATTTTAGTGAGTAAAAAAAGAGTTACGTCATTCTTTGCCTTTATTCAAATAAACTAGAGTTTTCGTATCACCAGTCCATGCGGTTGAGAACCTAAATGTGTCATTAAGTGCAACATAGTAAAAAAAAAATTATGATCCCTAGTGGGTAAGTTACACCCGATACCTTCTTGCGTTCTTCTGTAGCAGCAACGAAGAAAAAATGTACCACGAAATGAGGACCGTTCAGTATGCTATCAGCTTGCCAACACCATTGCTTGTTTGTGTATACTTTGAACCGGATGAGCGTTGTTCACTGAGTACTTCTTGGAAAATCTTGAAATTGCATCAACAACCAGTTGCTCTCCAAGTTGGCTGAAAATTCGTCAGATGCATTGTTAAAAAATCGAGCTTGCAAACTTAAGTGAAGAACAAATGTAATAATATTTTCTGGATTATTGAGAAACCTTGAGAGTCCAAAGATCTGTCGTGTTTCGTTAATGTTTTGGTGCAAAACTTCAGGATTGTGAGTTTTATTGCATTCAAACCTGATGTATTTGGATACTTTGTGTTCACATTCATCTCACAGCTTTGTATTCTATTTTTGATGCAACAGGAGGTGGTGAAGTAATATTTTTGGAAGTCATGGGTTTCTTCTTTTTCTGGTACAGCTGATGGTAGAGGGTCATGGAGGACATTCCCATTCCAGCTGGCTGGCTGGCTGGCTCATCATTAGTGACAGACATGTCACTAATCTGGATTGCAACAAAAATATCATGCGGCTTCGTAGCAATTTTTGGGTGACTTGTTTTGTTGGTGTATGAAAGCTGGAAGGTTATATATCATTGGTAGTCAGTGACAGACATGTCACTGATCTGGATTGCAACAAAAATATCATGCGGCTTCGTAGCAATTTTTGGGTGACTTGTTTCTGTTGGTGTATGAAAGCTGGAAGGTTATATATCATTGGTAGTCAAGAAAACATTTCCACGGGCTGTCATGTTTTGGCTGGAATTAGATACGTGTAGAGCAGTCCTACTTGTCAACACTGTCAAGTTCACTTCAAGTTCAAGAGTAGATGTGGATCTCTGCTGCCAGTAAATGACAATAGGAGGATCTCGACCTGTTTTATCGTCGTTGCCTCTGAATTTCTGTCTGATGACTTCCCTTCTATGTCTAACCTATCTGTAGTCTGGCCAAAATTAGCAATAATTTTAGACAGCAGGCCAGGAAAATGGAATATATTCATGAGGGGCTATTTAGCTCATAGGATTCCAGAAATACAGCAATACGGGAAAAATAAAGAGTAGTATCTTAGGGCCTCTTTGGATCGAAGGAATTTCATAGGAGTTTTGGAGGATTCCAAATCATAGGAATTTTTTCCATGGAATGCCTTTGGATTGTAGGATTGACACCACCAAATTTCTAAGGAATCTATTCCTTTGTCCTCTATTCCATAGGAATCTCAACATGAGGTCCAACCTCTTTTTATTTTTTCCTTTGAGAAGTCCAATGCACTCATACTCTATCTCTCTACTCTCTCTCCCCATTCCTGCAAAATTCCTGTGTTTGTTTCCTGCGCGCCATCCAAACACATCTCTTACAAAATTCCTATGTTTTAAAATCCTGTAGTAATTGAAGTGCATGACATTGCAATCCTTTGTTTTTCCTATTCCTATGTTTTGAAAATCCTTTAAACCAAAGAGGCCCTAGGGTGTCATGTACCTCTAACAGAAGCTGTTTGGTTGTACTATGGAAAAATGCAGAAAAAATTATGGAGGATTATCTGCACTCCAAAGTTCTGACAAAAGTAACGATTTTTCTCTCATGTAATTGGATTGCCTGCAAAATGAACCGCAGGACAAATTTATATAGTTCTGAATTCTACAAACCGAACAAACTCCATAATATAAGAAAAGAAAATCCAGAGGGGTTCATTTAAATTCCTACAAAATTTCCTTAAATGGCCCGAGCTTGTGGAACAATTGATAGGAGCAATCCGTCCAGAAGAGAAGGAAATAATCATTTTCTTTCACCTGTGTCCCATTTTTTTTCTTGATTTTTTTTGCCAGAAGAGGATTGGCATGTCATGGTGTTACTGTGTTGATACTCCGGATCCAGGACATCAGCATACATATTCCAACTTCATAAGATAGCGTGTGAACTTCTTCATACTCAGTTACTCACCCAGATGTTCCTTTACGGAGGCGTATGTGTGCACAAGACGGGGAGATCAGGACGTGAACAGGAGTGCAAGTTTATGTGATTAAGGACTGATGCTTCCTGTTGATGCTGATGGCTTCATTAACCCTATCGACACTCGGTAAGCTGGTCTGGAGTTGTGTTGTCTCTTAATAATCACCGGGTCGACCGTATTGTTCTAGCCTTCTTCTCTCGTTTTTTTTTTCTTTTTTTTTTCAGGTTCTCTAGTTCTATTTTAACTTTGCCTGCTGGCTCCTTTTCAATCGCTTCGTTGTGAGTGTGACCAGTGTTACAATCTGAAAAAGCTTGCACTTCACGGTTTTTTCTTGAGGTGTAGGCTTCATTTCCACTAGGATTAGGATTTTAGGAGTGTCCACACTCCACCGCCACACATATTTTTGTTTGTTTTTCTGTTCCTACTTTGTAGAAGTTGGGCTGGGATCTTGGGTTCGGTCTGACAAGGGGAAGGCCGCAAGGCCGGCCTTTCGCCCTTGTTCTGAACGTTCACGTTTCCAGGAATTAGAAAGCGGATGCCATCGAGGGTTCCCCTATGTAGTGCTTATAGCACTACGTAGTAGGGAGCGCCCATGTACTACGCTAAATGGGCCGGCCCATTTACCTTTTTTTTTCTTTTTCTTGAAAAATGTTCAAATACGAAATTTGTTCAAATACGAAATTTGTTCAAATTGAAAATTGTTCAAATTGAAAATTTGTTCAAATTCGAAAATTATTCAAATTCGAAATTTGTTCATATTCGAAAGTTGTTCAAATTCGAAATTTGTTCACATTCAAAATTTGTTCAAAATTCAAATTCTTGTTTGAACATATTTCAAAACGAAAAAATCTCGAATAGAAAAAAAAAAGAAAACAGAAAACAGAAAAGAAAAAAATAAAAACAGAAATAAGAAAACAGAAAATGGCAAAAGAAAAAATGGAAAAAGCTAAACTATAAAAAGCTAAAAACGCGAACAGAACACAAGCCATCGCTGGGCCAGGTGGCTTCGCCCTGTCTTGCGCAAGGGGAGGGCGCGGGTTCGAACCCCCTCCCCGCACTTGCACATATATTTTCGCGAATTTATCCGCTTAATGGGCCGGCCCGTTTAGAAAAATTACATGGGCGTGTCGTTACAACGTAGTGCAATAAGCGTCATATAGTGTTTCCGGCCATCGAATTGCTAAACTTCCTGCATAAGCAAAGTATATTAGTATCACAGTTTAAAAAGTGTACTAATATCATGCACACTCTACTTATGGTTTCTCTTTGAATTGAGAGATATATTTCTTAAATTCTGCATTAGTAAACTCATTTCGAGGTTCTAAAAATCTAACATACATGAGATGCCATGTAATTTAGTGTCAGCTAAATGCAGTTTTTACGGTGCCCATGCTCGCCATCGAATTTACAAGATACTTACCTTGGTAGATTCGCTATAGCTTCGCTGTAGAAGATTCAGAGAGCTCCCGCTAAAGTTATGCACTTTTAACACTAAATAGAATTGCCGTTAATAGCTCGCCAAATAGAGCCAAAATATAGCGCTAAAGTTATATTAGTGATTTGAATTTGAAATGTTGGACCTGGTTATGCAATATACACTTATGCACTCCGTAATTATCATGGTTCTTGGGTAAATATTTGTATCATTGAGTCACTGGATTTCTGATCATATTTTTTAGATGATATGAATATATGATGCATATTTTTTCTAAAACATTTCTTACTTTTGGGGAAAACGCTAAATGGCTTAACGCCTAGCGTCTAGAAAATACCGCCGCTAAAAATTGTAGCCCGCTATCTTAAACTTTGGCATTTATAGAAGTTTGAAAAACGATCGTGCTCTAGTTAACGTGTGACGGTGTGAGGATCATATGGCAATGAGTGCAAACTAGTTTTAATACACAAAGTAGTCGTTTATATTCAGGTTTTCATGTGGACCCAGCCTTAAAAATGCGTGATTGACTGATACGGACCAGATCGGGAGAATTAATTAACAAGGAATATGATCATTATTATGGTTGCTTGCCATCAGTGTGTCCATTGCACGCTTGCTGCTGACTTAAATTGATAATGTGTCCCAGTCAGCTAAAATATTGACATGAGACTAGGCGTATAGTACTCCAACCTGTTTTTGTCAGTAGTATAGTTAGCAATGTCGCCTGCCGACACCAATAATGCAGTGCAAGGGAAAATGCCACCCCAACGACCTCTTTCTCTGTCACACCAGGACTATACTACTCCCTTCCGTTGGATCGGTCGATGGAATGAATGTTTCTGAATGAATATTTAAGCTAGCTAGCTAGTGCATTATTTATTTTCTCGCCTTGACATCTTTTATCCGTTCCAGCGTCCAATCAACGCAAAATCCGGTAGCGGATCACTAACACAGTGTTGTCGACGTACGCACGCAACGGAACCGACATGCGTCCGTCTTTCTCCTCCATATGGTTCCATTTCGAATGTCACACGTCAATGGCGGTTGGAAGGTTTAGCTCTATCGATCAAGATGTGCATGTTTGACCAATCACCTCATATGTTGACGTCCATTCATCATTGCATGAAAATCTAGGTCGTGCGCCAACACTTATAACTGGATTACATTTCAGCTTGTGGTTAATTATAACTGTTTGTATTTAATCTGATATGAAAATATAGGCTCAAAGTCAGACATGTCAAACGTTGCAGCCTTGGGTTTTTGCCAACTTTTCCTTATTTTTTTTCCAATAATGAGAATATATTAATATGCGCGAACTTTTCCTTAATTAACCGGGAAATTACCCAAATTTTAAAGCTGCGACCCAGAGAGAAAATTTGGAGGAAGCTGTCGCGGCCCGTGAGGAATAATGAGAGGGATACGCCTCCTTTGTATCAAAAAAGAATTAAGAGCAACTATATAGGAGAGCCTGTATACCGTGGACCTATAAAATCAGTTTTTTGTTCATGAAAAATGTGTTTTACGGGTTGAAATCTGTCGCGACGGAACAGAAAGCATAAAAACAATGGTAAAACGTTATCTTCTTCTTTTCTTTGTCTTCCCCAACGAGTCTCTACGTTACGTGCACAAAATGAGCGTCGGCAAGAGAAAACGCTCCAGCTCCCATCGCCGACCCCTGCCCACTCGAACACTCGCCTAGCCCTCCTAGCGCTGGCCTCCCCCGCCTCAACCCTCCTCCCGTGCAGGTGTTTCGATTGGGGAGTTTGTCCATGGAGGTGCTTCCATGTGGCTGCGATCATAGCGAATCCCGCTCAACTCAAGCTCTCGCCTGACCCCTCTAGCGTTGGTCTTGTTGGAATTATATTGGGCACATCTCCAAATTCTTTATATTGGACTCAGCCTCAAAGCCCAACTAAGCCAAACTAAATTCTGAAATTGTCAAGGCCCATTCGAGATTAAATACAAGTGGAGAGAGTGGGACTAGTTTAGTCCCACATTGCTAGTTTGGAGAGGATGAAACCACCTTATAAGGTGCGTCATTCTAGCTCATGTATGAGTTGACAAGGTAAGAGGAGAGGTGTGCCACACACACGCTCATCCGCCGCCCGCCTCGTCATGACGCCCCACGGGTTGCGGGGATCAGCCGAGCCGAGAGCGTTTATTTTGTCGGTTGGGAAAACCTAATGAGTCATTAACTTCGTAATTAACGGACGTGTTAATTCCTAAACCGTTTCCGTTTCCTTTTGGATCGTGGAACCGAACGGACTCGGACGTGAAGTTACGCCCACGTCTCTCCTAGCCCGCAGTATAAATACGTGCATACGGTAAACTCTTAGCCGCCACTTCGTCATATGGTTTCGCACCGTTACAAAGCACTGTGCCGTCCATCAAGGCTTCTCCATTCCTCCTTCCGGCGTGCACCGCGAGAAGGGGCAGCAGGCTTCCGGAACCCCGCCTCTTGTTGTCCTGTACGGGAGAGGGGCGATCCGGTTTTTGGGGAGCGCACTCGCGCGACTGCTTACGGCGACTATTTCCCCAACGACGACTGGTTTCCAGATCTCGGCAACCTCTTCATTGACAAAATGGGCGACAACACTGCAGACGGTGTCGCTGCGCCGTACGTATCTCTCTTATTTTTGTGCGAGACTCTACTGCAATTTATGTGCCTAGTTTTTGCCGTAGATCGCATCTGTTCTTCCATTGTGCTAGATATTTGCATGCTTATAATTGCTATTGTCATGATTTAGTTTATGCTATTTCGGATTAAATTATATGCTAAATTGCTTATATATTCAACAGGTCTCTCCCGCCTCCTGTGGTGGAGGTACTCCCATGGGACCTTGCCATGGAGGTGCTTTCATGGGGCTGCGTGCACAGGTCATGATTTCACACAAAATTGGTCAGAATCGAAACTACTCGTCGGGAATCGAAGATTGACGCCGGAATCGAGTCTCCTCGTCGTGGAATTGAGACCCAGGAGACACCGGCGTCGACGCCGACGGGAGCATTGACCGGCTTCAGGGCCATGCGAATTTTGCCTCAAAACGTGCAAATGTAAAGCTCGAGGGCGTGGATTATCAGGGTATTATAAAACATTTACGGATTTGACCACTTTTACGGACTCTATTCGAGAAATTTTTGTACGACCAAAACTATAAACGTCGGATTTTTTACAGATTTGACCAATTATACATGTACTGCTAGAGCTAATAAGTACTAATTGTTGGAGAAAATATAAGGTTACATACGTCAAGAAAATACTTCCAGAGGCTAATTAAGGCTTATGATTAGCAAATTGAGGGACTAGAAGGAAGCACAGCTAGTTTCTAACAGCAGCTGAAGAAGAGAATCCCTTAGTCCACCTCCATCCCAGAGTCAAATTATGAGGTACATATGTCAAGAATGTGCACAAGATACCCAGAGTCTAATAAAAGGTTAGGATAAGCAAAGTGAGGGAGTAGAAGCACAGCCTGTTTCTAACCGCAGCTGAAGAAGTCAATGCCTTAATCCACCTCCAACTCATCATCCCGCGTGCTGCTGCTGCTACCGCATGACCACAACTTTATGGTTCTATCATGTGAAACAGTCACAATCCGCTGCCCATCTCCACTGATATCCAAACCAGTAACCCTGGACTCGTGGCCTTCCAAACTTTGGATCGGCTTGTAATCCCGAGCCGACCACAGCGCTGCTCGAGTGTCATAGGAAGATGTCGCCAAAAAACCACCCTCCCGGGGTCCAAACCTCACCTGCGAGATAATACCCTTATGTGCCGCGGTAGAACACAACATCCTTCCAGTCCAGTCGTCCTCAGGTCCCATACTCGGCAGAAGCTGTCTTCACCGGCGGTCGCGACCAGATGGCCATCGGGGGAGAAGCTCACTCCAAGAACAGGTTTCACATGTCCGGTTAGGGCACAGTATAGTCTCCCAGACCTTAGATCCCAGACCCGAGCGTGCGCGTCAAGCCCGCAGGATGCGGCTAGAGAGCCGTCCGGGTGAAAGCCGACTCCGTACACGCCTCTGCTGTGCCCCTCCTGGCGCAGAAGCTCCGTCCCCGTGTTGACGTCCCACAGTCTCCAGCTCTTGTCGAAGCTAGCCGTGGCGAGGTACTTCCCGGATGGATGGAACGCGAGGCGAGCGAGACGATCCAGATGGCCGTCGAGAGACATGACAAGCGAACCCCCGTCGCTGATGTTCCGCAGTTTGGCGGTTTTGTCGGCCGAGGCTGTGGCTAATAGGTTGTTGTCGACGGGAGAGAAGGCGACATCGGTTGCACGTTCTGTGTGGTTTTTCAGGGTTGCGATTTTTGTTATCTCTGGCATGATGCTCCATACTCTGACGATCCCGCTCCAGGAACTCGTGGCGAGCATCGACGCGTCGCGGGAGAAGGAGCAGCCGGTGAGCGGGCGGTCGTCTCCGATCTCGCTGCACTCGAGCACGAACTCCCCGACCTGCTGCTTGCCAGGGTCACCGAGGCGAAGCTTGGCTCTCTCGACCCTGGCCTTAGCACGGGGCAGTGAGTACTGCGCGATGTCGACGCGCGCCTGGAGCAGTTCGTTGGTTCCCTCGGTGAAGAACGGGTACTGGATCTCCTGCTCGTCGGCCGCCGCTCCATGGTCGTCCATGAGTACGTTCGCGCAGGCGGTCGCGCTCGCCGAACAGCCTGACGGGCCAATTTTATCTAACCCTACCCGGCGGTAGATGCATGTGCATATATGCGTAAACCAAAGCGCTGGCTAGACCACTCGGACACGACTTGCAAAATCTCATCCGACTCGTACACGAGCTAAACTCATAAAGGCATGTTTCTCTTTGCCTTGCGGTGTGTGGAAGTAATATGACTACGACACGGACACAAGCTTGCCCTACCAGTACTAGCGCACAGACTGAATTAAGCAGGCCAAACTAGTGTTACACGCAATAGCAAATCAACGATGAAATTAAGCAAAATCGAACCAACGGGGACACGAGATTTTAACGTGGAAAACCCTTCCAACAAGCAAGAGAAAAAACCACGGGCGGCAGCCAG
The DNA here is from genome assembly GCA_028641055.1 of Alopecurus myosuroides. Lineage (NCBI taxonomy): Eukaryota > Viridiplantae > Streptophyta > Magnoliopsida > Poales > Poaceae > Alopecurus > Alopecurus myosuroides. The sequence continues at coordinate 167,790,554 of CM054063.1, forward strand.
TAATGCTTCACTATTTCGGGTGAGGTTACAATCGCGCCGCGATTTACAATGTGTGGCTTATCCCGTGCGGCGGCTTACAAGAGGTATATAAAGGCGGTCCTGATTTAACTAGGTCGGTAACTGTGAATCCAACTCGTACTCGGTAACAACTCGTACCGTACGGGTCTCGCGTAGCGGAGGCCGAACTTTCGTTTATCTTCATATATGAATTTGGATCATCATAAAACAACACTCCACCTTGAGACAAATTCCTTCTTGTAGCATGAATGAGAACCTTCACCTGAAACACACAAAATAAAACACCTTCGGCGCCAAATAGGCTCTCGAGCTAAGCAGTGATACCAACTAAGCTTGAGAAAAGCTCAAATTTAGCAACAGGAACTGGCTTTGTCATCGTATCAGCAGGATTATCATGAGTACTAATCTTGCATACCTTTAGCTTACCTTGTGCAACAACATCACGCACGTAATGGTACTTGACATCAATGTGCTTTGTTCTCTCATGGAACATCTGATCCTTAGTAAGGTAAATAGCACCCTGACTGTCACAAAATAGGTTAATGCAAGTATCATCTCCACAAAACTCAGCAAACAGACCTTTCAACCAAACTGACTCTTTGCATGCTTCAGCAATAGCCATATACTCAGCCTTAGTAGTAGAATGTGCAACAACACCCTGCAAGGTAGCCTTCCAGCTAACAGCACATCCACTAACTGTAAACACATAAACTGTGAGGGATCTTCTCTTATCCAAGTCGGCATCATAATCTGAATCCACATAGCCTGCGAGTCCCTCACCAGTCTTGCCAAACTTCAAACAAGCTTTGGATATACCGCGAAGGTACCTGAAAATCCACTGAACAGCTTTCCAATGTTCTTTACCAGGATTAGCCATGTATCGACTGACCAAACTCATAGCATAAGATAAATCGGGCCGAGAACACACCATGGCATACATTAAGGAACCAACAGCACTAGCATACGGAACTCGTGACATATACTCAATATCTTTGTCAGTAGTAGGACATTGCAATGCTGACAACTTGAAGTGTGAAACAATTGGAGTACTAACATACTTTGCATCATGCATATTAAAACGATGAAGGACTTTTAAATGTAATTCTCCTGACTAAGAAATAGCAATCTGCATTTACTGTCTCTTGAAATTTCCATACATAGAATTTTCTTAGCAGGACCAAGATACTTCATCTCAAACTAACTACTCAACTGTTTCCTCAATGTAGTGATTTCTTTCATGCTCTTGGCAGCAATTAACATATCATCAACATATAGCAACAAGTATATAGGCAATTCATCAACAAATTTAATGTACACACATCTATCATATTCAGACCTCTTAAAGCCATGTGACATCATAAAAGAATCAAACCTTTTATACCACTGTCGAGGAGACTGTTCAAACCGTAAAGGGACTTCTTTAGCTTGCACACGAAATGCTCTTTACCAGGCACCATGAACCCATCAGGTTGGTCCATGTATATCTCCTCCTCAAGTTCTCCATGCAAAAACGCAGTCTTCACATCTAACTGCTCAAACTCAAGATCATGCATAGCAACAAGACTAAAGAATGTACGGATAGAACTATGCTTGACGACAGGTGAGAACACATCATTATAATCCACTTCTAAAATCTGGCTGAAATCTTTTGCTACTAACCTTGCCTTAAACCTTGGAGGCTCAGTTGGAGATAAACCCTCCTTTCTCTTGAAGATCCACTTACAGCGTACGGTCTTTTTTTGTTTAGGCAAGCGCACGACATCCCACGTGCCATTTTTCTCAAGTGATTACATCTCCTCGTGCATTGCACCAATCCACTTGTCACGATCAACCGAAGCAATAGCTTCATTGTATGTGGCCGATTCAGCATCATTCTCTACCTGTTCTGCACAACTTAGAGCAAAATAAACAACATCACATTCCTCAATTAAACGAGTACGAGGTCCTTTATTCCTCTTCTCTCTGCGCTCTGCAATAGACAAATTTTCTTGCTGCACAATCGGAGGTGAGGGTGGAACAATATCCTCCCCATGAATTTCAGTTTCCTCCTCATCCAGGTGTTCTAGCTCCACCTGCAAACGAACTCGTGGTTCGTCCTCATCAGAAGAATCTGGCACAACATCAGTCGACAAACTGTCCTCATACATAACAGATTCATTAAACACAACAATCCTGCTAAAGAAAGTCTTTTTGGTTTCCGGGTTCCACAACTTATATCCTTTTACTCTAGAACCATAACCAAGAAATAAGCACTTAATAGCTCTAGGCTCTAACTTTCCAGTATCAACATGAGCATAGGCAGTGCAACCAAAAACTTTCAGTTGTGAATAATCAGCTGACTCATCAGACCATACCTCAATAGGAGTTTTCTTGTCAAGAGTGATAGATGGTGACCTGTTGATCAAGTAGCAGGCAGTGTTGGCAGCCTCAGCCCAAAAACGTCTATTCATGCGGGCGTTAGACAACATGCATCGAGCTTTGGAGATGATCGTCCTGTTCATCCGCTCAGCTACACCATTCTGCTGAGGTGTGTATGGGATGGTGTGATGCCTGACAATGCCTTCCTGCATACAATAATCATCAAAAGCATGCGAACAAAATTCGCCACCATTGTCAGTTCGAAGCAACTTCACCTTTCTCTCAGTTTGCTTTTCAATCATAATTTTCCACTCTTTGAAACCAGCAAAAGTATCATCCTTAGTTTTCAGGAAATAAGGCCAAACTCTTCTAGAGTAATCATCAATGATAGTAAGCATATAACGAGCACCACCATAAGAGGGCTTACGTGAAGGCCCCCACAAATCAGCATGTACATAATCCAATGTACCTTTAGTGGTATGAACGGAAGCACTGAACTTAACTCTCTTATGCTTACCAAACACGCAGTGTTCACAGAACGGAAACTTACTCATATTGCAGTTCTTCAGAAGTTCTCTCTTCACCAATTCTGCCATACCATGTTCACTCATGTGTGCAAGTCGCTTATGCCAGAGGTTAATTGTACTTGGATCATCATTAGTAATAACAACAGCAGTACCAGACAAAGTGCTACCTCTGAGGATATATAACTTGGCAGAATTCATATCACCAATCATAACAATGAGAGAACCTTTTGATACCTTCAGTCGTTTATCCCCTCCGGTGTACTTGTACCCGTCACAATCAAGGGTACTCAGCGAGATCAAATTTCTCGCCACGGATGATATGTGTTTCACTCCCGTCAATGTACGTGTCATCCCACCATGGGTCTTGATCTGAACAGATCCAACGCCAACAATGTGACATTTGTTGTCGTTCCCCACACGCACAAAATCTCCAGTCTGCACAGCCTCATAAGAACTGAACCAATATTTGTTACAGCAAATATTAAACGAACAAGCAGTATCAAGAATCCACTCATCATCACGGGTAACACATGCAGCAAAAACAGCTAAGCATTCACCATCCGAACTATTATCACCAGCAACAACACCAGCCTTACCAGTACCATTACCATTACCGTCAGATTTATTTTTCGGTTGGTATGTGCCGTTCCTTTTCTCCTTGTTCTGCACCTTCCAGCAATCCTCAATGGTGTGATTGGTTTTCTTACAGTACCTGCAGAACTTGTCACGTCCTTTGGACTTGGAACGGTCCCTCCTCTTATCTCTGTTGTTGTTGTTGTTGTTGTTGTTGTTGTTGTTGTTGTTGTTGTTGTTGTTGTTGTTGTTGTTGTTGTAGTTGTTATCTCGCTGCTCAGGTCTGACTCAAACCTGCAATGCATCTCCTTTGGAGGACGATGCGTTAGACTGCACCATAATTTTCATCTTTTCCCTGGTCTGCAGTGCCTCACAAACTTCCGCGAGGGTTAGTTCATCGCGGCTTAATAGTATGGTATCACGCAAGTTTGTAAAAGAACTAGGCAGCGAGCATAACAGCAGAAGAGCTAAATCTTCATCCTCATATTTTACCTCCATCGACACTAGGTCGGATACGATCTCCTTAAAGATCGACAAGTGACTCATCACATAACCACCATCTTGCATCTTGAGTGAGAACAATTTCATCTTAACATGCATCTTGCCGGTTAGATCCTTTGACATGCAGATCGACTCCTGCTTGAGCCACAACGCTGCCGTGGATTTCTTCTGTAGCACTTCTTGCAAGATATCATTAGATAGATGAAGTTGAATCAACGACAAAGCCTTACGATCTTTGCGCTTCTCCTCAGGAGTCCACTCCCTCGCTTCCTTATTCCCGAAAGAATCCAGCGCCTCATCGAGATCCGATGCTTGCGACAGAACCGCACGCATCTTTACTTGCCACAGAGAAAACCTCGTCTTGTAGTCCAGCAACGGTAGATCAAACTTCATCGATGCCATCGCGAATCCCTAATCTGAAACAGGGCTCTGATACCACTTGTTACACGCAATAGCAAATCAACGATGAAAGTAAGCAAGATCGAACCAACGGAGACACGAGATTTTAACGTGGAAAACCCTTTCAACAAGGAAGAGAAAAAACCACGGGCGCCAGCCAGCAATACTTCACTATATTTCGGGTGAGGTTACAATCGCGCCGGGATTTACAATGTGTGGCTTATCCCGTGCGGCGGCTTACAAGAGGTATATAAATGTGGTCCTGACCTAACTAGGTCGGTAACTGTGAATCCAACTCGTACTCGATAACAACTCGTACCGTACGGGCCTCGCGTAGCGGAGGCCGAATTTTCCTTTATCTTCATATGAATTTGGATCACCATAAAACAACAACTAGCATGGCACGGTAATCGGTTCCTGTTTGGGCTCAACGCTAGTCAGTCATGGGCACTATCATTCTCAAGTACAGGACTGCATTGTCATCTTTGTTGAAATCTTACGAGACTGAAAAATAATTGCATCAAATAAACAAACATTCCTCAAGAATTTAATGAAATGAGAATTCTCTGATGTACGTGACGCTGTCCATAGAAAAAAAAAACTCATGCTTGGACGCATTCTTACAAAGAAAACAAGCATCACCTATTCTTTCTAAAAGATTTTGATTCTTCCAAATTTCATAAAAAAGAATATGAATCAAATAGACCATAAATTCCAACCGTTAATTTCTTAGTTCCCTATAGCTCCGAGTCAATAACAATTTTCCTATGGAATACACAATTCTTTGGAAAATGTCCTATTCCTACAAATCAAGCAAGAATTGACAATAAAAAAATGAAGGTTTTAATACTTCCAAATTCCTACAAAAGAATTTAAATCAAGGAGGACGTGAATTCTCTATTCAATATATATAGACCATAGATTTCTTATTCCTGGTAGGTTCTAGTCAATAACATTTGTCTCCCTCCAAATTTCTTATATTTAAATCAGATCATAAACTAGTTATTTTCTTCCGCCGGAGATTTTTTATAGTACCAATTCTAAAGCGACCGGATACGATTCTGATTCTAAAAGAAAGGCGGTGTTGGCATACACCACTCCTTGAGCCAACTTTGCAAAAGCCAAATTAATTATGTTCTTCAAGTTTCCGTTGCAAGTGATGGTCACCTAACGAGCGACATACCAAAATGGAGGGATTATGCTAGTGGGGTGGTGGCTGGTGCCTTGACATATAAAAGCATAACTAAAGGGCATAACGACAAAGTAGACGAGGATAAGTGAACAACTGCAATATAAAAATATAATACTATCACAAGCCCATTCCGGACTCAACTTGTCGACCTGACTGAATTTGTCTTGTTAGTGGAGAAACTGAACCTGTTGTTTGTGTAGCCGATCATTGCACTTAATTATAGAGCTTGCAGTTTTTTTTTCTTTTAGAATGAACACGTATAAAATTCTGGATAGCTCTATACAATTACGCTATGAACAAGGTCGAGTTCGTATATGCTGGTTAATAAACATGATCGTTCACGCTAAGCAAAAAAGGAAATATCATGTATTAATTTTTTTATTTATCCGAAACTTTTGATTTGTGTATTAGTATGTTTAATCTGAGCTGCGAAATTGAGGAAATTGCACAAACCAAAACGATTGATGTCGTTGTTGCGCAACGTACTTAGTTTACCTTTGTTTTCTATTACACAAACCATCGACTATTCGTACAATAGGTTAATCTCATATTAAACCAATTAGGCAACATATCTGATAATTAGGGCTCATGAGACAGTGATGATGGGAGAGAGTGGCCACTCGCCGGGCGTCTCGTCGGGCGCCTCGTCGGACTCTTTGTCAGAGGTTCATGTGGTTCGGACTCCGGCTGGTTTCTCCGGCGGCAGGTTCTGGGGCCTTGCATCTAGCGACGATGAAAAAGACGGTGAGGAGACGGAGGGAGTGGACGCTAGTTGGAAGTCCATGTCAGAGCTGGATCGTTTACCGACACCGGAGTCGGCACGGTCGCTCGGATCAGGATCATCAAGAGTGCAGAAGAGGATTCAGCGCCGGAATGCTCAAAGGTATGCGTCCATTGCTCTTTTCTCTGTTGAGTCTCCATGTCCGGCTAGCGTGGGGGGTTCCTCGACAGACAGAACCGTCGGTGTGACCGGGGTGCGTCCCCTCAAACTGCCGCCGTTGGAACCCTCCGTTTTCATCGAGGATGGTTTGGATCAGTCGCCATGTATGTTGGTTCGTGGTCGTCGTCGATCGCCGGTGGCAAGTGCGTAGGTTCGCAATTTTTTCGGATCACGGATCCGAGGTTCAAACGAGGGCCATTTTCGGGCAATGGACCCAGGCGTTTTGGCAGGTGGCGTGGGCCCATCAATCGATGTATCGACTCGGTCTGGGCGTTGGGCTCGGGCCCGAGTTTGCGATGCTCGTGGCCGGTTACCTAAGGGGTTCGGTCCTCGACGTTGCCTAGGGTTCTCGTGGAAACAATCTGTAGAGGGATCACTCTCCTCTTCGGCTCGACATCCGCACGCCACCATGGCGCAACGTGGGGGTGGACAAGGAGGCATGGATCAGAGGGGGAACGGAGCTAGGCCGGGGCGCGGCGGACATAGAGCCGATTTTGGCCAGAATTTTTTGCAAGGGGTCAAAGTGGGACTGCTGGTGTGCCGGATGGGGTGAACGCGAACGGTGATGCTCAAATGCCGCTCACGTTCCACGGCGGTGTAGGTTTTCAAGCCAATGAGACCGTGCAGAATCAGGTGCATGGAGGGTTTTGCGGGAGGCAGAGGTATGACAATGGACGCGGTCACTATGGACGGCGCAGAGGAGGCTATGGGAATCATGGTAACTGTAGCTTTCCATACCGGCAGGGAGTGGGCAGAGCACGATATGTGCCGGTTCATGGAAATGGTAGGGTCGTACCTGCTAGACCGATCGCACCTATGGCTGTGCAGGCTACGGGTAATCAGAATCTTCTCCTGCGGTGGGACAACAACAGGTTGCGCAGCAGACAGTGCCGGAAGCAACAGTTCCTCAGGTTGCTGTAGCTACACTTGGTGAGAAACGTGTATCCACAGACCAGCTCGTGGCGGCGGTAGCCGGGGCTGTTCAGAAAAAAAGGGAAAAAGGCTGATAAGCAAAAGTGTTTTTTGTGGCGTTGCTGGGTATTTACTGGCAGAGTGTCCGGAGCCGGTTTTCGAGTTTTGTGAAGGCTCGCTGGATAAATCAGAGCCTTGTCCACTGTTGGCTGCGCCTAAGCCGCACCCGATTATATATGGTTATATGCATGATGCACTACTGATTTTCGGTATTCCACTAGCCGAGCATTACCGTCCCAAAGTGGTGAATGCCCTTTATGCATCGATTGTTGTTAAGGGAGATATGTCGGTACCTCAGGTGGTTCGACAACTTCGGAGGTTGGTGCCCACTGATGGGTATGTTTGGGATGTCAGCCAGGTTGGTCACAATATTTCAAAATCCTCTTTCCGTCTAAATTGGAGTTGGACCGGCTGAAGGTTTTTTGGAGCTTATAGGGTTCCCAATTCCTCGTGCGAAATGACCGTTGATTACTGGGGTCAGAGAATTGAGTGTATAGACACGCTTCCGGACTTCTAGGTTCGGGTTTCTGGTATTCCATAGGAGCACACAGTGGACTTTTTAGCAATGTGGTCTGTGGGGTATATGATTGGTGTCACAAGGAAAGTGGACATGGTTTATACTCGTAGGCATGACGTTCTGAGGATACTGTGGTGGGCTGTTTGGATTATACGAAGATTCCAAATTATTTTTCAATGCTTATAAAGGACGGTTTGTGTGACCTCGCTTTCTATGTGGAGTGGGAAGAGAAGAAGGACAACAATGATGATATGCTAGTGGATAAGGAGAAGGAGGATGACAAAGATGATGAGGATGATGTATGTGACGATTTTCGTCATGCTCTCGCCAAGACCTCGTTGGAGGATGCTACGGGAACACAAGGGAATGTTCAACCTAGAAATCCAATCTGATCAAATGTGCAGCAAGGGGGGTCGGGTTCTCATGGACCTAAACCTATGGAGCTGAGAAGGACAGGGGTTGTGTTCTCCCCTATGCTTCAGCAGCAGTTTCGCTAGGTGGAGCAGTCTGCAGCGATTTCTGCATCATCACCTCCTGCCGGGCACGAAAAGGCTTCAATTTCGCTGCGTGGCAGCTGTTCCGGGCAGAAAAACGCGCGTTTTCCTACCGTTTATGAGTGTGCTGCTGGTTTGGAAGTGAATTCAGCCAAGGCTGCTGGGAGTGCTACTCACCTGGTCGTGCCTCATGAGGAGGGCAGTTCGGGGGTGCTTCACGAGGTTCTAGGGGTAGGGCCCGAGTTGGCATTGGAGGCTGTTCATACTCCAACTTCTTCGGTCATGTTAATTCACCGCTTCTGGACCCGGTTTTCAAGACAGCAAACGATGGTGGGCTGCAAGATATTGGCCCGGTTCATGTTGATTTAGAGCATGTGGGCAACGGGTCCTTGTTGGAGGTGGGCGCAGCGCCGGCTGTGCTCGCGGTGTCGGGCCCGACATCGAGTCCGGTTGAGGCTTCTACAGCGGGGTTCGGCACGGTGGTTGATGTTCTGTATCAGCAGGCTAGGGCATCGGTACCACTCAAGTCAGGAGGACTTAGTGGTAAAGATGTGCCTCCCACGCCGTGCATAGGATCTCGGCGTTCGCGGGAGGAGATCGCGACCTTTGGGGGCGTCCTCGAGCCGGCGAGTGATGGAAGACGGTCAAGTGCACGTCTTCGCGCTCAACCTGATGCTGACATCCCGGTGCCGGAGTAGGCTGCACTCCTTGCTGAGAGGCGTGATGACATGGCTGCAGGTACTTTGTCCAATCAGAAACTTTCATTTAGTACTTTTTTCAAATGTTGATATAGCTAAGCGTGCATCTGCTTTGGGAGTACCTTTGAGGAATTCTACTGATGCAGTCGATAGATCAGCTACGTTCTTAAGAGAGTTAGAGAATTCCCGTCATTTAGTTTTCTTAAATAATAATTTTAGGGAGAGAGATAGTGATGAGGCTAAGAGTTTGGTTCTTAGATAGGCATCTTCCTTGTGTGAAGAATATGTCAATGAGGGGGACGAGGGCTTGGAGGATTGCAGCGATCCATGTACCCAAGGTGCGACACTCGCACGATCCCGTCAAACTAAAAAGTCCGGAAATTCTAACCCGAAGAGAAGAAGTACTAGACTGAAAATTTTAAACGTTTCCAAATGAGAGGAGTGTTTTGGAATAGTAATGGGTTCGGTGATTTAGAAAAACATCTAGCTGTTAATGAGAAAGTTAGAGAATTTAATTTAGATTTTGTTGCGATCATGGAGACAGGGAGATCGAGTTTTGATAGGCATTTGTTAAACCACTTGGCCAGGGGGTATGACTTTTGTTGGTATTCTCTCCCTTCCCATGGTACGCCAGGTGGTATTCCTGTTGGTTTTAACTCCGCAACTTTGACTGTACGGACAATCGTTGCGGGGAACTTTTCGGTCAAATTCCATTTACGAACGAAGGACGATGGTTTCCTTTGGGCGTTGGTTGTTGTCTATGGGGCTTCCCAGGATGACAAGAAACCTAAGTTCCTTTTAGAATTGGTACGTATTTGTGAAGGGAAAACACTGCCTATTTTGGTGGGCGATGATTTCAATATAATGCATAGGCAAGAAGAGAAGAGTAATGATAATTTTAATCCTCACTGGCCTTTCATTTTTAATGCGATAATTGAGAGTCTAGATTTGAAAGAGTTGGAGATATTCGGCAGACAATATACGTCGACTAGTAGACGGGGTAATGCAACTCGTGAGACCCATGAGAAATTGGATAGAGTTTTGGCTAGCATTGAGTGGGAACAGAAATTTCCTCTAGTCACGGTACAAGGTTTGACTCGTTCGGGGTCTGATCATGTACCTCTTTTGCTGGATTCTGAGACTTTTTGCTCATAGTGGAAATCAATCGGTATTCTCCTTTGAGCTATCCTGGTTGCGTCAGGATGGATTTTATGAGATGGTCAAAGCAGAATGACAATCTATCTCGACGGGGAATAATCCAATCAAGAGGTGGCGGAATATAAGACATTTGCATAGTTTCTTGCGTGGTTGGGCTTGGAATATGAGCGGTGAATATAAGAAGTTAAAGCAGAAGTTGCTCCTTCTTATTGATGAGTTAGATCTGAAAGCTGAAAGTTGTGCGCTTTCGGAGGCAGAAACAAAAGCTAAACACGAGGCAGACTCCTATTTAGCAAACCTTAGACGATATGAAGAGACTAAGTGGGCTCAGAGGGCTAAGGTTAGATATATTAAGGAGGGGGGACAATACTAGGTATTTTCACCTCATGACTAATGGTAAGCACCGCAAAAAAAATTCCAGCTTGAGCAGGATGAAGGGACTATTGTTAGTCAAGAAAATCTAAAGGTATTCATATCCGAATATTATTAGAAATTATTTGGGGCGCCAGCTCCCAATACTTTCTCTCTAGATGAATCGAAAATTGATGATTTGCCGCAGGTGTCCCATGAGGATAATAACATCTTAACCATGCATTTTTCTGAAGAGGAGGTGTTTGATGCTATAGACCAAATGGAACTAAACAAACCACCGGGACCAGATGGGTTCCCTGCTGAGTTTTATAAGAAATTTTGGGAGTTTATTAAAATAGACTTAATGGCTATGTTTGCTCAGCTGCACATAGGGGAATTACAGTTGTTCAAGTTGAACTTTGGTGTAATTGCCTTGCTCCCCAAAAAAGAAGATGCCTGCAGGATTGAGCAGTATAGGCCTATTTGTTTGGTGAATGTTAGTTTCAAGATCTTTAATAAAGTGGGAACTAATAGAGTGATGAGGTGTTGACCTCTAAGTTGGCCCGATCTTCACGAATCGACAAGAACGAACGAAGAACGCACGAAGAACGCGATGAACACGATGAACACGAGAGGGGGAATCGAGGGGAAATCGAGGGCAAACGTGCAGAAACACAAAGGGGGAAGATAAGTCGTGAAGCCTACGAGGGATCGCAAACCCAAGTCAACAACACGCTAATTGAAACCATTTCTCTTACCGGCCGGTCCACCGATCCAACAGAAGCCCAAAAGGGGAAGGTTGGCAAGCGCTACTAGAATCACTATGTGAGAGAGTAGCTCCTTGGAGAGATCTTGATACAATCCTAGATGAACATCATCAACATAGGAGTAGCCTCATAAGAGGAGTCACCTCAAAAGAGGGATACAAGGGCAAAGCCCCAAACTCTCGAAAACAATGCTCAAAACTATTCCCATCCCTAGATCTAGCCACCGGAGTCCTTTATATAGTCGGGGTCGAAACGGGGGTCGAAACGGTGCCAAAACGGGCAATTCCCGTGCATTTCGGGGCCACCCCGGCCTGGGAGCCGGCCTGGCCGGCCTGGAACCCGGCCTGGGGCCAGGGTGGGGCGCAGAGGCTGGCCTGGAGGCCCAGGCCGGCCTGGGGCCGGGGTGGGAAGGGGCCAGGCCGGCCTTGAGGCCGGGGCGCTCGGGCAGGGGGCCGGCCTGGGAGGCCAGCCCGAGGCCGGGGGGGGGGAGGCCGGGAGGCACCATTTTCCCCCGTTCTTCCTCCTCGGAGCTCCGATCTTGACGCCGGCTTCACCTGCTTCTTCCCTAGCTTCGTGTGCCCCTTCTCGGATGTGTTCTTGAGCATCTTGGGCCTCCGTGTGGTGATCCCACCTATGCATGTAGAGGGGTATTTCATGAGGTAGAGCACCGTTCACCAAGTCACCGGAAACGTACGGAGATAGGAGTGAGTTCACCTTGTTGCGTATCGATGTTGTGCTTGGTGGAATACGGTGGGCTACATCATCTCCCCCCCCTTGAAAAAGAGTCGTCCTCGACTCTCGTTCCATCCATATGTGAGCGGGAGAAGGAATCTTGACGACGAAGATGTCGTTGAAGTTGAGCCGCTTGTCGAAGTCCATGTGACGGTAGGCTCGTAGTGGGGGCGGTCCAAAGGTGATGAAGATCATGAAATGGCCCCCCGTGGATGGTTGAGGAAGATCTTGCGAGGCGGTGTAGTCGTTGAAGTTGAGCCTCTTATCGAAGATCATGCCAAGGTATGCTCGTGGAGGGTGTAGTCCAAAGACGATGACGATCTTGACATGATCCTCCATGGGTGGATGAGGATGAGCTTGACATGAGATGTAGTCGTCGTCGAAGAGCTCAAGAGGGCGTTGCTCCATGGGTTGCGGAAGCGGTAGAGTGTAGATGAACTTGACGTATTGGTTGTTGTTGATGCTCGTGTCGAAGTCCATGTACATCGTGGCGGTTGGCATGTAGTCGTGGTGGTCATTGTCGTTGACGCGCTTGTCGAACTCCAAGTGCATCTTGACAATTGGTATGTAGTCGTGGGAGTCATTGTCGTTGACGCGCTTGTCGAACTCCAAGTACATCTTGACGTAGGGGATGTAGATGAAGAAGTCGTTGTCGGGGATGCGCATGTGGAACTCCAAGTACATCTTGACATGAGGGTTGTAGGCGTAGAAGTCGTTGTCGTGGATGCGCTTTTCGAACTCCATGCACATCGTGACATGTGGTATGTAGGCGTAGAAGGCATTGTCGTTGACGTGCTTGTCGTACTCCATGCACCTCTTGACATGTGGAATGTAGGCGTCGAAGGCGTTGATGTCGAAGTTCTTGTGACGCGCCGTGTAGATCTTGACTTGAGGAATGTGGATGGAGGATGCTTTGTCGTAGAAGCTCTTGTCAATCTCCATGTGGATCATGATGAGCGGAAAGTGCTCCTTCCAACCCTTCAAGTCGGTGTCGATGTTCATGCGATGTGGAGAGCCTTGTATGTGGAGAAGGCGATGATGTCGAGGATGCTTGATAGGGTCACCAAATCTCTGCAAAATAGACAACAAAGATGGAGAGAAAGTTGGTAAGCCGTTAGTGTCAATAAGCACAAATGGGGTTTTGCTCTCAACTCTCATCTCACGTTTGGTGGCTAACAAGGCGAGGCCTCTATGAACACTCATGCTTTTTCCACTCATTATGGGCTTGTGGCTCTCACTCATGTGATGGTGGATCTCTCTCTCACCACTCATCTCACTAGAAGCTTGATAGGGGACACTAGAAGGCTCCAAAGTCTTGGCACAAGAGGTGTGCGGGTTTGTCGAGGCCGTTGCATTGCTTGGAGTCGGTAGTGTCATAGCATGTGGCGAGGAGGACTCGATCATGTCATCTCTTGGGTTGATCTCCAAGTGTGGAAAGGGTGGCTTTCTTGGAGGAGGAGGTAGGGTCATGGCTTGTGTCGAAGGAAGCTCCAACATCTCCGTGATGTGGTAGTGTAAGCCATGCCTTGTAGCATCCTCAAATGGTCGATGATGATGATGATGAAGATTTCCTTGGCTAGAATGGTGGCTTGAGAGTGGCCTTGTGGAGGTTGGCATGAGATGCGTTGAAGTCAAGCGGAGAGTGTCACCCAATTCGTCATTACCTCCATCAATGATAGCTGGGCCATTGACGCCGACTCTAGAGAGGTTGCATCGTTGGTCCTTATCTTGAGGATAGGCTTGAAGAACTCGTGTCAACACTCGCGATGAGTTCGCGGCCTCATTGCAATAGACGCTTTCGTCACCATTGGTCATGTCCAAGGAATTGAGAGCTAGTTGGTGCAAGGCATAGTATTGGCCTTCACTCATGTAGGCATGGTCACCATTTTGGTTGGCAACCATGAGCATCTCGTTGGTAGCATTGGAAGCTCTCTTGTGGATGGTCGAAGTTGGCACTTGTGTCATTGGAGACGAAGAAGAAGGATGCCTTAGAGATGATGGCAAGGGATGAGCCTCTTTGACAATGTCACATGCATCAACGTCTTCATCATAGAGTGGTAGAGTGGTCTCCTCATGCATATGGTGATGTTGATCTTGTGTCATGGGAGGAATAGCTTCGCACTCTTGATGTTGTTGTTGCGCTTGTAGCGATGATGGAAGCTCATGCTCTTGATCATGAAGGTCATTGTACTTCCTCAAAGTTGGTCGCTCATGGAAGTTGTGGTTGGGTGTTGGTGGAGAAGTATCTATCGCCTCTTGCCTTGACGAGGTAGTGGTATCATAGTGTCCATGGCGAGGATGTTCTTGATCCTTGTCGAAGGCGGGGTGCGAGTAGAAAGCACAATCTTGGTGAAGATGCGGTGGAGGCTCCCATTCCTCATATGGATGGTGACGCTCATGGTCCTTGCACCTTGTAACATTGAGGCAAACGGCGCTCAAGTTATTGTCTTCATGGCCTAGGTGATGTGGTGCTTCATCCAATATGGGAGAAGAAGCATGATGGATAACATCTCCATTGGACGCACCATCTTGGTCGCCGCCTTGGCAATCCCATATTATGTGACCATGGCCCTTGCAAATGGGGCATAAGAGGTCTTCATCTTGAAGGAGAGGGGAAAGTAGGCTCATAGCATCCGTGCCTAGTGGTGGTCGAAGTGGGCGCTCATAGGGGTCCTCATCAAAGATGGGAAGTGAAGTAGCAAATTGAGCAATCCCACTTGGTTGTTGTCGATGGTGGCGCTCAAAGGAGTCTTCCTCGAAGATGGGGAAAGACAAGCCATAGGGAGCATTCGCACTCGCTTGATGTTGAGAAGGTGTCTCATTTGGGTCTTCATCAAAGATAGGCGGTGGAAGCTCACTTGGGTCATCCTCATTGGTTTGGCGATGGCGGTCATGATGGAGAGGATGGCGCCGGTGGTCATTGTGGTGGAGTCGAAGGAGGCATTCACTAGAAGCCATGTCGAAGGCACCTTATTGAGAATGGACTTGGTCTTGGTGGTCATTGTGGTGGTGACACACATTTTGCCTTGGAAGCCTTGAATGTGGGCACGCACCATCCACGAAGCCATTTAGACCAATGTCATGAGTCGAGCTTGGAGAAGGTGGCTGATGAAGAATATCCGGTCGTAGAGGGTGATCTTGAAGAGGGTCACCACGACCTTGTCGGTGTCGAGGTCGAGGTAGTGGTGATGGCGAGCGATGCTCAAACCAATGTCGTCGCGGAGCTTGTGGTGGAAGATGCGGTGAGGTGGGTGTACCACTCTCTTCCATATGGTGATCATGGCGACGATCTTGGTGATGAGCTTGGTGATGATAGCGGGGTTGATGACGAAGCTTGCGGCGCTCCCGCACTTCATGTGTAGGATGACTCCGCAAGTCATTCGGATGCCTTGGCTTCTTGGCCTTCTCGCTTGATGGAGCCTCGATGATGTCCTTCTTGTGGCGCCGTCTTGATGTTGAAGGAGACCATCTTGACGTTGCCAACTTGTCGGATTTCTTGTCGTGGCGCCATCTTGAGGTTGAAGGTCGTTGTCGTGTCTTGGCCTTGGCAATCTCCGAGGAGTTCCTTGGTGGCGAGCATGAACCATCGGAGTTTCTTGACAATCGAAGCTTGGCGAGGAATTTCTTGTAAGTGAGCTCATCCATGTCAGAGTCGAAGTAGCTTGGGGAGTCGTTGTTGGTGTCGTACTCCGTCATGGTTGTGGATGCGTTGTCGGTGTAGCATGGCTCCATCTCGTCATCCAAGCTTGCGATGTCGTAGTTGTAGTAGTGGTTCATGTCGGTGGAGCTCATGGAGTCGAAGTTGGCGTGGTGGTTGTGGTACTCCTCCATGTCGATGACGCTTGGGGAGGAGTAGTCGGTGTAGAGCTCGACGTCGTGGTTGTAGTAGTGGTGGTGATCCACCATGTCATGCTCGTAGTAGGGGTCATCCACGATGTCGTGCTCGGAGTAGTGGTCGTCCACCACGTCATGCTCGTAGGAGTGGAGGTCCATGTCTAGCTCGTTGTAGTCGTAGTTGTCCATCATGGACTCATCATGATCATCATGGCCTCCAAAGTCTTCGCTCTCGCTATACATGGTTAGTGACAAGCGCAAGTGTATATATAGAGTGTGAGGACCTAGGAGCTCAAACCTCACCTTTTAGCAAATGTTGGAAACTAGTGGACCAAGCCAAGAGAAACCGATAGCAAAAAGAATGAAGTGACTTGAGTTCGAAAGATCCCAAAAACACGCTCCAAAACACACACAGCTTATGGGTGGATGGCAATGGGTTAGAAATGTGGCGAGAAAACGACAAATCCAAAGAAAAGTGTGTTGTCAAACGTGGAGAAGAATCAAAGAAAAGTTAGCACGAAAACCAAACCTAGTGGAGGAAAATGCTATGGTGGAAACGAAAAACACACACACACAAGTGATAAATGGGGTTAGTGCGGCCAATGGACGAGCGGACGAAATGTACCTATCGAAGACTAAGCTCAATGCCACACCAACGCAAGGAGGACGCTAGCTCGAACCGCAATTAACAAGAGGCAACAAGATTCGCAATGTGGCAACCGGTCACTCTCTTCTCTCTCGCAACTCGAAGCTAGGCGTTCCTACAAATGATAGCAATTGGCATCAATCTTTGCTTCTTTTGGCTCTTTTTGCTTCTTTTGCTCTTTCTCCTCTCTTTTTTTTTGATTTTTCGCTTTTTGATGGATGATGCGGAGATGATTCCCAAATGCCAATGCCTACTCGAAACTAATCTCTCACAAGCGCAAAACTCGCACTCTCGGTGCCACAATGCGATGCCAAGCGGTGTAAAAGAACTAGTCCAAGTAGGTAAGGTACACAAAGGAAAGGGTTAGTTCAAGCGGAAGCAAGTTATACCTATGCGGTGGATGATCTCAGACTTGCGGCCGGTGGATGTCGATGTCGTGTGGATCCGATGATGTAGATGCGTAGGCGATGTCGATGGCGACGCGTAGGAACTTGCCTCACTCAAATCGGAGCAACGACGACAAAGAAAAACAAGATACAAAATTTGTCCAAGAATCGAAGAGCAGGATTTTTCTGAAATTTTTGCTCAAATTCGAAATTTCTCCCAAATCAAGAAAATTTTTGGACAAATTCAAGAATTGTGGCTGAATAGAAAGGTGGGGAATGGTTTTTGGCAACAAATCTATGAAACAAAACCACGAAAAACTCAACGAATCAAGAGATCGGTCGAAATCCCTTTCGGCTATTTTTGGTCAAATTTTCGAATTTATGGTGGATAGAAGAAAAATTGGTGGTAGGGGAGGGGGTGGGGTGTCGGATTCGTGTCAATCTAGCTCTGGATACCAGATGATGAGGTGTTGACCTCTAAGTTGGCCCGATCTTCACGAATCGACAAGAACGAACGAAGAACGCACGAAGAACGCGATGAACACGATGAACACGAGAGGGGGAATCGAGGGGAAATCGAGGGCAAACGCGCGGAAACACAAAGGGGGAAGATAAGTCGTGAAGCCTACGAGGGATCGCAAACCCAAGTCAACAACACGCTAATTGAAACCGTTTCTCTTACCGGCCGGTCCACCGATCCAACAGAAGCCCAAAAGGGGAAGGTTGGCAAGCGCTACTAGAATCACTATGTGAGAGAGTAGCTCCTTGGAGAGATCTTGATACAATCCTAGATGAACATCATCAACATAGGAGTAGCCTCATAAGAGGAGTCACCTCAAAAGAGGGATACAAGGGCAAAGCCCCAAACTCTCGAAAACAATGCTCAAAACTATTCCCATCCCTAGATCTAGCCACCGGAGTCCTTTATATAGTCGGGGTCGAAACTGGGGTCGAAACGGGGGTCGAAACGGTGCCAAAACGGGCAATTCCCGTGCATTTCGGGGCCACCCCGGCCTGGGAGCCGGCCTGGCCGGCCTGGAACCCGGCCTGGGGCCAGGGTGGGGCGCAGAGGCTGGCCTGGAGGCCCAGGCCGGCCTGGGGCCGGGGTGGGAAGGGGCCAGGCCGGCCTTGAGGCCGGGGCGCTCGGGCAGGGGGCCGGCCTGGGAGGCCAGCCCGAGGCCGGGGGGAGGCCGGGAGGCACCATTTTCCCCCGTTCTTCCTCCTCGGAGCTCCGAACTTGACGCCGTCTTCACCTGCTTCTTCCCTAGCTTCGTGTGCCCCTTCTCGGATGTGTTCTTGAGCATCTTGGGCCTCCGTGTGGTGATCCCACCTATGCATGTAGAGGGGTATTTCATGAGGTAGAGCACCATTCACCAAGTCACCGGAAACGTACGGAGATAGGAGTGAGTTCACCTTGTTGCGTATCGATGTTGTGCTTGGTGGAATACGGTGGGCTACATCATAGAGTGACATCGGTTGCACAGCGAGTGATTAGGCCCACCCAATCCGCCTTTCTCCGAGGGAGTAATATTTTGGAAGGGGTAGTTGTGTTGCATGAAACAATCCATGAGTTAAAACCGAAGAAATTAGATGGAGTGTTGCTTAAAATAGACTTTAAGAAGGCATATGATAAGGTTAATTGGTCCTTTCTCCAACAGACCCTTCGTATGAAAGGATTCTCACCACAATGGTGTGCGTGGATTGCGAGGTTTGTTCAAGGAGATAGTGTGGGGATCAAACTAAATGATGATATTGATCATTATTTCCAAACTTTAAAAAGGTTAAGGCAAGGTGACCCGTTATCTCCTATTTTGTTCAACTTGGTAGCTGATATGCTAGCACTCCTAATTGCTAGAGCCAAGGAGGATGGACAAGTAGGAAGTTTGGTACCACACCTTGTGGAGGGTGGGGTATTTAAATTACAATATTCCAATGACACCATCTTTTTTCTGGAACATGATGTTGAGAAAGCAGTTAGTATGAAATCGCGGTTATCTATTTTTGAGCAACTCTCCGGTCTAAAAATAAATTTTCATAAGAGCGAGATTTTTTGTTTTGGGGACGATGTGAATGCTCAAGAGGAGTACAGACATATTTTTGGGTGTGAAGTTGGAGAACTTCCCTCTAAATATCTGGGCATCCCCATTCATTATCGTAAGCTGTTAAATAAAGAATGGAAACCGACTGAGGATTGGTTTGATCAAAAACTGAGTTCATGAATAGGAAAATTACTCTCTTATGGGGATAGTCTAGTTCTTATTAACTCGGTCTTAACTAGCTTACCTATGTTTTTTCTGTCATTCTTTGAAATACCCGTGAGGGTACAGAAGAGACTTGATTATTATCGATCTCGTTTCTTTTTGCAAAGTGATCAGCATAAAGAGAAATACCGGTTAACCAAGTGGAATATTGTGTGTCATCCTAAAGACCAAGGGGGTCTTGGGATAGAGGTTCTTGATGTTAAGAATAAGTGTATAATTAGCAAATGGTTGTTTAAACTCTTAACAGAAGATGGGGTGTGGCATGAGTTGTTACATAATAGGTATATCAAAGGGATTCTCCGTTGTTGCAAGTTGAGGTTAGACCAACCGATTCCCCTTTCTGGAAAGGGGTGATGAAGGTCAAAACGGATTTCTTTAGGCACATTACTTGCACACTGCGCGATGGCAATAGTGTGCGGTTTTGGGAGGACACTTGGTTAGGGGAGTCTTCGTTGGCTATGCAATATCCGTCTCTTTATAATGTTGTAGCTCACAAGAATGTTTTGGTGTCTCACGTTATCGGAAGTGAACACCCAAATATTAATTTTAGGAGACCACTGTTAGGTGATAAGTGAGAATCATGGTTACACCTAGTTGAGAGATTAATGGATTTATCTCTAGCTGATTCGCATGATAAGTTTAGCTGGAAGTTAACACAATCCGGGGTGTATTCAGTTAAATCTTATTATGAAGATCAAATGAATGGGAATACGCGTTTCCTTCATAAGTATCTTTGGCGTTTGAAAGTCCCTCTCAAAATTAAAATTTTCATGTGGTTTCTTTATCGAAAGGAAGTATTGACTAAGGATAATTTAGTGAAGAGGCGATGGACATGGTGTACGAAGTGTGCGTTTTGTGGTTATGAAGAGACGGCTGACCACTTGTTCATTACATTTACATGCCACTTTGCCAAAAAAATATGGAGACTAGTTCATTTTATCTTTAGTATCACTCCACCGTTATCGATAACTAATTTGTTTGGTTCTTGGTTGCATGGGGTGGATAAAGAGACCAAAGCAAGTATATGCATTGGTGTATGCGCTTTTATTTGGGCAATTTGGAATTGGCGAAATGATGTGATTTTTAACAACTTAAAAACTGTTCATTTTTTGCAGGTCGTTTACCGAGCCACTCATTGGATACACCCTTGATCCTTCCTACTTCCAGAAGGCCAACGAGGACGTTTGAATTCTGGATGCACCCGGCTTTTGGCGGTCGTCCGGGCTATCTTCAACCAGACTGGCTGGTTGCACACTAGGAGATTACAGCATGTGTAATTTTTCCTTTATTTTGATCTTCCGTTAGTTTGTCTACACAGGCACCTTCGGTATCGTTGAGTTGTAATTGGACACGATCTTACACTGAACCTATTTAATATAATAAGCCGTGTGCATCTCCTATATGCAGAGGCTGGGTTTTCCGTTTCAAAAAAATGAGACAGTGATGATGTGGCATCTCATGTCCATGCGTCATTAGTTGGTGTGTCTCATATGTTTTTGAAAAGTGTGAATCTCAAGAAAAGTGACAAAACTTTCAAACATTTAATCCAAAAAATCAAACTTTTCCAAATTAGTTAGATCATATTGTTTATGTTTTTGTTTTCTATTGTCATGGAAAGTTTGAAAACTTCACAAAATTTTAGCCAAATCTAACAAAAAGCAATAAGGCATAGGCCTAGTTTGGCATTAAAGTATTTTTTGAAGTATTCAACCAATACCACGGTTTCGAAAAATACTGTAGTATGAAATACTTTGACATGTTTGTATGATGTGAATACTATGGTTTTAAAACTGAAGTATTGCCCAAAAACTTCATTTTTTGCTCTATCAAAAACTTCAGCCCTGACTTGTTTTTTTAAAACTGAAGTATTCCTGTGCCTGGCAACAGTTTGTCAATACTTTGGTTTTATAAAAACTGCGTTGCCAAACTAGGCCTTAGTTTGGCACCTCAGCTTTTTTTAAAACTAGAGTATGGCAAAACCATATTATTTCGTTGCCAGGCAAAGCAATACTTCAGTTTTAGTAAATACTTCAGTTTAGGAAAAAGTGGGTCTGACCCCTTTCTCAAATACATAAAAAAAAACTACATTTTTAGAGAATACTTTAGTTTTAAAAGCATATTATTTACTTGATCCAAACACCTTAAAGTATTCAATACTTCAGTATTTTCAGAAACTGAAGTATTCTCTCTATACTTCAAAATTATTTTGATGCCAAACGGAGCCTAAAACTCTCGATATGTCAATCTATTTTTTTCTATACTTTTCTAGATTATATGTCTGCATTATTAGATGATTACATGTGGATCCTCGCCGAAATAATCAGCTTAGTCTCAGATTGGGACTTACCTGCAACCGATGACACGAATAGTTCATGTTTTTATAATAAATATGTAAACTGAGTAGTTTATACAATAACAACGGCAATGATAGGTGTTTTCTGTAATTTCCTCTGAGCCATCCGAAAAAGGACGAAACAGGCTATCTCCCGGCTTTATAAATAAAGCCAAACGGTCCAACCGATACAAAGTGATGAGAGGAACCTCTAACAAAGCAGATCAAGGAAAGAGAAAAGAAAAACTAGGAGAGCCACACTTGCCACCGAGGTCAGTGGACCGAGTCCGAGGTTCCACGACGGCGCCCCCAACAGAGTAACGGCGTAGCACCTCGCCGCCGTCGAGACCGAAAAGTCAAGGGTTTTCACCCGTAACCCTAACGCGGCGAATGTATCCACAACAACGCCGTCAAGAGGATAACGACACCCGCAGGCGTCGCCGCCATTGGCGCCTGAGCGCAGAGCTTTCGCTCGGAAACACACTCACACAACGTCCGAAGACTCAAACCGTCCGCTAACCCCGAGAAGGTCTCCAGATCACGATCTGAGAGTTGCTGCCACCAACGACAAGGACCCCCACCACCCGCTCCTGGCCACCCAGATGGACCGAGCACCAAGGCCATCACCACCGCCAGACCGCTCGCCGTAGAGACGCTCGCGCGGTCCGCCTTCCGGAGCCACCACCCCGGCATCCCTGAACTCGAGACCTAAGAACCCACGGAATTGGATGACGAAGGTTGGCGACAAATCTAAGACTTCGTGGACGACAAGCCAAGCCGCAACCTGTAGGAGGAGACTAACAACCTGCACCGCCACGGCGGTCGCCGACCGGACGCAGCAGCAGGGCCTGTCAGGCTCAGATCAGGCCCAAATAGCTAAATCCTGTCTAGATCAGGCCCCAGATCAGCCCGACTAGCCCTGCCGATGCGCTGCAAAGCCAAGGTCGCCGCCGACGCCATCCACGGCAGATCGAATCGCCCCTGCCGCTCCAAATCCTGCGGGGATCTCGCAGCCATCCCTGACCGCAGACCAGGCCCGAACTCGTCGCGTCCCCGCAGCAGGAACCAAGGGGACGAAGGAATCCCCACCGCCAAGGACCGCCTCCGCACAGGTCCCCTGGCGTGCCGCCGCCCAGGACCACCGCATGCCGGGGCCGCCCCCACCGCGCAGCCACCGCACCGCCGCCTGGACCCGCGCCGCCACCACGAGCCACCGCCGCCATGCTGGGCGCCCTACGCCAGCGCCGCACCCCCGCCGTCGACGTCGTCCCGCGCCGCCCGCCGTCTCGCGAGGGGGAAGAAAGCCCCGCCGCCGCCACGGCTGCCCGGGCTTTGCCCGGCAACGCCCAACGGCGGCGGCGAGGGGAGGGAGCAGGAAGGGGGAGCGGGGAGCCCGACGGTGCAAGGAGGCCCCCGGCCGCTCGCGGGAGCGGCGCGGGAGGCTAGGTTTTTTTCGACCATCCGCAAAAGGATGATCCATAATGATAGCGGAAACCAGATCGAACAGCTGCTTACGTGCCTAACTGGAAACCAGGTGCATATACTAATTTGCTAGTTTTGTGGATAGGCATGGAAGATGGCACGATTATAGTATAATCCATGGTGAGTGCTTCAGTGCGCTACACAAGCGAAGGTTGTTGCCTAGATTCCATCGGGAATGACATGTGCCCATCTTGTATGTACTACACAACGCGGCGAAAATTAATTCGCGTCTTCTCCTTTGTCCATGAATCTTTAAGTGATGTTCCCCACTTGTTGCAAGCTCCAGTGGACCCAAACTGTTTACAAGGAAAAATAGAGAAAATACCATCCAGGTTTTAAATAAAGAACTTAGCAGAAATTCAATTTGAAGGATGGAAGCATACGCTCCTGTCACCGGAAAAAGACATTTTGAAATGTCAAAATATTCAGAACAAAAATTTAACATGTATATTTCGACGTTCTATGTAATGTTAAGTTTTATGGAAAACCGGTATTTTTTTAGGTTCTCGGTAACACAGACAAAAAAAAAAAATCTTCACAAGCCGTTTTTAGCATCGATTTTTGTCATTTTTTACGTAGGACACAAAAAATACTGGTTTTACACGAAACGACTTCTGAGCACATAAAACATAGGCATGTACATAATTTTTTTCCTGTTTTGTTGACATTTAAAATGTGTTAAAAAATGCATTTTTAAACACTGAGAGCATATGCTCCCTAGTGCCAAAACGCTGGCCCGGTTTGGGGGGGGGGGGGGGGGGGGATTTGATCATTTGGCCCATAAGAACTTGCATCAGATTTATCATGTTATATTTATGCTTATTTTGTGCAACCATGTTCATCATAGGGTGACCAAGTGAACCTATGAACCTGGTCCATTTTCCCATTTAAGAAAACACCATTTGCACTAATTTTCCCGTTGTTTAAAACTGTGAAACTAATTCATCTGAAAAATACAAATATACTTTTCCCGTTGTTTGGGGTGGCCTGGACGCGCTTAGGCGCTGCCGGCATGCAGTGGCTGACAGCCCGAACCCATCTCCGAAGCGTCGTGGAATGATCCGGTGCGTCGACGCATTGTCGCCTGAGCCGGTTGCTGCTTGCATTCAAGGTTCTCACCGGCCCACTCTAGTGCTCCGCCCGAAAAAGCCCTCTCCGGCTATAAGAAGATGGGCCGAAGCCAAACCTAGCCACACTATCCGTTCCGTCCAGATCTAGATGGAACCCTAACACTCCGGCACTCTTCTCATCCATCGGCATTCTTCTCCAGCACCGGCAATATGCTTCACCGCCTTTCAACTCTGTTTCGATGCTTACCCGTACAAGATGGCGTAGTACTACCGCATGTCAGCGACTGAGGACACTGCGGCTGACGCGCAGACTTAGGCAGAGGCGTAGGCGGCGGCCCAGGTGCAGGCGGAGTTTGAGGTGGCGGTGCAGGCACATGTGGAGGCGCAGGCGCCGGCGCCAGTCACAGAGTGGTAAATCAGCGTCGTCGAGCTAGAAGGGCCGACCAATGACGTACCCGCGACGGGGGCGCAGCTCAAGCCGGAGAAGATGGACCACCTCCTTATCGGTCAGTTCCTCAAGAACGACCTCCTCGTGCGGGAGCACTTTGAAACGGTCATCCAGATCGCCGATGCACGCATTGCCCGTGAGAATTCCGGCTCGCACGATGACAGCTCTGGCGGGAACTTCGACCCCAATGGTTCCAACTCTGACAATGACGACATCATCATCTCATGAGGAGTAGAGAGTAGTTGCTAGCACTAGTAGTAGTAAACTACGTGCTTTCAGTTTCTATGCTTGTATAGTAATTTGCTATCTGTAAATTAGAATTGTGGTTGGAGTAGCTAACATATGAGGACTTTGTTGAATATATTAGCAATTTAGCATATAATTTAATCTAAAATAGCAAGTAAATCATGACAGTAGAAATTAAACTAAGCATGCAAATATCTAGTACAGTAGATAGATAACTACAATCTACGGTACAATCTACGGCAAAAACTAGACACAGACATTGCTGTAAGATCTCGTACAGAAAGAAGAGAGATACATACGGTGCAGCGGCAGCGGCACCAGCTGCGGTGTTGTCCACATTGTCGGCCATGTCGTCGATGAAGAGATTCCCGAGATCCGGGAACCATTCGTCGTTGGAGAAGTAGTCGTCGTCAGCAGTCGCGCGAGTGCGCTCCCCAAAAGCTGATCGCCCCTCTCCCGTACAGGATCACAAGAGGCGGGGTTCCGGAGACCTGATGTCCCTTCTCGCGGTGCATGATACGTCATAAACGTATCCATAATTTCTGATGTTCCATGTTGTTTTCATGCCATATGCTACATATTTTCTTTACACTTTATGTCATTTTTATCGATTTCCTCAGACTAAGCTATTGACAAGATGCCACAGAGTCAGTTCCTGTTTTCTGATGTTTTTAATTTCAGAAAAGTTCTTCTGGAAATATTCTCGGAATTGGATGATTCGAAACCCGAAAGTCTTAGAAAGTTGTCGCGCACACGGAGTCCGGAGGAGAGCCGGAGGGGAGCCACATGGGCCCCACATTATGGGTGGGCGCGTGAAAGATTATCTTCCATTTTGATAATTGATGACAACGTAACTAAAGGACTAATCTCTATTTTGAGCATATGAAGGGTTTGTTTTATACTTCACAAAATTCCCAATACTCCCAATAATATCCTCAATGGCATTGCAATAATTCTCCAAAGGAAAAGAGCTCGAAAAGACAAGATTGGGAAACAGTTTTTACAGGCAGCGGAGGTACCGGTGAAACCACCGATAGCTCCGCCCACTGCTTTTATTCAGCACAACTCCAGGTGGGGTAATCCGGTGGTGGTACCAATGGTACCTCCTCCAAAACCCCCTTTGGGTGGCTCACGACGGAGCCTACATTGGAGGCCACCGGTGGTACCGGTGGGCAGAACCTCTGGTGTTCCCACCGGTACCTCCACCCATCCAATTGGTCTACAACGTACGGGTTACCAACGGTGGTGGCTCCGCCAAAACCTCGTTCGGGTGCTACATCGAAGAGTCCAGGGCGGAACCCACCGGTAGTACCGGTGAGCGGTACCTCCGCCAGGACCACCGGTACCTCGGGGACAGAAGATCCAGCTAAGAAGAAAAGGAGCCACACGGGCTCCAGATGTGAAGACCACCGGTAGTACCGGCGGAAACACCGGTACCTCTGGTGCAGCGTGGGACTGCCCAACGGCCAGATTTGGGGAAGGGGTACTTAAAGCCCTTCCCCTGCCTCTTAAATGCTAATCTTCTCACACTCTCTCTCTTAGCCATTAATGCAAGCTTCAACCTCCTAGATCTCCTTCTCCAACCATCCAATCACTCTATAAGTTTGTGGAGAGCTAGAGGAGACCTAGATCCGTGATTCCACCAAAGGAATTGCAAATCAGTCCACCACATCCTTGTAGATCTAGAATCCTACTTGAGGCCTAGAAATCTTAGTAGATCTCGTGCTTGTAGCTTCCACCTTGTTGCAAAGAAGCTTCAGATTGTTTGAGAGCCTCAATCCATCTTGTGGAGTGTCCTCAACCTCGTGTAAAGGTTTGTTCAATGCCTTTAAGTCGACCTCATAGTGGAAACAAGAATCTCCCTCACCGGAGAAGCTCAAGGAGAATAAGGTGTGCACAACCGTGCTATTGAGGAGCGCCTAGGTGGCTCCCCACCTCTCCAACGTAGACGTACTTATCTTTGAGAAGGAACTACGGGAAACATATCCTTGTCTCCTTTTTTTACACTTGTGGTTTATCTTGTTACCTTTCGTTTTACTTCCGTTGCGTATCATATCTTGTATCACATAGGTTGCTCACCTAGATGCACATCTAGAGAACCTTGCATTACTTGTTTAGCCCAAACTAAAAAGGAAAAGAAGAAAAATTGGTAGTCGACCTATTCACCCCCTCCTAGTTGACCATAGTGCACTTTCAATTGGTCAATAAAAATGAGCCTGCCGCTTTTAATGCGGAAATCGACAAAATGACCGACACTTTAACTAACCTACAAGAAACGGTTGGAACTATCCAAGCCGAATTGTCCAAGGTTAGCTCTAGTGTTGGCTCAGAGGTTTCTAGCATAAATAAGATGTTGGAGGCCATGATGGAGAAAACCAAGGAGTCCGAGGAACCTCCCTCCGTCACCGATGATATTAGCTCAGATGATGATTCCATTCCGGACATCACCGAAATGGAAGCTAACATTGCTTTAGCCAAGGCGAAAGCCAAGGCAAAAGACGATAAAAAGGCTAAGAGCGGTGGGAGTCCCGAAGGCTCCAAGTCTCAAACGGCAAATGGTTCGGGGTCTAACTCAAGAGTTCCACCACCTGCCAGTTGTGACTCTATTCATCCCATTGCTACTATGCCACACATTCTAAATGTTGTACTTCCTCCCATGCTTAACACTAATGAATTTTATTCTTGGAAGTTCGATATGGAGTCTCATATTTCCGGCTCTTGCATCGCCTTGTGGAGAGTGTTCTCCATGGATTCCATCCTCATGATGCAAGAAACTTGACTCCAAGAGAGGATATTGAATTTCAACTCAACAAGACCGCTCTTGTTACTATTCAAAAGGCTCTCCCAAGAGAACATCTTGAACACATCTGCGGTATCAAGACCGCCAAGGAGGCTTGGGATAAACTTGACACCTTGTTCCAAGGAAATGCTAGCATCCAATCCTCCAAGTATGATGTGGCACTTGACAAGTCCGAGAACTTCGTCATGCCTGAAGATGAAAGTCCCGAGGAGCTATATAGAAGAGTTCTCACCCTTGGCAACCAATTGAGAGACTTTGGAAAACAGGAAATCTCCGATGAGTGGATCAAGAGGAGGTTTGTCAAGGCCATAACTCCTTTTGAGAATAACCTATCCACTAGCATCCGAACAAGATCGGACTACAACTCGCTCAACTCCATTGGTGTTCTTAGTGAGTTCATAGCCATATCCCTATCTCACAATAGTGTGGATGATGCTCTCGCTCGCTCAAGAGGAATTGGGAAGTCACCCAACCTCGCCTTGAAGTATAAGGCGATTTCTCGGATAGAAGAAGTTTATGAGGATGAAGAGGACTATGAAGACACATACAAGGGTGCTCACAAGTGTATTGCTCTTGCCATGCATGTCTATTGGAAGAGATGGGAGGCTCATAAGGCCGGTGCTCCTAGACCTTCAAGAAACAAGGTCTACAAGAAGAAGAGGGAGCGGCCAAGGATATTCTACAATTTTGGAAGTGCAAATAACTTCGTCAAAGAGTGTCATTTTGAGCCAAGAGAAGAGAATGAAGGCAAGCTTGTTCGCAAGGACAAGAACAAATCTCCACAAAACAAGAACCTTGCTAGAAGAGTCCCAAGGGCTCTATATGTTCAAGAAGGGCCCGCATTGGAAACATAATACTCCGGAGATTAAGGAGAAGATGAAGTCGTAGGTGTGGCCCACGTCGCTATAGCTACGTCTTCCTCTTCATCGGTCTCTCTATTCGAATCCCCCAATGAGAAGGCATTGATCCGAACTACATTCTCATGGAAAAAGCCACCGCGGTAATATCTTCCACCTCCAATCCTATTGCTACTAGTTCTCCCTCATTATTGGATTGTGTTGAAAACTTTGTTGATGATGATGATGAGGCCAAGAATCTAGGCTCTTGGTTATCTAGTCTTGAAGGTGAAACCAAAGAAAAGGTAAAGGCTCTTTTGAGGCAACTTGATGAGGCTAACTCTCTTATAGATGAGAAGGAAAAGATCATCATGACTTTGGAGAGTTATGGTGGTGGCCATGAGAACAATGACAAGGAGCGTGTAGAAGCTCTTGAGAAAGAGAGATCCATGAGAGCCTCTCTTGAAGAGAGACTATTGATACGTCTCCAACGTATCTATAATTTCTAATGCTCCATGATCATATTATGTCAATTGCTACATGTTTTCTCCCTTATTTATAGCATTTTTATATGTTTTACGATACTAACCTATTAACAAGATGCCAAGTGTCAGTTCCCTGTTTTCTGTTGTTTTTTGTTTAAGAAAAGTTGTTCTCGAAACATTCTCGGAATTGGACCCCACAAATCCCGAAGTGCCTATTTTCCCCGGAAGCATCCAGAAGACCGAAGGAGAGTCGAAGACGGGCACCAGGGGCGCCACACCATAGGGTGGCGCGGCCCCTGGCCACGCCAGCTGTGGGTGTGGGGCCCCTGGAGCTCCACCGCCTTTGCCCTTTCGCCTATTTAATCCCACGGGATGGAAAACCCTAAGGACCTGATAAAAAATCCCCGAAAAGTTCCGCAGCCACCGTCACCGTCAACCCTAGATCAGGGGGGGTCAGAAGCTATTTTCGGCACCCTGTCGGAGAGGAGATCATCACCGGAGGCTTCTACATCACCATGCCTACCTCCGGAGTGATGCGTGAGTAGTTCATCCTTGGACTACGGGTTCGTAGCTGTAGCTAGATGGTTGTCTTCTCCTCATATGCCTCCATGTTTAGATCTCGTGAGCGGCCTATCATGATCGATATTGATCTTATGTAATTCTATATGCTATGTTTGATGGGATCCGATGAATATTGAACTTATGCCAAGTTGATTATAGTCTTTATTGCATATGTTATTTGTGATCTTGCATGCTTTCCGTTGCTAGTGGTTGCTCTGGCCAAGTAGTTGCTAGTGACTCCAAGAGGGAGTATTTATGCTTGATAGTGGGTTCATGCCTCCTCACCACCTTGCTCGAGTGACATAAACGTGAAGGGGGAGGATGTGTTGTTTCCCTTAGTGAGAAAACAACGGCGAGAGTGCCCGCGTGCATAATCATTGCTTACATTACACACTTTGTTTAATGCAGTTATCTGTTGCTTGCAACTTAATACCTAAGGGGGTTCGGATGATAACCCGAGGGTGGATTATTAGTCATAGATGCAGATGGATTTTGGTCTATGTATATTGTTGTAATGCCCGCACTAAATATCATAGTAGTCATCATGTTATATTCTGCACTACGGTGCAACCTCTATTTGTCAATTTCCCAGCTGTAATTTGTTCACCCAGCATGTTATCTTTATGGAGAGACACCACTAGTGAACCTATGAACCCCGGTCCATTTTTCACACTGTTAAACAAACCACAACAATTTCCTATTTTCTTTATTTACTGCAAGCATACATCATCTTCCACACTATACGTCTAATCTTTGTTTTCAGCAAGATCGGTGAGATTGACAACCTCACTGTACCGTTGGAACAAACTAATTTGGTTGTGTTGTGTGCAGGTTCCACGTTGTTGCTGACACCGGTGAAGCGCCATCACCGCCGTCAGTGGAATCAACCTTCCTGAGATCCTCTTCCTCCTACTGGATTGATAACCTTGGTTCTTAACTAAGGGAATTTCTTACCGCTACACTCATCACACCCTCCTCTTTGGGTTCCCAACACGCCATCACAAGCAGTAAGAATTCCTAGCACCGTCGAGGCGTAGCAAAAGAATTTCTTGCGACGTTGCCGGGAGGAAGAAGTCTTCTGGCAAGGGGAGTATCTCACTCTCAACCTCTTTATTTTGTTTATTGTATTGTTTTTATTTTTGTCTTTTTTTTCTTCTCTATATTAAAAACAAAAAAAATTAGTTTACTTCATAGCTGTTATTATTTGCTTGCTTTTATTTCACTAGAATGAGTATTCCTGAAGTTGAGGTTCGTTCTTTTAGGCACCAGGGGGAGAGAGTTTAAAAGAAGCTTGGTATAGAATAAATGATGCTCATAATAAATGTACAAAAAAAATCTACCTTGATACTCCTGAGAAACTTTTATGTTGGTATTTTTGGCTGGTATAGGCATGTGTTAGATACTCCTACGGGTGGAAATTTTCTAGGAACTCCTGCTTTGGAAGCCTACAATTTGATTGAAAGTTTAGTAGGAGCACCCCCCCATTACAACTGTTAAAACTGATATCACTTTGGAGGATGTTATTAATAAACTAAACTCTTTGGAAATGAACTTACAATTTTCCTTGATAATGCTAGCAAAGTTAATGAATTAATAATTACTATTGATAAAAGAATCACTGCTCTAGAAGGTAGCAACACTCATGATAATCAAAATTTTAGGATTGGTAAACTAGAGGATGCTATGGGAACTTTAAGATCAACCTTTTCATCTCTTAAATTCAAAAAGGAGAAAGCCTTTGTGGGAAAGGAGCAAAGATTCATGTATGCTCCCAAAATTGCTAAAACAATTAATGAAACTAAGAGTGACCTCCATGTTGAATCTTCAAGAACATCTAGAGTGCCTATTGCTGCAAATAATGGTTTAGAGGAAGTTATAGAGGATGCTTCTTCACTTGAAAATACTTGAATTGCCCTTTTATGCCTAGCTGAAAGGCGTTAAAGAAAAGCGCTACCGGGAGACAACCCGTTTTATTTCCCTGTTTTCAACCCGTTTTCTTTCGTTTTATTTGGTGTGCTTTGCATCTAGGTGTTTTATATTTCCTTAGAAACCCCTCTGTATCTTTTATTTTGTGTTTTTGTTGAGCCAAGTAAAGTCTCTAGTGGAAAGTTGAGGCTATATTTCGGATTTCTGCGTAGGAAACAAATTTATGTTGTTCACTGTTTATTCCGTAAAAAATCACAGAAAATTCAAAATGACCTGAGTTTTTTTGTGCGTAATCCTGAGCTATATACGCGACTTTTCTTAGTTGACCACTTTTTTATTTCAGCAACAGAAGATTTCTGAAAAAAAAGCGATCTTTACCCGTTGTTCTGTTTTGACAGATTTCTGTCATTTATTGCATTTGCATCTTAATCTCTTTCTTTTGGTGTTCTTTTTAGAAAAAGAGTTTTAAAATAAGTTATGACAGTAGCTAATGTGTTTTTGAGTGTTAGAATTGTGTTGAAACTGAACCATGTGAATTTATTATTTCGATTGCATTAACGTTGCTAATGAAGATTGTGAGAAGTTTGGTGTGAAGGAAGTTTTCAAGGGTCAAGAGAAGAGGATGATATGATGTGATCAAGAAGAGTGAAAAGACTAAACTTGGGGATTCCCCAGTGGTACATCCCAGTTAATTCCAAGAAGACTCAAGCGTCTAAGCTTGGGGATTCCCAAGGCATCCCCTTCTTCATCAACAAATTATCAGGTCATTTCTAGTGAAACTATATTTTTATTCGGTCACATCTTATGTGCTTTACTTGGAGCGTCTTTTATTTTTGTTTTCAGTTTTTTTTTGCTTTCAGTTTGTTTTTACTTTTTCAATAAGCTTGGTTGGACCCCAATATTCTTTTATTGGAGAGTGACACGCTCCGCTTTTTCATGAGAAGAATTTGTATTCCTAAATCTTGTCTGGTTGTTGCATTTATTTAGCTCATGTTTTGCATGCATCTCTTATTACAGATGTTAGTTTTAGTAGTGTTATGTGAGTACTCTCATGTTTGCTTTCTGTATCATAAAGAGTATTTTTGTTAAATCATGTTTTGTATGGTGCTTCTTGGGAGAAGAAAACTGTTGCTTGAAGTAGAATTTATAATAGTGCTTGTAGAAGCTTGTATAGACTGTGGCTAGAACTTTTTCATGCCATGCTAAATGTTATTTTAGTTTTAAAGCCTTGTGGTTATTGAGTAGCATGAATAGCCTCAAATATCTGAGAGTGTTTAATATGTCTTGAAATATTCATGAGTTCTTGTCATAGTAAAGTATCAATATATGGTGTTCTCTTTCGAATGTTTTATTTGGTTGACTTGGCGCATGCTCACACCATGTTTATGACTGCAAACCAGTCACGAATAGCCTCCATGACCACTTAGTTTTTGAACTTGTGATACTGCTTATGTTAAATTAATGATGCTTATGTCGCTATGCATGATTGTGGCTCTTATGCTCTCTTGATTTGTCGCTCCCAGTCTTTTGCTAGCCTCCACTTGTACTAAGTATGAGCTCTACCCGTGCATCCAAACTCTCTTAAACCAAAGTTTTCCCATTGTGTCCACCATACCTACTTACATGTGGTATTTAACTGCCACTCCAAGTAAATTGCTCATGTGTTACCTTTAAAACCTTCAAAATTACTCTTGCTTTATGTTCCTGTTTTTGCTCATGAGGATGTAAATAGAGAATCTTTATCTCACTTGTTGATTGGATTTCACACCCTGGACTAGTAGCTTCATCCGCTTATCCAAATGATAGAAGAGCTGGCAGTGGGGTGCCCAGCCCCAAATTAATACAAACAAATTCTCTTCACTATTTTTGCCTCTGATTTATCAGTCAAAGCATAGTTGTGTAAACAAAAGAGAAACAGAGATGACCTTCTACACCAGTTGCGTCCTTCACCATGGGAGCCGCCCTTGTGAATCCAGTTGGCTTGTGACGTACTATATTTTCTGTTTACTATTCGTTGACATTAGCATACATCTCCCAAAATATAGACACTTAGTGTCAAACTTTTAATACCACTGTTTAATAAAATAAAAACTCTAGCACATGAGTGATCCCTGCTTCCCTTTGCAAAGGGCCTTTCTATTAGTTTTATGTTGAGTCTCCATCTTCTAACTTTATACATAGTTGAGAGAGCATTTCTGCCATCCTGAGTTCTATGTGCATTTGTCCCATAAACATCAATATATACTTCATAATGTGGTATTATTTGTTCTTAAATTATTTGCTCTAGTCTTGCTCATGAACTTTGAAGGTGTCCTGGCATTTATGTTTTGTCCCACACTTAAGGACTAGCGAAATATCACTTTTCCATGCTTTCTCTGTACCTGAAACAAACGTATACCGTTCTTTGCATTATTATTCATGATCCTTTATTTGAGATACTCTTTGTGATGTAAAGTAATTACTGTGATTTATAATTAAAGTTCTATTTATGATGTTTATGTTTGAAGTTCTATGATCTCAACGTGCATATGATTTTACATTAGATTGATCAAGTTTATCTTAGTAGCATGTCACCTCAGAAATTATTGTGTTTTATCCTTTACCTACTCGAGGACAAGTAGGAACTAAGCTTGGGGATGCTTGATACGTCTCCAACGTATCTATAATTTCTGATGCTCCATGATCATAGTATGTCAATTCTACATGTTTTCTCCCTTATTTATAGAATTTTTATACGTTTTACGGGACTAACCTATTAACAAGATGCCAAGTGCCAGTCCCCTGTTTTCTGCTGTTTTCGGTTTCAGAAAAGTTGTTCTGGAAACATTCTCGGAATTGGACCCCACAAAGCCCGAAGTGCATATTTTCCCCGGAAGCATCCTGAAGACCGAAGGAGAGTCGAAGACGGGCACCAGGGGGCACACCATAGGGTGGCGCGCCCCCCTGGCCGTGCCATGTGGTGACCCAGCACACCACTGCATGTGTAGTGCGCAAGTCGGTGACATAATACTCACAGAAGGACTTATCCGTGAATATTACATCTCTCAGAGTGGTACAACAGAAACACAGCGGGTCCAAGCAAAGCTATAGGATACAAACTTCATTACAAAATCTTGAGAATCTCCTTGATGAATCAAGAAGATCTCCTACAAAAGAAACATCAGAAGAAGCAATTCGAAGCTCCAAGCCGGAGAAGGAGTCTAGCTCAGAACTAATCCACTACGGCTGATGCCAGCCCTAATCTATGGGTTGTAACAGCTAAGTCCAAGAATGGACTCCATCTACATCTTGATAGATTCTCCTCCACCAGCGTTGTTGTTGACGATGCTTTGAATACTAAGTAGTAGATCACTCCACCTAGTTTCATAAGGTAGTGATGGCTTTACGATGACGTCTTCCATATGCTTCACATCTAAGCAGGGGGTCAAACGGGAATGAATGAGTAACGAGCGTTACTCAGCAAGTTCATGATATATAGTGGGTAGTTTGATGCACTAACTACAGCTTTAGACTCGAAAGAGTCATAAGCTAATGCAAGGTTTTGTAAAACTTTCTTCAAGAGGTTGCTTTTAATTCTGAAAACTATGCCCGCCAGATCTTCACAGGATTAGAACTTTCATGGAGTTGCCTTTCCTGCGGCGTTCGCAGCTCCTTCCCGGAACAAGGGGTAACATGTCACATCCTTTTACACTCTGCAGAGGTGCGTTACTTTACCCATGGACGACCAAGACCATGTTGCACAACCAGGCTCGAGATCCTGTCCACTCCCACTCAGGTGTGGGGCCCGGTAGTTGGTCCAAGCCAAACCGTGCTTCTCCGCACAACGCATGCCCACCCATTTCTGCCAGCAGGTTGAACGCCTGATTCCACCCCTCACGATGGAGATCTACGCGCCCCTGGCAGACACTCATAGACCCCAGAGCCCATGGGACGTAAGGGCTCCCACCCATGTGCATGTAGTCTCGCAAGACCTACAGCGTACGTCTCTGGCCAGTCCGTTGACATGCGAACGAGAAAAGTATCACGGCTGACTTACTCCCCCCACAAAAGATCCATGGTCAACGCGAATTTACGGCGCAAGAATCCTGACGGCAGTTGTTGTTAATTCCTAGGTAATACGTTCCCGTGCAGATGGGACCTTCCTTTGACCTATTCATCTTACCATGGTTCCATCCGTCCACCAAACAGAACACTACCACTCGGGTAGTCATTCAATTAGTCATATTATTATAAAAATAGGATCATGCATTCTTTTGAGAGTAGGTGATAATACGATAGGTTTTTTGCAAGTAGTTTGTTATGGGATACTGCGAAGGATATGAGCAAGTGATGAACTTGCCTGAGATTGGAATAATGACAATAATAATCCAGGTCTTCAAGGTTCGAGGGTCGCGTAGAGAAATCCAAACATCTGAAAGATAGCAAAGTAGTCCCGGTAAGGACTACAGAAAACACTGGCAAGATGATACATGCATAGTAATGAGATGCATCGTGAATTACCCTGGAAAATACCCCAGTTTACAAGTGTAAGCTACGATCGATACAATAAGTTAATCACACAGGTTTCAGGTGAGTTGCTTCGTTACCTGTGGTGATGTTGTTATTACTTGTTTTAGAGTTACATGGGTTTCACTTTTACTTGGCAAACAATTGTTATCATGTTTAAGTAGAAGTGTTTATTACTTGATTAGATAACAGAACAACCACACATGGAAAGTAATTATTGAATAGATAACAGACACATTTTATTTTATGTTCAAAAGTGTAGAGTTATTGAAAAAGGTTTTAGTTAAAAAATGGTTAACTACTACAACTAACTCTATCATCACCTAACTTACTAATATCTTGTGATGATAGGTTTAATAAGTGTGAAAACACTAGGGTCTTATTAATAATGAAAATACTCTTGTGGTAATTGTTTTATAGTTATAATGGAACTCTATAGACTTTCATTGAACTTTTATAAACCAGTTTATAACTTAAACAAGATGTTTTCTGTTTGTCATATTTGAGTTGGAAATGTTTTTACCTTTAATTTGGTATATCATTTGAAATTTTCTGAAAAGATTTGAATAAGATATTAATTTTAAATTAATTAAATGATTAAACAAAACATTGCACACATAAAAACTTGGTCAAATGACTTTGTAAACATCATAGATGAGTTGTATAAGTCATTTGGAGCATTTTGGTATATAACTTGTATTTTTCTGATTTTATGAATTATTTATTATTTTTCTTTATTTTAAATGATTTAATTAATTAAGGAAAATATTTAATTTTAAACTTTATCAAATTCATTTGAAAATGTCATAATCAAATAGATTTTATTTTTCTGATTAATATGGTATATTATTTATAATTTTCAGATTTATGAAATTAAAGTTATTGATTTATTAAATTTTAATTATAATCTGTTATTATTTGAATTGACAGGTGGGTCCTACCTGTCATATTCGGTTTTATTTCAAAAAAGAATAGAAATCGGCTTATGACATCATGATGATGTCATGGCTGCGTCATCACAGAACAATCCATCCCTGATGATCCTCAATCGATGGATTTGCTTCGAATTGATTCAATTGGGGACTACCAGGAGATGGAGAGTGGCTCAAGGAACCTAGGGGTAGCGGCTATTGGACCATATGGTCACCGTAGTAGTGCCGGCGACCATGGGCGCGGCGGTGGCGCACGGTGAACGTCGACCATGATGCAATCGGTGATGATAAAACGAATTGGAGGCACCCTGAGATGCACACGCTCACCTGGAGCACGTAGGTATGGCCGGTGAGGCAAGGAGGAGACGAAATCGCCGGCGGCGAGAAGAAATCGACGGCGGCCGGAGTTAGGGATGACGACGAAATCCGGTGGCTTCACTGCGTCCCGGCAAGCGATACTCAGCAGGGAGATAGAGGAGACCACGGCGGTTCTAATGGTGGTCTCCAATCATCCCGAGGTGGCCGGAGTCGACGGCGGCGTGCGGTGGCCGTATGGGTTAGGGTTAGGGTTTCCTTTTGAGCTCGTACAGGGAGAGAGAGCGAGCAAGGTGACGAGTGAGAGTGAGTAAGGGGTTCACGTCTCCCTCCTCTCCCTTATCCGCGTACGGGAATGCAAGCAGGAGGCGACACCGTGACGATGACGTGACCCTCACCGCCACTGCCTTCTGGCCGGAGTTGGAAGAGAAAGAAAAGAAATGAAATTTTCTGGAAAACCCCCTCGAAGTGTTTTACAAATTACTAACAAGTCCTTCTGTCTTATAACTGAACTAAAAACATTTGTTTTCAGGGCCTTTCTGTGAACAGAAAAATTAATAAAAAATATATTTGAATTCCTTATCAAATTCTACAACTCACCATATTTTGTTTTGGTGAATTTGAAGAATATTTATATTTTTTATTTAGGGTGCTAGATTAAGTGATTTTCTTGTTTTCTCAATTCTATTTATTAAATGTTTTAAATTCTATTTTAGGCATGAAAATTATCTCCACACAACACACATGGGGTTTACCAAGGGGTGTGTTCTAATTGGACCATTTTAGATACAAATTCTTTCTAGCAAATAATTTAGCAACATTGCTTGGTATTGTTTCTGTGTATTGAAATGAAAACTACTTAATAGATAATTGTATTCCATGACATACCAAATTATTTTTATTAGGTAATGAACTTGTTTTCTCTTATGAGGCTTTGTTATTTCCTAATTGAAACTCCTAGCAAGTTTGGTTTACATTTTACTGAGGTATGTGTATTCTATGTTTGATGTTTTCAGTACTTGATGAAATGGAAAACCTGTGTGGCTTTGGAATCTCATTTGTCTGTTTTCCACATAGGTTCCACTATGGATATTATCCTTTGTTGATTTTATAACATGTAATCATTTGTATGCTTATGTATAGATGAATTCTTATTATTATACATTGGTCTTTTGGAGGAGATTGATCTGGAAAACAAGGTGTTAAGCTTGTTTCCATTAACCTCCACATATCACAAGACATGTGGATGCAATGGTTGGTTATCATTTCATACTTGGTAATTATTTCCATTAAAGATGTTATTATGAGTTCCTCATCTCTGAGGAGCTTGACAGAGATTATTAGTTCTCGAATAAATCCTAATGATTCACTGGATAATTTCTTATGCTTCCTTACTGAGGCATTGTTGCTTCATGTGCTCTTCTGTTGCTTGTTGTTCTTCTCTCTAGTTGCCACTAGCCTTCTGTTTTCACCTTGTGTCAATTGCAAGTAATATCATCTCTTGGATTCAATCTTCAACTATGTCACCCTTGTGGTGAGAACAAGCAGTTATTCCAAGCAAATATTTTACTTAGATGATTATGTCATGGTTTCTTGTTTCCTTAGTGTTATTCTTTCTGTTGGTTGATGATGAAAGGAATGTAGGTGTAGTTTATGACATCAGTTAGCCTTATGCATATAAGAAGAATTTGTTGACAAGTTTGCAAGGCTTGCCCCCAAATTACTTTTCATATACAAGAGACTGAGATGTACTAGGTTATTCAACCTTCTATTTGTTTGTGTATGACACTCAATTGTTTGAGTATACAAAAGTGATCTGTTAACAAGGTAGCTAGTCTTGTTATCAAACTACTTCTATATAACACTAACATTGGAGTATCACACTATTTCCAGAGAGTTAATAAGATCATATCAAGATATAAGAGTTTCCAAGTACTCTTATAGAAAGATTAGGGTAGCACTTCAAACACACTCTAAATAATCTTCTTGGAGATCTTCATGTGGTATTTCTTCCTGTCTTGTGGTTTCTTCTCTTGCAGAATATCTTGGAGGAGTTTGAGGAAACCTGATACATTAGTCTAGCCAAACTAACAAGATCTAGATTAGGATTTAATTCATACTTTTATTATCCTTCCATACATTTCTTGTTTTGCTTCCCATAAGATAG
This sequence comes from Alopecurus myosuroides, assembly GCA_028641055.1. Lineage (NCBI taxonomy): Eukaryota > Viridiplantae > Streptophyta > Magnoliopsida > Poales > Poaceae > Alopecurus > Alopecurus myosuroides. Next base: position 167,829,984 of record CM054063.1, read on the forward strand.
ATACTTATATCATACATGATTGGTTTTATTTAGCTTTCAATCCAATTCCTCTCATAGGGATTATATCTAGTTGTTATTCTTTACTTGTATCCAGAGGTACTTTAGTTGTTGGATATTGATATAGATAGAATTGTGGAGTGTTTGTGAAATGGAAATTTAAGATTATAAGTTAATCAAATGGTTCATTAATGTGTTGAGCTTTCATATGCTCACTTGTTTGAGATGATGGAAACATTGAGCATGATAAAGTGATTGGACTTAATGGCTTTGATCATGGTTGTTACTTGGTTACTCAGAGTGCTATGTTTTGATTTTATATCCTTGATTTGTATTCATGATGCAGGCATAGAGGTTTGGAAATATCATATGTGATGATCAAGGTTTTAACAGTGGTTAAAGAAGATTTGATTATTCCCTTAGGTACTTCTTTTATGGTTGCGGAGATATGTACATATTCGATAAATATGTTAATACAATTATTAAGTCATTTCCCACTTGTGGGGTTTAAGTTAATACTTGTTTGTAACACTTGTGTTCTATTGAAACTTTGTTATTTACTTGTGATGGTTCACTTAGTAGTTACTAAATAATTTAGAAAGATGTTGTGTGGATGGTTTATAAGTTAAGAGTTATTGTTTGAGAGAACCTAACACCTCTGTTGATGAGATGGTTCAATGAGGTATTACTTATTTGTGGAAGTATGATCATCAGATATTTGATTTGGATACTCACCCCTCTTTGAGTTCTAGATACCTAGTGGATTATCCCAAGTCACGTATAGACTTGTGGTTAAGGTTGTTGAGGGTTGGTGTTGGTCACAACCAATCATGGTTTATGTTATCAGATGATTTAGTTTCTTAAGATACCTATTATAAAGATCACTCCAAATGTACTCATGACTAGATTAACTAGACCTATTTCATCATGTCAAGTGAAACATTGGTCACTTTTGATTCGTTTAAACTTTCGCGCCAAAATTTCCCGTATTTTTAGATGCATGCTTTGCAAATGCACATATTAAATTTAGATCCTTATAACTTCCCAAACACTGGGATGTTACAGTATCTCCCCCTTAACAAGAACTTCGTCCCGAAGTTCAACTTCTCTCACGTAAAGATAGGTAGAGAGAACTTTTGTAGACTGTTGAATCTTCACATCTGTTTCTTGTGTTGACCTTGACATGTGTATCCTCTTGTCTCCATTATTCACCTTCCACTGTCTTACATAATAATCTAATACTGAGCCTGTTGTTATGACAACTCTATTTTGTTACTAGGCCTTCTTAATGGTCTCACGAGGAACACGTGGTATTTCCACCATATAGTGGATACCAAGTTTCATTCTCCGATGAATAGGTATGGTTTCCTACCTCTCACCACTTTCTGAAGAACAATTGGTACATCCACCAGGTGATGAATAACCAATAGGATTCTTTCGATACCCTGGATATTGTCTATGGTTTGGACTCCATTTGGTTCAGTCTAATGGTCTCAAGATAAATATTTTTTCAAAGAAACTTGTACAATGTAGTGTACATTGACTAAGACTCAATCATTAGTGAAAATATCTTCGAGTTTCCTCGAGTTTTAACTCTTTCCTATAGGGGATTATAACCTATTCCACAAGTTACTTCCTATGGTCCTTCTATATCTTTGGGTTTTGATTTCTATGGAACAATTATATAAGTTTATTTATCAACTTCTACACGTTTCCTTCTAAGATATAACTACCCATGTTGTTTTCCTGGCATGCTTTGTGGTAGCTCACCATGTGTTGATGTAGTAGCTCACCAACTCCAAACAAGATGTGAATGTGGTCCATTCTCATTAGTGGCTTTATTGCCTTCTGCCTTCTTGCCTTCCTGGTCTTCCAGAGCTGTTGTGATTGTTTCCATCTGCTGATTACTCAGATCGCTCTCATTCTAATCCTTTACCCTCTAGACCAGTAACCTCAAGATAGAACTCAATGTCTGCACATGCATTTGCACATCAAGTTCCAACTTCATGTACAGATCTAGTCAATCAAAGATCCAAATAAGATCCAATAAATCCCAAATGCAGTTATCACTCATGCATCAAAAGCCTGTGAAATAACAGTACTTTGAGTAAAGCATCTCAGGTACCAAGGCTCTTAAATGCTATACACTACAAGTAGGTATATATTACCTTGCAGTCCTATTCTACACAACCACTCTTTGCCCAGGTAATTACTCCAATTGCATGCCTTAGTGCAATGGAATAAACCAAGACAAATTGATCATATAGTAGTTGTTGTCTAACTTGGTTCCCTATAGAACTAAGTACCATATCAATTGAAGTACTTCATCTTGATTATGATCAGCTGCTGATGGTATCTGTTGATCCTTCATGGTGTTGATCACATCGTAGGAGTAGTAATGTAGCTTCCATTACTGCTTAGGCCTTCTCCTAATTCTATACTATACTATGATGATTCACCTCTAGAGTTGATAACTAAGGATATGGTATGTACCCCATAGTTACCATGGTCTAATGACTCTTCATGATTCTCAACATCCATTCTTGATGACTCCTATACTAACTCAATACCATATTCTACTCCATCCTATTCATTCATAGAATGGGGTAATCATCACTTTGACTTAAGCATCTCTGACTATGTCAGAACAGTCTTTTTCCCAATAACACTGATACACACTAGACTTCTAACTATTCATACCTAGGTATCAAGATAATATATGAGTATATTTACTCTAGTTGAGTAAGAATAATTCTATACAAGTATGATTGTATCATTCTCAAGTGAATGATCATCATAGTTGCAGGAAATGTGGTTTAGATAAGATGGCTTCCTATAATCTTTACCAACCTACAGATCTCCTAAAAGGGTTTAAACCTAAGGTCGCTTCGCTCTGATACCACCTGTGGTGACCCAGCACACCACTGCATGTGTAGTGCGCAAGTCGGTGACATAATACTCACAGAAGGACTTATCCGTGAATATTACATCTCTCAGAGTGGTACAACAGAAACACAGCGGGTCCAAGCAAAGCTATAGGATACAAACTTCATTACAAAATCTTGAGAATCTCCTTGATGAATCAAGAAGATCTCCTGCAAAAGAAACATCAGAAGAAGCAATTCGAAGCTCCAAGCCGGAGAAGGACTCTAGCTCAGAACTAATCCACTACGGCTGATGTCAGCCCTAATCTATGGGTTGTAACAGCTAAGTCCAAGAATGGACTCCATCTACATCTTGATAGATTCTCCTCCACCAGCGTTGTTGTTGACGATGCTTTGAATACTAAGTAGTAGATCACTCCACCTAGTTTCATAAGGTAGTGATGGCTTTACGATGACGTCTTCCATAGGCTTCACATCTAAGCAGGGGGTCAAACGGGAATGAATGAATAACGAGCGTTACTCAGCAAGTTCATGATATATAGTGGGTAGTTTGATGCACTAACTACAGCTTTAGACTCGAAAGAGTCATAAGCTAATGCAAGGTTTTGTAAAACTTTCTTCAAGAGGTTGCTTTTAATTCTGAAAACTATGCCCGCCAGATCTTCACAGGATTAGAACTTTCATGGAGTTGCCTTCCCTGCGGCGTTCGCAGCTCCTTCCCGGAACAAGGGGTAACATGTCACATCCTTTTACACTCTGCAGAGGTGCGTTACTTTACCCATGGACGACCAAGACCATGTTGCACAACCAGGCTCGAGATCCTGTCCACTCCCACTCAGGTGTGGGGCCCGGTAGTTGGTCCAAGCCAAACCGTGCTTCTCCGCACAACGCATGCCCACCCATTTCTGCCAGCAGGTTGAACGCCTGATTCCACCCCTCACGATGGAGATCTACGCGCCCCTGGCAGACACTCATAGACCCCAGAGCCCGTGGGACGTAAGGGCTCCCACCCATGTGCATGTAGTCTCACAAGACCTACAGCGTACGTCTCTGGCCAGTCCGTTGACATGCGAACGAGAAAAGTATCACGGCTGACTTACTCCCCCCACAAAAGATCCATGGTCAACGCGAATTTACGGCGCAAGAATCCTGACGGCAGTTGTTGTTAATTCCTAGGTAATACGTTCCCGTGCAGATGGGACCTTCCTTTGACCTATTCATCTTACCATGGTTCCATCCGTCCACCAAACAGAACACTACCACTCGGGTAGTCATTCAATTAGTCATATTATTATAAAAATAGGATCATGCATTCTTTTGAGAGTAGGTGATAATACGATAGGTTTTTTGCAAGTAGTTTGTTATGGGATACTGCGAAGGATATGAGCAAGTGATGAACTTGCCTGAGATTGGAATAATGACAATAATAATCCAGGTCTTCAAGGTTCGAGGGTCGCGTAGAGAAATCCAAACATCTGAAAGATAGCAAAGTAGTCCCGGTAAGGACTACAGAAAACACTGGCAAGATGATACATGCATAGTAATGAGATGCATCGTGAATTACCCTGGAAAATACCCCAGTTTACAAGTGTAAGCTACGATCGATACAATAAGTTAATCACACAGGTTTCAGGTGAGTTGCTTCGTTACCTGCGGTGATGTTGTTATTACTTGTTTTAGAGTTACATGGGTTTCACTTTTACTTGGCAAACAATTGTTATCATGTTTAAGTAGAAGTGTTTATTACTTGATTAGATAACAGAACAACCACACATGGAAAGTAATTATTGAATAGATAACAGACACATTTTATTTTATGTTCAAAAGTGTAGAGTTATTGAAAAAGGTTTTAGTTAAAAAATGGTTAACTACTACAACTAACTCTATCATCACCTAACTTACTAATATCTTGTGATGATAGGTTTAATAAGTGTGAAAACACTAGGGTCTTATTAATAATGAAAATACTCTTGTGGTAATTGTTTTATAGTTATAATGGAACTCTATAGACTTTCATTGAACTTTTATAAACCAGTTTATAACTTAAACAAGATGTTTTCTGTTTGTCATATTTGAGTTGGAAATGTTTTTACCTTTAATTTGGTATATCATTTGAAATTTTCTGAAAAGATTTGAATAAGATATTAATTTATTAATTTTAAATTAATTAAATGATTAAACAAAACATTGCACACATAAAAACTTGGTCAAATGACTTTGTAAACATCATAGATGAGTTGTATAAGTCATTTGGAGCATTTTGGTATATAACTTGTATTTTTCTGATTTTATGAATTATTTATTATTTTTCTTTATTTTAAATGATTTAATTAATTAAGGAAAATATTTAATTTTAAACTTTATCAAATTCATTTGAAAATGTCATAATCAAATAGATTTTATTTTTCTGATTAATATGATATATTATTTATAATTTTCAGATTTATGAAATTAAAGTTATTGATTTATTAAATTTTAATTATAATCTGTTATTATTTGAATTGACAGGTGGGTCCTACCTGTCATATTCGGTTTTATTTCAAAAAAGAATAGAAATCGGCTTATGACATCATGATGATGTCATGGCTGCGTCATCACAGAACAATCCATCCCTGATGATCCTCAATCGATGGATTTGCTTCGAATTGATTCAATTGGGGACTACCAGGAGATGAAGAGTGGCTCAAGGAACCTAGGGGTAGCGGCTATTGGACCATATGGTCACCGTAGTAGTGCCGGCGACCATGGGCGCGGCGGTGGCGCACGGTGAACGTCGACCATGATGCAATCGGTGATGATAAAACGAATTGGAGGCACCCTGAGATGCACACGCTCACCTGGAGCACGTAGGTATGGCCGGTGAGGCAAGGAGGAGACGAAATCGCCGGCGGCGAGAAGAAATCGACGGCGGCCGGAGTTAGGGATGACGACGAAATCCGGTGGCTTCACTGCGTCCCGGCAAGCGATACTCAGCAGGGAGATAGAGGAGATCACGGCGGTTCTAATGGTGGTCTCCAATCATCCCGAGGTGGCCGGAGTCGACGGCGGCGTGCGGTGGCCGTATGGGTTAGGGTTAGGGTTTCCTTTTGAGCTCGTACAGGGAGAGAGAGCGAGCAAGGTGACGAGTGAGAGTGAGTAAGGGGTTCACGTCTCCCTCCTCTCCCTTATCCGCGTACGGGAATGCAAGCAGGAGGCGACACCGTGACGATGACGTGACCCTCACCGCCACTGCCTTCTGGCCGGAGTTGGAAGAGAAAGAAAAGAAATGAAATTTTCTGGAAAACCCCCTCGAAGTGTTTTACAAATTACTAACAAGTCCTTCTGTCTTATAACTGAACTAAAAACATTTGTTTTCAGGGCCTTTCTGTGAACAGAAAAATTAATAAAAAATATATTTGAATTCCTTATCAAATTCTACAACTCACCATATTTTGTTTTGGTGAATTTGAAGAATATTTATATTTTTTATTTAGGGTGCTAGATTAAGTGATTTTCTTGTTTTCTCAATTCTATTTATTAAATGTTTTAAATTCTATTTTAGGCATGAAAATTATCTCCACACAACACACATGGGGTTTACCAAGGGGTGTGTTCTAATTGGACCATTTTAGATACAAATTCTTTCTAGCAAATAATTTAGCAACATTGCTTGGTATTGTTTCTGTGTATTGAAATGAAAACTACTTAATAGATAATTGTATTCCATGACATACCAAATTATTTTTATTAGGTAATGAACTTGTTTTCTCTTATGAGGCTTTGTTATTTCCTAATTGAAACTCCTAGCAAGTTTGGTTTACATTTTACTGAGGTATGTGTATTCTATGTTTGATGTTTTCAGTACTTGATGAAATGGAAAACCTGTGTGGCTTTGGAATCTCATTTGTCTGTTTTCCACATAGGTTCCACTATGGATATTATCCTTTGTTGATTTTATAACATGTAATCATTTGTATGCTTATGTATAGATGAATTCTTATTATTATACATTGGTCTTTTGGAGGAGATTGATCTGGAAAACAAGGTGTTAAGCTTGTTTCCATTAACCTCCACATATCACAAGACATGTGGATGCAATGGTTGGTTATCATTTCATACTTGGTAATTATTTCCATTAAAGATGTTATTATGAGTTCCTCATCTCCGAGGAGCTTGACAGAGATTATTGGTTCTCGAATAAATCCTAATGATTCACTGGATAATTTCTTATGCTTCCTTACTGAGGCATTGTTGCTTCATGTGCTCTTCTGTTGCTTGTTGTTCTTCTCTCTAGTTGCCACTAGCCTTCTGTTTTCACCTTGTGTCAATTGCAAGTAATATCATCTCTTGGATTCAATCTTCAACTATGTCACCCTTGTGGTGAGAACAAGCAGTTATTCCAAGCAAATATTTTACTTAGATGATTATGTCATGGTTTCTTGTTTCCTTAGTGTTATTCTTTCTGTTGGTTGATGATGAAAGGAATGTAGGTGTAGTTTATGACATCAGTTAGCCTTATGCATATAAGAAGAATTTGTTGACAAGTTTGCAAGGCTTGCCCCCAAATTACTTTTCATATACAAGAGACTGAGATGTACTAGGTTATTCAACCTTCTATTTGTTTGTGTATGACACTCAATTGTTTGAGTATACAAAAGTGATCTGTTAAAAAGGTAGCTAGTCTTGTTATCAAACTACTTCTATATAACACTAACATTGGAGTATCACACTATTTCCAGAGAGTTAATAAGATCATATCAAGATATAAGAGTTTCCAAGTACTCTTATAGAAAGATTAGGGTAGCACTTCAAACACACTCTAAATAATCTTCTTGGAGATCTTCATGTGGTATTTCTTCCTGTCTTGTGGTTTCTTCTCTTGCAGAATATCTTGGAGGAGTTTGAGGAAACCTGATACATTAGTCTAGCCAAACTAACAAGATCTAGATTAGGATTTAATTCATACTTTTATTATCCTTCCATACATTTCTTGTTTTGCTTCCCATAAGATAGATACTTATATCATACATGATTGGTTTTATTTAGCTTTCAATCCAATTCCTCTCATAGGGATTATATCTAGTTGTTATTCTTTACTTGTATCCAGAGGTACTTTAGTTGTTGGATATTGATATAGATAGAAATGTGGAGTGTTTGTGAAATGGAAATTTAAGATTATAAGTTAATCAAATGGTTCATTAATGTGTTGAGCTTTCATATGCTCACTTGTTTGAGATGATGGAAACATTGAGCATGATAAAGTGATTGGACTTAATGGCTTTGATCATGGTTGTTACTTGGTTACTCAGAGTGCTATGTTTTGATTTTATATCCTTGATTTGTATTCATGATGCAGGCATAGAGGTTTGGAAAGATCATATGTGATGATCAAGGTTTTAACAGTGGTTAAAGAAGATTTGATTATTCCCTTAGGTACTTCTTTTATGGTTGCGGAGATATGTACATATTCGATAAATATGTTAATACAATTATTAAGTCATTTCCCACTTGTGGGGTTTAAGTTAATACTTGTTTGTAACACTTGTGTTCTATTGAAACTTTGTTATTTACTTGTGATGGTTCACTTAGTAGTTACTAAATAATTTAGAAAGATGTTGTGTGGATGGTTTATAAGTTAAGAGTTATTGTTTGAGAGAACCTAACACCTCTGTTGATGAGATGGTTCAATGAGGTATTACTTATTTGTGGAAGTATGATCATCAGATATTTGATTTGGATACTCACCCCTCTTTGAGTTCTAGATACCTAGTGGATTATCCCAAGTCACATATAGACTTGTGGTTAAGGTTGTTGAGGGTTGGTGTTGGTCACAACCAATCATGGTTTATGTTATCAGATGATTTAGTTTCTTAAGATACCTATTATAAAGATCACTCCAAATGTACTCATGACTAGATGAACTAGACCTATTTCATCATGTCAAGTGAAACATTGGTCACTTTGATTCGTTTAAACTTTCGCGCCAAAATTTCCCGTATTTTTAGATGCATGCTTTGCAAATGCACATATTAAATTTAGATCCTTATAACTTCCCAAACACTGGGATGTTACATGCCAGCTATGGGTTTGGGACCCCTGGAGCTCCACCGCCTTTGCCCTTTCGCCTATTTAATCCCCCCGGATGGAAAACCCTAAGGACCTGATAAAAAAATCCCTAAAAAGTTCCGCAGCCGTCGTCACCGTCAACCCTAGATCAGGGGTGTTCTGAAGCTGTTTCCGGCACCCTACCGGAGAGGAGATCATCACCGGAGGCTTCTACATCATCATGCCTGCCTCCGGAGTGATGTGTGAGTAGTTCATCCTTGGACTACGGGTTCGTAGCTGTAGCTAGATGGTTGTCTTCTCCTCATATGCCTCCATGTTTAGATCTCGTGAGCTGCCTATCATGATTGAGATTGATCTTATGTAATTCTATATGCTGTGTTTGCTGGGATCCGATGAATATTGAACTTATGCCAAGTTGATTATAGTCTTTATTGCATATGTTATCTGTGATCTTGCATGCTTTCCGTTGCTAGTGGTTGCTCTGGCCAAGTAGTTGCTAGTGAATCCAAGAGGGTGTATTAATGCTTGATAGTGGGTTCATGCCTCCTCACCACCTTGCTCGAGTGATAGAAACGTGAAGGGGAGGATGTGTTGTTGCCATTAGGTGGAAAACAACGGTGATAGTGCCCGCGTGCATAATCATTGCTTACATTACACACTTTGTTTAATGCAGTTATCTGTTGCTTGCAACTTAATACCTAAGGGGGTTCATATGATAACCTGAGGGTGGATTATTAGTCATAGATGCAGATGGATTTCGGTCTATGTATATTGTTGTAATGCCCGCAATAAATATCATAGTATTCATCATGTTATATTGTGCACTACGGTGCAACCTCTATTTGTCAATTCACCAGCTGTAATTTGTTCACCCAGCATGTTATCTTTATGGAGATACACCACTAGTGAACCTATGAACCCCGGTCCATTTTCCACACTTTTAGACAAACCACAACAATTTCCTGCTTTCTTTATTTACTGCAAGCATACATCATTTTCCATACTATACGTCTAATCTTTGTTTTCAGCAAGACCGGTGAGATTGACAACCTCACTGTACCATTGGGACAAAGTATTTTGGTTGTGTTGTGTGCAGGTTCCACGTTGTTGCTGACACTGGTGAAGCGCCATCACCACCGTCAGTGGCATCAACCTTCCCGAGATCCTCTTCCTCCTACTGGATTGATAACCTTTGGTTCTTAATTGAGGGAACTTCTTACCACTACACTCATCACACCCTCCTCTTTGGGTTCCCAACACGCCATCACAAGCAGCAAGAATTCCTAGCACCATCGACGCATAGAAACTATTTAGTCTAGAAGAGACATACGCTATTAGTGTTTCCAAACTTAGGAAGGATAATGAAAAATATCTTGCAATACTTAAAACCTATGAAGAAGAAGAGTTGAATCTAGGGATGGCTCATGAGAAACCTGTTGAGCGTCATGAAAAACTAGAAAAGGAGTTCACGTCTTGTCGTGGTATTGTCATGGCAAGTGTCCTCATGCGAGAACTACATTGCGAGGCCATTGCTACTAAGCGAAACTTCGAAAGAGTTGAGGTAGAAACGAGAGACGCGAGTTTACCCAGGTTTGGCCCCTCTATTGAGGGTAAAACCTACTCCTGCTTTCTTACTATTAGGGAACCAAGTCTCGATTACAAATGGTGATTCCGGCTCTTGATGTCTCGAGTTACTTTGCTATCGACTTAGAACTTGTCTTTCTACGTCCCAGGGTCTCGCCTTATATAGTGGACGAGACCTCCGGGTTACAAGGGAGTCCGGGTCACGCCTGTCCTCGGAGTCCTAGCTCCCTCCGGTCTTTGATCATCTCGGTCCGGTTCTTCTTATGATCCGGCTACTCCTGGGCCAGCCTTGAACTGCTCTTCGGGCTCCCGGGCTTCAGCGTCTTCTAACCTGGACCTTGGGCCGGTTCCTTCATTCAGTCCGGGTTATACTCACCGTAACCTGGCTCTCCCTGACTTAACCCGGCCCTGCTTAATATGAACCAGGCTAATCACCTTAAACCGGACGAGACGATCTCCGGCTTATATTGGTGGCCGGTAAGGTTCCCCCTTACCTATTCCCTCAACATTAGCCCCCAGGTTAACATCAACGTTTAAGTTTTTAACTTGAGAAGTTCACAGTAAGCTTTATCCGGAAACTTTGAATGCTAATCTTTTAGTCCAAGAAAAACAACCTCTCGGAATATCTGTTCCGGATTTCACGGGCTAAGATCTTTATCCCTAGGATCATATCTTTCCGTTTCTTGTAAAGATAACTCTCATATTTTTATCTCCCAAATCTCCGGAACCAGAAAGATCTTAACCTAGCCCGGATTCTTCTCCACGTAATTGTTCCATTTCTTCGGAAAAAATCTCCTCCTGTGATCCGATCTCGCTGTACCTTTCCATGAATAATGTAATATTGAAGGGTCTTTGTGCAAAATTTACCACTTAACCCTAGGGTTTTGACCCCGCCTATAAATAACAGGAGTACGACCCCCAGGGCTCATTCACACCCCGCTCTCCCCACTTCATCTTCCACCTCCGATCTAAGCTCCAGAGCTCTACTTTCCTTCCTGTGCCTCCGCTGCCGGAGCTTCGCCGACGTCCACCTCAAGATGGGAAAGGAGAAAACCTTGGCGTCCAAGGCCGGCGGAGCGGGGAAAAAGAGGAAAACCGGAGGGGCTTCCGGCTCTGGTACTGCCGTTTCAGGGAGAAACAAAATGCAAGTGAACTGGTGTAAGTCCGAGATGACCCAAGGCCGGCTCACGGAGATGTAGGACTCCAGGCTACTACCCAAGGGTTTATCTTGGCGAGCTCTGGGAAATGAGATCCGACCCGAACCTGGGCCGGGCGAGGTAATAATTTTTGAAGCCCATATTCTCCGCGGGTTTCGCCCTCTGATGGCTCCCAAGTGCAGGAGATCAATCGTAGTCTTCGATGGGAAGTATTACCCAAATCTGTAGTTCGACTCAGTGGGAACACAAGAATACCGGTGAGACTTTAGCAATTGGGACGTCACTCCCAACCACACATTTGTATCAACAAACTTGCAGCGAGAGTGGTGAGTGTAATAATGCAGTGGAAGTAAACAAACAGAAAGTAAATGGAGAGCAAGTGTTTTCCCAGTTTTCACCGGAAAAGAGTGAAAGTAAACCAGAGACTAAAACGCAGGCATGAGGTGACAGCGGGGTGTTGCACGGATAAGATTGATCATGTAATAATGTTTTGCTAGCAGCGGGGCCTTTCTCTATCTCAGTTTTATGTAGGTGTGTGTTCCGTAAATTATTGTGCATACTAACCAAGAGAATTTGCACAAAGCCTATTGTCCTACCTGCCCATTTCACCGGGGCCAATTTGGAACTACAGGTAATTAAGGTCTACCCTTTTGAATAGCCCAGACCAACGCATTAACACTCCATGAACACACATAATCCTCAAACTAGAACATATCCCCCTTGTTTTCCCTAGCTGTCACTTTAGGGTTCGCAGGTTCAACATAATAGCAGGTAATACACATTGCAGATAGATACCAAACTCAAATATATGATGTAGCAATGTAAGTTCAGTACTGAAATCATGCCACTTGGGCCCTAGTAACAAGCATTAAGCCTAGCAATAGTGCATCAACATAAGACATAAGAATTCTCAAGACAAACCCCTAGATCCCGCATACCGGGTAGCAATTACATGATCAATCTCATCCAAAACCCCTCACACCTCACATGCCTATAGCAACTACTCACACATGGAGGGGGTGATGGAGCTCATGGTTGATGGAGATGATGGTGGTGATGATGATGGTGACGAAGCCCCTCGAATTCCACCTCCGGGGGTGAAATCCCGGATCAATCTGACTCCGAAATCGAATATCGTGGTGGCGGCGGCGCTCCGTTTCGCGAACAGCCCTCTCCTTCGAAACCCGTCAGTTTCTCGTATATATGGAGGGGTACGTCGAAGACCTAGCCGGAGTGGGCCATCTGGGCCCAAAAGGGGTGACCCCACGCGGCCAAGGAATCTGGCCGCGTGTGGGGCCCTCTTTTGGCCCTCGGGTGGCCCCCCGGCCCCATCTGGTGCTCATTCCCCTTCTTTTCCATAAAAAGTTACGTGGTTTTCGTCCCCTGTGAAAAGTCCTGCGAAAATAGACGGAAATAAGACTTTTGCTAAAAACAGCGTCAGATTCTGCAGATTTATTCAATTATGGGGGGACTCCGGAGAGAAATACGATGCAAAGTGCTTGGAAAAGTAGATGCATTTTGGGTGCATCAACTCCCCAAGCTTAGCTTGTTGTTTGTCCTCGAACAACTCAAACGCAGTGCAGAAGCGATAAAAACTTTGGCAAGAACTTTGCATTGCATATGCATCATCAATTAATACTAGCAAATAGTCAAGACATGATTCCTGTAACAAGTAGCAAAATACTAGCAAGTGTGCATCTACTCAGTGTTGAAGCATATATACTTGTTGCAATAGAAATAACATGAAGTGTTAATACTTGAATGAGTTTGCTCAATTGTAGACATAAACAAAGGCTTGTGCATCGCTGATGATTGAATCATATCAAGATTTTTGAGATCTCTGATTCTTTCATATGTTGACAAGTAAAATCATTGTGCTTACTACCTTGCTCTCAGTTTTGCTAAAGCATTAATTTTTCATTTTGATTCTTATGCTTGACAAACTACAAGTTGAAAGCCTCATGCCCCTTAAAAGCGAAGTCCCGCACCATGATTACTCAACTCTAGATTCCTAATAAGCCTTATACAATCATTGTAAGTATTAATGACATCATAGAGAGCAGCAATTGGGGTACCTCTTGCCCCATGACATGGAAACCTGCCCATGTCAAAATGGCAAGACAAACACATGGAATGGACTCATTATCCTTTTTTTTATTTCATTCACTATATGCATAGCTTCTTATTTTATTATAGGATATGTTGCGGAGTCCATTCTAGCTATAAGTAAATTTCCACCATGATATCGCATGGCTTGGGTTAGCGTCCCAATGCGTCTCTCTAATCATATATACTTACTCATCAAGACTTACTATTCCTCTACCTCATTTAGGCATGACAGGCATCCACAGTTAAAAGAACATGATATCAACTTGAATATAGAATTCTTAGTGCAGCATTGAAAGTTTTCCAGGTGATACACATTTAGACTAACCCCCAACCATAAGTTCGTCAAGCATAAGACTCCATTTTTATCATTCATGAATTTTTCTCTTTTAATTCTTTCCTTGGTTGGCAAGTTCAGTAAGCACAATGGGATGCGTAAACCTTTGCTTAAGGCTACAATTATTCAATCCATCGGCCAAGTAATGACACTAAACAATATTTCAGTTGCATCAGAATATATTCTACTAAACCACGGAGAAGATAAACAATGGATATTATGTCACTAAATGTTAAGGGAATCATAAGGTGTGCACTTGCTGTTATTAAAAAGCATACATAAGCACGGCAAAGGTGTCATACCTTTCATCCCTTCAAGCACATTATCATATCATTGTTGTTCTCCTCTCGCCACTTGAACTGCTCAATAAAAACTCAAACCTTGCTATAAAAAGTTACTGCATTCAGCAATTTGTTTACCTACCTAAACACCTCAAAAGTTTCTCATGTTTTACAGAGGTGAAGGCCATAAAAAGTTGCAGTCGTGATTAAATTTTCAGCTCAAACGGAGTCACAAGTAAAGATTAAAGCATATAACTGTGAACATATTTCAGCAATTCCTGCAGCTCCGTATTTATACTAAACTCAAGAAAACAAAAATATTTTTGTGGTTTTTGATTTTAAGAAACATAATGTAAATAAACAGAAGTAAACTAGCTAACAAATAACAAAAATATTTTTGTGTTTTCAGATTTAAAGAACATAAAACAACAAATAACATGCAAGTGATATAACACAACGAATGAGGAGGGAGAGAAATACTCCCCCAAGCTCGTGATCAAGCTAGTATCCTGGGTGGTAATCATGTCCACCACTGAACGAACCTCCCTGGAAGAAGGATGGATCCTGCCATGCCTGTGCTCCAAGGTGTGATTCAGGGAAGCCCCAGGGATATGCCATAGGCGCCTGGTATTGGGGCTCCTCCTGTTGTTGCTCTTCTAGTTGTGGCTCTTCTTGCACAGTCCACTTTGTCTCCCTGTCAAACAAGTCAGCACAAGGGAGCCTAACAGACACAATGTGCCCATTAGAATCCTTATAGCAATATGAAAAATATTCTTTCTCAGCTCTGCTCATATCCATGCGAAAAAGTAAACCAAAATCCAGCAGTCGAGACTCATTTACCATGGTACCCAAGTTATCATTAAAACCTCGTTCTGCCATAATGTATTCATGGATTAAAGTGGCAATGGCACCAACATATAAAGGAGTTTTATCCGTGCCATTCCTACTCACAGCTAAATGCAAAGTTCTAGCAAGTATGGTTCCCAGGTTATATATAGGTGTTGTATTTTCCATTGCACATTTTAATAAATAGATCATAGGACCAGTGCAAGCAGAAGTGTTATCCCTAGCAAGGAATCCTCTAGCAAGAAACAATGCAAAATATCTAAGGCCCGTGTGTTGGATGCATGTGAGCTTGCCTCTATTCATTCTTTCAGGAATATTTTTAGCAATGCTACGCCAGAATGTGACAAGTTCTTCTCTAGAATCAGCAAATGTTTCATACCATAACCCCGTAGTTGGTACACGTATAGCCTTACAGAATTCCTCTAATGACATGACTAAACGCTGCCCCCTCATTGTAAATTTAATGACAAAAGTAGCTGGAGGAGGGTTCTTAGACTTACTTTTCCGGTGCACCACCGGTCCCTCAAACCTGAATGTAGAGAGGAATTCCCTCGAGAGTTCCACATATGTGTTGCGTGGATGGCGTGAGAACTCAAGCAGCCCCGTAGTTGCAGCAAAGGCTTGGAAATCTTCAGCAATCCCCCAATGTTCAAGAACTTTGGGGTCTTGCCATCTTGTGGTATGGACACGCAGATTTTCACCTGCATAAACCAATTCATCCTCCCATAACTGATTATCATCATGATTGTTGGACACCCTTGATTCTCTTCTCCTTGTCCTTGAGGACATCCCAAGCATTGCCTTTCCCTTGTTCAGCATGTTACCTTGTTGTACCAAAATAAAATTCAACAAAAATTAAATTGTATCACTCTAAAACATTGCTAAGGCATCCATAACTAGTCCTCTAATCAATATCATGCATCCATATCAACTAGAAAACTTAAATTCATGGAGTTCTTAGACATAATAGGTGACACCTAGTGCAGCAAAATACTTCATACACAAAGCATGGGAGCAAAAAGTAATTGGATGAGTGAAGGAGTTACATACCAAGGAGTGATTCCATCAAACAGATTTGAAAAATCTGCCTCAAATGTGGAGATCGAGGATTGACGGAGAAACAGAGCACGGGAAAAATGGAGGAGATGAACTGGGGTTGGTTTTCGGTCGAAAGGGAGCAAATGAGCATTGGATGGGCCCCATCATCCACTTGTGGCCAAAAATGGGGTATCCCACGCGGCCAAGGAATCTGGCCGCGTGGAGGTACCTATTTTGGCCCCTGGTGGCCTGCTGGTGCTCCCCCACTGGCTGCTGGTCCCTTCGGGCAAAAAACTGACCCCCTAATTTTTCTGGAATTTTACGTGAAACTTTTCTACAGAGAATTTCTAAAACTTCATATTCTGTGATTTCTGATTCTAAATTTTTTAATACTATGTCTATGTCTCACAATTTTAAAGCAAATAACATAAAAAATGCAATTTAAATGTTTGTGAATCATGCCTTTATCATTTCCACATTAGTAATGAGGTTGATCAGGTCTCATTAGCAACATGTAAAGAATATAGCTCATGATTCTTATTATTACTTATTATAAAACAATAAATCAAGTTACCTCATATTTGATTGGAATGGTCCCAATCATCAATATTTCATACCTTGGTGCTGGAGGTGGTATAGGTATTTCAATGCTACCAATCTTAATGGAATTTATTTGTATAGCATTCACACTTGTGCTCATACTTGTAACATGTTTCTTCTTGGGAAAATAAATAGTGTCCTCTTTGCCTTTAACATTAAATGTCACTTTGCTCTTAGTGCAATTTATCACAGCTCCTGCAGTATTCAAAAAGGTCTACCAAGAATAATAGATAGATTATCTTCTTCAGGCATTTCTAATATAACAAAATCAGTAGGTATCAACTCATTAGCAATAGAGATGGGAACATCCTCACATATTCCTATAGGTACAGCAGTTGTTTTATCAGCCATTTGTAAAGATATTTCTGTTGGAACTAGTTTGTTCAAATTAAGCTTCTTATATAGTGAGAAAGGCATAACACTAACACCATCTCCTAAATCACATAATGCATATTTCACATAGGCTTCTTAAATTTTGCAAGGAATAGTAGGAATACCAGGATCTCCACGTTTTTCAGGCAATTTTCCTTTAAATGAATAATCAGCAAGCCTAGCAGTAATAGCATCAGTAGGTATCTTTCTTTTATTAGTGACAATATCTTTCATGTATTTTGAATATGGAGGATTCTTAATAGCATCAATAAGTGGAATCTCTAATTTCATATTCTTAATCATATCATAAAATTGCCCATACCTCTCTTCATCTTTTGTTTTTGATACCTCTTGGGGATATGGAATGGGTCTTTGTACCCATGGATCCCTTTCTTTACCTTTATATTTATCTTTATTTGGTTTCTTCTTCTTCTTGGTCTTCTCAATAGGAGGCTGAGGATCCTCCTTACCAGCAGCTTCTTCATTATTATCATCATGTTGTTCAATATCAGGTGGAGATGATTCTTCTTCTTCATTATTATCATCCTCAGTTTCAGCATCAGAAATAGAAATATCCTTGTCTTGCTCATTGGAGTCATCATCATGCTCATTTTCATTGGGAGATTTTCCTGCAAAAGATTTATCTTTAAGAGCAACTTGCTCTTTTCTTTTAGTATGGTCATCAGGATAATCAGGATCCTGGGTGCTTGCACCTCCCCTTGTATTAACTCCACATAATTGTTTTTGTTTATTCAGATTTTCATACAATTGATTTTGTAAACAAATCATTTGCTCAACTTGATTGTTCATCATTTCACAATGTTTAACAATTCTTTTAACTTCCCCTACACTAGCATTTAAATTTTCACGGAGGAAATTAATTTTATGATGGTTTTCCATGATAGTCATTCTAATTTTACGCTCCTCAGGATTATCATGATAAGCAAAATTGTTAACATAAGAGACATCAACAGGAGGTGTTACCTCCTCATTACCTTCCATAGGGAGTATAGAGTTCACTTGAATTGGACATGATGGTTCATCAGTAGGAAGTTTAATACCCATTTCAGATAATTCCTTGAGATGAGAGGTTTTAATTCCCTTCTCTTTAATATCCTTGGAAGCTTCAGCCATTGTTTCTTGGTTCAATTCGAGTATACCTCCTTTCTTCTCTGGGAGTGTCTCATTTTTATCTATCTCCTCAATGTTCCAATCAGCTTCATTCTCGAGAATAGACTCCAGTAATTCAATTGCTTCATCAACACTTCTGTCCCTAAAGATATTCCCTGCAATACTATCAAGGTAGTCTCTTGTTTCCCCCATTAGTCCATTATAGAATATATCAAGCAATTCATGAGGTTTAAAACCATGACCAGGACATTTCTTACACATTTTACCAAATCTCCCCCAAGCTTGGGGTAGACTCTCTTTCTTATCTTGTTTAAAATTGCCAATTTCAACAGTTAATGCATGTATCCTTTCAGCAGGAAAATATTTATTGAAAAACAATTGCAAGCATTCTTCCTTACTAGTAATACATGCAGGTCCTAAACGATTATACTAAACTCTAGCATCTTCACCCAAAGAAAAAGGAAACAATTTTAAGAATAAATAATGTTGACGGATTTCATCATTTCCAAATGTAGTAGATAAAGCATGCAATTCAGCAATATGATCAAGAGGAGACTCCTCATCCTTTCCAAAATAATCTAGACTTCTCAACTATCTCAATTATCTCAGGATTAACATTGAATTCATAATCTTTATCTCTAATTCTAATAGCTGGGCCACACAAATTCCTAGTAGCAGCAAAACAGTTTCTAAGAGATGCATCATCATAAATAGAGAGTTTATCAAGTTTTGTATAATCAGGTGAAATAAAGGCCTCAATAAATGCTTCTTCTTCTTCAGAAGAGGCCCCATATTCATACTCTCTACAAGCTCATTTCTTTCTAGCTCAAGTTCTACATTTTCATCTACAGAAGATTCAGGAATTTCAGTTGTTTCAGGTGTTTCATTTGCCTCAGGTGTTTCAATAGTTTCAGGAATTTCATAAGCTAGTTCTTTGTCTACATTATCAAGTGTTTGATCATTAGATGTACTAGTAGACATTTTTTGACAATGGTGATTTACCAGCTATTCCTTTCTTTTTCTTAGCAGCCACAGTAGAAACAATATTAAGTGAAAATTTTGGTCTACTAGGCAAATCATTACCAGAACGAGTAGTCGAAGGCATTACCTCCTTCGAAGTGTCCTTTCCCTTTTCCATTGTAGGGAACAAGAAAGTGCAGCAAGTAGACAATAACAAGTGGTCTTACCAATAAAGCTAGGATCCCCGGCAACAGCGCCAGAAAACAGTCTTGATGGCTCCCAAGTGCAGGAGATCAATCGCAGTCTTCGATGGGAAGTATTACCCAAATTTGTAGTTCGACTCAGTGGGAACACAAGAATACCGGTGAGACTTTAGCAATTGGGACGTCACTCCCAACCACACCTGTGTATCAACAAACTTACAGCGAGAGTGGTGAGTGTAATAATGCAATGAAAGTAAATAAACAGAAAGTAAATGGAGAGCAAGTGTTTTCCCAGTTTTCACCGGAAAAGAGTGAAAGTAAAGCAGAGACTAAAACGGAGGCATGAGGTGACAGTGGGGTGTTGCACGGATAAGATTGATCATGTAATAATGTTTTGCTAGCAGCGGGGCCTTTCTCTATCTCAGTTTTATGTAGGTGTGTGTTCCGTAAATTATTGTGCGTACTAACCAAGAGAATTTGCACAAAGCCTATTGTCCTACCTGCCCATTTCACCGGGGCCAATTTGGAACTACAGGTAATTAAGGTCTACCCTTTCGAATAGCCCGGACCAACGCATTAACACTCCATGAACACACATAATCCTCAAACTAGAACATATCCCCCTTGTTTTCCCTAGCTGTCACTTTAGTGTTCGCAGGTTCAACATAATAGCAGGTAATACACATTGCAGATAGATACCAAACTCAAATATATGATGTAGCAATGTAAGTTCAATACTGAAATCATGCCACTTGGGCCCTAGTAACAAGCATTAAGCCTAGCAATAGTGCATCAACATAAGACATAAGAATTCTCAAGACAAACCCCTAGATCCCGCATACCGGGTAGCAATTACATGATCAATCTCATCCAAAACCCCTCACACCTCACATGCCTACAGGAACTACTCACACATGGAGGGGGTGATGGAGCTCATGGTTGATGGAGATGATGGTGGTGATGATGATGGTGACAAAGCGCCTCGAATTCCACCTGCGGGGGTGAAATCCCGGATCAATCTGACTCCGAAATCGAAGATCGTGGTGGCCGCGGCGCTCCGTTTCGCGAACAGCCCTCTCCTTCGAAACCCGTCAGTTTCTCGTATATATGGAGGGGTACGTCGAAGACCTAGCCGGAGTGGGCCATATGGGCCCAAAAGGGGTGACTCCACGCGGCCAAGGAATCTGGTCGCGTGTGGGGCCCTCTTTTGGCCCTCGGGTGGCCCCCCGGCCCCATCTAGTGCTCATTCCCCTTCTTTTCCATAAAAAGTTACGTGGTTTTCGTCCCCTGTGAAAAGTCCTGCGAAAATAGACGGAAATAAGACTTTTGCGAAAAACAACGTCAGATTCTGCAGATTTATACAATTATGGGGGGACTCCGGAGAGAAATACTATGCAAAGTGCTTGGAAAAGTATATGCATTTTGGGTGCATCACCCACCCGGTTCTCTATTTTTTTTCCGGCTCTTGGGTTATTATGGCCTCCATCCTCAAGACCTTCCACCAAATTCCATTTTAAACGTTAGCAACTTCGTAGTCCTCTGTGAGGACTACCTCCAAGTAGAGCCAAACTTAGACCTTTTTCTCGAATACTTCTATTGCAACAAGCACCCAAAGGTAGCTGGGGGTGAACTCATACACTATGGGGGGGGCTCGTTCCAGAGACGAAATGATATTTCCTACCGAGGTATTCCTCTGGCCAGTCACCCTAAGCTGTGGCAGAAATCCTACTTCTACATTAAAAGCACCACTCCTGAAGGTGAACCGGCTCTTCCGGGTTACCATCCTGAACGCTTAGTTTACACCAGCACCATGAATTCTTATGCCAAGTCTACTGATCGAATCAAGATCCGACCTCTCTTGAAACGTGTAACCTCGCTGATAGTTCACGGGCTTACAGGTTTAGATTTAACCAATACCTGGGTAGACTGGTGTATCCAACCCCTCAGTATCAGGAACCGGTTATTCCATGAGTATACCGGTTCAACAGATTCTATGCGATACTCTGAGTCTATATTTTCTAAGTCTGAGATGACAACCTCCTTGAAACTCCTGGTTGGGGTGAAGCAAGATAAGTTCTTCGATGTTGGTCTGGGGCCCTTTATCTTCTCTAACCCGGCTCCTCCCGTAAGTCTCCATATCTTTTATCTTTGTAAGTACCTTTCATTCTTTTGACTGCGCAAGTTTTAACCTCGCCGTTGTTCCGGTTCACTGGCTACAGACACTTTCTGGGCTACTACAGAGGAACCAGATTCTCCACCTGAAGATGAAGAATCAGAAGAGCAAAGCGACGACGAGGAAGAGGTTTCTGAATTTGATTCCCTCGGTCAGTTGCACAACCAATTTGCTGACGCTGATTACTCGCAGGACGAGCAGGAAGTTGCCGGGTTAGGCGACGGACAAGATGGTGAGGAAGAAATGGATCATGAAGTTCCGGATCAGGCCATGCCGGATCTTGACCCCTCTACTCCCATCACCGGTTCCAACCTGGTGGCTGATAAGAAGTCCCCCGCAGGCCAGAAGAGGACCCGGCAGGCCGTCGCAAAGGTGCCTATCTCTAGACTGTAAAAAAATCCTTTGAAACCATCCTCACACACACAGAAAATGCGGGAGGATGGGAGGGAAACAAGAGAAGAAGGACCCGGAGCTCTGGCTCCAGCGAGTTAGAAACAAGTTTGCCTGAGAAAACTCCTACTCGCCGGGTCTCCAAAGTTCGGGCTGCGCCCACTGCTTCACACCCCTTAGCCGGACAAATGAGGCCAGACTGAGTCGTCCTTTTCATTCAGATTCCCCCGAACTCAGATTCGTCCCATTTCAGCGGGGCTAGTGAATTTTCCATCAACTCTGGGTAAGTTAACTTTCCTTCCCTAGTTTTTCCACTGCTAATATCTTAATCTTGCAATATAACTCAGAGATTTTCCTTTTGCAACAGAACTCAGGCTGTACTAAAAGTAAATCTTGTTTCCTCCGCTGGTCCCTCTGTAAATGTTGAAGAGAAGACCCTTGAAGAAGAGAATGATGAACCGGCTTCTCCATCGTCGGGTCATATGGACGTCATGGCTGAAGAGCATGAAGAAGAGGTGAACCCGGTTGATGATATTCTGGATAATGATGTAACACCCGGGTTTTTTCCCAAACTAGTAATTGTCTGTTTTCTTTTTTCGCATCATGCATCAAGCCATCATGGCATTCACATTACAACTCACAATTAAACGGTTGAAAATTCTAAGTTCCACAAAAATTTAAGTTGAGTTTGTGGCCTCAAAAACTATTTTAAGTAGTGGTAAAAACAATCTCTGAAAAAAATTAATAAAACAAACCAAAAAAAAATGTTACAAGAGGGAGAGAAGAGCAGCCCCCACGTCTTGGCCCAGCCCACCACCGAACCATCCAGCCCACCCCTCCCTCGATCTTCTTCTCCGTACAGGAGCACACGCAGGAGGCGTGCCTCCTGTCGCTGTCCACCCCATCCTCACCTGCTCCCCCTCTCCCCCTTAAAGCCCCCTCTCTTCCCCAGGAACCCTAACCCTAGCCCTCCCCTCTTCTTCCTCTCTAGCCGCCGCCCCCTTCCTCCTCTTCTCTGTTTCTATTTTCTTCACCCATCATCGCACCACCATGGCCGGAGATGCAAGCACACGGAGGCGGGGACCGGGTGGCTGCGACGGGCTTCCAAGGGAGGGAATGGAACCTCCTCGGGCTCCTCTACTTCCCCGATGCTGCAGCTGAACCCGCGGACCTATAGGTCGTCATCGTCGTCCACTGTAAGTCACAGGCACCATGGACATCATCGAGTTCCTCTGTATTCATTCAGTTTCGTCAGATTTCCCGTCGCTGTGATACCTCATACAGCGAAAACCTCGTTCTGTATCACAACGCAGCAGCCCAGCCCAGTGGCTTGGGTCCTCCCAGCGCGCACCCGAGCCCCGGGTTCGAATCCCCCTTCCGCAGCAAAAAGCCACCCATTTTTACCTCCTTTTTCTTTTATTTCCCGATTCCAGAAACACAGATCTGATGCATTAATTGTAAAATCAATAACAAATTGAATTTTGCTCCAATTTCAACGATTCAAGTTTCTGTGGATTCATAATTTCGTGCTCTTTCTGTTAATGTCAAGTTTGCAACATGTTTTTGTAATAATTTTTGCACTAAATAATTAATTACTGAAAATGCAATTAAAAGTTGAAACTTTGGAATTTCATAACTTGAGTTGTGTTCACCCAAATTGAGCAAACTTAGGCTCTAAAAATTTGTCTTAACAAACTCTACACATTGGTATTTTATTTGGACACAATTGAATTAATTTTGAACATGTTTCCCTCTGTTTACTAAAAAGGGCAGAATAAGACTATTTATGAAAAATGGCATAATAAATTCAATAATAACCCAAAAATTATGTTTAATAGCTCAAAATGTTCAGTGAAACATTTGCTACATGTTTTCAACCTTTTCAATACAATTTGTTTACTGTTTTCCCTAATTAAAAGTGGTGCAATAATTCAATGCTTTAATTAAACCTTTTAAATTGCAAAATTCATAACTTGGGCAATTCAAATCCAATTCCAACATGTAAAAGATGTTTTCCATGCAAAATTGAATAAGCTTTCCAAATATAAACTTTGTTTTCTATTTTGAATAAATTAAATTGCTGAAAAACAACTATTTCTTAATTAATGCATTTAAAATTGTCAATTTAATAACTTGCTCATCTAAAATCCAAATTCAACAAATGAAATATGTATTCCATCTAAAATTTTGTGTTCTTTCCAAATATGAATTTGGTTATCTATTTTGAACAATTAAAATGGGTGAAAAAAATAAATGTTTGTGTAACTCACTTAAGAAGCCAAATTTCATAACTTAATAAATAAAATTTCTAAACTTGGTAAACACCTTTTCAAATTGAAGCTATTGTTGTTTTCTTATTGTTTTCATCATCCATGCATCATCCTAATCAACTTCCACATGATAGTTATTTGTAGATCATTTAATTCAACATTAATTCATGGGCTTTTCCAGATGCAATCCAAATTGCATGTGGGCCCATTTAAGTATGTTTACCATGTCAACTAGTTTATCTTTGATGCATCCTTAAACTTGTCATGCATCCATATCTTGATCATGCTGGATCTTTTGCCGTAGAAGTAATTGTTGCATCCGGTGTTTGTCCTAGTTCGTTTCTTCTTCGCGGATAGGACGTTGAGATGATGTGAGCAACGACAAGTTCTTCGGATGTACCTCTACTTGCTGGATCTCAGGCAAGTATACTCACTTGCTGCCAAATGGCTGCCTTTCATCACTTGTTACCGATTCTTTCCGTTGTTCTTATGCTAGCCTTATGATTCGATGCTTGTGTCTCGATCCTATCATATGTTTACCTTGCAGCCATGATATAGCCTTCCTTCCACTTCCTATTAACTGTTGTTTGTTTACCCTGTTGGCCCTTGTGTCGTAGTTGCATGCTTAGTGTTGTTTGCGCTCAAGTCTCGTTGTCTATCTTATCACCTGTTTAGTTTGATAGTTGGGTTTTCAATTCAATCAACAACATGTTAATGTTTGGGTAATAATAATTTGATGATAAGGCACCGGCAGGAGGCCCGGCGTGGTTTTGAGGCCTGCTAGTGTCGACCCTAATTAGGAAAAGGGTCTTGTCCATTGATCCATGATGAGCGCACTAACCGCATGTGGGAAGCGAGTATGGGCGCCCCCCGCAATTCTGATTCGATTCGCATCTCGTCCAAATCGCCTCATTTAGTTCGGGTTTTCCATTTGCCGCATGCATATGCAGGTGCGAACCCTTGGCGCCAGGGTGGAACTTTTGTAGTCGGCATTTAGGGAGACACGTTCTTAGAGTGCTATGAGGGTCCCCTTTTCTTCGTGGGGCTTGATTAGCCGTGCGCTCAACTGCACGGGGTTCTTTGGGCTTGATGCGAAGAAGAGTTGGGTTGTGTTGAGTACCTCGCTTGGTGGGTTGATCCCCCGTCTGGCGGGTTATTCTTACGTGTACGGCCAAATTGGTGCATCCCTGCAGGGTTAAATCTTCTCGAGAAGCCGTGTTGTCCGCGGTTATGGATGACTTGGTGAAAGTGCTGGCTAACAAGTACTCAGACAACTTACACCTAATGATGATAACTTGACTAGTAATATAGATCACCTCCACCATCAAAATGAATGTCACCTTAATCAACAGTGTGAGTTTTCCTTGGGTTGCTTCCTTAGTAGGGGGTAACATTGGATGGGTATTGTTTGGTGAGTAGTTGTAGTTGGTTCTGATACGCTATCTTATCCCTTTCTTTTAGCCGGATGTTGTAGCGAGTCTCTGTAGTTGGTTAGTGCAGCCCGCTGCCGCTTCCTTGCAATACTCACTTCCTTCCGTTGTACCCAAAGTATTTGTATCTTGTGATGATTGGTTACGCTGGTATCTTGTGAGTATGGGTTATCCACTTGCCAGTACTTAACCGTACCGACCCACGAATCCTTTTCATGGCTGCATATTCCACATTGCAGTCAACAGGTTTGAAGTCTGACGACGTTAGCTTGGGAATCCCTCCGGCTTGGCCTGGGCAGGGATTGGACGCCATCGGTTATCTTCAGGACTCTTAGTCCAATTTGTATCTTGTCCGTAGTCAGACACTATGTTGTTTCTTCCGCTGTTATTTGGATCTTTGTATTGTATCAGTTGTATCCTTGACTCGTTTGAGTCGTCTTGTATATATCTTTTCTGTTGTTGTTGTGGAGTATTCGTGAACTGTTGTAATGTTATCACAAGTGGCAACCTGGAATCGGTTATTATGTGGATTTTGGCAGGAATGCTGAAATCTGCATAGTGCCCGATCCTGGGGCGTCACAAATGGTATCTGAGCATGGTTTCTGATTCCCGAGATTGTTTCGATACGAATGGTTATCGAAGCAACGGGTCCGCAAAGCCTGTAGGATAACCTCGCTAACGGTCGTTGTTTCTAGAGTGTCAAAACTATTTGTGCAAAAATCTATTTTGGAAACATCTCAATAGGATTCTTGTTTTCTCCTTATCTCTATTCCATTTCTCCTCCTACCCTATTTGTTTTGGAGTCTCCCCCCTAGTCTATCTTTCAAAGTGTTAGGATCCTACGTGGGTGGACGTTTTCTGAGCCTTTAACCTAATAGGTTCGATCATCGGAAGATTCCTGGTGGAAGAACATCGTCGTTACCCCGAGCAAGAATCCCTTGTTAGTGGTGTCGAGGAGATCACCTGGAAGCGCAAAGACTCGTTAGTCGAACTTCTTCTCCCTCCCGGGTTCGTGGTTGGATTGCGAGGGCGCAATCCCCTTGTTAGTGGTGTCGGCTGTAACACCCGGGGTTTTTCCCAAACTAGTAATTGTCTATTTTCTTTTTTCGCATCATGCATCAAGCCATCATGGCATTCACATTACAACTCACAATTAAACGGTTGAAAATTCTAAGTTCCACAAAAATTTAAGTTGAGTTTGTGGCCTCAAAAACTATTTTAAGTAGTGGTAAAAACAATCTCTGAAAAAAATTAATAAAACAAACCAAAAAAAAATGTTACAAGAGGGAGAGAAGAGAAGCCCCCACGTCTTGGCCCAGCCCACCACCGAACCATCCAGCCCACCCCTCCCTCGATCTTCTTCTCCGTACAGGAGCACACGCAGGAGGCGTGCCTCCTGTCGCTGTCCACCCCATCCTCACCTGCTCCCCCTCTCCCCCTTAAAGCCCCCTCTCTTCCCCAGGAACCCTAACCCTAGCCCTCCCCTCTTCTTCCTCTCTAGCCGCCGCCCCCTTCCTCCTCTTCTCTGTTTCTATTTTCTTCACCCATCACCGCACCACCATGGCCGGAGATGCAAGCACACGGAGGCGGGGACCGGGTGGCTGCGACGGGCTTCCAAGGGAGGGAATGTGTAACATCCCAAGTATGAAAAATAGCCATTAGAATGTTTGCTCTCTGTTATTTTATGTTTTGCATCATGGCATCATGTTCATTGCATTTGTTTTGCTTGTTTTCCTTTTGTTTTCCTCTGTTTTCATTTGTTTTCCAACTGTTTTCATTTGTTTTCCTTTGTTTTCTATTTGAATTTCAAACCAAAATTCAAACCTTTTGTTTCATCCTTGTGATGTTACAATTTCCAAAATCATATTTCAAATAAAAACAACCAATTGTTTCCATTAAAGTTGTGATTCCAAACTGTTGTTTTGTTTCTATCAAAAATTCATTTAATACCAAACCCTTTTCAAATTCAATTAATTTCCAAAACATCAACCCTTTTTGAAAATTATGAAAATGACAGAACCCTTCAATCAATTGTTTCCATTAAATCCCTAAGGTTCAACTATTTAAAATTGTGGTTTTTAATAGTTCACTTAATACAAATGTTGTTCAAATTCAAACAAAATTCCAAACAGCAACCCCTTTGGAATTATTGCAATTTACCAAAGCAAAGTTAAGCAATTGTTTCAAATAATTTGAGGGTTCAAACTCTTGGAAAATGTTCCTTTTAAATAAATCACCCAATATTCAAAATTCACACAAATTCACTTAATGCAGTTTGCATTCAAACTCAAATAAGTTTCCAAACAGCAACCATGTTGGGTTTATAAAAATTACACCACAAATTATAATCATTTGTTTCCACTTAATCCTTAAGGTTCACCCTATTTAATTTTTGTTTTCAATACTTCACTTAATCTCAAATTAATTCAAATCTCAATCAAATTACAAACAACATTCTTTGTTTTGAACTTTTTGTAAAACAAAAACTTGCAATTGTTTCTGTTACATAAATAAGTAATATGAAATTTTTCCCCTAATTATTTTCTACCCCAAACCTTGTCTATTGCTTCCATTCTTATTTCTGCAAAAAAAAGAAGAACAAAGAAAAAATAAGCAACCAGCAGGGAGAGAGAGAGGCCCAACTCCCCCTCAGCCCACCACTTCTTTTCCCCAGCCCAATACCCCTCCAGTCATCTCCTACCTTTGTACGACAAGACATCCACCATAGCCATGTAGCAGGGAGATACAGGCAACGGCCATCAGTCCTCCTCCCACTCCTTAAGACCTCCTCCTCGAGCCCTAGGGTTCCCCTACGCCTCTTCTTCCTCCCTCTTCCCTCTCCCCGCCGTTCTCTCCCTTCCCCTCTCTTTTTCCTTCCCTGCAGCTCCCTGTTTCTGAAACTCCCTGTACCTGAAGCTCCACCCGAAATCCTCCGGTGGTCGCAGGCCATCTAGCCTCCCCCCGGCCGCGGCGAGGGCGGGAATGGAGCCGCCCCACCGCGGGCTCCCTCCTCATCACCTCGGCACGGGCGGGGACGGCCTGTGGCGCCGCCGCCGTCCACTTCTTCCGCCGGCCGTAGCCCCCTGTTCTGCCCGACCCCCTGCGCCATCTGTCCACTCGGTGAGCTCCGCCCTTCCCCTCCTTCCCTCTCGCCTCCCTCCTCCTCTCGCAGCACACCGCCACCCACACGCAGCCCCCCACGGACGGCGCCACTCCGTCGAGCCACTGCCGCTCACCTCCCTCGCCATCTCCGATCGTGTTGTTCCCGTCAAAGTTCAGGTTCAGTAACCTGAACATGTACAGGTTCAGTTAAACACCCGCGAGCACATCACATACCCCCCACTGCTCCTATTCTGTCACAAACTCGAGCACACCCCACTGGTAGCAGCACACAGCGCGCAAGCCCCAGGGCAGGGGTTCGATCCCCCTCCCACACAATTAAACAAACTTTTATTTCTAATTGTTTTGGTACTGCACAAACCCCAGAAATCACCAACAAGTCCCTGCTACATTTATTTTAAGTCCCTGTTAAATTTTTTCCAAGTCCCTAATGAATTACAATTGGCAGATTTGCACCAAATCTTGTAAAATGCATAAGTAATTCATCCCAACTCCAAATTCAACATTTTTAATATGTTTTCTATACAAAATTAAATGTTCTACCCAAATATAAAATTTGTTTACTGTTTGGAATATTTTAAATTGGTGCAATATTTGAAAACTTGTTAAATTCACTTAAACTTGCAAAAATCATAACTTGGGCATAAAAATTCCACATTCCACAAACTAAATATGTTTTCCAATCAACTTTTCATGTACTTTCCAAATATAAATTTTGTTTGCTGTTTTGAATATTTTAAATTGCTGAAAACAACTGTTTCTTAATTATTGCATTTAAAATTGCCAAAATAATAACTTGCTCATTTTAAATCCAATTTCAACAAATCAAATATGTTTTCCATGCAAAATTAAACCACCTTTTCAAATATAATTTTTTTTTCATGTTTTGAATAATTAAAATTGGTTAAATGATTTAAACCTTGTTCAATTCATTTAATATTGTTAAATTCATAACTTGATCAAATTAAATCCTTTTGGGATATATAAAATATGTTTTCCAACCATAAAATTATAATCCTTTCAAATATGAATTTGGTTTAATGCTTTGAACAAATAAAAAATTCAAATAAGTTCATGTTTGAATTAAATTCAATTAAATCTTGCTTAAACTTGTTTAATTCATAATTAAATCATTCCAAATCCTTTTACAACAAGTGAAACATGTATTCCACCTAAAATTGTGTGTTCTTTTCAAATATGAACTTTGTTATCTATTTTGAACGATTAAAATTGGTGAAAACAACAAATGCTTATGTGGCACCTTTAAGAAACCAAAATTCCATAACTTAATAAATGAATTTCTAAACTTGGTAAACCTTATTTCCAATTGATTCTATTGTTGTTATTTTGCTGTTTTCCTCATCCATGCATCATGCTAATCCACTTTCACCTATTGGTTAGTTGTAAAACAATTGTTTCAACCATACTTCATGGGCTTTTCATATGCAACTCAAATTGCATGTGGGTCCATTTAATCATGTTGGTACCACATCAACTAGTTTATTTTGATGCATCAATTAAATGGTCATGCATCATCCCATGTTTGCGCACTATGCCATGATATTGATTGTTTATCTCTCTGCGTTGTCTGTTTGCTTCTTCTCGGATACACGACGACGTTGAGACCGACGATACTTACGACACCCCTTCTAAGGATCTAGCTCAGTACCAGGCTACTGGGTTTTGCAGGCAAGTTATCACTCACATGAACCATCGTGTTCCTT
Source organism: Alopecurus myosuroides (assembly GCA_028641055.1). Taxonomy (NCBI): domain Eukaryota; kingdom Viridiplantae; phylum Streptophyta; class Magnoliopsida; order Poales; family Poaceae; genus Alopecurus; species Alopecurus myosuroides. The sequence continues at coordinate 167,860,633 of CM054063.1, forward strand.
TCAACATTGGTTACCGATACTTTCCGTTGTCTATTATGCTAGCCCTATGAATAGTTGTTTCTGTTACGAACCTATCACATGAATCCCTTAACCCTGATATTGCCTCACCTCCACTCCTATAACCCCGTTGTTTGAGCCCGTGTCTTACTAGCATGCTTAGGGTTGTTTTGATCGAGTCTGTTACCCGTTACTTTCTGTTACTAGTTCTATTATGTTCTGGGGGCTCGATGTTTAATCAATCAATCATGCTAATGTTATTGTTAAATAATAATTTGTTGATAAGGCACCGGCAGGAGGCCCTGCGTGGTTTTGAGGCCTGCTAGTGTCGACCCTAATAGGAAAAGGGTCTTGTATACTGATCCATGATGAGCGCACTACCCGCATGTGGGAAGCGAGTATGGGCGCCTCCCTCAATTTGATTCGATTTGCATCTCGTCCAAATCACCTCATTTAGTTCGGGTTTTCCATTTGCCGCATGCATGTTTTTGCGAGCCCAGGCCAGGGTGGAACTTTTGTAGTCGGCATATAGGGGGACACGTTCTTAGAGTGCTATGAGGGTCCCTTTTCTTCGGGGCTCGATTAGCCGTGCGCCCAAGGTGCTTTGGGCTTGATGCGAAGAATAGTTGAGTTGTGTTGAGTACCTCGCTTGGTGGGTTTGATTCCCGTCTGGCGGGATATTCTTACGTGTACGGCTAAATTGGTGCACCCCTGCAGGGATAAATCTTCTCGAGAAGCCGTGTTTTCCGCGGTTATGGACTACTTGGTGAAAGTACTGGCTAACAAGTACTCAGGACAACCTCAACCTAATGATTAACAACCTTACACCCAATGATTAACAACTTGACTAGTAATAGGCTTATTGACACAATAATCTGAACCATCGTTATTTCAACTGTGTGAGTTATCCTCGGATTGCTTCTTTGGATAAGGGGCGAGATCCAGGATGGGTTTGCTTGGAGTTAGCTATAGTTGGTTACGATACACGATCTTATCTCCTTTCTGTTAGACGGAAGTGGTAGTAACTTTGTAGTTGATTAGGGCAGCCAGTTGCAGCATCCTTTTTATCCCCTTCCTTCCGTTGAACCCAAAGCATCTGTGCTTGGTGTTGACGGGTTACACTTTGGTGAACTGTGAGTCTTGCTTGCCAGTACGTTTATGTACTGACCCCTTTGGGGCTGTTGTTTCCGCAGACTACGTTTCCGAGGATCTACATGGTGGCTACTACATGGAGTATGAAGAGACTGCTGACGAGTAGATAGCGGACCCGGGCAGGATCCGAGACTTCGTGGATGGGCTCCGTCTTTTCGTTTCCGGCCTCTTAGGCCTATTTGGATCTTGTATGTACTCAGACATGTTGAATGCTTCCGCTGTGATGTAATGATGATATGTTGGGACATGTGTCCTCTGGATGATTGTATTTGCTATCTCTGCTCTAATGAGAGCTATTTGCAACTTATTTCCATCTTTTGTGTCGTAAAGATCTGTTGTGATATCACTTGTTCCAATGTCGTTGACGTACCATGTGTGTATGTTTTGAAATACGTCAATGGAAGTATCCTGATTTCTATGGGATAGTTTACGTCGACGCTGAACGGATAGGGGTTGGTTGTCACACATACGTGTGTTGGCCTACTCGTAAGAGGACGCGGGTGCCGGTAAGCCCCGCAATCCAATCTACTACTGTTCAACGGAACGGCGAGTATCCTTTAGAAGTCCGGGTGCGACAAATGGTATCAGAGCCTGTCTGCCTGTAGGATCCCTTTTTACTGGTCGCAGTTGAGTCTAGAAACTATTTTGTAGCTATATAGGAAAAATGAAACGTGAGAGTAGGAATTATGTTCTTTTTCTTCTTTCCCCACCCACCCTCCCTTTTCTGGTAAGGAAGTGCAACGTTGTTTTCCCTTCTCATCTAAACTTTCAAGTTAGGATTTCACGTATTCTGGTTTCTCTAGGATGGTTATATCTACTAGACCATAGGAATGGAGGTGGTTGTGACATGATTTATCATGTTGCCTACTCATGATTGAGAACGGAGGCGTGTAAGCCCCGGAAGCAGATCCTCTATTCCTTAAGCAGTAGATATTGATCCTTTAGAAGCCCGGATGGGTTTTCCATAGTACCTCAGGAGTTTTGATCTCGTTTTCCCGATGTTGCTTTGTTATCCTGTTCTTCTCAACATCCTTTTCGTCCGTTGAAACATTGTTGTTGTTTTCCACTTCAATTCTTCTACCGGCGTCTAATCAAAACTTCCCAAATATCAAGTCTATCTGGCCAGAAAGGTTGTTGTTGTTTCGAAAACTACCAGGCTATGAGAGCTGGCATTCCTATCACCTGAGGTTGTTTCGAGGAAGCATTCCTGAAGCACCACATTCCAGATAGTCTATTCTCCAAATGAATCAAATTCTATCCAGCTATACACCCTCGATGCAAAACCTCTCCCTTTACTTGAAAATGTTCCGGTGGTTTGCGAATTCCTTGACATCTTTCCAGAAGATTTGCGACAAATGCCTATCGTCTTGAACTTCCAGAAAAACTATCCAAGGTGCACGATGAGTTCACGTGACACAGCTCAAGAGGATCTTCCCAAGAAGTATCCGGACCTTTTCTTTTCTCAGTAGGAATCTCGGGGCGCGATTCCTTCAAGGGGGGGCGTTTTGTAACATCCCAAGTATGAAAAATAGCCATTAGAATGTTTGCTCTCTGTTATTTTATGTTTTGCATCATGGCATCATGTTCATTGCATTTGTTTTGCTTGTTTTCCTTTTGTTTTCCTCTGTTTTCATTTGTTTTCCAACTGTTTTCATTTGTTTTCCTTTGTTTTCTATTTGAATTTCAAACCAAAATTCAAACCTTTTGTTTCATCCTTGTGATGTTACAATTTCCAAAATCATATTTCAAATAAAAACAACCAATTGTTTCCATTAAAGTTGTGATTCCAAACTGTTGTTTTGTTTCTATCAAAAATTCATTTAATACCAAACCCTTTTCAAATTCAATTAATTTCCAAAACATCAACCCTTTTTGAAAATTATGAAAATGACAAAACCCTTCAATCAGTTGTTTCCATTAAATCCATAAGTTTCAACTATTTAAAATTGTGGTTTTTAATAGTTCACTTAATCCAAATGTTGTTCAAATTCAAACAAAATTCCAAACAGCAACCCCTTTGGAATTATTGCAATTTACCAAAGCAAAGTTAAGCAATTGTTTCAAATAATTTGAGGGTTCAAACTCTTGGAAAATGTTCCTTTTAAATAAATCACCCAAGATTCAAAATTCACACAAATTCACTTAATGCAGTTTGCATTCAAACTCAAATAAGTTTCCAAACAGCAACCATGTTGGGTTTATAAAAATTACACCACAAATTATAATCATTTGTTTCCACTTAATCCTTAAGGTTCACCCTATTTAATTTTTGTTTTCAATACTTCACTTAATCTCAAATTAATTCAAATCTCAATCAAATTACAAACAACATTCTTTGTTTTGAACTTTTTGTAAAACAAAAACTTGCAATTGTTTCTGTTACATAAATAAGTAATATGAAATTTTTCCCCTAATTATTTTCTACCCCAAACCTTGTCTATTGCTTCCATTCTTATTTCTGCAAAAAAAAAGAACAAAGAAAAAATAAGCAACCAGCAGGGAGAGAGAGAGGCCCAACTCCCCCTCAGCCCACCACTTCTTTTCCCCAGCCCAATACCCCTCCAGTCATCTCCTACCTTCATACGGCAAGACATCCACCATAGCCACGTAGCAGGGAGATACAGGCAACGGCCATCAGTCCTCCTCCCCCTCCTTAAGACCTCCTCCTCGAGCCCTAGGGTTCCCCTACCCCTCTTCTTCCTCCCTCTTCCCTCTCCCCGCCGTTCTCTCCCTTCCCCTCTCTTTTTCCTTCCCTGCAGCTCCCTGTATCTGAAACTCCCTATACCTGAAGCTCCACCCGAAATCCTCCGGTGGTCGCCGACCATCTAGCCTCCCCCCGGCCGCGGCGAGGGCGGGAAATGGAGCCGTCCCACCGCGGGCTCCCTCCTCATCACCTCGGCACGGACGGGGACGGCCTGTGGCGCCGCCGCCGTCCACTTCTTCCGCCGGCTGTCGCCCCCTGTTCTGCCCGACCCCCTGCGCCATCTGTCCACTCGGTGAGCTCCGCCCTTCCCCTCCTTCCCTCTCGCCTCCCTCCTCCTCTCGCGGCACACCGCCACCCACACGCAGCCCCCCACGGACGGCGCCACTCCGTCGAGCCACTGCCGCTCACCTCCCTCGCCATCTCCGATCGTGTTGTTCCCGTCGAAGTTCAGGTTCAGTAACCTGAACATGTACAGGTTCAGTTAAACACCCGCGAGCACAGCACATACCCCCCACTGCTCCTATTCTGTCACAAACTCGAGCACACCCCACTGGTAGCAGCACACAGCGCGCAAGCCCCAGGGCAGGGGTTCGATCCCCCTCCCACACAATTAAACAAACTTTTATTTCTAATTGTTTTGGTACTGCACAAACCCCAGAAATCACCAACAAGTCCCTGCTACATTTATTTTAAGTCCCTGTTAAATTTTTTCCAAGTCCCTAATGAATTACAATTGGCAGATTTGCACCAAATCTTGTAAAATGCATAAGTAATTCATCCCAACTCCAAATTCAACATTTTTAATATGTTTTCTGTACCAAATTAAATGTTCTACCCAAATATAAAATTTGTTTACTGTTTTGAATATTTTAAATTGGTGCAATATTTGAAAACTTGTTAAATTCACTTAAACTTGCAAAAATCATAACTTGGGCATAAAAATTCCAAATTCCACAAACTAAATATGTTTTCCAATCAACTTTTCATGTACTTTCCAAATATAAATTTTGTTTGCTGTTTTGAATATTTTAAATTGCTGAAAACAACTGTTTCTTAATTATTGCATTTAAAATTGCCAAAATAATAACTTGCTCATTTTAAATCCAATTTCAACAAATGAAATATGTTTTCCATGCAAATTAAACCACCTTTTCAAATATAAAATTTGTTTCATGTTTTGAATAATTAAAATTGGTTAAATGATTTAAACCTTGTTCAATTCATTTAGTATTTTTAAATTCATAACTTGATCAAATTAAATCCTTTTGGGATATATAAAATATGTTTTCCAACCATAAAATTATAATCCTTTCAAATATGAATTTGGTTTAATGCTTTGAAAAAATAAAAAATTCAAATAAGTTCATGTTTGAATTAAATTCAATTAAATCTTGCTTAAACTTGTTTAATTCATAATTAAATCATTCCAAATCCTTTTACAACAAGTGAAACATGTATTCCACCTAAAATTGTGTGTTCTTTTCAAATATGAACTTTGTTATCTATTTTGAACAATTAAAATTGGTGAAAACAACAAATGCTTGTGTGGCACCTTTAAGAAACCAAAATTCCAAAACTTAATAAATGAATTTCTAAACTTGGTAAACCTTATTTCCAATTGATTCTATTGTTGTTATTTTGCTGTTTTCCTCATCCATGCATCATGCTAATCCACTTTCACCTATTGGTTAGTTGTAAAACAATTGTTTCAACCATACTTCATGGGCTTTTCATATGCAACTTAAATTGCATGTGGGTCCATTTAATCATGTTGTTACCACATCAACTAGTTTATTTTGATGCATCAATTAAATGGTCATGCATCATCCCATGTTTGCGCACTATGCCATGATATTGATTGTTTATCTCTCTGCGTTGTCTGTTTGCTTCTTCTCGGATACACGACGACGTTGAGACCGACGATACTTACGACACCCCTTCTAAGGATCTAGCTCAGTACCAGGCTACTGGGTTTTGCAGGCAAGTTATCACTCACATGAACCATCGTGTTCCTTTCAACATTGGTTACCGATACTTTCCGTTGTCTATTCTGCTAGCCCTATGAATAGTTGTTTCTGTTACGAACCTATCACATGAATCCCTTAACCCTGATATTGCCTCACCTCCACTCCTATAACCTCGTTGTTTGAGCCCGTGTCTTACTAGCATGCTTAGGGTTGTTTTGATCGAGTCTGTTACCCGTTACTTTCTGTTACTAGTTCTATTATGTTCTGGGGGCTCGATGTTTAATCAATCAATCATGCTAATGTTATTGTTAAATAATAATTTGTTGATAAGGCACCGGCAGGAGGCCCTGCGTGGTTTTGAGGCCTGCTAGTGTCGACCCTAATAGGAAAAGGGTCTTGTCTACTGATCCATGATGAGCGCACTACCCGCATGTGGGAAGCGAGTATGGGCGCCCCCCTCAATTTGATTCGATTTGCATCTCATCCAAATCACCTCATTTAGTTCGGGTTTTCCATTTGCCGCATGCATGTTTTTGCGAGCCCAGGCCAGGGTGGAACTTTTGTAGTCGGCATATAGGGGGACACGTTCTTAGAGTGCTATGAGGGTCCCTTTTCTTCGGGGCTCGATTAGCCGTGCGCCCAAGGTGCTTTGGGCTTGATGCGAAGAAGAGTTGAGTTGTGTTGAGTACCTCGCTTGGTGGGTTTGATTCCCGTCTGGCGGGATATTCTTACGTGTACGGCTAAATTGGTGCACCCCTGCAGGGATAAATCTTCTCGAGAAGCCGTGTTTTCCGCGGTTATGGACTACTTGGTGAAAGTACTGGCTAACAAGTACTCAGGACAACTTCAACCTAATGATTAACAACCTTACACCCAATGATTAACAACTTGACTAGTAATAGGCTTATTGACACAATAATCTGAACCATCATTATTTCAACTGTGTGAGTTATCCTCGGATTGCTTCTTTGGATAAGGGGCGAGATCCAGGATGGGTTTGCTTGGAGTTAGCTATAGTTGGTTACGATACACGATCTTATCTCCTTTCTGTTAGCCGGAAGTGGTAGTAACTCTGTAGTTGATTAGGGCAGTCAGTTGCAGCATCCTTTTTATCCCCTTCCTTCCGTTGAACCCAAAGCATCTGTGCTTGGTGTTGACGGGTTACACTTTGGTGAACTGTGAGTCTTGCTTGCCGGTACGTTTATGTACTGACCCCTTTGGGGCTGTGGTTTCGCAGACTACGTTTCCGAGGATCTACATGGTGGCTACTACATGGAGTATGACGAGACTGCTGACGAGTAGATAGCGGACCCGGGCAGGATCCGAGACTTCGTGGATGGGCTCCGTCTTTTCGTTTCCGGCCTCTTAGGCCTATTTGGATCTTGTCTGTACTCAGACATGTTGAATGCTTCCGCTGTGATGTAATGATGATATGTTGGGACATGTGTCCTCTGGATGATTGTATTTGCTATCTCTGCTCTAATGAGAGCTATTTGCAACTTATTTCCATCTTTTGTGTCGTAAAGATCTGTTGTGATATCACTTGTTCCAATGCCGTTGACGTACCATGTGTGTATGTTTTGAAGTACGTCAATGGAAGTATCCTGATTTCTATGGGATAGTTTACGTCGACGCTGAACGGATAGGGGTTGGTTGTCACACATACGTGTGTTGGCCTACTCGTAAGAGGACGCGGGTGCCGGTAAGCCCCGTAATCCAATCTACTACTGTTCAACGGAACGACGAGTATCCTTTAGAAGTCCGGGTGCGACAGAATGGAACCTCCTCGGGCTCCTGTACTTCCCCGATGCTGCAGCTGAACCTGCGGACCTATAGGTCGTCATCGTCGTCCACTGTAAGTCACAGGCACCATGGACATCATCGAGTTCCTCTGTATTCATTCAGTTTCGTTAGATTTCCCGTCGCTGTGATACCTCATACAGCGAAACCTCGTTCTGTATCACAACGCAGCAGCCCAGCCCAGTGGCTTGGGCCCTCCCAGCGTGCACCCGAGCCCCGGGTTCGAATCCCCCTTCCGCAGCAAAAAGCCACCCATTTTTACCTCCTTTTTCTTTTATTTCCCGATTCCAGAAACACAGATCTGATGCATTAATTGTAAAATCAATAACAAATTGAATTTTGCTCCAATTTCAACGATTCAAGTTTCTGTGGATTCATAATTTCGTGCTCTTTCTGTTAATGTCAAGTTTGCAACATGTTTCTGTAATAATTTTTGCACTAAATAATTAATTACTGAAAATGCAATTAAAAGTTGAAACTTTGGAATTTTATAACTTGAGTTGTGTTCACCCAAATTGAGCAAACTTAGGCTCTAAAAATTTGTCTTAACAAACTCTACACATTGGTATTTTATTTGGCCACAATTGAATTAATTTTGAACATGTTTCCCTCTGTTTACTAAAAAGGGCAGAATAAGACTACTTATGAAAAATGGCATAATAAATTCAATAATAACCCAAAAATTATGTTTAATAGCTCAAAATGTTCAGTGAAACATTTGCTACATGTTTTCAACCTTTTCAATACAATTTGTTTACTGTTTTCCCTAATTAAAAGTGGTGCAATAATTCAATGCTTTAATTAAACCTCTTAAATTGCAAAATTCATAACTTGGGCAATTCAAATCCAATTCCAACATGTAAAAGATGTTTTCCATGCAAAATTGAATAAGATTTCCAAATATAAACTTTGTTTTCTATTTTGAATAAATTAAATTGCTGAAAAACAACTATTTCTTAATTAATGCATTTAAAATTGTCAATTTAATAACTTGCTCATCTAAAATCCAAATTCAACAAATGAAATATGTATTCCATCTAAAATTTTGTGTTCTTTCCAAATATGAATTTGGTTATCTATTTTGAACAATTAAAATGGGTGAAAACAATAAATGTTTGTGTAACTCACTTAAGAAGCCAAATTTCATAACTTAATAAATAAAATTTCTAAACTTGGTAAACACCTTTTCAAATTGAAGCTATTGTTGTTTTCTTATTGTTTTCATCATCCATGCATCATCCTAATCAACTTCCACATGATGGTTATTTGTAGATCATTTAATTCAACATTAATTCATGGGCTTTTCCAGATGTCGCACCCTGATTTCTAGGGGATACTCACCGTACGAACTGGATAGCAGATGCTTGGATTATGGGGCATAACTGCTCCCACGTCCCAGCTTCCTGGTAGGCCTGCGCTTATGCGCGACAACACAAGCCCTGCTATTCCATCGTCGATGTAAACTATCCACTAGAGATCAAAGGCACTTCCGTCGACGTACTTCAAACCATACACACATGGTACGTCAACGGCGTTTAACAAGTGATATCACAACAGATCTCTACGACACAAAAGATTGAAATAACTTGCAAATGGCTCTCATTAGAGCAGAGATAGCAAATACAATCATTCAGAGGGCACATGCCCCAACAATACATCGTTACAATACAGCGGAAGCATTCAACATGTCTGAGTACAGACAAGAACCAAATAGTCCTAAGAGGCCGGAAACGAACAGACGGAGCCCATCCACAAAGTCTCGGATCCTGCCCGGGTCCGCTATCTACTCGTCAGCAGTCTCGTCATACTCCACGTAGTTGCCACCATGTAGATCCTCGGAAACGTAGGTCTGCGGAAACCACAGCCCCAAAGGGGTCAGTACATAAACGTACTGGCAAGCAAGACTCACAATTCACCAAAGTGTAACCCGTCAACACCAAGCACAGATGCTTTGGGTTCAACGGAAGGAAAGGGATATAAAAGATGCTGCAACTGGCTGCACTAACCAACTACAGAGGTTCTACCACTTCCGGCTAACAGAAAGGAGATAAGATCGAGGATTGTAACCAACTGAAAGATAACTTCAAACAAACCCATCCTGGATCTCGCCCCTTATCCAAAGAAGCAATCCGAGGATAACTCACACAATTGTATTATAGGTGAATCAAGTTATTGTGTAATCAACCTATTACTAGTCAAGTTATTAATCATTGGGTGTAACATGTTTGATCATTATGTTTAAGTTGTCCTGAGTACTTGTTAGCCAGTACTTTCACCAAGTAATCCATAACCGCGGAAAACACGGCTTCTCGAGAAGATTATCCCTGCAGGGTTGCACCAATTTGGCCGTACACTCATGAATAACCCGCCAGATGGAAAGGCCCTTCCACCAAGCGGGGTACTCAACACAACCAACCATTCTTCGCATCAAGCCCAAAGCACCTTGGGCGCACGGCTAATCAATCCCAGAAGAAAATGGACCATCATAGCACTCTAAGACCGTGTCCCCCTATATGCCGACTACAAAAGTTCCACCCTGCGCTGGGCTCGCAAAAACATGCATGCGGCAAATGGAAAACACGAACTAAATGAGGCGATTTGGACGAGATGCGAATCAGGTCAAGTTGAGGGGGGCGCCCATACTCGCTTCCCAAATGCGGGTAGTGCGCTCATCATGGATCAGTAGACAAGACCCTTTTCCTATTAGGGTCGACACTAGCAGGCTCCAAAACCTCTCATGGGCCTCCTGCCGGTGCCTTATCATCAAATTTATTATTAATAGTAACATTAGCATGATTGATTGATTAAACATCGAGCCCCCAGAACATAATGACGTAGTAACAGAAAGTAACGGGTAACAGACTCGAGCAAAACAACCTAAGCATGCTAGTAAGACACTGGCTCAACCAAGGGGTGATAGGAGTGGAGGTGAGGCAATATCAAGGTTAAGGGATTCATGTGATGGGTTCGTAACAGAAACAACTACTACTAAGGCTAGCAGAAAAGAACAACGGAAAGTATCGGTAACCAATGTTGAAAGGAACACAGTGGTTCATGTGAGTGATAACTTGCCTGCAAACCCAGTAGCCTGGTACTGAGCTAACTCCTTAGAAGGGTGTCGTAAGTATCGTCGGTCTCAACGTCGTCGTATATCCGAGAAGAAGCAAACAAACATTGCAGAAGGATAAGCAATCATTATCATGGCATAGTGCACAATCAAATATGATGCATGTCATGTTAATAGATGCAACAAAGTAAACTAGTGGATATGATACACAAGTTTAAATGGATTCCATATGCAAAGATTGCATATGGCAAACCCATGCCTTATGGTTGAATTAGTTGTTCTACCACTAAGCATCAGGTGTAGGTGAGTTAGCATGATGCATGCATGATGAAGAACAAGAAGATAACAATATTAAATGCACTGGAAATGATAGTTAACCATTTTAGAAAACATTAATAAGGTTTGGCAATTATTGTTACTTAATGGTGTTAAACAAGTAGGGGTTGTTTTCATCAAGTTAAAATGCTCAAAACAAATAACAAAGTTGATATTTGAAAAGGTTATCAAATTTTAGTTGGATTACATGTTTCACATTTTGAAATTGGACTAGGATTATTTAATTATGATTTAAACAATATTAAACAATTTTTAATTGAATTAAACAAGATTTAAATTGTTTAGGCAATTTAAATTATTCAAACCAGGAAACAAATTTTATATTTGGATAGGATATTCAAAAAGGTGTGGAAAACATATTTTATTTGACTTATTTGGAAAAGGTATGAATTAGTTATGAATTATTACAAATTACATTTGAATTATTCAAATTTGAATTTTAAATGCATTTTGAAAACTCAAAACAGAATACAAATTGATTATTTGGAAAGGTTATCAAATTTGGAGCAGAATACATATAAAGTTTGTGTTTATTGGATTTATAAAACAAAAGATATGGAATTTAGAAGTTTATAATCAAATCTGGTATTTTAAAAAGGTTTTGGATTAAACAGAAATTCGCGCCGCATTTTTTCTACCACACTGGTCTCTACCCACGGTCGCTGCCGCGTGGGCCAGAGGGGCCAGCGTGGCGCACACGCTCGCGTGGCAGAGGCAGTCGCCGACGGGTGGGGTCGCTGATGGCCTAGCGAATGAAAAGAAATTGCGCCGGGGGGGGTCGAACCCGCGCCCTCCGGGCTGGGCGCAGTGGGGTGTGCCACTGCGATGTGTGCTCAATCGTGTCAGGATACACGACGCAGGTAAGGTATTATTCAGAGTTGCTAACTGAACTTGTTATCTGTGCAGGTGCTAACTGAATTTCGTCAGGAACTCGACGACTGGCCGGCGGCGAGCTCTGCTCGCGGTGTTCGCGACGGAAGTGTGGGTGCACGTGCGGGCGCGCTGGTGCGGGGATCGGTGTGTGGGTGCACGCGGAGGCGGACAGGGAGAGAGGTAAGGAACAGAGCGCTCACATCGAGATGGTGTCGAGATTCTGACGGACAGGGGCGCCGATGCTCCTCTCCGGCGACGGCGTGGCGCCCTCGGTCGATCCCAGCTCGAGGCGAGGGGACGGGGCGGTCCAGGACGGCGGCGCGGGTCCATTCCCGGGAAGATGGAGGCGGTTCTGCGAGCAAAACGGCGACGGCGAGCTTCGTCAGTGAGCGGCCATGGCGGACAGAAGGTTTCTGTCACCGGGGTGACGCCACGGGGAAGAAAACGAAGGGCTTTCGCCGGGGAACAGAGAGAAATAGCTCACCGGGAGGTGTTTCCGCAGTGGAGCGAGGTCGAGGAGCGACGACGACGATCTCCTCGCTCTGCTTGCGTTCGGGTTCAGAGAAACAGCTGACGGAGGCGATCAGCGAGAGGAAAAGAAATTCGGCGGCGGCTGTGGAAGGGAGATGGCGAGAGAGGAGCTAGGGCACGGGAGGTAGGTAGTTATAGGGGCTAGTAGCTTGTACGGCGGCAATCGGAGAGAAGGGTGGAGGGATCGACGGTGGTGTGCAGTTCGTACAGAAGACGACGTCAGCTCGGGGAAGACGACAGCGACAGTTATCGGGCCACCAAGTTAACGGGCTGGGCTGGGTCTTAGATTAGTTAGCTGCTGCTCTTTTTCTCCTTTGCTATTTTTGTTTTTTTTTTTTTTTTTTTTTTGTAGAGACAGGTTTTGGAAGAAAAACATGAGGTTTAGGTTAGTAAAAATATTAGAAAATTTAGTTTAGGCTTATTAGGTTAATAGCAAACAATTGCTAGTTTTTGTTTTCACAAAGTTTTCAAAAATTATTGATGTTTAGAAAATAAAGCAAAATTGAAGGAATTTTAATATTACTTAAACATTCTGAAAACAAAGCATTTTAATAGGGTGACCCCTATGGTTAATTTGATTGAAGTTAGTTGATTGGTTTGGTAAAGTTTATAAATTCAAAAGTGGTTTTGTTTGATGCATTTGATTGGAAATTGAAGGTGATTTAATTGATTGAATTAATGGTTTGATTAAAACCAACAATTTAAAGAGTGATCAACATGGGATAAAATGGAACAATTTGGTTGTTTTCATTTGTTATTTTTATTCCAAAAGTTGTAACAGAACAAGTATGAAAACATGTTTGAATAAGGTTTAAGTTTGAGTTGTGAAAACAGGATAAAACAGATAGAAAACAAATGCAAACAATAAGTAAACATGATGACATGATGCATTGCTTGAAATAAAACAAGAAATCAAACATTCTATAGGGTAGTTTTCATACTTGGGATGTTACAAAACGCCCCCCCCCCCCTTGAAGGAATCGCGCCCCGAGATTCCTATTGAGAAAAGAGAAGGTCCGGAAACTTCTTGGGTAGACGTCAGGGAATTTGGAAACCACCGGAACATTTTCAATTGAAGGGAGAGGTTTTGTATGGATGGTGTATAGCTGAATAGAACTTGGTTCATTTGGAGAGTAGATTATCTGGCTAGAATGGTTGAACAGGGTTATTGACATCAATGGAACACCAAGAATAATATCAATGTCAGAATCAGCAACATGAGAGTAACGAGGAATATGTGGCCTCCCATTAGAATTGGATTGTTCTCACTTATGTTGGAAGTCAACACTTGAGATTCCGGGGAGTGAACAGAGTTTTGATTGCTTAGTGGAACCACAACTTGGGTTGTATGTTGTGGAAAAGATTGTTGACACAAAGGAATGTGATGCTCCGGTATGAAACAACACTTTAACTGGATAAGAGTTTACGATGAAGTTTGATTAGATGCCGGTAGAAGATTTGAAGTGGAAAACAACAACAAGATTTCAACGGACGAAAAGGATGTTGAGAAGAACAGGATAACGAAGCAACACCGGGAAAACGAGAACAAGACTCCTGAGGTACTATGGAAAACCCAAAACTCGTGAAATCCTAACTTGAAAGTTTAGATGAGAAGGGAGAAATCAACGTTGCACTTCCTTACCAGAAAAGGGAGGGAGGGTGGGGAAAAGAAGAAAAAGAACAGAATTCCTACTCTCACGTTTCAATTTTTCTATATAGCTACAAAATAGTTTCTAGACTCAACTGCGACCAGTAAAAAGGGATCCTACAGGCAGACAGGCTCTGATACCATTTGTCGCACCCTGATTTCTAGCGGATACTCACCGTACGAACTGGATAGCAGATGCTTGGATTATGGGGCATAACTGCTCCCACGTCCCAGCTTCCTGGTAGGCCTGCGCTTATGCGCGACAACACAAGCCCTGCTATTCCACCGTCGATGTAAACTATCCACTAGAGATCAAAGGCACTTCCGTCGACGTACTTCAAACCATACACACATGGTACGTCAACGGCGTTTAACAAGTGATATCACAACAGATCTCTACGACACAAAAGATTGAAATAACTTGCAAATGGCTCTCATTAGAGCAGAGATAGCAAATACAATCATTCAGAGGGCACATGCCCCAACAATACATCGTTACAATACAGCGGAAGCATTCAACATGTCTGAGTACAGACAAGAACCAAATAGGCCTAAGAGGCCGGAAACGAACAGACGGAGCCCATCCACGAAGTCTCGGATCCTGCCCGGGTCCGCTATCTACTCGTCAGCAGTCTCGTCATACTCCACGTAGTTGCCACCATGTAGATCCTCGGAAACGTAGGTCTGCGGAAACCACAGCCCCAAAGGGGTCAGTACATAAACGTACTGGCAAGCAAGACTCACAATTCACCAAAGTGTAACCCGTCAACACCAAGCACAGATGCTTTGGGTTCAACGGAAGGAAAGGGATATAAAAGATGCTGCAACTGGCTGCACTAACCAACTACAGAGGTTCTACCACTTCCGGCTAACAGAAAGGAGATAAGATCGAGGATTGTAACCAACTGAAAGATAACTTCAAACAAACCCATCCTGGATCTCGCCCCTTATCCAAAGAAGCAATCCGAGGATAACTCACACAATTGTATTATAGGTGAATCAAGTTATTGTGTAATCAACCTATTACTAGTCAAGTTATTAATCATTGGGTGTAACATGTTTGATCATTATGTTTAAGTTGTCCTGAGTACTTGTTAGCCAGTACTTTCACCAAGTAATCCATAACCGCGGAAAACACGGCTTCTCGAGAAGATTATCCCTGCAGGGTTGCACCAATTTGGCCGTACACTCATGAATAACCCGCCAGATGGAAAGGCCCTTCCACCAAGCGGGGTACTCAACACAACCAACCATTCTTCGCATCAAGCCCAAAGCACCTTGGGCGCACGGCTAATCAAGCCCAGAAGAAAATGGACCATCATAGCACTCTAAGACCGTGTCCCCCTATATGCCGACTACAAAAGTTCCACCCTGCGCTGGGCTCGCAAAAACATGCATGCGACAAATGGAAAACACGAACTAAATGAGGCGATTTGGACGAGATGCGAATCAGGTCAAGTTGAGGGGGGCGCCCATACTCGCTTCCCAAATGCGGGTAGTGCGCTCATCATGGATCAGTAGACAAGACCCTTTTCCTATTAGGGTCGACACTAGCAGGCTCCAAAACCTCTCATGGGCCTCCTGCCGGTGCCTTATCATCAAATTTATTATTAATAGTAACATTAGCATGATTGATTGATTAAACATCGAGCCCCCAGAACATAATGACGTAGTAACAGAAAGTAACGGGTAACAGACTCGAGCAAAACAACCTAAGCATGCTAGTAAGACACTGGCTCAACCAAGGGGTGATAGGAGTGGAGGTGAGGCAATATCAAGGTTAAGGGATTCATGTGATGGGTTCATAACAGAAACAACAACTACTAAGGCTAGCAGAAAAGAACAACGGAAAGTATCGGTAACCAATGTTGAAAGGAACACAGTGGTTCATGTGAGTGATAACTTGCCTGCAAACCCAGTAGCCTGGTACTGAGCTAACTCCTTAGAAGGGTGTCGTAAGTATCGTCGGTCTCAACGTCGTCGTATATCCGAGAAGAAGCAAACAAACATTGCAGAAGGATAAGCAATCATTATCATGGCATAGTGCACAATCAAATATGATGCATGTCATGTTAATAGATGCAACAAAGTAAACTAGTGGATATGATACACAAGTTTAAATGGATTCCATATGCAAAGATTGCATATGGCAAACCCATGCCTTATGGTTGAATTAGTTGTTCTACCACTAAGCATCAGGTGTAGGTGAGTTAGCATGATGCATGCATGATGAAGAACAAGAAGATAACAATATTAAATGCACTGGAAATGATAGTTAACCATTTTAGAAAACATTAATAAGGTTTGGCAATTATTGTTACTTAATGGTGTTAAACAAGTAGGGGTTGTTTTCATCAAGTTAAAATGCTCAAAACAAATAACAAAGTTGATATTTGAAAAGGTTATCAAATTTTAGTTGGATTACATGTTTCACATTTTGAAATTGGACTAGGATTATTTAATTATGATTTAAACAATATTAAACAATTTTTAATTGAATTAAACAAGATTTAAATTGTTTAGGCAATTTAAATTATTCAAACCAGGAAACAAATTTTATATTTGGATAGGATATTCAAAAAGGTGTGGAAAACATATTTTATTTGACTTATTTGGAAAAGGTATGAATTAGTTATGAATTATTACAAATTACATTTGAATTATTCAAATTTGAATTTTAAATGCATTTTGAAAACTCAAAACAGAATACAAATTGATTATTTGGAAAGGTTATCAAATTTGGAGCAGAATACATATAAAGTTTGTGTTTATTGGATTTATAAAACAAAAGATATGGAATTTAGAAGTTTATAATCAAATCTGGTATTTTAAAAAGGTTTTGGATTAAACAGAAATTCGCGCCGCATTTTTTCTACCACACTGGTCTCTACCCACGGTCGCTGCCGCGTGGGCCAGAGGGGCCAGCGTGGCGCACACGCTCGCGTGGCAGAGGCAGTCGCCGACGGGTGGGGTCGCTGATGGCCTAGCGAATGAAAAGAAATTGCGCCGGGGGGGGGGGTCGAACCCGCGTCCTCCGGGCTGGGCGCAGTGGGGTGTGCCACTGCGATGTGTGCTCAATCGTGTCAGGATACACGACGCAGGTAAGGTATTATTCAGAGTTGCTAACTGAACTTGTTATCTGTGCAGGTGCTAACTGAATTTCGTCAGGAACTCGACGACTGGCCGGCGGCGAGCTCTGCTCGCGGTGTTCGCGACGGAAGTGTGGGTGCACGTGCGGGCGCGCTGGTGCGGGGATCGGTGTGTGGGTGCACGCGGAGGCGGACAGGGAGAGAGGTAAGGAACAGAGCGCTCACATCGAGATGGTGTCGAGATTCTGACGGACAGGGGCGCCGATGCTCCTCTCCGGCGACGGCGTGGCGCCCTCGGTCGATCCCAGCTCGAGGCGAGGGGACGGGGCGGTCCAGGACGGCGGCGCGGGTCCATTCCCGGGAAGATGGAGGCGGTTCTGCGAGCAAAACGGCGACGGCGAGCTTCGTCAGGGAGCGGCCATGGCGGACAGAAGGTTTCTGTCACCGGGGTGACGCCACGGGGAAGAAAACGAAGGGCTTTCGCCGGGGAACAGAGAGAAATAGCTCACCGGGAGGTGTTTCCGCAGTGGAGCGAGGTCGAGGAGCGACGACGACGATCTCCTCGCTCTGCTTGCGTTCGGGTTCAGAGAAACAGCTGACGGAGGCGATCAGCGAGAGGAAAAGAAATTCGGCGGCGGCTGTGGAAGGGAGATGGCGAGAGAGGAGCTAGGGCACGGGAGGTAGGTAGTTATAGGGGCTAGTAGCTTGTACGGCGGCAATCGGAGAGAAGGGTGGAGGGATCGACGGTGGTGTGCAGTTCGTACAGAAGACGACGTCAGCTCGGGGAAGACGACAGCGACAGTTATCGGGCCACCAAGTTAACGGGCTGGGCTGGGTCTTAGATTAGTTAGCTGCTGCTCTTTTTCTCCTTTGCTATTTTTGTTTTCTTTATTTATTTTTTTGTAGAGACATGTTTTGGAAGAAAAACATGAGGTTTAGGTTAGTAAAAATATTAGAAAATTTAGTTTAGGCTTATTAGGTTAATAGCAAACAATTGCTAGTTTTTGTTTTCACAAAGTTTTCAAAAATTATTGATGTTTAGAAAATAAAGCAAAATTGAAGGAATTTTAATATTACTTAAACATTCTGAAAACAAAGCATTTTAATAGGGTGACCCCTATGGTTAATTTGATTGAAGTTAGTTGATTGGTTTGGTAAAGTTTATAAATTCAAAAGTGGTTTTGTTTGATGCATTTGATTGGAAATTGAAGGTGATTTAATTGATTGAATTAATGGTTTGATTAAAACCAACAATTTAAAGAGTGATCAACATGGGATAAAATGGAACAATTTGGTTGTTTTCATTTGTTATTTTTATTCCAAAAGTTGTAACAGAACAAGTATGAAAACATGTTTGAATAAGGTTTAAGTTTGAGTTGTGAAAACAGGATAAAACAGATAGAATACAAATGCAAACAATAAGTAAACATGATGACATGATGCATTGCTTGAAATAAAACAAGAAATCAAACATTCTATAGGGTAGTTTTCATACTTGGGATGTTACACCAGATGCAATCCAAATTGCATATGGGCCCATTTAAGTATGTTTACCATGTCAACTAGTTTATCTTTGATGCATCCTTAAACTTGTCATGCATCCATATCTTGATCATGCTGGATCTTTTGCCGTAGAAGTAATTGTTGCATCCGGTGTTTGTCCTACTTCGTTGCTTCTTCACGGATAGGACGTTGAGATGATGTGAGCGACGACAAGTTCTTCGGATGTACCTCTACTTGCTGGATCTCAGGCAAGTATACTCACTTGCTGCCAAATGGCTGCCTTTCATCACTTGTTACCGATTCTTTCTGTTGTTCTTATGCTAGCCTTATGATTCGATGCTTGTGTCTCGATCCTATCATATGTTTACCTTGCAGCCATGATATAGCCTTCCTTCCACTTCCTATTAAATGTTGTTTGTTTACCCTGTTGGCCCTTGTGTCGCAGTTGCATGCTTAGTGTTGTTTGCGCTCAAGTCTCGTTGTCTGTCTTATCACCTGTTTAGTTTGATAGTTGGGTTTTCAATTCAATCAACAACATGTTAATGTTTTGGGTAATAATAATTTGATGATAAGGCACCGGCAGGAGGCCCGACGTGGTTTTGAGGCCTGCTAGTGTGGACCCTAATTAGGAAAAGGGTCTTGTCCATTGATCCATGATGAGCGCACTAACCGCATGTGGGAAGCGAGTATGGGCGCCCCCCGCAATTCTGATTCGATTCGCATCTCGTCCAAGTCGCCTCATTTAGTTCGGGTTTTCCATTTGCCGCATGCATATGCAGGTGCGAACCCTTGGCGCCAGGGTGGAACTTTTGTAGTCGGCATTTAGGGAGACACGTTCTTAGAGTGCTATGAGGGTCCCCTTTTCTTCGTGGGGCTTGATTAGCCGTGCGCTCAACTGCACGGGGTTCTTTGGGCTTGATGCGAAGAAGAGTTGGGTTGTGTTGAGTACCTCGCTTGGTGGGTTGATCCCCCGTCTGGCGCGTTATTCTTACGTGTACGGCCAAATTGGTGCATCCCTGCAGGGTTAAATCTTCTCGAGAAGCCGTGTTGTTCGCGGTTATGGATGACTTGGTGAAAGTGCTGGCTAACAAGTACTCAGACAACTTACACCTAATGATGATAACTTGACTAGTAATATAGATCACCTCCACCATCAAAATGAATGTCACCTTAATCAACAGTGTGAGTTTTCCTTGGGTTGCTTCCTTAGTAGGGGGTAACATTGGATGGGTATTGTTTGGTGAGTAGTTGTAGTTGGTTTGATACGCTATCTTATCCCTTTCTTTTAGCCGGATGTTGTAGCGAGTCTCTGTAGTTGGTTAGTGCAGCCCGCTGCCGCTTCCTTGCAATACTCACTTCCTTCCGTTGTACCCAAAGTATTTGTATCTTGTGATGATTGGTTACGCTGGTATCCTGTGAGTATGGGTTATCCACTTGCCAGTACTTAACCGTACTGACCCACGAATCCTTTTCGTGGCTGCATATTCCACATTGGAGTCAACAGGTTTGAAGTCTGATGATGTTAGCTTGGGAATCCCTCCGCCTTGGCCTGGGCAGGGATTGGACGCCATTGGTTATCTTCAGGACTCTTAGTCCAATTTGTATCTTGTCCGTAGTCGGACACTATGTTGTTTCTTCCGCTGTTATTTGGATCTTTGTATTGTATCAGTTGTATCCTTGACTCGTTTGAGTCGTCTTGTATATATCTTTTCTGTTGTTGTTGTGGAGTATTCGTGAACTGTTGTAATGTTATCACAAGTGGCAACCTGGAATCGGTTATTATGTGGATTTTGGCGGGAATGCTGAAATCTGCATAGTGCCCGATCCTGGGGCGTCACAAATGATCCTCCGGTTGAAGAGGCAAATGGTCAAGACCCGGATGTGGTCATAACCGTATCTTAGGCTGTTGAGGCTACTGGACCATCCACAGTTCTCTCCAAAGTCACTGAGGACCTGAAAGTGAAGTCGGAAGACAAGAGACCTACTCCTAGCCTGAACATTGAAGGCTAGAGCTTTGACATGCTTACTCAAGAGCTCTCTGAGAACCGACGATGTGCTGATGGTATTATAGAGTTTCTGAAACAGAAATATGAGGTAACCTCAATATTCATAACCTGTAGCCCTCAATCTTCTAGTTTATATTGGAAACTTGTTACTGAATAGTCGTAGACTGAATAGCTTGTAACCTGAATAACTGTAACCTGGATAGCTGTAGCCCCCAAGGGTCGGTTTATAATGGAATTATAAACCGGAACTTACTATGCTTTTGTTCTCAATTAAATTAAGATCGAAGTACTGTAGCCCCCAACTGCCGGGTTGCGAGCATATAGCTAGCCGGGACTTAAACATAGGTTATTACCCAATGCTTGAAACTGAAATACTGTAGCCCCCAAGTGCCGGGTTGTGAACCTGGAACAACTCGGGACTTAACTTTTTCTGGAAACTGCGACAATTTTACCAGTATCCAGGTTATTATTTTATAAGCCGGATATTTATCAAGTTACGACTAAACCTTTGAATAACTTGAATCTTTTGCAGAGTCTTGAATCCCCCTCGCAAAAGGAGGTTTCAAATTTGAAGAACCTGCTCGCCCAAGAAGCCAAGAAAACTGAGGAAGCCAGGACCCGACAGAAAGAGCTACAGAGCAAATAACTGAGGCAGCCAAGACTTGGTCTGTTCTGCAGCAGGATTTTGAAACCCGGGAGAAGGCTCCTGTAGCTAGAGTAGAGACTGCTGAGAAGGAACTAGAGGAGACCCAGACCAGATTTACCAAGGTCACAGATTTGCTAAGAGATATCACTTGAAGTGTGTTTGGTAAGTTCATCCGGTTTATCATCCCCTTCAATGTATTGTATTTCCAATGTTATATTTCCTTTGTCTTTTTATCAAATAGCTTGGCTCAGATCAGAAATTACTTTTTTGTAACCTGTAGGCAGAATGCATGGGAACAACCTGAAGCTTCCAGACCTGAAACTCAAGGCCTTGTTCACCCTGATCCGACAGCTATACATTGGAGGTGGAGAATGTATTAAAGCTGTCCGGAACTGGGATACTCCTCCTAGAAGGCTTAGCGAAATACTTTTGGAGCTAACTCAGGTCCCTCAGTGGATAGAAGAGCATAATCTATCATCATGTCGCCGTGGAGCCATCAAGGTCATGTCACTGGCAAAAACCTATCATCCGGAATTGAATCCGGATCTTCTTGCGGGAGGTTTCCCAGAATATAAAGCAGATATGTCAAAGTATGAGAAAAAGGACTTCGCCAGGATAGAGAGGGAGTGCCGGTTTTATGCTTGCACTATTGCTGAAAAAGTCAAGCTGAAAGACATGTGCCCGGGTTACACTTCGTCGGGTGAACGAAAAATGCCATTTACTCCTCTAGCTATGGCTGTTGTTCGACAAGCCCCGCCGAAGAGACTGCTCTCTATAGCCTCCTCATCTGGTGCGCCTCAATCAGTCACTCCTTCTGTTTCTGCACCACCTCGCCCCCTATATGAATCGGAGAACGTTACTAATGCTCTGGCTCAGCTAGAGTGGAAGTACGTCCCTGCTGATGAGGTTGAAGAAGCGATCCCAGCCCAAACTGACCCAGAGACTCAAGACCTAGCTCCTCAAGACCCGGCAATTTAGGACCCGTCCCAGCAGAAGGGAAAATCTGTTGCGGAGTAATCATGTGATCTCTGCAAAAATAATAATTCGACCCTCTTGGGTCTGTAATAGGCTAGATGAACTGCTTTATTTCTAGTCCTATTTTGTGGAAGTCCGTATGTGCACTTATGCTACAATTTGGTGTGTAATAACCCGGTTTTCCTTTGAGGTTATGCAAAGTATTTACGGGTTAACATCGTTTTTGCGGTATCTTTTATCTGAACATGAAAATTTCCTTGAGTTGGTTTTTCTTTGCTTTCTAGCTCAGCCGTTTTTTCGCGTGACTTATACTAGTGTGTACAACTCTGGTGAGTTTAGGGTCATAGTAACCCGGGTTTGCCGGGTTATAATAAACCGGTGTTGCCGGGTTATATCATGATTGAATCAACCAGGCTTAAACATCTAGGTCATAAAAGCGCGTGTAACCATTGACTGGCAGGCAAGTATAACCAATATATTTTGGCTTATGCCAGATTCTTGAGGTATAGGTTGTTCTCTAGCATCAGCCCCAAGTAATCATATAGAAATAATATTGTAACTTCCTGTCATTGCTTCTCAGTGTCAAAAGATAGGCGAACGAATTTCAATAACTCAGATGTTGCTAACATTGCTTCTCATTGTCAAAAGATAACATAGTGATTACAATGATCCTATGTATAATATGGCCTCAACTGGGCTATGTTCCATGGTCTTCCAGTTTCTTCCTCAGATGTTCGTGATTTATCAGCATCACGCATATTAATGAGGTAATAGGACCCGTTGTGTAGTTTTTTACTTACCACAAATGGTCCTTCCCATGGAGGACTTAGCTTGTGCATCCCGTCCTTCTTCTGAATTAGTCTCAAAACCAAATCTCCTTCCTGGAAACTCTGAGTCTTAACTATGCGGCTATGATAGCGACGTAGGTCCTGCTGATATATAGCTGACCTAGATGCTGCAAGGTCACGTGCTTCTTCTAAAGCATCTAGTGACTCTTGACGAGCTATCTCATTATGGATTTCCACAAAAGCAGTCACTCGTGGTGAATCGTGACAAATATCACTTGGAAAAACTGCCTCCGCTCCATAGACCAGAAAGAAAGGTGTATAACATGTTGACCTATTTGGAGTAGTTCGTATACTCCATAAAACATCATGCAACTCTTCGACCCAGCAACCAGCAGTTTTTTCCAATGGAACCTGAAGTCTAGGTTTGATACCTTTAAGTAATTCCTGGTTAGCCTGCTCTGCCTGTCCGTTATACTGTGGATGGGCCATAAAAGCAAGGTCTAGCCGTATATGATTCTGTTCACAAAACTTCTGCATTGCTCCTTCTGACAAATTCGTCCCATTATCTGTAATAATGCTATGTGGATAGCCAAATCTGAAAATCAGTTTTTTTAGGAACTTAAATGTTGTAACCGCGTCATATTTACTGATTGGTTCCGCTTCTACCCACTTTGTAAACTTATCGACTGCCACCAGTAGATGAGTCCTTTTATCAGTTGACTTTTTGAAAGGTCCTACCATGTCAAGTCCCCAAACTGCAAAAGGTCAGGTTATGGGAATCATACGTAAGTCCTGAGCAGGCATGTGATCCTATCTTGCATACCTTTGACATCCTTCACATGTTTCACTATATGTTCTGCATCAGCATTCGCGGTTAACCAGAAAAATCCATGTCTGAAAGCTTTATTAACCAAAGATCTAGAACTTGCGTGATGGCCGCAGTCTCCTGAATGGGTTTCTCTTAGAATTTGACATCCTTCTTCTGGAGAAACACATCTTTGAAAAATGCCAGTCGCACTTCTCTTGTGTAACTCACCATTTAAAATTGTATAAGACTTGGATCTTCTTGTAACTTGACGAGCGATAACCTCGTCCTGCGGGAGCTCGCCTCTCATAAGGTATGCCAAATATGGCTCAGTCCAGTCTGGGATTATATGCAGGGCAGCTACTAACTCTGATTCTGGATCTGGATTTGCTAGGTCTTCCTCTGTTGGGATTTTAACAGATCGGCTATGAATTTCATCCAGAAAAACATTTGGTGGAACTTGCTTTTTCTGAGAATCTAAATGAGCCAGTGCATCAGCTGCTTCGTTGAGACGTCGATCGATATGATCCACCTGATATCCTTGAAAATGTCCAGCCAGCTGGGTAACTGCCCGTCTATAAGCTGCCATAACTAGGTCTTTAGAATCCCAGGTTCCTGTAACTTGCTGAGATACCAGATCAGAATCACCCACACATCGAATCCGAGTTATGCTCATTTATTTTGCAATTCGGAGCCCATGGAGCAAAGCTTCATACTCTGCTGCATTATTAGTGCATTTGAATGAAATTTGCAAGACATAGCGAAACTTATCTCCTCGTGGGGATGTTAACACCACACCAGCTCCTGAACCTTCCAGTTGTCGAGACCCATCAAAATGCATAGTCCAATATTTAGTATCTGGTTTATCCGGTGGAACCTGTAACTGTGTCCAGTCATTTATAAACTCGATCAAGGCTTGGGATTTTATTGCGGTCCTTGGCTCATATTTGATATGATAAGGCCCCGTCTCGATGGCCCACTTGGCAACTCTTCCTGTTGCTTCTCTGTTTTGAATAATATCAGACAGAGGTGTTGAACTAACCACGGTAATAGGATGTTCCTGAAAATAATGTTTCAGTTTACGACTGTCCATGAATACTCCGAAGACCAGTTTCTGCCAATGTGGGTAACGTTGTTTAGACTCTGTCAAGACCTCGCTTACGTAGTAAACCGGCCATTGAACAAGACCTTCTTTATCTTCTAGCTTACGCTCCACAACTACCACCGCACTCACTGCCTGTTATTTGCCGCTATGTATAGCAACATGGGTTCCTTTTCTTCAGGCGCAGCTAATATAGGTGTGTTGGAAAGTTGTTTTTTCAGGGCCTCCAATGCCTCATCGGCCTCCTGATTCCACACAAAGGTGTTTGTTTTCTTCAACAATCGGTATAAGGGTATAGCCTTTTCGCCTAGCCTGCTTATAAACCGGCTCAAGGCAGCAACACAACCTCTTAGCTTCTGAATATCCTTCAGGAAAACCGGCCTTTTCAGGTTATGTATGGCCTGAATTTTTTCCGGGTTTGCTTCAATGCCTCTCCCTGAAATAATGACACCCGGTAACTTCCCATCTGGTACACCAAAGACACACTTTGTTGGGTTAAGTTTCATTCGTACTTGCGCAAATTGGCGAATGTCTCTTCCAAGTCTGAGATCAAAGTGTCACCTTTCTGAGATTTTATTACTATGTCATCCACCTAAGCGTGAACGTTTTGCCCAATTTGACTTTCCAAGCAATTCTGGATACACCTTTGATAAGTTGCCCCTGCATTTTTCAAACCGAAAGGCATTGACGTATAACAAAACTCTCCAAAGGGAGTAATGAACGACGTCTTCTCTTGATCCTCTTCCTTCATTTTGATTTGATGATACCCTGGGTAGGCATCCAGAAAACATAGCAGTTCGCAACCAGCCGTAGAGTCTATAATCTGGTCAATACGGGGTAACGCGAACGGGTCTTTAGGACATGCTTTATTCAGATCTCTGTAGTCTATGCACATTCTCCAGGTTCCGTTTTTCTTGAGAACGAGAACTGGATTAGCTAACCAATTTAGGTGAAACACTTAACCTATAAACCCCTCTGCAAGTAACCTGGCAATCTCTTCTCCTATTGCTTTCCTTCTCTCATCATTGAAACGATGGAGGAGCTGACGAATAGGTTTCAAATTAGGATCCGCATTTAAATTGTGCTCAGCAAATTCCCTTGGGAAACCTCGCATGTCAGAAGGTTTCCATGCAAAGATATCCCAATTCTCACGGAGGAACTTGATGAGCGCGCTTTCCTATTTTTCTGTCATATGAGCCCCCACGCTGAACTGCTTAGATGAGTCACCGGGGGTAAAGTTCACTAGCTTGGTGTCTTGAGCAGACTTAAATTTTAACTTGGACTCAGCTGATGGCTTTTTGAGCGAGGTCATGTCTTCTGGATCATCCTGCAGTTTATACAATTTCAACTCCTCTTCAGCGCAAGCTGTCTCTGCGTAGGTTGCATCGCCTTCCTCACATTCCAAACTATGTCTCTGTCGCCATTGACAGTAATGTTTCCATTTGGATCTGGCATCTTTAGCTTGAGGTAAACATAACAGGGTCTGGCCATGAACTTGGCATAAGCTGGCCGTCCAAACAGAGCATGGTATGGACTTTTGAATTTGAGCACTTCAAATGCTAGCATCTCTGTTCTGTAATTTTCAAATACCCCAAAAGCAACTTCAAGAAATATTTTTCCAATAGGTTGTGCAGACTTACCAGGTACGATCCCATGAAACACGGTTGATGATTGCTGAAGTTGTTTCTCTTGCAGGTTCATCCTTTTGAACGTGTCATAGTAAAGTATATTTATACTGCTTCCTCCATCCATCAGTACCTTATCTAACTTATATCCTCCAACTTATGGAGCCACGACCAGAGCCACTGCACCTGGATTATCAACTCGTGGAGGATGATCAGCCCAACTCCAAGTTATGGGTTGTTTAGACCAGTTAAACCATCTAGGAACAGCAGGAGCGACTGCGTTGACAACACGCTTTTGAACCTTGCGTTCTCTTCTGCAGGAACTGGTGGTGAATACATGATATTGGCTTGAGCTTAGCTGCTTCGGATTTGTTTGAAAACCGGTATTTCCTCCTTGGTGACTATTGTCCGGGTTATTCCCCTGGTGACCCTGATTATGATGACCCAGATTATGATTGCCGGGTCCCGAGCTGCTAGGTCCCAGATGTCCACCTCCCATATTTCCTGGGTTGCCTCCTCCGCTGTTTCCTGGTCCATAGTTATTGCTTCCGCTAGGTCTAAAACCCTGCATGATGAAACAATTTTCCCAAGAATGATTTGCTAACTTTCCATTTTTGCTATGTCGGTGGCATGGACCCATCAAGGCCTGCTGAGCCTGTGCGAAGTTGTTTGGCCGAAAATTTTGATTTCCTCTGAAGTTGTTGCCCTGACGTTGGTTTCTATAACTTGTATTCGTGTTAGCCACTAAATCTGAAGTCCCATCTCCGTTTTTACGCTTGTTATTGTTCTGGTTCTGAGGGTTACTGTTGCTCTGACTCGGGTTCTGGGTACCCTTGGTCCCAATTTTCTTTCCCTTCGCGGACTTCTCGTCATCTGAGTCTGCGTCTTTTGTTTTTTCAGACTCCGCATACTTGGTCATGGCGTCCCAGCTTATGCTTCAACGGGTCAAATCTGCAATTTCTTTCCAATGATATCACTGCTTGTTGGGCGGTGAGGCCGACGGACGAGTGTATGATCTCCGCGACACGTCGAGACCAATGTTGGGCAGACTCCCCTTCCTTCTGGACACAGTTTTCCAAGTCTGTAATGGTCGTCGGTCGCTTACATGTTCCCTGAAATTTTTTGATGAACTGATCTTTCAACTCCTGCCAGTTGTTGATTGAATTTGCGGGCAAGTTTTTCAACCAAGACTTTGTTGATCCTTCTAACATCATGCTCAGGTATCGTGCACATACTGCATCGCTTACTTCCAGTATTTCCATTGCCATCTCATACCCTTCTATCCAATCTGCGGGCTCCATATCTGGTGTATTGTTTACAACTCTACGTGGTCCTTCAAAAATCAGCTGGTATTCTTTCGTTCCTGTTTGCTGGTCCAAGACACTGAATGCCAATCCTACGAGACCCGGTTGGGGGAAGGGTAGAAACTATGTTTTGAACCGCTGGCTGAATATGACCTGGATTCCTGTTCTCCGGTTCCACAACCCTATGCCATGTGTTTATAACTCCAGTTGCATAAGATACGGTCGGCCTGGGTGGGTTTGGTTCTGCTGGTTTGCATTGCTAGAGCCAGCCGGAACTGGTGAATTTCCATGATGACTTCTCGTTAAGGAATTCCTGCTGTTGTAAGGTGTTGAGTGTATCCTGTCCTGATTACTGTAATTGATCTGCTGGACCACCGCTGTTTCTAACATCTCTATTGCCCTTAGAGCTTCAATACCAATGGGATCATTGGGGTTGACTGGCATCCGTGCTAGACTGTTTGTTGCTGCCCAAATGTCATCCATTGGATTGTTGAAATGACCTGGCGGTGTGTGGAACCTCTCCTGGATAGGTTGTTCGGGGACCGGGACAAAATTTGGGTTACCCTGCAACTGAATAGGTGGATAAAAACGTGCCGGGTGAACTGGAGCCAGAGCAACCGGGGGGTTCATGGCATGAACCGGCTGGGCAGGGTTAGGTTCCCCAGGCGTCCCGACTGGAGACGTGAATAAATTCTTCAAATTGGTAGGTCCCAGTCCTGCGTCGAATTCGTTGTTCAGCCGGGTATGATAGCGCATGTTCTGTATTGAAGCTAACTCCCTCTGTCTGAAGTTTAGATGAATTCCTTCTCTCTCCAGACGTGTTGCTTCCTCCAAGACTTCTGACAGAGATTTGTTTATACATGTTACCTCTTTCTCGATCTCCCCGCAGGCACGAGTTATCTCCTGTATAAGCCTTTCAATCTCTGCGTTACAATGCACCATGTTCTCTAGGGTAATTGGAGTGGTCAAGACTTCATTTAATGAATCCATAGCAGCCATCAGCTCGGGCCTTGGGTTATATGATGGGGGCGCTGTCAAGTCAATCACTGCCTCGGCCAGCCCAGAGTTAGTCATGCCGGGTCCTGTTGAGCGTGGTCCCGTTGGTCCAACTGGGGCTACCGTTGGGCCCGTTGATGCTGTTATGGCGCCTCCTGGTCCTCCTAGAACTGGATTCGAAGTTGAAACAGTGTCCATAATTAGATTGCCACTAGCGTCATACCTGGGCTCTGCTGGTCGCGTTGGTGCAGCCATGTAAACAGTTGCGTGATGAGTTGTCTCCCTCAAACTCTGCAGATGTGGCTCAAGGTCTCCTCCTAACCTGTCTTCAAAGAGCTGGTGGATGGATCCCGTTTCGTCATGGTCATTGTTCCCAACTGATTATTCACCATCTGAATATATCATTGTGGCCTCCTCCGGGACCGAGTCTGACTGCTGGTCAGGGTCCTGAGTTCCCACGAAGCTAACAAGAACGTGGATACCGCCGAAGGGGATTCGAAATCCTGACTCCACTGATGCGAACTCTGGACCCCATACGTCATGGTTGTAGTAGTTTCCACGCCGGCTCTTCCTGAGCCGGCCTATTGCGAGCTTCTCGATCCCTGGTAAGGCTCCTTCCAAAAAGACGACGCTTTCGCGAGCAGGCCCCACGGTGGGTGCCAACTGTCGTGGTGTTGTCACGGCAAGTGTCCTCATGCGATAACTAGATTGTGAGGCCATTGCTACTAAGTGAAACTTTGAAAGGGTAGAGGTGGAAATGAGAGACGCGAGTTTACCCAGGTTCGGCCCCTCTATTGAGGGTAAAACCTACTCCTGCTTTCTTACTATCAGGGAACCAAGTCTCGATTACAAATGGCGATTCCGGCTCTCGATATCTCGAGTTACTTTGCTATCGACTTAGAACTTGTCTTTCTACGTCCCAGGGTCTCGCCTTATATAGTGGACGAGACCTCCGGGTTACAAGGGAGTCCGGGTCACTCCCGTCCTCGGAGTCCTAGCTCCCTCCGGTCCTTGATCATCTCGGTCTGGTTCTTCTTATGATCCGGCTACTCCTGGGCCGGCCTTGAACTGCTCTCCGGGCTCCCGGGCTTCCATGTCTTCTAACCTTGGCCTTGGGCTGGTTCCTTCATTCAGTCCGGGTTATACTCACCGTAACGCGGCTCTTCCTGACTTAACCCGGCCATGCTTAATATGACCCGGGTTAATCACCTTAAACCGGACAAGACGATCTTCGGCTTATATTGGTGGCCGGTAAGGCTTCCCCTTACCTATTCCCCCAACACGTATCTTAATGAAATTCATGACAAACTCACGATGTCTCGGAATAAGATTATAGCTCAACAATCTAATAAGCAAGTGATACCTTCCTCTAATAGCATTGTTATCATGCCTACCTCTTGTACTACTACTAACATTGAAGGAAGAGAGAAAATTATCAATGATGCCATAATCTCTCAAGGAGCTAAGAAAGGGAAGGAAGGGCTAGGCTTTGTTGCCAAGTCAAAGAAGAAAACCAAGAATGTCACCTCTTCATCTTGTAATGTTATCTTTTTGAAAGAGGGAGAGGTGACCAAGGAGAAGGAGACCAACGCCGTTGTGGGTGGTGATACGTCTAGGGGGAGCATCACTCACAATGACTTTTCCGGAAAATATAACCCCTCTTATGTTCTCATGAAATCTAGAGATGGTCATATTTATGCTAAATACGTTGGTACTTCTTATGGTGATGATTATCATTGGACTATTTGGGTTCCTAAGACACTTGTTACTAACAAAAGAGGAGCCATTGAAGGATGGGTACTTAAATCAAGAAATTGATCTCTTGTAGGGAAGTGCTTCCGGGTCGGGTAGATGGACGGTGGATAGTGGATAGTGGTGCATCCCAACATATGACCGGAAGCAATGATGCAATGAGTAATCTTGAACCTCCATCACCTCATCTCAATTGCGTCACTATTATTAACAATTCCGAACTTAAGGTATTGGGATGAGGCAAGGTAGCTATCTCAAATGATTTATCAATTGAGAATGTTCTCCTTGTTGATTCCCTTGGTTATAACTTGATCTCCGTTCTCCAACTTGAAAATTGTGGTTTTACCACTTTCTTTAATAAAGAGATTGTGATTTTCATTTGGGAAACAACTCTTAAAGTAGCCTTTGTTGGGTTTGTCGAGAACGACATGTATGTAGTGGACTTCTCTAAAGGAGACACGTGTGCCGCGACATGCCTAATGGCTAAAGTTGATGTGGGTTGGCTTTGGCACCGCCGATTAGCCCACACCAATATGAGGATGTTGCATGACCTTCAAAGTGGAAATCATGTTCTAGGACTAACCAATGCTAAGTTTGCTAAAGATCGTGTGTGTAGCTCTTGCGCCTTTGGAAAGCAACATGGAGAACTCCACCCAACAAAGACCACTATCTCCACCACAAGAATTCTCAAGCTCATTCACTTGGATCTCTTAGGTCCACTATCCTATGATAGTCCGGGATGAAAGAAGTATTGCTTGGTGATAGTGGATGACTATTCAAGATATTGTAGGGTGTATTTCTTCAAGAGGAAAATTGAGACTCAAAAGAGAGTCACCAAGTTCATCACTTTAGTTAAGTGCCAACACAATGCCTCCGTATTGGCCATCCAGAGTGATAATGGATCGGAATTGAAGAACTACACCGTTGAGGGTTTTCTTAGTGAAGAAGGCATTGCTCATCGCTACTCCACTCCCTATACCCCTCAACAAAATGGTGTAGCGGAAAGGAAGAACCGGATTTTGATGGATGCAGCTAGGACGATGATTGTGGAGTTCTCTTCTCCTTATAATTTTTGGGCCGAAGCCGTCTCCACCGCCTGTCATGCTACCAACCGGTTATATCTTCGCAAGATCTTGAACAAGACTCCCTATGAGATTCTCACGGGCAAGAAACCAGACGTATCTTACTTCAAAGTCTTTGGTTGCAAGTGCTTCATTCGCAAGAAAGGTAAACACTTGTCCAAGTTCGATACCAAATCTTATGAGGGTATCTTTGTTGGCTATGCCACAAATGCTCATGCCTATAGAGTCTACAATAAGTCCACCGGACAAGTTGAAGAAGCTATAGACGTGGTGTTTGATTAGGATAACGGCTCCCAAGGGGGCGTATAGATCATGGTGTTGTAGGAGATGCAATTCCTCCCATCGTCATAAGAAGAATGGGGATTGGTGAAATAATAACCATTGAGGGTTACCGGATGACGGAGGGAGAAGGACTATGCCCCACTCAAGTGGAGCCATTGACTACACCCATTGATACACAAGCTACCCAACAATATGCACCATGCCCTCAAGCTAATGATCAAGGTCAAGAAAGTGATCAAGGCCAAGCTAATGATCAAGGTCAAACAAGTGATCAATTCCAAGCTACTCATGGAAGTCATGATCAAAGTACTATCATTGTTGAGAGAGCTCAACCTAGTGGTGATCCTTCACCCACTGATTATCAAGGCCAAGATGAACATGGACATGACTCCGATGAAGAAGGTGATTGTCAACCAATATCCAAGGAATCTTTGGAGGAGATACTAGCTCGTAGAGCAAAGAGAAGGCTAGAAAATCTTGAACGACCGGGTCACATGGAGGACAAGATACTTGGGCAAGTTCGTGGAAGGGTTGTCACTAGGAAGCAATTGGCAGATTTTAGCAAGGCTCATGCTTTTGTCTCTTTCATTGAGCCCAAGAAAGTCTATGAAGATCTCTAAGATCAAGATTGGCTTGAAGCCATGCTTGATGAACTCAAAAACTTCAAGCGCAGCAAGGTTTGGAAGTTAGTGCCAAGACCCAAGGATTGCAATAATGTTATTGGCACCAAATGGGCGTTCAAGAACATGCAAGACAAAGATGGCATCGTCATTCGCAACAAGGCAAGATTGGCTCCTCAAGGGTTTTCTCAAGTTGAATGTGTTGATTTTGGTGAAACCTTTGCTCCCGTAGCTCGCCTTGAATCTATTCGCATCTTACTTGCTTATGCATCTCATCATAATTTCAAGCTACAACAAATGGATGTTAAGAGTGCTTTCCTAAATGGTACCATTAATGAGTTAGTATATGTCAAGAAACCTCCGGGTTTCGAGGATCCCAACCACCCCGATTATGTCTACAAACTCGATAAGGTGCTCTATGGACTTAAACAAGCTCCACGTGCGTGGTATGAGCACCTTAAAGAGTTTCTAGTGGATCGCGGGTTTAATGTTGGTTTAATCGATCCCACCCTCTTTACCAAGACGGTTGGAGGTGACTTGTTCATATGCCAACTTTATGTGGATGACATAATTTTTGGGTCTACTTACACTTTGTTCAATGAAGAGTTTTGCAAGATTATGACCAATAGGTTTGAGATGTCTATGATGGGAGAATTGGAGTACTTCCTTGGCTTTGAAGTGAATCAATATCCTGAAGGAACCTTCATCAAACAATCCAAGTACACTAAATACATGCTCAAGAGATTCAATATGCATGATGCCAAGCCTATGAAGACTCCCATGTCCACAACCCTAGACTTGAAACCTGATCCGAATGTTAAAGAGGTAGATCAAAAGGTATACCGCTCCATGATTGGATCTTTGCTTTACCTTTGTGCATGTAGACTGGATATCATGTATAGCGTAGGTAAATGTGCAAGGTTTCAAGCCTCTCCGAGGCAAAGTCATTTGGAAGCGGTTAAATGAATCTTTCGATATTTAGTTCATACCCCAAATTTTGGTATTTGGTATCCCAAGGGTACAAGTTTTCAGCTCATTGGGTACTCTGATGCGGATTATGCGGGAGAAAAGATGGATAGGAAGTCTAGATCCGGGGATTGCCAATTCCTTGGTCGCTCCTTGGTGTGTTGATCTTCGAAGAAGCAAAATTTCATTGCTCTCTCCACCACTGAGGCCGAGTACATCTTCGCGGCAATTTGTTGCGCCTAATTGCTTTGTATGAGGCAAACCTTGAAGGATTATGGTATTCATTTTGACAAAGTGCCTCTTCTTTGTGACAATGAGAGTGCAATCAAGATCGCCTACAACCCCGTCCTTCACTCCAAGATGAAGCACATTGATATCCGTCATCATTTTATTCGGGACCATGTTGAGAAGGGTGATATTGATCTCTCATATGTATCAACCAAGGATCAACTTGCGGATATCTTCATAAAGGCCCTTGATGAACCAAGATTTTGAGCTTTGCAGAATGAACTAAATGTGATAGATTCATCCAACTTCACTTGAGACCTTGCATAAGTACCTTCACTATACGTGTCATTAGGTTTGAATGTAGGCATGGACATAGGGGGAGCGTCACTCAACTCATGAGTATACACTCCTCTTATTATGCGGAAATCAATTCTTCATTGCTTATCTAGTCATTTTGTGACTTATTGTGCTTAATTTTGAGTAGTACTTTTGGACCCAAGATATATCTTCGCGGTGCCAAAG
Organism: Alopecurus myosuroides; assembly: GCA_028641055.1. Taxonomy (NCBI): domain Eukaryota; kingdom Viridiplantae; phylum Streptophyta; class Magnoliopsida; order Poales; family Poaceae; genus Alopecurus; species Alopecurus myosuroides. The sequence continues at coordinate 167,894,999 of CM054063.1, forward strand.
TACAAACTCAAACATGGTGGCCACGGCCACCAACCTCCTACTCAAGGAGTTGGTTTTATTTGGCTCTTTCACGCGCATAATATTTATCCTCCTTTGCAACTTGTGTGAGTTCGGATTTTTCCTCTTTGCATCTTGCAAACTCGCGTCAAGTATTGCATCTCGTATGACAGTTACAACTATCCAACCCAAGTCCCCTTTCCCCAAAAGCTCATTTCCATCTCAATCCTCATGTTTTTCTGATCTTGGCGCGCTGAAATTGGGTCGAGCGGAACCTCTGGTGAAACCACCGGTAGCTCCGCTGCGACTGTCCTACCGGTGCCCCACCGGTACTACCGCTGGTGCGGAATTTTCTCCTAGCGGTTCTGTGCCGCACCGCACCGCGTAGGCAGGGAGCGGAACCTCCGATGAAACCACCAGAGGCTCCGCTCGCTGCGGTTCTGCAGGGATAACCCTAGGACGAGCGGGGGAAGAGATCTTTCCTTCTATCTCTCTTTCATAGATGCATCTGGTTCAAGGGGAGTTCCTACCAAGAAGATGGGTAGACGCAAGGCACCACGAGTGGATGAGATCGAAGAAACTTTGGATCCTTCTCAACCCAAGCGCAAACCAAGGTTCCCGGCTCGGGAGAAGACATTGCCCCGGAAGGAGAAATCTGCCTCTCAAGTGTCCGAGAGTGTCTTTTTGGATACTCGCCATGAGAACCCATACATCATTGATCGAGATCTCTTGATGCCACAATTTTGGGGACGTGACACTCCATTTCATACCGTCTTCCAAGAACATATATACAATGAGATTCTCATGAGGAAGCCCAAGGACAATGTTTCCCCTCAACATGATATTAATCTTGGTCACATGGAGAGGAAGCCTAACTATTTTGGTGAAGCTCTAGAAATTGTTGATTCTTTTGGTCTTCGCCCCATTATGCAAGTGCAACAAGACTTTGACGAGGGGCTTGTGTGTGGGTTCTTGGCCACCATTCAACTTGCCAATCAAACCGAGCGTCACCTCATTTGGATGAAAAAAGGAAAGAAGCTCACCATCAAGTGGTCCGAAGTGGGTGTTCTTCTCGGTGGCTATCCGGATCATGGCCCTTTTTGTGGTGGCCCCGAGTATGATAGCGAGTGGTTTCGGGTTCACTTTGACAACGGCTCTACCATCAACAAGGATCAACTCACTCCTCTCTATCATTGGAAGAAGTTTGCGGTTGGGTTCACCAAGGGCCTCTACCCCACCTATGACATCATGCTTCGTATCTATCGGGAGACAATCAACCCCAAGGCGGGTAACATTGATGAAATCCAAGTATATCTCAAGAATCTATTGCTCCTTACTCATGAGAAGAGGCTCTCTGGTATGAATCAAAAGCTCGATGTGCTTGACTATATATGGAATGAACTGTGGCATGTCATTGTGCAAAGGAAGAATGCTTGCTTTTGGCCATTCATCATGAAAATCATATTGCATGTGTGGAATGATAAGTACCCGGAGGATCACCTTGATGACACCAATTGGATCTCGCACACGAAGAAAAGGCTTCTTATCAAGGACCATACCGAGTGATACGTCCAAAACATATCTCCTTTTCCGAACACTTTTCTTATTGTTTTCCTCTAAACTTGTGAGGTTTGGATACCACTAACACGGACTAATGATGTTTTCAGCAGAATTACCTTGGTGTCTCGTTTTTGTGCAGAAAAATCAACTTTCGGGAAAATGCCCAGAAAAGACCCCATTGGTCTTAAAACACCAGAAGACCCCGGGAGCTAGAAGGGGGCCAGGAGAGGAGCCAGGAGGGGGCCACACCACTCCCCTGGCGCCCCCCCTTGGCCGCTCCGCCTGGTGGTGTGGGCCACTCCCACACCCCCTCGGACTCCCCTTTCGACTACATATGCCTCGTAAACCTAAAACGCGAGGGGTTCGTCATATTTAATAGAACCACAATAGAGCGCCGCCGCCACCCCGAACCTCGATTCGGGGATCAGAAGTTCCTGTTCTGGCGCCCTGCCGGGATGGGGATTCTAAGGACGTCATTGCCATCGACACCGCCACCTCTTCTCCATCAACCATCCATGTTTTCCCAGTCCATGTGTGAGTAAACACCGTTGTAGGCTGAGAGGGATGGAAGGAACTGGATGAGATTGATCATGTAATAATGCCAGATTGTCAGGGCATAGTGCCTAGTATCCATTATTAGTGTTTTCTACCGTTGTTGCAACTTGTTATGCTTAATACTTGTCACTACAGACCGAGTGCCATGATTTCAGATCTGAACATCTTATTGTTTCATGAGTATAATGTTGTTTATTGATCATATATGCAAGTTGTTTTACACATGTCATTGTCTGGAACCCGAGGCCCCAAAGTGACAGAAATCGGGACAACCAGAGGGGATGGTAGTGATGTGAGGATCACGTGTGTTCATGGAGTGTTAATGCTTTGCTCTGGTGCTTTATTAAAATAGCACCTTAATTACCAGTAGTTTCCCTAGAGGCCCCGCTGCCACGGGCTGGTAGGACAAAAGATGTTGTGCAAGTTTCTCATTGCAAGCACGTATGACTATATTGGAACACATGCCTATGGTTTGCCTACATGTTTGATGCTTTATATTATTATCTGCAATGGTCGTGTTAGATTATTACATGACCTATGTTATCCATGGAACGCCCGTCATCCATTCCCTCTATGCCTACGGTACTTCCCATACTGTCGTTACTATTCTGCTACTGATGTTACTATTTTACTACTGATGTTATTTTATTCCTACTACTGCTATAAAACTGTTACCACTGATAAATTGTTGCGGGCAAGTCTAATTTCAGGTGCAGCTGAATTGACAACTCAGCTCTTAAGGCTAATAAATATTCTTTGGCTCCCCTTGTGTCGAATCAATAAATTTGGGTTTTACTTCCCTCGAAGACTGTCGCGATCCCCTATACTTGTGGGTCATCAAGACTATTTTCTGGCGCCGTTGCCGGGGAGCATAGCTTTATTTATTTCCGCACTTGATCGTGATATTTTTTGCTGCAAGCCATTCATCATGGGCAAGAATCATGATGGAAAAGTTCCTATATTACCATCCACTACAAGAAGAGGTACAGCTCTGAAGACCTCTACTGCTCTTGATTCACCGTCTGTTATGAGTAAGCTTCTTACTCCACCACATTCTACACGTACTGTTACTTCTGCATAGTCTGAGAATGTTTCTGATACTTTTGATGATGCTTCTACTATGCTTATTGATACTGGTTCTCTAGGTCCTTTCCTAGATGCTACTATTGCTAGATCCAAACAAATTAAAAATGCTGAAATTTCTGTTGAAAATATTGGTACACCTGTTAATTTAACTGAGCTTATTGATGATCTTGATGAAACCTATATTGAACTGAGTGATGATTTTATTGAAGAAGCTCGTGATACTACTGGTGCAAGTGCTCTTAAGAGTCTTCTTGCAAGACATGTTGTGAAATATAAATCTTCTCTTGATGCTAAGTTTTCCACATCTCCCATACACATTATAGACAAGGATTATGATTTCTCTTTAGATTTATCTTATATATCTATTGTTGAGAAGGAACCTTTTTGTGGAACTGAAAGTAAAAGTGCTATGGAACACATGAATGAGCTTTCATCTTTGAGTAATTTGTTTTCTCATGATACTAAGCTGCGTACTTATTTTGTTACCAAGATCTTCCATTTATCATTGAAAGATGAAGCTAAAATTTGGTTTAACAAGCTGTCACCTGGGTGTATTACTGATCCTATGGATTTGGTTAATGCTTTCTTTCAAAAATATTTTTCTGCTAGTTCCCAACATGCTGTTGTGCAGGACATCTTTAACTTTGAGCAAATTGAAGGAGAAAAATTGGCTGAATCTTGGACAAGGTTTTATTCTTTGATAAGAGCTAGCCATGGATATCCATTACCTAAAAATGAGCTCCTAGATATATTTTATAATGGACAAACTGTTGAGTCTAGGACATACCTGGATAGTTGTGTTGGTTGTGTTTTCAGGCAAAGAACTCCAGAAGAAGTTGTGGAATTAATGGCTAAAATAGTAAAAAATAATGATGATTGGAATATACCTGATCCTACACCTACACCAGAACCAACACCCAAGAAGAGAGGTATGATTGAATTAAATGATGAAGTGATGAAGGAAGCCAAGAAATCTCTTAAAGATAGGGGTATTAAATCTGAAGATGTGAAGAATTTACCTCCTATAGAAGAATTATGTAAGCCTATTACTCATCCATCAACTGTTGAGGTATACTCTCTCCAATACTTTGATAATAGAGATATTCCTTATTCTAAACCACCTGATCACTGCTTAGATGAATTTGATAATTATGTTCTTAAGCAAGACAACTTTAATAGGAGAGTGCAAAATCACCTTATGGAAAACTCTAGAGCTATTGATAATTTGCATGGTATTGTTGAGAGAAACTCTATGATGTTAAAATGCTTGTTAAACATTTTCAAATCGTTCAAACTCAAATTGATCAACTTACTAAAGTGCAAAAGACATACTACACAATGCTTCTAAAGATAAACATGTTTGTGAAATAATTGCTAAAAGTGGTGTTTCTACTCAGGACCCCTTGTATCCTGAAGGATATCCTAAAAGATTGAACAAGGTTCTAAGCAACCCAAAAACAATAGTTCTCCTTCTAAGAAATAGAAGAAGAGACATAAAAATGTTGTAGAATCTCCCAAACCTGCTAAAGATCCTAATATTATATCTATTTCTGACGTTGAAACTGAAGGTGGTAATGATAAAAGTGATGCTTCTGATAAAGAAGAACCTGTAGCTGAACTTGAAAAGAAAACTAAAACTGCAAAGTATACTAAGGAAACACAAATGAAAGAGAGCCTTGTGTAAAAAAAGCAATGCATTTTCCTAATAAGAAATACAAATAAAAGGAAGAAGAACATTATAACAAGTTTTGTGAGTGGATGAAACCTCTGTTTTTGCAAATCCCTTTGACTGATGCTATTAAATTGCCTCCTTATTCTAAATATCTGAATCATATTATCTCCAACAAAAGAAAAATTCCTCATGAGGAAGTTTCCACTATGCTTGCTAATTATTCTTTCAATGGCAAGGTTCCAAAGAAGCTTGGAGATCCTAGTATTCCTACTATCCCTTGTTCTATTAAAAATAATTATGTTAGAAGTGCTTTATGTGACTTGGGAGCTGGAGTTAGTGTTATGCCTTTCTCTCTTTAAAAATTGATACACACTAATATATCTTTGCAAATGGATGATAAGTCCACTTCTATTCCTGTTGGTATATGTGAGAATGTTCATGTGCAAGTTGCTACTAATTGTTTGATATTAACTGACTTTGTTCTGTTGGAAATGCCTGAAGATGATAATATATCTATTATTCTTGGGAGACCTTTTCTTAATACTGCAGGGGCTGTTATTGATTGCAATCAAGGAAAGGTAACTTTTTAATGTTAATGATAAAGAGCATACTGTTTATTTTTCCAAGAATATTGATAGAAGATATGGTTTAAATTCAATTGAAAATATTGAGACCATCAAGATTGGAGAATTTTATTGTCCCATTCCAGTACCACCAAAAGAATATGCAATTATTATGATTGGGACTATGTCTATCAATGTTGAGGTAACATAATTATTTAGTGATTAGCAAAGTTTTGCTTCATATGAAAATTATTCTGGTAACAAGAATTGATCACCCTTGTTAACAAAATGATTTTGAATGAAGAGGACAATGTTTTCACTATGTTTTCACCTTCCCCATTATGTTTTAACCATGTTTCCTTCTGTTATCACATTGCTACTGGAGTACAATCATGTTTTCCATCATACATATGCATGTTTTCATCATGTTTTCACCATAGTTACTGTGGTTATGCATGTTTTCACCACCCATACTTTTGTTTTCACCACTACCACCTTTGTTTTCTTTGATATTTTTCCATTAGAGTGTCATAGAACCTATATAGTGCAGGTTTTGGTTTTGTTTTCCACCTTTTCACTTTCTTTTTTCTAGTTTTTATTAATTATTAAAATTCTGGAAATACCTCAAAAATAAAGTTTCTCGGAAAATTCCAGAAAAAATATAATATTTGTTTACGTCAAAAATGAGGCGCAGAGCCACCTGGGAGGCCCCAGGGGGACCCACCAGTCAGGCACACCATGGGGTGGCATGTCCATCCCCCTGGTGGCGCCAGCACATGGTGTGAGGCCCCCTGGCCCCCCACTAACTCTCTCCCCTGCCAAACTCTTCTCCCTCACCTCCCAAACTAAAAACATTACCTCGAACCCGTGTTCTTGCTGTTCTTCCTTTGGATTTTCGATCTCCTTCTTCAGCCCATCATTTGTGCTGAGATTTGGTGTGCTTGATCTCCGGTATGTGACTCCTCCGATGATCCAAGTAGAATTTTGTTTAGTGGAGTATTTCTTGAGTATTTTGGTACTGTAGGTGTCAGCTTATGTGAGTTTGCATGCTTGATTTGAGTAGAAATAATATAGTTTTGATGTATGTTTAGCTCTCATATAAGTCTCTATGGTAGTTTCCACCATATAGTTGCTTGAAATTAATTTTTGTAGTGATTGTTGAAAAATTTCAGAGATGGATAGTTATAACTTTGGAGAGATATTTAGGAGTGATGCTCCTAGAAGGACAAGGCCCTCACGCTCATCCACTTCAGTGAGGCCATCGTACAATGAAGACATTATTGCACCGAGTATTGTCGATGCGAGAGGTGATGATATCGCTAGCCCATCTAGCTTTCCTTGCATTACATTTCTAAGAAGTGCAGGTCTATTAGATGACTTTCGTATGCTTATTGAAAGAGTTGGTTTAACCAACTATATGGAGGATGAAGGTCCTCAGCATGCAGCTCTCACAAAAACTTATGTTGAGAGTTTTCAATTTCGGAACACACATTTTGGTCCCACTGTTGCCTTCAAATTATATAGTAGATATTTTTCTTTGTCCTTGGAAGATTTTTGTGCCATTGTAGGTATCAACGCTACTGGGGCAGCATGCAGGATTCAGGATAAACCCGCGGATCTTATGGCGCTTTACCAAGAAATCACCAACGATGATGGTCGCTCATCCCAGCGTGGGAAGATAAGGAACATTCAACTTCCTCCTCTTAGATATTTTACTTACTATATTGCTACTAGTATCCTTGGTAGGGAGAACACTAGCAACATTTCTGGTTACCACCTTGCTTTCATTGATGTTGCGCTGAACAATAGGATGAAGTATAACCTCGGTGCACGTGTTGCACGCCGCCTTGCTGCTAAGGGGCCTACTTTTGGGGCATTATCGCTACACGTATATCAACTGCTTTAGAATTTTTTATTGCTCCTGATGATGAATTGATTACTCCCTATAGACTCAACCTTGCTGCCATGAAGTCCCATCAGTTTGTTACTGCTAACTCTACTGCTGAACGTTTAGTATATACAGTTTTATATATAGATGGAGAGGAGCGAAAAGTTACTTTGCCGCAGCATATTTTGTTTAATATTGACAGGTCACCATGGTCACTCTCTAAGGAGGAGGTAGACGAGCATCTGAGCACTACGAAATTTTACCGGTAGCAGGAGAGGCGAGACGCGCCTCCAGAGGACCATAACACGCAGTACACCAGCGCATCTTCGAGCACATATCAGGAGGAGGGTTCCTCCTCAGCATACTACGAGGGCGCCACCTCATGGCCCCCTTGGTGCTTGATCTCCACTTAGGCCAAAAGCCTAAGCTTGGGGGGAGGTATATCGACATCACACTCATTTATATATTATGTTCGGTCGGTTCTTTGTATATCCATGTTTTCGCTTCTTTTGTTTGTTTTCGTTTTCTTTCGCTTCTTTCGTTTCTCTTCGTTTTATTGTTTTGTTCTTTTTTTTCCAAAACACAAAAAGACCTAAAATATTTTTGTTTGTTTCTCTTTATTTGCTTCTTTAGTTTCTTTAGTTGGTTTGTTTTCTTTTCTCGCTTTGGTTTAGTATTCAAAAATCCAAAAATATTTTGCTTTGTTTGCTTGCTTCTTTATGTTCTTTCTTTAAATCGAAAACCCGAAAATATTTGTTGTTCTTCTTTGGTTTTGTAAAGTTTGTTGCAGAGTTCCCTGGACTTCCGTGTCTCCATTGGAGTTTGATTATCATTCTATATTATTCAGTCCACAAGTAAAGAGCAGTAATGACGAATTACGACAATACGAGTTGTGGTGAGAGGCTAGTATGAACTCTATTTGTTTTATTTTTGTACATATACTCATCGTGTGAACATGCTTAGTCCGTTCATGTAAGGTGTATGTTATTTAATTGATGCTTGGTAGTTCGTGATCTCACGTGTTAGTTCCAACTTATTAATATAAGATAGCATGTCGTATGAATGTTTGCTTGCATTGTTTTATTCATAGAAGGGTATGACATTGTGGTATCTGCCTCTGATTGTTTCGCTTGAATCGACTTGGCACATGCTCACGCATGCTATGACTGAAAACAAAAAGTCAATTAAGCCTCTATGATTTATTTTTCTTCAGAGTATTTGTACCATTTTTATGCCCCTGTTAATTTTGTTTCGTCGCAAGCATGATTATGACAGTTTTTGCTGTCTTTATTGTCACTCCCCATCTATTGCTAGCCTTCACCTGTACTGAGTATGAGCTCTACTCGTGCATCCAACTCCCAAAAATCAAAGTTTGCCAAATGTGTCCACCATACCTACCTATATATGTGGTATTTAACTGCCACTCCAAGTAAATTTCTCGTGTGCTGCTTTTAAAACCTGCTAAAAATTATTCCTGTTTTGTGCCCCTGTTTTAGCTCATGAGGACGTAAATAGAGAATCTTTATCTCACTTGTTAAACAAAGGTATTGAAAGCATAATTGTGTAAACAAAAGAGAAAGAGGGATGACCTTCTACCCAGATGCGTCCTTCTATGGGAGCCGCTCTTGTGAAGTCTAGTTGGCTTGTGAGGTACTGCATTGTCTGTTTACTATTCATTGACATAAGCATACACATCTCTCAAAAATGTTTTCAATACCTTTGTTTAATAAAATAAAAAGCTCTAGCACATGAGTTAATCCCTGCTTCCCTATGCGAAGGGCCTTTCTTTTATTTTTTATGTTGAGTCTCCACCTTCTCGCTGTATGCACCTTCTTGAGAGCATGGTTGTTATTCTTAGTGTAATGTGCTTGTCCCAAAACACGGTTGATAGTTGTATAAGTTTTATGCTTGAATCTTTGATATCTTTATTTCTAGTCTTCATTTGAACTTCATAGGTGCCCTAGCATTTATGTTTTTCTCCACTATTAAGGGAAAGCGAGTACACTTTATCATACCCTATTATGAGCATTGCAATCTTGTAGATATAAATACTTCATGTTGTCTATTATTAGTTTGTTGGCATCTCTTCATGGTTTGCATAACTGCTGGGTGACTTTTATTTTCCATACATCTTATCATAAATTGCCTCAGCACTTTATTATGTAGTGAGTATATTTACATCATATGAAACAAATGTGTTCATAAAAGTCTTTTATCGCACTCAGTTGTCACTGAATTGCTTGAGGACAAGCAATAAGCTAAGCCTGGGGGAGTTGATACGTCGAAAACGTATCTCCTTTTCCGAACACTTTTCTTATTGTTTTCCTCTAAACTTGTGAGGTTTGGATACCACTAACACTGACTAACACTGTCAGCAGAATTACCTTGGTGTCTCGTTTTTGTGTAGAAAAATCAACTTTCAACTTTGCCCAGAAAAGAACCCATTAGTCTTAAAACACCAGAAGACCCCCGGAGCAAGGAGAGGAGACCGGAGGGGGCCACACCAACCCCCGGCACCCCCCTTGGCCGCGTTGCCTAGTGGTGTGGGCCACTCCCACACCCCCTCGGACTCCCCTTTCGACTAAATATGCCCGTGTTAGATTATTACATGACCTATGTTATCCATGCAACGCCTGTCCATCCATTCCCTCTATGCTTACGGTACTTCCCATACTGTTGCTACTATTTTGCTACTGCAGTTACTATTTTACTATTGATGTTATTTTATTCCTACTGCTGCTATAAAACTATTACCATCGATAAATTGTTGCGAGCAAGTCTACTTTCAATTTTAGCTAAATTGACAACACAGTTGTTAAGGCTAATAAATATTCTTTGGCTCCCCTTGTGTCGAATCAATAAATTTGGGTTTTACTTCCCTCGAAGACTGTCGCGATCCGCGATCCTCTATACTTGTGGGTCATCACCGAGCCGGTTGTGCATCCCATGCCCACTCCTTGCAAGGACAAGGCCAAGCCACAGGTCATTATTGATAAAGAAGAAGAAGAAGTCGGACCCTCTTGCCCTCCTCCTTCTGACAATGCTTTCAAGTTGATGGCTCAGGCTCTCAAGAAGGTATTCCGTGTGACCAAGAAGATAGAGCAGACTTAATGGGAAGTTCACTATGACAAGGAACTCAAGCACCGCAAGGCAGCACGGGCATAAAGGCAGCTTCGTCGTGACGCATGGGAGTCCCTGGATTCTCCTGTTGAAGATGGCATTACTACTTGGGGCAAGTGGCAGACCAAGGACTCCAACGGCAATATCATTGAATGGTCTGATGAGGAACCTGGAGAAGAAGTGACTATCTCTCGCCGTCGTTCCCGTCCTCCTAGCATGGACAACTCCTCCGACTGAACCTAGGGGCTTTAGCATTGGTCTTTCTCCTCTTTTGGTATCTTGATGCCAAAGGGGGAGAGACATCTATTTAGGAGCGTTGGGCCTTTGCATGGGGTTTCTCTCTCAAGCCTTGCTATATTTATGTTGTCTCTTCTTGCTTGAGAGAGTTGGCTATTTGTGGACTTCGTGTGTTTATTGTTCCTATTGTGTGAACCTCGTTATGCATGGTGTAAGACATGTGAACCTCGTGCTTTACTTTTATCGTATTTATGGGTCCCTTACTATTTGTGTTAGCAAGTTTGCTCGTTATTGATACGTCATAAACGTAACCTTAATTTCTGATGGTCCATGTTGTTTTCTTATTGTTTCCCACATGTTTGGTATACACTTTACGTCATTTTTATCGATTTTCCAGATTAACCTATTGACAAGATGCCACAGCGCCAGTTCCCTGTTTTCTGCTGTTTTTAGTTTCAGAAAAGTTGTTCTGGAAATATTCTTGGAATTGGAAAATTCAAAGCCCGGAAGTCTTGGAAAATTCAGAAAAGTTGCTCTACACCACCATGCCCGCCTCTAGAGTGATGCGTGAGTAGTTCATCCTTGGACTACGGGTCCATAGCAGTAGCTAGATGGTTGTTCTCTCCACTTTGTACCTCATGTTTAGATCTCGTGAGCTGCCTCACATGATCGAGATCATCTTTATGTAATGCTACATGTTGTGTTTGCTGGGATCTGATGAATGTTGAATGCTATGTATTCTGATTATCAATCTATCATGTTATCTTCATGCATTTGTTATTTATGATCTTGCATGCTCTCCGTTATTAGTAGATGCTCTGGCCAAGTAGATGCTAGTAACCCCAAGAGGGAATATTTATGCTCGATAGTGGGTTCATGCCTCCTTTGCATCTGTTCTCGAGTGACAGAAACGTGACAGATGGAGGATGTGTTGTTGCCATTAGGGAGAAAACAACGGTGTTTACCCAGTTTACATTGTTTACATTACACACTTTGCTTACTGCGATAATCTATTTGTAGCAACTTAATACCCAACGTTTGTTCGGATGATATTCGGAGGGTGGATTATTAGACATAGATGCAGTTGGATGACAGTCTATGTATTTTGTTGTAATGCCCGCATGAATCACATAGTAATCTTTATGTATTATATATGCACTACGGTGCAATCTTCATTTACGTCAATTGCCTAGCTGTAATTTGTTCACCACACATGTTATTTATCTTTCACGGAGAGACGCCAATAGTGAACTGAGGACCCCGGTCCATTTTCCTCATAATGATAAAACGCCTATTGCTTTCATATTGTTCCTACTATTTTCCTACCGTTTTCCACACCATACGTTTAACCTCTTTGTGTTCAGAAAAACCGGTGAGATTGACAACCTCACTGCTTCGTGGGGACAAAGTGATTTGATTATGTTGTGTAGGTTCCACGTTGTTGTTGAACCGGTAGTGCGCCCTGCCATCACAGCTGCATCAACCATCTGAAGTTACTTCTTCCTCCTACTGGTCGATTAAACCTTGGTTTCTTTCTGAGGGAAACTTCCTGCTGCACTCTTCATACCTTCCTCTTGGGGTCTCCCAACGAACGTGTGTTCACACGCATCAAAGCATTTTCTGGCGCTGTTGCCGGGGAGGAAGAGAATTTCTGCAAGGGGGGTCTCTCACCTCAAAATCATTTTTACTTTGTTATTGTTTTGCTTGTTACTTACTTTATCATGCTTGCTAGCAATGTTTGATGCCTTTGAAACTAGATCTTATAGGCAAGGTGGGTTCACAGATGAACAACAAAAATATTATAAGGAACACCGCTTGTCACAAAAAGGAATACACTTATGGGAGTAAATTAGTAAATTGCATGACTATGTTAAAAACTTGTGCTCTACTTATAATGTTACTTATTGCTTTGATAAATCTTGCTGCTGTAGGAGGTATAAACACCTCCCTTTTCAATGTGAGTATAATGATGATGTTACCATATCTTCTTATGTTAAGGGAAATTATGAACTGTATGATGTGGAACAAATTGAAGAATTTATTGCTTGGAAGGGTGCATTCAAAATTTCCTACTTACTTGAAAGTATTGATGTTGCACCTTATAAATACGAGATTTATGCTATACTTGAATATTGCTTTGATAATTACAAGGATTGTAATTACTACATAATGGAATATCTTAATAAATGCTCTCATCCTAAGGAAGAGACTAATGCCTTGCAGGAGCCTATGGAAGAAGAAATTGCTGAATCTGGAAGCTCATTAGATGAAAAGGAGGAGGAGAGTGATGATCAAGAGGAGGAAGAATGGAGCTACCCATGTCTACCTCCCAATGATAGTAACTCTTTAACTCATACATTATTTGATGAAATTGATACTTTCTATACTTGTGACCTTGATACTACTATGAATAAAACTTGTGAGAATGATATTGTTACTGTTATGTATAGCAATCCATGCTACTTGGATAAATCTTATGATAATTCTTTTGATGATGGTCCTATGTTACTTGATGTTATAAATTATAATGCTACTGAAAATAGGATTGCTATAATGTGTTCTATACATTTTATGAGTGATCAATCATCTTGTTTTGCTATAGCTAAAAGTGGGAAGAAAGAGGAGCTTATTTTAAATTTTGATCCCACTATATTTTAGGTTGATATGAATTGTGTGCTTTTAGTCCATGACAAACATGTTTTATGTGATACTTATGTTGTTGAATTTGTTCATGATGCTACTGAAAATTATTATGAGATAGGAAAATATGGTTGTAGGAATTTTTATGTTACTAAAACACCTCTCTTTTGGTCGAAAGTTCTGAAGTTGCTCTTGTTCTACCTTTCCATGATTTCTAGTTTTAGCTTCTTTAATTTATTTCTTTACAAGATTCTTATGCATAGGAAGTGGGTTAGACTTAAATTTGTATTCTAATTGCTTCTTGATGCTCACTTTTGTTTAATTCATATTTCTAATGTGAGCATCCACTTGAATCCACTATTTTGGGCCTAGCTAAAAGGCATTAAAGAAAAGCACTTCTTAGGAGATAACCCATGGTTTTATTTTTGCATTGATTTTCTCTGTTTTATTTTATTCAAGGGGTTGTATACTTCTGTATCAACTCCTGTGTATCTTTGTTTTCATGTTTTAGTAGTGCCAAGTAAGGTTTCTGACGAGAGTTGGAGTTGGTTTTCGGATTTCTGCGCAGGAAACAATTTCTGCTGTTCACCGTAAAAAAAACGTAAAAATCACAGAAAAATCAGAATGACCTGAAATTTCTTGTGCTTATTACTCTGCTAATTCCTCAACTTTTTCGTTCTTTAAGTTTTTCGATCTGAGGAACAGAAGTGCCTCGAAAAAATTCGTCTTTACAGACTACGGCTAGACTTTTTCATATCATGCTAGATGTTATTTTAGTTCTAAAGCCTTGTGGTTATTTAGTAGCATGATTAGCCAAAAATAGCTGAGAGTGTTTAATGTGCCATTGAAAGAATCATGAGTTTTTATTGTCATATTGAAGCATAAATTTGTGGTGTTCTCCTTTAAATTTTTTATTTGGTTGACTTGGTGCATGCTCACACCATGTTTATGACTATGAATCAGTCACTAATAGCCTGATCATTTAGTTTTTGAACTTGTGGTACACTTATTCTTTGATTAATGATGTTTATGTTGCTATGCATGATTATGGCTCTTATGCTCTCTTGATTTGTCGCTCCCAGTCTTTTGCTAGCCTCCACTTGTACTGAGTATGAGCTCTACTCGTGCATCCAACTCCCAAAAACCAAAGTTTTCCCATTGTGCCCACCATACCTACCTACATGTGGTAATTAACCGCTTTTCCAAAATAAATTTCTCATGTGTTACCTTTAAAAGTTTCAAAATTACTCATCTGTTGTGCTCATGTTTTAGCTCATGAGGACGTAAATAGAGAATCTTTATCTCACTTGTTGATTGGACTTTCACACCTTGGACTAGTGGCTTCATCCGCTTATCCAATTATAGAAGAGCTGGCAGTGGGGTGCCCAGCCCCAAATTAATAACACAATTTCTCTTCACTATTTTTACCCCTGATTTATCATTCAAAGCATAATTGTGTAAACAAAAGAAAAAAAGGGATGACCTTCTACCCAGATGCGTCCTTCTATGGGAGCCGCTCTTGTGAAGTGTAGTTGGCTTGTGACGTACTGTATTTTATGTTTACCATTCGTTGACATAAGCATACAACTCTCTTAAAATATAGAAACTCCTCCACGGTATGTGATTGTTGGTAGGCACCTGAGGATTCAGTTAGCCATGGTTTGTATAAAATGGTTGGGAGGAATGTCAAGTTTTTATACCTCTGTTTAATAAAATAAAAGCTCTAGCATATGAGTGATCCATGCTTCCCTCTGCGAAGAGCCTTTCTTTTACTTTTATGTTGAGTCTCCATCTTCTAACTTTATGCACAGTTGAGAGAGCATAATTGCCATTATGAGTTTTATGTGCATTTCTCCCAGAAACATTATTAATTGATTCATGATGTGTTATTGCTTGTTCTCTAATTATTTGTTCTAGTCTTCCTCATGAACTTTGAAAGTGTCCTGGAATTTATGTTTTACCCCACTATTAAGGACTAGCGAAATATCACTTTGACATGTTTTATCTATACTTGGAACAAACGTATATCTTTCGTTGCATTGTTATTCATGATGTTTTATTTGTGTTACTTCTCATGATGCAAGGTGATTGCTATGTTTTATTATTAAAATTCTATTTATCATGCTTGTGTTGAAGTTCTACGATCTCAGCATACTTATGTTTTTACATTATTGATGATCAAGTTTATGTTGGTAGCATGTCACCTCAGAAATTATGTATTTTTATCATTTACCTACTCGAGGACGAGTAGGAACTAAGCTTGGGGATGTTGATACGGCATAAACGTATTCTTAATTTCTGATGTTCCATGTTGTTTTCTTATTGTTCCCCACATGTTTGATATACACTTCACGTTATTTTTTATCGATTTTACGGACTAACCTATTGACAAGATGCCATAGAGCCAGTTCTCTTTTTTCTGCTGTTTGTAGTTTCAGAAAAGCTGTTCTGAAAATATTCTGAGAAATGGAAAATTCGAAGCCCGGAAGTCTTAGAATTCCCGAAGGTTCCACAGAGTCCCGAAGAGACCCGGAGGGGGCCCACGCCATAGTTAGAAGATGGATACTCAACATAAAAGTAAAAGAAAGCCCCTTCGCAGAGGGAAGCATGGATCACTCATGTGCTAGAGCTTTTTATCTTATTAAACAGAGGTATTGAAAACATTTTGAGAGAGGTGTATGCTTATGTCAACGAATGGTAAACAGACAATACAGTACGTCACAAGCCAACTGGATTCACAAGAGCAGCTCCCATGTGAAGGACGCATCTGGATAGAAGGTCATCCCTCTTTCTCTTTTGTTTACACAATTATGCTTTGACTGATAAATCAGGGACAAAAAGAGTGAAGAGAATTTGTGTGTATTAATTTGGGGATGGACACCCCGCTGCCAGCTCTTCTATCATTTGCATAAGTGGATGAAGCCACTAGTCCAGGGTGTGAAATCCAATCAACAAGTGATATAAAGATTCTCTATTTACGTCCTCATGAGCTAAAACAGGGGCACAAAACAGGAATAATTTTTAGCAGGTTTTAAAGGTAGCACATGAGCAATTTACTTGGAGTGGAGGTTAAAATACCACATGTAGGTAGGTATGGTGGACACATTTGGCAAACTTTGGTTTTTGGGAGTTGGATGCACGAGTAGAGATCATACTCAGTACAGGTGAAGGCTAGCAAATAGACAGGGAGCGACAATCAAGAGAGCAACAACTATCATAATCATGTTTGCGACAAAGTAAAATTAAATGAAGCAAAAAATTGATACTAGAACTCTAAGGCAAAATAAATCATCGAGGCTTATTGACTTTTTGTTTTTAGTCTTAGCATGCGTGAGCATGTGCCAAGTCGATTTAAATGAAACAGTCAGAGGAGGCTACCACAATATCATGTACTTCTATGAATAGAACAATGCGAACAAATATTTATATGACAAGTCATTTACTATTAATAAATTGGAACAAAACATGAGAGAGAACGAACTATTAAGCAGCCATTAAGTCACATATATCTTATACAAACAAACTAAGGATGCTCACATAGATGGATATATGTACAAAAAATAAAAGCAAATAGAGTTCATACCAGCCTCTCACCACAACTTGAATTGTCGTTATCATCATTATTGCTCTTCACTTGTGGCTCGAATAATACATAATGAAAACCAAGCTCCAATGGAATCATGGACGACTGTTGAACTCTGCAGCAAACTTTACAAAACCAAAGAAAAACAACAAATATTTTACTTTTTTCAATTAAGGCACGAACAAAAAGAGAGCAAGCAAACAAAGAAAAAATCTTTTTGGGTTTTTGAATATTACAACACAACTAAAGAATAAAACAAACCAGCTAAAGAAACAAATAGAGAGAAACAACAGAAATATTTTTGGTCTTTTTGTGTTTTGGAAAGCGAAAACAAAACAATAAAAACAAAGAGAAACGAAAACAAACGAAAGAAACAAAAAGAAGCGAAAGAGAAGAAAACATGGATATACAAAGAACCGAACGAACATGATATATAAATGAGTGTGATGTCGGTATACCTCCCCCCAAGCTTAGACTTTTGGCCTAAGTGGAGATCAATCACCAAGGTGCCCAAGAGGTGCCGCCCCCGTAATACGCCGAGGAGGAAGCCTCCTCCTGATATGTGCTCGAGGATGCGCCCGTGTACTGCGTGTTGTGGTCCTCGAGAGGCGCGTCTCGCCTCTCCCGCTGCCGGTAAAACTCCATGGTGCTCAGATGCTCGTCTACCTGCTCCTTGGAGAGCGACCGTGGTGACCTTATCTTCCCACGCTGGGATGAGCGACCGTCATCGTTGGTGATCTCTCGGTAGATCCCCTGGAGGTCTGCTGGTCTATCTTGAATCCTGCTTGCCGTCCCGGTGGTGTTGATACCTATAATAGCACAAAATTCCACCAAGGAAAAAGACATAGGACTAGTATATAACTTGAATGCAACAGTTGGACCATATTGTGTGTTCTGAAATTTAAAGCTCTTAACAAAAGCTTTTGTGAGCGTGGCATACTGAGGGCTTTCATCCTCTATAAAGTTGGTGAGGCCAACTCTCTCAATAAGCATAAGAAAATCATCTAAAAGACCTGCACTTCTTAAAATGTACAGCAAGGAAAGCTAGATGGATGAATGATACTGTCATCTTCCGCATCATCAATAGTTGACGCAATAACGTCTTCATTATATGATGGCCTCGCTGAAGTAGACGAGTGTGATGGCCTTGTCCTTTTAGGAGCATCACTCCTAAATATCTCACCAAAGTTGTAACTATCCATCTCTGAAATTTTTCAACAATCATCATAAAAATTAATTTCAAGCAACTATAAGGTGGAAACTACTATAGGACTTATATGAGAGCTAAACATACATCAAAACTATATTATTTATACTCAAATCAAGCATGCAAACTCACATAAGCTGTCACCTACTGTGGCAAAATACTCAAGAAATACTTCACTAAACAAAATTCTACTTGGATCATCGGAGGAGTCACATACCGGAGATCAAACACACCAAAAATTAGCACAAATGATGGGATGAAGAAGGAGATCGAAAATCCAGAGGAAGAACAACAAGAACACGGGTTCCAGGAAATGTTTTCAGCTTTGGGGTGAGAGAGAAAACTTTGGCAGTAGAGAGAGTAAGTGGAGGGCCAGGGGCCCACACCATGTGCTGGCGCCACCAGGGGCTGGCCGTGCCACCCTGGGGTGTGCCTGCCTCGTGGGTCCCCCTGGGTTCTCCCAGGTGGCTTTCTGCCTCATTTTTTACGTAATTTTTTTTTATAATTTTTCTGGAATTTTCCGAGAAACTTTATTTTTGTAGTATTTCCAGAATTTTAATAATTAATAAAAACCGGGAAAATGAAAGTGAAAACGTGGGAAAAAAAACCAAAACCAAAACTACAGAGGTTCTATGATACTTTAATGAAAGAATATCCAAAGAAAACAAAGGTGGTAGTGGTGAAAACAAAAGTATGGGTGGTGAAAACATGCATAACCTCAGTAATCAGAGTGAAAACATCAGGAAAACATGCATAAGGATGGTGGAAAACATGATTGTACTCAAGTAATAATGTGATAACAGAAGTAAACATGGTGAAACCATAATGGGGAAGGTGAAAACATAGTGAAATGATTGCCCATTTCATTTAAAATCATTTTGTTAACAAGGGTGATCAAGTCTTGCTACCAAAATAATTTTATATGAAACAGAAATTTGTTTCTCACTAAATACTCATGTTACCTCAACCTTGATAGGCATAGTCCCAATCATAATAATTTCATGTTCTTTTGTTGGATTTGGAATAGGACAATAAAATTCTCCAATCTTGATGGTCTCAATATTTTCAATGGAATTTAGACCATATTTTCTATCAATCTTCTTGGGAAAATAAACAGTGTGCTCTTTATCATTAACATTAAAAGTAACTTTTCCTTGATTGCAATCAATAACAGCCCCTGCAGTATTAAGAAAAGGTCTTCCAAGAATAATAGACATATTATCATCTTCAGGCATTTCCAACACAACAAAGTCAGTTAATATCAGACAATTATTAGAAACTTGAACAAGAACATCTTCACATATACCGCAGGAATAGCAGTAGATTTATCCGCCATTTGCAAAGATATATCAGTTGGTATCAATTTTTCTAGGAGGAGTCTTTTATAGAGAATAAAAGGCATGACACTAACTCCAGCTCCCGTATCACACAAAGCAGTTCTAACATAATTATTTTTAATAGAACAGGGAATAGTTGGTATACCAGGATCTCCAAACTTCTCAGGAACCTTGCCATTAAAAGAGTAATTAACAAGCATAGTGGAAATTTCATCATTAGGAATCTTCCTTTTGTTAGAGACAATATCTATCATATATTCTGCATAAGAAGGTAATTTAATAGCATCAGTTAAAGGAATTTGCAAGAACAAAGGTTTCATCCATTCACAAAACTTGTTATAATGTTCTTCTTCCTTAGATTTATGTTTCTTATTAGGAAAAGGCATTGGTTTTTGTACCCAAGGTTCTCTTTCATTACCATGTTTATTAGCAATGAAATCTTCCTTAGTGTACTTTGCAGTTTTAACTTGGTTTTCAGGTTCAGCTACAGGTTCTTATTTATCAGAAGCATCATTCTTTTCGTTACCACTTTCAGTTTCAGCATCAGAGACAGATATACTATTAGGATCTTTAGCATGTTCATAGGATTCTACAGTAGTTTTATGTTCCTTCTTGTTTTTCTTCTTAGTATGAATAACATCATTATTAGTTTGCTCAGAATCTTGTTCAATTCTTTTAGGATGTCCTTCAGGATATAAAGGATCTTGTGTAGCAATACCACTTCTAGTTCTTATCTCATAAGCATGTTTTTCTTTAGAAGCATTAACTATCTAATCTTTTTGCACTTTAGCAAGTTGGTCAATTTGAGTTTGAACCATTTGAAAATGTTTAACAAGCATTTTAACATCATTAGAGGTTCTTTCTATAATACCATGCAAATCATTAATATCTTTAAAGTTTTCCATAAGGTCATTTTGCACTCTCATATTAAAATTATCTTGCTTAATGACATAATTATCAAATTCATCTAAGCATTGATCAGGAGGTTTTCTATAGGGAATATCTCTACTATCAAAATATTGGAGAGAGTGTACCTTAATGGATGGTGAGTGAGGGATTGGCTTGCGTAATTCCTCTATAGGTGGAAGATTCTTCACATCTTTAGATTTAATACCCCTCTCTTTAAGAGATTTCTTGGCTTATCTCATCACTTCATCATTTAATTCAATCATTCCCCTCTTCTTGGGTGTTGGTGTTGGTGCCGGTACTGGAGTAGGGATCGGATCAGGCTCAACCATAGTCCAATCATCATGATTTTGGCTTATTTTAGCCATTAATTCCTCAGCTTCTTCTGGAGTTATTTGCCTGAAAACACAACCAGCACAATTGTCCAGGTATGTCCTAGATTGAACAGATAGTCCATTATAGAATATATCAAGAAGTTTATTATCTTCTAGCTTATGCCCAGATGTAGCTCAGACTAAAGAACATAACCTTTCCCAAGATACAGGGAATTTCTCTTCTTCCAATTGCTTGTAATTAAATATATTTTGTAAAGCAGCATGTTGAGCACTAGCAGGAAAATATTTCTGAAAGAAAGCATTAACCAAACCAATAGGACTATCAATAGATCCAGGAGACAAATTGTTAAACCAAGTTTTAGCTTCATCCTTTAATGAGAAAGGGAATATTTTAGCAACAAAGTAGCTACGTTTCTTAAGATCATCAGAGAATAAACTACTCAAAGAGGAGAGCTCATTCATATGTTTCATAGCACTTTCATTTTCAGTTCCACAAAAAGGTTCCTTCTAAACAATAGATATAAAAGATAAATCAAGAGAGAAATCATAATCCTTATCCCTAATATTAATACGAGAAGTGGCAAATTTAGCATCAGGAGATAATTTATATTTAACAACACGACTTTCCATAAGACATATAGCAGCATATTTCTCCTTCATAGCATGTATTTCATCAATAAGATCATCACTCATTTCAATATAGGCATCATCAAAATCATCACTAGAATTCTCTCTAAACTCGGGTGAAAAAGCAGGAGTAACAGGATTTTTTATGAGGAGTTTCAGTGTTTACAATATTTTTAGCTTTAGCAATAGTAGCATCTAAGAAAGGACCGAGAGAACCACTCTCATCAAGCACAGTAGAAGCATCATCAAAAGTATCTTAAGAATTTTCAGATTCAGCAGACTTAGCATGTGTATCATGTGGTGGTGTAAGCAGCTTACTCATAACAGACGGTGAATCAAGAGCAACGGAGGTGTTCATAGTTGTACCTCTTCTTGTAGTGGATGGTAATATAGGAAACTTTCCGTCACGAGTCTTACCCATGATGAATGATGGCAGTAGATAATAATACTCTCCAGTGAGCTTGCAAATAAAGCTATGCTCCCCGGCAACGGCGTGAGAAAGTATTCTTGATGACCCACAAGTATAGGGGATCGCAACAGTCTTCGAGGGAAGTAAAACCCAAATTTATTAATTCGACACAAGGGGAGCCAAAAAATATTTGTGAGCCTTAACAAGTGAGTTGTCAATTCACCTGCACGTGAAAGTACTTTTGTTCGCAGTGGTTTATCAGTAGTAACAGTTTTATAGTAGCAGCAGTAGGGAAATAATAGCAGCAGTGGAATGAAAATAGTAGTAGCAGTAGTGTTTGAAGTAAACAACGGATTAAATATTGTAGGCATAGGGATGGATGAACGGGCGTTGCATGGATAAGAAAGTTCTAATAATGATCATGTCAGGGGCATTGCAGATAAATATGATAAAGTATCCAAGCACTAAGTAACCATAGGCATGTGTTCCGTAAATAGTCGTACGTGCTCGCAATGAAAACTTTCACAACATCTGTTGTCCTACCAGCCCGTGGCAGCGGGGCCTCAAGGGAACTATTGGTAATTAAGGTGTTCCTTTTAATAGAACATCGGACCAAAGCATTAACACTCCGTGAACACAGGTGATCCTCACATCGCAGCCATCCCCTCCGGTTGTCCCGATTGCTGTCACTTTGGGGCCTCGGGTTCCGGACAACGATATGTGTAAACAACTTGCAGGTATGATCAAGAAACAATAATTATCATCGTGATTCAATAACATGTTCAGATCTGAGATCATGGCACTCGGTCCCAAAGTGGCAAGCATTAAGCATAACAAGTTGCAACAATGTCAATAGCACTAATAGAGGACACTAGGCACTATGCCCTGACAATCACGAAATTATTACATGAACGATCTCATCCAATCCCTACCACCCCTTCAGCCTACAGCGGGGAACATGGATGGCCGATGGAGAGGTGTTGGTGATGACGATGGCGATGATCTCCTCCACTTCCCCGCCCCGGCAGGGTGCCAGAACAGGAACTTCTGATCCCCGAATCGAGGTTCGGGACGGCGGCTGCGCTCTATTGTGTTTCTGTGGAATATGATGAACCCCCTCTGGTTTTAGGGTTGGAGGCTACTTGTAGTCGAAAGGGGAATCCGAGGGGGCCTCTGGGGGCCCACACCCTATGCTGGCGCGGCCAGGGGGACCCGCGCCAGGGGGGTGTGGCCACCCTGTGGATACTCTCCTGGCCCCCTTCTGGCTCCCGGGGTCTTCCGGGGTGAAAACATCAATGGCTCTTTTCTGGGCATTTTCCCGAAAGTTGATTTTTCTGCACAAAAACAAGACACCAAAGTAATTCTGCTGAAAACAGCGTTAGTCCGTGTTAGTTGTATCCAAAACACACAAGTTTAGAGGAAAACAATAAGAAAAGTGTTCGGAAAAGGAGATACATTTTCGACGTATCATGCGCCCTTCCACCTCAGCTGCATCAACCTTCAGAGATTGCTTGTCCTCCAACTGGTCGATTCAACCTTGGTTTCTTTTCTGAGGGAAAACTTGCCACTCCACTCTTCACAGCCTTCCACTTGGGGTTTACCAATGTTTACATGGCATCTACTAATAACGGAGAGCATGCAAGATCATAAATAACATATGCATGCAGATACCATGATAGATTGATAATCAGAAGACATAGCATTCAACATTCATCAGATTCTAGCAAACACAACATGTAGAATTACATAAAGATGATCTCGATCATGTAGGGCAGCTCACGAGATCTAAACATGAGGTAAAAAGTGGAGAAGACAACCATCTAGATACTTCTATGGACCCGTAGTCCATGGATGAACTACTCACGCATCACTTCGGAGGAGGGCATGGTGGTGTAGACCCCTCCTATGATGAATTCCCCTCCCGGCAGGGTGCCGAGGAGAGCTCAAGAACCCTCCCGATCTCGGGATGACGATGATGGCGGCCTCGAGTGTTTCTCGGGAAAAAGTGGTATATTTTTAGGGTTCACGTATCGGGAGGATTATATAGGCGAAAGGGCGAAGGCGGTGGACACCCGAGGGGCCCACACCACCCCCAGGCGCGGCTAGGGGGCTTCCCGCCCTATGGTGTGGCCCCCTCCGACCCTCTTCGGGACTTCGTGGAACCTTCGTAAATTCTAAGATTTCCGGGCTTCAAATTTTCCAATTCCGAGAATATTTCCAGAACAACTTTTATGAAACTAAAAACAGTAGAAAACAGGGAACTGGCTCTATCGCATCTTGTCAATAAGTTAGTCTAGAAAATCGATAAAAATAACATAAAGTGTATAGCAAACATGTTGGAAACAACATAAAAACAACATGGAACATCAAAAATTAAGAATACATTTATGACATATCATTCCCCACCTCTCCAACGTAGACGTACTTCTATTTGAGAAAGAACTACGAGAAACATAGCCTTGTCTCCTTGTTTACACTTGTTGTTTATCTTGTTACCTTTCGTTTTACTTCCGTTGTGTATCATATCTTGTATCACATAGGTTGCTCACCTAGATGCACATCTAGAGAACCTTGTATTACTTATTTAGCCCAAACTAAAAAGGAAAAGAAGAAAACTTGGTACTCAACCTATTCACCCCGTCCCCCTCTAGTTGATCATAGTGCACTTTCAGCGCGCCCCTAGCCACGCCCAGGGGTAGTGTGGCCCCCCTGCTCGCCCACCGATGTTGCCCTCTCTCCTATATATTGTCCACGAAGGGTTAACCCTAAATACCAGAGCCTTCTCCACGAAAAACATTTGCAGCCGCCGTCATCGTCAACCCTAGTTCCGGAGGGTTTTGGAGCTCTCCCCGGCACCCTGTCGGGAGGGGGAATCATCACCGGAGGGCTCTACACCACAATGTCCGCCTACGGAATGATGCGTGAGTAGTTCATTCTTGGACTACGGGTCCATATCAGTAGCTAGGTGGTTGTTCTCTCCTCTTTATGCCTCATGTTTAGATCTTGTGAGCTGCCCTACATGATCAAGATCATCTTATTGTAATGCTACATGTTGTGTTTGCTGGGATCCGATGAATATTGAATGTTATGTCCAATGATTATCAATCTATCATGTTCTTTTCATGTGTGTGTTATTTATGATCTTGCATGCTCTCCGTTGTTAGTAGATGCTCTGGCCAAGTAGATGCTAGTAACTCCAAGAGAGGGTATTTATGCTCAATAGTGGGTTCATGGCTCCTCTGCATCTGTGCTCGAGTGACAGATTCGTGACGGATGGGGGATGTGTTGTTGCCATTAGGGAGAAAACATCGATGTTTACATTACACATGCGATTATCTATTGTTTGCAACTTAATACCCAAGGTTTGCTCGGATGACATTCTGAGGGTGGATTATTAGTCATAGATGCAGTTGGATAACGGTCTATGTATCTTTTTGTAATGCCCGCATGAATCACATAGTAATCATCATGCCATGCATATGCACTACACTGCAACATTTATATCTATCAATTGCCGAGCTGTAATTTGTTTACCCATCATGTTATCTATCTGTCTTGGGAGAGACATCTCTAGTGAACTGTGGACCCTGTTCCATTTTCCTCATACTGATAATACAACCACTGCAATCTCTGTTTTCATACTGTTGTTACTGTTTTACTACTACCATCACTGTTCTCTTTCATCTACTGTAAACAAATATTATTTTCCACACGGTACGTTTAACCTCTTTGTGTTCAGCAAAAACGGTGAGATTGACAACCTCACTGCTTTGTTGGGGGCAAAGTGATTTGATTGTGTTGTGTAGATTCCACGTGTCTTCTGAACCGGTAGTGCGTCCTACCACCTCAGCTGCATCAACCTTCGGAAGTGATTTCTTTCTCATACTGGTCGATTCAATCTTGGTTTATTTTCGAGGGAAACTTCCTACCGTGCTCTTCATACCTTCCTCTTGGGGTCTCCCAACGAACGCGTGTTACATGCGCATCAGTGCACACCGAAAGGAGGGATAGAGAAGACTTGATTGGCGGCGCAGTGCTTTGGAACGGTGCAAAACCATATATCACGAAGAGGCGGCTAGGGTTGGTGTAGGCGTGTATTTATACTGCGGGCTAGTAGAGACGTGGGAGTGACTCCATGTCCGAGTCGGTTCGGTTCCCCGATCTAAAGGAAACGGAAACGGCTTAGAAATTAACGCGTCCTTTAATTACCAAATTAATGACTCCTTAAATTTTCCCAATCGGCAAAATAAATGCTCTCGGCTCGGCTCATTCCTGCAACCCGCGGCGCGGCGAGGCGGGCGGCGGAGGAGGAGTGCGCGTGTGGCACACCTCTCCTCTTGTCTCACCAACTCATATATGAGGTAGAATGGCTCACCTTATAAGGTGGTATCATCCTCTCCAAACTCGCAATGTGAGACTAAACTATATAGTCTCACTCTCTCCACTTGTATTATTCATGAAGTGGCCATTGACACTTTCATATTTTAGTTGGGCGTTCGGGTTAGGCCCAAGTATTAAATCCAACCATAAAGTGTGATTGGCGCATTTCATAATCCCAGTTCCAAAATATTGTTTGTATACTGATGCTTAGTGGAGACTGTTAAGTTGAACTTTTAATTAGAACATTATGCTACACTAGTTCACCAATTAGATAGTGACTACGCCTTGAACTATAAGTTTTCTGTGATACCAGTTTCACACAACGTATGAACCGATACTAGGCTATCGCAAGGCTTCCTCGCGGGTGGAGCGTATCGTCATACTCCGAAGGCCTTTCATGAGTTTATTAGAGAGAACCTGATTCTCATAGACTACGACATTTAACAGCCAGACTCATATAAGTGAGTTTCTTAGGAGATGTTCTCCTGGACACACCTCTGCTTATATAAATAAGCCACTTGGAACACATTAAGACAAATGTTAACCTACTATACATATAAGGAGAGTATTGTGTCTTCACAACGTGAGACAAAATATAAGGACACTCTCCTCTCAGCCGACCAACAGCTTGTCTCCCACTTTTAATTCACGGGATTTCTGATCACATAGAGTGGGTTACCACTGTGGCCAACTCATATCGTGGTCTCAAACCCTGCCTTGTCTGAGAAATTGAGCTTCTTCTGTTTCCCTTGCGAATTCTTTTCCTGGTTAGTTTTGACAGGGCTATTGACTTTCTCGTTCGATATTGATTTACCTAGATTACTTCCAACCGACCCTGCGCTCTGCTTCGGCCCCTCATCATTTTTCCATGTTAGGATATCACTACCTGAGCGACTCCCACTGTACCTCCCTCGTGGGTTACTCCAGTCATTGATGTTCCCTCTCCCATCACTCCATTTAGATTTCTCCATCTCAAACTCCTTTTTGGGCATGTATTGTTTCAGGAATTTGCCATATTGTTGCTTCTCACCCTTCTCCAAATTGATTTTACAACTCTTATCTTCATGCCCTATAACACCACATGTGAAGCAAAACTCGGGGAGGTGTTCATACTCGAAAGGACACCATCTTGTTTTCCCGTTGTTGCGCACTTCTGTTGTCGTACCACACATGAGAGGCTTATTTATCTCCTAGTTGACCTTTATTTTCAGATACTCACCCATTGTCATCCCTACATCATTGACTTCCACCTCTATGAACTCACCAATACGGTTACCAACCAATTCTGCATTGTCCCTATTCATCGACCCCAGTGGAAGCTTTAGAACCCGAACCCAAATCGGAATGGCCGATCAAAGTGTATTCATCCAAAGTTTTCTCAAGGTCACACTCCTCAATGACCAGCAAATCATTCCCTACCATCCATGGCTTCTGATGGAGAGCCTTTTTCTTGCCCGACGCTTGCAGGAAGGTAAACATGAAAATATTCTAGGGCACCATACTCTCCCGAGCGACTGGATGATCCCCTCGACGTACGCGAGATTTTCCTACATGAGTTTTCCAAGTGCCTTCGCCTCTACTTCTCCAACCTTTTGGCCATCTGTCCAGCCAATCTTGATCCCCATGCTTTCCGCCTCTGACAACTTCGATTCCGGAGAAGCCTTCCATCTTCACCATCCTCAAGTTACCCCGATGTTGATCCGGTCTAGGTAGCTGTGTATTACGATCACGTCCCCTAGCAGACGCAAAAGGCTTTTGTGGTGGGTTAAGGATTTGGGGACCCCGTGGAGTGAGACCTAGACTGGGCTACACGCCCGGGAACGTCGAGTGCATGTGTTGTGCGCTGGGAATTTGCCAGGGTCGTATCGCAGGAGATCTGGATCACCGCGAACTGACGCCGATCGCCTGTGCGTGAGATACGGAAGTTGCTTTATTTATAAAGTGGGACGAAATCCTATTTCGAGTGAGTTACGGAACCGACACGCATGACACGCATCGACAAAGCATTGGATTCTATAGACTGGGACATTTGCTATCCTGGTTGCATTTTGCAAGCCCTGTCCAGCAATGTTTCTGACCACACCCCGCTGCATCTATCTTTGGACGCTGCTGTCAAGCCTAAGAGAAGATTCAGATTTGAGTTGTTTTGGCTAAAGCTGGAGGGTTTTGAGGAGGTCGTTAAAGAAGGGTGGAAATGTGGGGATAACATTGTTGACCCCTTCAAGCGACTAGATGCGCTTTTCAGAAACTTGGCTAGCCACCTGCAAGCCTGGAGTCAGAATAAGGTTGGCAACATCAAGATCCAGCTTGCAATCGCAAACACAATAATTTTGAGACTGGAGAATGCTCAGGATAGTAGACAGCTGTCGGTCGGAGAAGTGTGGCTACGACGCACACTCAAGCTGGCAATCTTGGGACTATCCTCCTTTGAGAGAACCATGGCAAGGCAGAGGTCCAGAGTGAGGTGGCTTAAAGAGGGGGATGCAAATACGAGACTGTTCCATGCTGTGGCCAACGGCAGAAGAGCGAGGAATTTCATTCCTTCTGTCAGAGTAGCGGGCACAATAGTGACGGAGCAAGCACAAAAAGAGGAGGCATTTTTTCAGGCTTACAGCAGGTCTCTCGGATCGCTTCAGACCAGGGAAGTCACGCTGGACATGGATTTTATTGGAGTTCCCACATTCGAGCTCAGTGAGATGGATGGGCCTTTCTCTGATGAGGAAGTTTGGGAAACTATCAAGGAGTTACCGGCTGACAGGGCCCCTGGGCCGGATGGATTCGTTGGGGCCTTCTATCACAAATCTTGGCCATTGATCAAGCAGGATGTGATGGCAGCTCTGCAAAAGCTTGCAGTAGGAGATGCGAGGGGTTTTGCGAAGCTCAACAGAGCTTTGATGGTATTGATACCCAAAAAGCCTGATGCGATGGAGGTGGGGGACTACAGACCTATCAGCTTAGTGCACAGTTTCTCTAAACTCTTCTCCAAACTCCTCGCTAATAGGCTCAGGAGGCGCTTGGGGGATATGGTTAGCACAAACCAGTCGGCTTTTGTCAAAGGAAGGAGTTTGCATGACAATTTTCTGCTAGTGCGACAACTAGCTAGAAAAATTAACACCCGGAGGGAGAAGGGAGTGTTGCTCAAACTTGATATTGCTAAGGCCTTTGACTCATTGTCTTGGTCTTTCTTGATGGAAGTGTTGCGAAAGCTTGGATTCAGTGAGGCTTGGTGCAATCTGATATCCTTGTTGCTTCGAACAGCGAGCACAACAATACTGGTTAATGGAGTCCCTGGAAGGAGGATTGCCCATGCTAGAGGGCTGAGACAGGGGGATCCCATCTCCCCCATGCTATTTGTGCTTGCCATGGAGGTGTTCACATGCACGATCTCAAAGGCGGTCGAGGATGGTCTATTTGCCCCGTTATCGGGATGTTCTGCAAAACAACGGCTGTCAATTTATGCAGATGATGTGGTACTCTTTGTCAGGACGATGGAGGAGGACCTTGAGGCAGCGAGACTAATTTTGCATAGTTTTGGAGAGGCTTCTGGGCTGCACGTCAACTATGCCAAGACATCGGCAACGCTCATTCGAGGGGAGGAGACAGATGAGGTGATAGTTTCCCAGGCACTGAATTGCAACATCGCAAGGTTCCCAATAAAATACCTTGGACTCCAACTAGCCCTGAGACCCCTCTCTAAAGGGGAATGGCAACCGATGCTTGACCAAGTTTTGAGGTGTGTGCCATCTTGGCAGAGTGGCATGATTGCTAGGGCTGGAAGGCTAACCTTGATCAAAGCGGTGGTTACCGCCAGACCAGTTCAGCAACTACTGGTTGCAGAGGCGCCGTGTTGGTTGTTAGAGGAGATTGATAAGTGGATGAGGGGACTTTTCTGGTCAGGCTAAGAGCATGCACAGGGGGGACAATGCTTGGTGGCATGGGAGAACGTCTGCAAACCTGTTTGCTTCGGAGGTTTGGGGATAAAGAACCTTGGGCTGCATGGTCTAGCTCTCAGAGTCAGATGGGAGTGGCTGAGGAGAACAGATGAGTCTAGACCTTGGCAAGGGTTGCCGGTCATGAGAGACACTATGGCAGCCGAGGTGTTCAATAGCCTAGCCCGCATCAAAGTAGGAAATGGGAGGAGGACACTATTCTGGAAGGATAGATGGTTGGATGGGCGGTCGGTGGATGACGTTGCACCTCTCTTGGTGGCGGCAGTCAACATCAGAACGGCAAATAAGAGGACTGTCTTTGAAGCTTTGAGAGATGATAAGTGGATAAGTGACGTGAGGGCACCATTTGACCTCAGGATGGTTGCGCAATGTGTCGACCTTTGGTTGATGATACAGAGGAGGCCAAGGGAAGAGGAGAGGGAAGACGAGTTCAGCTGGCCGTCTACCTCAGGGGTTTACTCAGCCAGTGCAACGTACAAATTGCTCATGCAGGGGAAAACGAGATTCCCTCTGGCTAATGGAATTTGGAAGTGCTGGGCGCCGGCCAAGTGCAAGATCTTCATGTGGCTGGCACTACAGCACAGGATTTGGACCTCGGACAGGAGAGTGAGACACGGACTACAGGATCAGCCGGATGCTTGCCAGTTATGTTTACAGGAGATTGAGACAACTGATCATCTTTTGATACAGTGCGTCTTTGTTAGACAGATTTGGTGGATTGCTTCCTAGCAAATGTTATCTCCAATTGCTCTGCCTACCTGCTTGGACACCTTAGAAAGCTGGTGGCAGATGGTGAGGGAGGGCCGTAGAGACAAACAGAGGAAAGCCCTTGATTCGTTTGTGACCTTGGTTTGCTGGAGCATTTGGAAACAGCGCAATGCCAGAGTGTTTGGGAACACTAATCAGTTCAAGAATGAAGCACAATTGGCTTCTCGGATTTTTGAGGATTTGAAGCTTTGGAATGAGGCCGGAGCCGGAGTGGGAGTTTTGTTTAGGGAGTAATCGTCTAGGTGTGAGTGGGGGTGAGAATGTGACGACAGCTGAGTTGCTGGCAACTTTTGCTGTCGCTCTCTTTGTAACTACAATTTTTCTTCTCCTATAAAAATCAGGTATGCAATTGCATACCCTAAAAAAAAAGAGTTACGGAACCGTCATAGTCCTGGAAGGCTGGGACCACTGGTAGAAAATAGGCCTACAGTCCCGGTTCACCAGGACTATTAATCCCGTCCGGGCAACCGGGACTAGCTATGCGCGACTAAATGCCCCCCCCCCTATAGTCCCGCCACTTACGGACCGGGACTAAAAGCCCGTCCACGTGGGCGCTAGGGGTCCGTTGCGGCGGAAGACCTTTAGTCCCGGGTCTTGTGGTTAACCGGGACTGAAAACCTGCGCAGGTTTAGGGTTTTAGGCCCCCTAAACCTGTTTCCTTTTTAATTTGTTTTGTTTTAATTTCAGTACACATATTCATGCATATATATATATATGAAATATCAAACGAGGAGAATTCAATAGGAATATATAATATATATTCAATATCGGGTGACCATATATACAACCTCGAACAAGTTTCCATATTACACAATTAAGATGGACGAGCATACACAAATTCGCACAAGTTTCAAAGTACTTAGGGCTTATACATGCTTATAAAAGTCATCGTCGGTGGACGCATGGAACTCTCCTTTCTTCTGGATGACATGCCTAAGGAAAAATCCTGCTATTTCCTCTTGAATTGGTCGGAAGCGAGCTTCTGGAGTAAGCGCCCTCCGCAAGTTATTGAGACCGTTCCGCGTTTTCTCGTCCTTCTTCCTCTCAGATATTTCTTTCCGTATGTTCTCACAGACATAGTATCCACATAGACCGGTCCCCGGTGGCTGCTTATCCACACCTTTGAGCACATTTTTAAATTTTAGCTCATCTTTGAATTCACCGACATGTTGATGTGAGAGCCGTCTCCAAACTCTACAATGCAAATAAAATTAAATGAACAAGGGAGTTATTAGCTTAGAAAATGAACAAAAGAGACCGATCGATATAGAGCGCAAATGATTGAAAAATAATTACTTTTGCATCATTTTTCTCATGTCGACCCAAAGATTTGTATTTGAATTCATAGAGTCAAGGATGAAAACTATGGCCTGGTGAAGATCAATTTTTAGCAGAATCCAGTGGTACCTGCGGACACATTAGATGCAGAGTCATGCATAATTTATCGATTGGACATACCATGCATGGAGTAAACAAAAGAGAATGGGAACATGAGAGAAACACTCACCCAAAATGGTAAGGAAATAGAATATATCTTTTGGATTCATGCTTTTTAAAAAAATTGTACAAGTCTTTCTCCACGTCTATGGGGTGACGTTCTAACATAGTTCCATTAATGATTTGTGGGTCAATGAACCCAATATCATGGATGAGTCTTACTTTGCATTCCCAAATCTTCAATCTGCATAATAGCGTACGGAACAATATAGTTAGGACAATATATATATATATATATAGTGTAGGCAAATGAAGAACGAGATGAGGTAGAAATAAATCACTTACAGAACGTAGCAACTCAGGATAGATTTGTCGAGCTCACGCATATTGAACAGTTGGAACAATTCACTCAACTCAACTGTTACAGAGTACTTTTTGGTGTGATGCTCCTCTGTATAATCCACATACACATATTCTTTGTCGGTAAAAGTTATGAAATCTTTGTACCAACGTAGAAGACTTTGCATTAGTGGTGGTAGATCCTTTTCCTTCGCAGGCTCGACGAGAGGCCCTTTCTTCACATATTTTAATGCTACATCAGCCACTGGCATATCGTCCATGTCTAAAAAGGCACGGAGAGACATACCGGCCTCGGACGCATTTTGCATGGCAGTAGCTACAGTCAATCCCATTGCTGTCACAGCATTTATGACCTCGGGGTCATGTTCCGGAGCGGCTTTCACTATGAGGGGGGATATCGATTGTTTACTCTGCATCCCGAGCTGGGCAACTTGTTTCCCGCTTTGTATCATTTTTGCTTTTTTTTTCTCCTCCTCCAATATTCCTGCTTGCTTACGAAGTTCAATATCATAGTCTTTAGGCAAATTCTTCACGGATTGGGACACTGTCGATAAAAAATCCGTAGCCCAATAGTCTACAATCGGAGGGAATACTTCCTTGGGCTCAGGCTCCTTTAGCGCCTTCAGTTTGCCCTTCCATTTCTCAACGTCAGCCTTCACGACCAATTTGGTTTCAGCATCACTAAGTTCCCAAGGCCTTGGGGTGAGAGGCTTCAGTGATGGCTCCGGTACCCGTGTGGTCTTAGGTACATAAGGGTCCGGGTTAATAGACCAAGAGCGTGTTCCCTTGCTGCCCGCCTGCTTCTGTTTCTTCGCTGGAGGAGGAATGGGGGGCGACGTCTGCTTATCCTCCGGAGGAGGAATGGGGGGCGACGTCCGCTTATCCTCCGGAGGAGGAATGGGGGGCGACGACGTCTGCTTTTCCTCCGGAGGAGGAATAGTGGGAGACGTCTGCTTTTCCTCCGGAGGAGGAATCGTGGGCGACGGCTGCTTAACCACCGGAGGAGGAAGATCGGGGGACGGCGTCGAATGGCGTGAAGGAGGCGTAGGTGAACCAGCACTAGCACCACCACCACCACCAGCACCTGCACCATCGTAGGGGGGTGGACTTGTTAGCCTTGGCGTCTCGCCTGGAAACACTATGTACTTCTTTTTCCATAGAATGAACTGGCGCTTGACATCTCCAAGTCTTCTCTCCCCTTCGGGTGTAGCTATGTCAATCTCCAGGTCCTCAAACGCTTGGACTATGTCTTCCACCGTGACACGAGCATAGCCATATGGAATGGGGTTGTTGTGATGGAGTGCTCCAGGTGTATAGGGTAAAGCACTGCCGGTAGCCACCTTCATGGAAATGTTCCCCACGGGATAATGCAGATCACATTCTTTCATCTCCTTTACGTCATCCACGGGGTAGTGAGGCTCCGGTGCACGACTCTCGATCATCGGTGCATTAGCACCTGCAGTCGGGGCCTCCGTGGAAGCCACGCTGCTTCTCCGCTGCTGGCTTCCGAGATCCGTTGCATGTTCTTGATGCGGCCCTGCAGCCGACGCTTTTTCTTTCTCAAGTATTCCCGCCACGACCTTCTTCAGGTCAGAAACTTCCATTGCAAGATTCGCCAGTTCATCTGCAGCCCGGTCCGTACCTCTCCTACGGCTTCTGTAACAGTACGGGTCACCCTCCTGGGAAAACCCTACTTTCCACGGCATTCTGCCTTTGCCTCGTATATGTCCTCCGTGTTCAGGATTTCCGAGGGCAACTGTCAGTTGGTCTCTCTCTCTGTTGAACGTGATCTTGCCCTGTTGAGCTCTGGTCATTGCGTCAACAAGATCTTTTGTGGGAGCAAACTTTTTCTGCCGGTGAACACACTCCCCTGTCTCCGGGTCTAGCGATCCCCCATGCCCGTACCACCACATTTTGGCTCTTTCGTCCCATCCCTCTGTACCTAGACGGATTCCTCTTGCCCTTAGGCCGTCCTCCATTGCCTGCCACTTAGGCGCCGAAACGCGGTATCCTCCTGGCCCCATAACATGATGGTACTGTTTCTTTTCCGCATTAGCCTTATTTTTTGCCGACATTACCTTGAAATGCTCCGATTTATGTTGCGTCACAAATTCTGTCCAATCATCTCTCAGTTTCTCATATTGTCCAGTGAAATTCGGAGTCTTGCCCTGGCTGACATATTCACGGAACAATTTTTTCTTGAAGTTCCGGAATGCTTCGGCCATCTTCTGAAGAGCGAACTCTTTGACTATCCTCCTCCTCTCACGTCCACCCGGAACGTCCTGACCGAATTCATCTTTTTTGTTGTATTCCGGAGGTAGAATGAAATGTGCAATAAGCTTTCTAAACATAATCTTTTTCGTTCTCTTGTCGACATAAGTGAAACCAACACGTGCTTTCTTTGGCTCCTTCCATTCCTGGACGGTGATCGGGACGACGTCTCTAACAATGACTCCGCATTGGTTGATAAACTTTGTGGTGTGCTGTAGGGGCTTGCCGATTTGACTGACTGATTCGATGGTATATATTTCGGAATCTTTCATCTCCTTGGATTTGCCACGCTTTGTCATACTAGATCCGACCGAGGGCTAAAATAAGAAAGAGAGTCGCGCGCGTTAGTCTTTGCAATTGGACCGAGGGCTAAAATAAGACCGAGGGCTAAAATATATACCTCGCCGGAGGTGGTTGTTCTTTGCAATTGGAGATCGTCGTTTGTCGACGGTTGACCTCCGTCATCAATGTCCATTCCTTCACCTCCTTGATCATCGACAATGTCTGTTCCTTCTTCACCTCCTTGATCATCGACAATGTCTGTTCCTCCTTCACCTTCTTGATCCTCAAGGTTCAGATAAGAAGAGATTACATCATCGTCAATGTCTGTTCCTCCTCCGGCTATGATATCTAATATATAACCTTCAGCCTCCTGTTCCGCCGTCAGGTCTCTATTGTCTGCCATATGTCACTCCTGCAGACATGCATGTAGTAAAAATTAATTAAGTATATAGGAGACTTAGCAAATATTGTCGTAGAAAGAGGGAAAACAGATTGGTAGGGTCTCTCAAATGACTTGGAGAACCCCAAAGCTAGGTTGCATTTGCTTTTCTGGTCATTTTGGTATATTATACTTAATATTCTGAATTTATTGAATTAAAACTTACTTTCATTATTTTAATGAATTTAACTCAAATTCAAATATGGTCTCATTTTAAACTTTGTCAAACATGAATGATAATGATATAAACAGATAGCTTACATTTTTGTGAACATTTTGCATATTTTTCCATATTTTTTGGAATTATAAATTAAAAGTTATTTAATTTAGAAGATTTAATTATGTTCTGTAATTCCATATACAGTGGGCCCCACGTGTCATGATGACGTCATTAAAAAAACTCGTCAACACGTGGCCAGGTGACGTCATGATGACGTCACCCCTGGCGTCACAAGGTGGCCGGCGGTGGCAGTTCAGGCTCTCGGGTCTCCGGCGATTCCGACGATTCCGGCCACGGGGGAGGGAACGGAGATGGGGAGGAGGCCACTGTGGTGCTCGCCACGGGGGAGGGGACGGAGATGGGGACGAGGCCACACGGCCACTGTTGTCTCGCCGGCGGCGAATCTGGCCGCGGTAGCGAGCGCGAGGGCGGCGCGTTCTCAGTTCGTGGTCGCCGTTCGAGGGCGGCGCGTTCGCGCGTGATTCGTGTTCTCGATCCGTTCGATGGCGTTCGCGCGTTGGATCTAGGGCGACGGCGACGGCCCGCGGGGAACCTACCGGAGAGACGGCGACGGGACGGGGGCGGAGCAGGGTGGAGGCGGTGGAGAGAAGGGCTCGACGACGGCGACGGCGACGGCGATGGAGACGGCGCGGTCCTCTGCGCGGGCGACGGCGACGGGGCAGAAAGACGAGCAGGCGCCGGCGCGAGGGAAGAAGAGGGTTTGTGACTTAGAAAATTTTGGGGCAGGAAGGCATCCACATATATAGTTCCAGCCTTTAGTCCCGGGTGGTGTCACGAACCGGGACTAAAGGTCCCCTGGGGTACCCTCCGCGGGCCTTTAGTCCCGGGTGGTGTCACGAACCGGGACTAATGGTGAAAATTTTCGCGGCTTTCTCGTTCCCGCGCAGAACGAGCCTTTAGTCCCGGTTCGTGACACGAACGGCGACTAAAGGTGGTTATTCGAATAGAAATAATAGATGCGTGCAACCTTAAAAATACAAATAATATATCAGAAAATTCAGAAAAATAAAACTAATTCTTTTTCCAATCTTAAAAATACAAATAATATATCAGAAAATTCAGAAAAATAGAACTAATTCTTTTTCCAATCTTAAAAATTCCCATAGATAAAAAAGGCAGTACATAATGGCAAGAGTGGATCTAAACCTAAACGGAGAGCATAGATGCATGCATGATCTGATATCTGCTGCTAGTCATACTCCTGCCTAGGCCTACGACATGAGAAAATTCAGAGCCCAGGACTGGGCCTGAGGGTAGCGCAGGCGGGGGTTATCGCCGGCCCTGATGTAGTCCATGACGCTCTGTAGAGTCCGGCCGGACCACCATAGCCGACGACCGGCCTCGTGAAAGTTCCCAGGAGGCAGGCCGTCCTCCTCATACCTGGCGAGCGCCCTCTCACGCCGATTGATGAAGAAGGCATCCCAAGTATGTTGGTTATCGGGATGCCAGCTGGGATCTCTCCGCTGCTCCGGCGTGAGCTCGTTGTAGTAATGGTTCGTGATGGCCGCCCGACGTGCCACACCTTGAGGAAGAGGAGGGACCGGCACTCCTCCGGCGCTCAGCATCCAACCGGCGGGAACACTGTAGCCGGGCGGGCAGGGGTAGTTCGAGGCGGAAAGTTTTCTGTTTTTAGTAAAAGTTTGGTACAATAAATTAATTAGAGATAATATAATTCAAAATGATCCATTAAACATGATCCATTCAACAAAGTTTGGTACAATAAATTATTACACATCAATTCTTTCCTTGTGTCCCCGCTTTCTTACGATTTGGACGTATCCATGGAGCATCCTCATCATTTAACTTAATGCTTGGGTCAGAGTTCACTTTGAAGGGCGGAATTTCACCAAACATATTATAATCTTCTGACATGTCTGTCTTGTCCTCCACTCCCACGATGTTTCTTTTCCCTGAAAGAACAATGTGACGCTTTGGATCATCGCATGATGCACTGATCGTTTTCTTATCTTTCCGTTTCCTCGGTTTGCTACTCATGTCCTTCAAATAGAAAACCTGAGCGACATCTTTGGCTAGGACGAATGGTTCGTCAAGGTAACCAAGATTTTCGAAATCCACCATTGTCATTCCGTATTGCTCGTCCACCTTTACCCCACCTCCTGTTAGCTTGAACCATTTGCACCGGAACAAAGGGACCTTAAAATAGGGTCCGTAGTCAAGTTCCCATATCTCCTCTATGTAACCATAATATGTGACCTTTTGCCCAATCTCGGTTGCTGCATCAAAGCGGACACCACTGTTTTGGTTGGTGCTCTTTTTATCTTGGGAGATCGTGTAAAATGTATTCCCATTAATCTCGTACCCTTGGAAAGTCGTGATAGTCGAAGATGGTGTCTTGGCCAACATGTACAGCTGATCTTCAACATCATTGTCATTCATTAAATGTTTTCGCAACCAACTGCCGAAAGTCTCCATGTGGGCCTTTCTAATCCATGATTCAGGCTTCCCCGGGTTGTTCGAGCGTAAAATATTCTTGTGTTGCTCGAAGTACGGAGCCACCAAGCTCGAATTTTGCAGAACTGTGTAGTGTGCTTCAGTCATAGAATGACCGTCCATACATATCGTTGATTTCCTTCCGACCGTGCCTCTTCCACTTAGTCTCCCCTCGTGCCGCGATTGAGGAATACCAATCGGCTTAAGGTCAGGAACATAGTCAATACAGAACTCAATTACCTCCTCATTTCCATAGCCCTTTACGATGCTTCCTTCTGGCCTAGCACGATTACGAACATATTTCTTTAATACTCCCATAAACCTCTCGAAGGGGAACATATTGTGTAGAAATACAGGACCGAGAATGGAAATCTCTTCGACTAGGTGGACCAGGAGGTGCGTCATAATATCGAAGAAGGATGGTGGAAACAGCAACTCAAAACTGACAAGACATTGGACCACATCGTTCTGTAACCGTGGTAGATCTTCTGGACTGATTACCTTCTGAGAGATTGCATTGAGGAATGCACACAGCTTCACAATGGCTACTCGAACATTTTCCTGTAGGAGGCCCCTCAAAGCAATCGGAAGCAATTGCGTCATAATCACGTGGCAGTCGTGAGACTTCAGGTTTTGGAACTTTTTCTCCGCCATGTTTATTATTCCCTTTATATTCGACGAGAAGCCAGACGGGACCTTCATACTGCTCAGGCATTCAAAAAAAATGACCTTCTCTTCTTTCGTAAGAGCGTAGCTGGCACGACCTTGAAACCATTCCGGATGCCGGTCATCTGGGTCTTTCAAAAGTTGTTGATCCCGCCGTGCTTCCTTTGTATCCTTTGTCTTCCCATACACGCCCAAGAAGCTTAGCAGGTTCACGCAAACATTCTTCGTAACATGCATCACGTCGATTGCAGAGCGGACATCTAGGACTTTCCAATACTGTAGCTCCCAAAATATCGATTTCTTTTTCCACATGGGTACGTGCCCGTCAACTCCCTGCGGAACTGATTGTCCGCCAGGACCCTTTCCAAAGATGACATTCAAATCCTTGACCATATCAAATATCTCATCTCCAGTACGTTCCGCAGGCTTCGGCCGGTGATCTGCCTTGCCGTTGAAATGCTTGCCTTTCTTTCTTACGTTATGATTTCGGGGAAGAAATCGACGATGACCCAGGTACACGTTCTTCCTACAGTTATCCAAAAATACACTTTCAGTCTCATGTAAGCAGTGCGTGCATGCTTTGTATCCCTTATTTGACTGTCCAGAAAGGTTACTGAGAGCAGGCCAATCGTTGATGGTTACAAAAAGCAACGCTCGTAGGTTAAATTCCTCTTCTTTGTGCTCATCCCACACAGGTACACCAGGTTTGCCCCACAATTGTAAAAGTTCATCAACTAATGGCCTTAGGTACACATCGATGTCGTTGCCGGGTTGCTTCGGACCTTGGATGAGCACTGGCATCATAATGAACTTCCGCTTCATGCACAACCAAGGAGGAAGGTTGTAGATGCATAGAGTCACGGGCCAGGTGCTATGGCTGGAGCTCTGCTCGCCAAAAGGATTCATGCCATCAGTACTTAGACCAAATCTTATGTTCCTTGCGTCAGCTGCAAAATCTTTGAACTCTCTGTCGATCTTTCTCCATTGCGTTCCATCAGCGGGGTGTCTCAACTCCCCGTCGGACTTACGGTCCTCTTTGTGCCATCGCAACAACTTGGCATGATCTTTGTTCCTGAACAGGCGTTTCAACCGAGGTATTATAGGAGCATACCACATCACCTTGGCGGGAACCCTCTTCCTGGGTTTCTCGCCCTCAACATCGTCACCAGGGTCATCCCCTCTGATCTTATAACGCAATGCAGTGCATACAGGGCATTCATTCAAATCCTCGTATGCACCGCGGTAGAGGACGCAGTCGTTAATGCATGCATGTATCTTCAGAATCTCTAAACCTAGAGGGCACACAACCTTCTTTGCTTCGTACGTACTGGTGGGCAACTCGTTATTCTTCGGAAGCATATTCTTCAAAATTTTCAGCAAATTTTCAAATGATGAGTCAGCTACACCTTCCCGTGCCTTCCATTTCAGCAAATCCAGTGTGGAGCCCAGCTTTTTCAGACTATTGTCGCATCCTGGGTACAGTGACTTCGTGTGATCCTCTAACATGCGATCCAAATGCTCCCTCTCCTTGTCAGTTTCGCAGCGTCTCCGTGCATCAGCAATGGTCCGACCAAGATCATCAGCGGGCTCATCATGTGCCTCTTCTTCACCTTCACCAAACCCTTCCCCACCTTCAGCATCATCCTCCATGAAAGTATCACCGAAAAGGTCATGATAGTTGAAATCGATATCATCCTCTTCTTCATCTTCTTCCATTCTAACCCCTCTTTCTCCATGCTTGGTCCAACAATTATAGCTTGGCATGAAACCGTGCCGAAGCAGGTGCATGTGAACGACTCTTGAGGAGGAGTGACCCTTCTCATTCTTACATTCAGCACATGGACACATAATAAAACCTCGCTGTTTGTTCGCATTTGCCACTACGAGGAAATCTTTCAAACCCGTAGTGAACTCACCGGAGAGTCGGTTACCGTACATCCATTGCCGATTCATCTGCATTATTATTATATAAAGTATATAATTAACCATCATGCATCTGTTAAACTAACTAGCTAGCTGGAAATAATACAAATCATGAAAGGTTCAAGTTGCTAACCGCGATCACGGAGGTAAAATAAATGAAAACGCTCAAGTGTGTTTCATGCTATGGGGCATTTCATCGAACACCTTGTGTGCATAGTAGGAACCAAAAGCATACCCACCACCCCCTTGTGAATATTGTGAGCAAATGTGGCCAAGTGCAGCGAGGTGAGTCCTATATATAGGGATGGGCCTTTAGTCCCGGTTCACCTGGACAACCGCGGCTAAAGGCCGTGGGGCCGGCCCGAGGACCTATTAGTCCCCGTTGGTCTGGCCAACCGGGACTAAATCCCCTCCCCTCCGCCAGCTGTGGGCCGAGCGCGCTGGGCCCAGACTATTGGTCGCGGGTCTCGTCCCGAACCGTGACTAAAGACCCCTATGGTCGCGGGTCCATTATTTTGGGGACTAATGGGGGCGTACCGAAGGCCTATTTTCTACCAGTGGACGGAAGGAGCCCGATAGAGGAGCAGATTGTGCACTTGTATAATATTCCTGATAAGTATGGGTTTGAGAATGTTCCGAAGTAGCCATTCGGCCGGGAGATCAACTAACCAGTCATGGCAGTTACCTTAATTAATTCGGCAGTAACGGGTGAGTAGTACGTTACCCAAACGTATAGACCACGGAGACCGGAGATGATATTTACTGGATGGAAGATGGAAGGTTCTATACGATGGTTGTGGATAGAATCGGGGGAAGGTCTGCCTCCACTTGTATCACCAACAGAAAACCGGAGGAAGTAATCGAAAAAGGAAAACAAATACGACACGGAACAAGCGAGTGGCGATAATGATGGGGTCGACCAGAGGTGTGGCGTGGACCGTTTAGGCAGCTGGCATGCAACAACGGCCCAGAACAAAACAATGCGGGGAACTGGAAGAAGCAAGCAAGCAAGCAAACAACAGGCGCCGCGTGATGGATGGAAACGTGCATAAAGAAAAACGGGCAGAGAGCGTAGTCAAAAAGGAGCTCCAGGCATGCA
Organism: Alopecurus myosuroides; assembly: GCA_028641055.1. NCBI lineage: Eukaryota > Viridiplantae > Streptophyta > Magnoliopsida > Poales > Poaceae > Alopecurus > Alopecurus myosuroides. The sequence goes on from CM054063.1 coordinate 167,936,988, forward strand.
TGGATGATGGATGTAGCGGAGCCGCACCGCAGGGCCATGCACGTCCGCGTCAAAATCGAGCCGAGCAAATCATCGTCGTCGTCTCGTGCGTCGGTCAAAGCGAGCGGCCAACATGTTCCGTTAGTCAGTCGCCTCCCTTGCATCCACTGAGCGACACGCGGCTGTACATCATCAGTATAGATACGTACGGTCAATACAACATCCAGCACGTACGTTTGAGGCGCTAATTAAATGGACTAAACAAAAAGGGGGTAAGATGATCACGATGATTTTGAGCTTACTACTGTTCTACGTAACGTACCGACGTGATTCGTTCAGTAAACATCTCACCGAGGGGCCCGGTTCCAAAGGACAAAAGAAACGAAAACAGGAAAGGCTCGAAGGAGTTGTTACTTTTTCCGGGATTAAGTGAACAACTAACACGATCTGATCCCGCTAATCAGACTATCTAGCTATAAGACGTACACGCTCCATTCTTTTAATGCGTTTTTTTGGCGGGGCGCTCCATTCTTAATCACGATGAGAAAGGAAAAGCCGAGCTTTCCCAGACTCACACGTCACTCACTGTATGTCCGGTCGTTTGCGGCGGGTAACTCGTCGCGGTCGGCGTTCCGCCTCCGTCCGTCGACGCCCCAACCGCAGATACCCACAATCGACAATTCCGCGGCCATTGTTTTCGCTGAACTGACTGCTGACTAACGCCTAACGGGCTACGACACCTTAACAGAAAACGGCCTTTTATTTTCTTTTCTTCTCTGCTCTTCTCCCTGTCTGTCCAAACGAAAACTAAAAGCTTTTTCTTCCTTCTCCCTCCCTCACAATTTCCTTTCCGTCGCTGCCAACTAAACTAAACCAAACCAAACCACCGACTGCTTCTCGTAGTAGTAGCTATCCTATGCGAGTAGCAGTAGTAGCGATGCTCTATTTTGGCTTGTGTTAGGTGGTCAGGTCAGGTCAGGTTGGACGGAACGGATGGATGGATGAGGGCTGCCCGGGACCGGAAATCATCAACTGCCTCCGAAAACAACATCTAACCAAAAATATCGCATGCCAGGCAAACCGCACACGCACATCAATCAGTCAATCAGTTTGCACATATGCATGCACACACACACGCGTACTACTGTATATTAAATTCCAGCCCTGGGAAGGCGCTTGCGCTCCAGCAGACTGACTGGAAACCAACCAACAGATTAACAAACCGTCCTGCCTCAGCGTGACGTCCCCAACGGAACAAACCGACACACAGGATCGGAGTACAAATATACTACTACTAGTACTGCCTACTGTTCCCAAGTACTACTAGTAGTACGAACCGGCACGAGCAACGCAAGGCCTGCTGTAGCTTTCAAGCTTCAACTGAATGCATGCGAGCCAATTAGAGTACAGAAATTCAGATCTAACTAGCTAGTCAAAAAAATTACTAATAGCTGCTGTGAGAATAACTAGTTTTCAGATGTCTGTTGCGTCGAGTTCAGACAGATTTGACTGAATTATAGCTAATTCGGTGGCCACAAGAAAACTCTCTTATTCCACAGTAAGCAACAATGTGCCGTTAAGATTTCGGACGGGCCCACAAGGTGAGCTGGAAGCGTGGACACGGTTTCAAAACCATAAACCAGCCGAAACTTGACCAAGCAGCTCCCCGCTGAGCTTAAAGCTTCCTTCCTCTCCGTCTTTCCGGGGACAATAATGCAAGTGGAAGCTGTGATGCGAGGAGGCAGTTGTCACGTCCCCGGCTCACCGGATAAACCTCACTTGGCGTGCGTTAAGCAAGCAAGCTGCCGTTTCAAAACTCTCATCAATCGCCCACATGTAAAAAAGCTTTATTATTACTCCTAGCGGTAACCAGAAAGGAGGAGGAGAGAGAGCGCGCGTGTGTGTCAGAGAAGGGACGGGGTGCGCAACAGGCAGGCAGTTAGCTGTCGCTCGCCCATTCTCCACTGCCAGTGCCAGCCCCACCACAATTCATTCCGTTTCGTCCTCCCTCTGCTCCCCAAACGGGACACTCCAACTACAAACCAACAACGCAAAACACAAATGTGCACCTACTCCCGCTACTACTATAGCGGTAACCAAAACGAAACCACTTTGTACAACTGAACAAGCAGAGATGTGATCCACGAACTCGGTCTCTCTTCTTTCATTTTTTGTTTTTCTCTGTACAAAACGAACTCGTGAGGCGTGAGCTATCCACCAAAGCAACAAATCTGCTACGCAGCTATGCTATGCTCTGCTCTGCTTATTGGCATAGCGCAGCAGCTCCAGTGAGACGAAGTTTTCTTCGTCCTATCGAAATACTACCACGGACATCGATCCTGGCTGGAGCTTGAGGAGGAAAATTTTTGGGAAAAAGAAAAGACTAAATAAGACAAAAACTACGGAATTATTGCTGGGGAAGATCTAAGCAGGCCACCGAATCGAGCTGCTTCGTCCTCTCTTTCACTTGCCGCCTCTTCTCTTGGCTCGCTCCGTTGATTAATTCTTTTGGGCTGAGCCGACTGATGATCTTTGCTCGTGAGCTGCTTCTGTCTGTTTGTTTGCTACTCGATCTTGGCCATGCTCATCATGCGCTTGGCCGCGTGCACGCTGTCGGCCGGCGAGCGCGGGTCGAAGCCGGACATGTAGTTCCGGACCTCGATCCGGATCATCTCCTGCATCATGGACAGGAACTCTCCGTTGAATGGCGCCGCCGCCCGCGGCTGGGGCTGCGGCTGCGGCGCCGGCTGGAGCTGGAATGGCATGGGCGGTGGCGGCGGCGGCATCTGTTGAGAAGATGCGGCGGGCTGTACGGGATGAGGTGCCATGGGCATTGGCTGCGCCACCGGGGCCGCCTCGACCGGGTCCAAGCCGGGCAGGGAGAGCGAGAGCGAGAGGGACGTCGTCGGCGGAGGCGGCGGCGGCGGGGACGACGGTTCCGGCATGGGAGGCGTCGCCGTCGGGAAGACGACCACCCCGCCGGCCCGCGCCACCGGGCGGTACACGTGCGTCGTCGGCTGCGAGGCGGCGGAGGGCATGACGGAGGGCAGGCTCTGGTGGCTGGAGTCGCTGAGGTCCGACCCCGACGGGCTCCCGGGGCTGAAGCACAGCGCCGGGTGGCCGCCGTCGCTGCTCGTGCGCTTCAGCGGCCGGTCGTCGTCGGTGGCGGCGGCGGCCGCGTCATCAGCGGGCGAGCCCGAAGCAGAGGAGGAGGATGAGTACTTCCGCTTGAGCGTGGAGTTCCAGTGGTTCTTGATGGCGTTGTCGGTGCGCCCGGAGAGCAGCCTGGCGATGGTGGCCCACTTGTTGCCGAACCTGGCGTGCGCGCGGAGGATGGTGTCGTCCTCGTCGGCGGTGAAGGGGCGGTGCTCCACCTGCGGCGACAGCTGGTTGCACCACCGGAGGCGGCACGACTTGCCGGACCGCCCCGGGATGGACTTGCTGATGAGGGACCAGTTGCGCGCCCCGTGCCGCCCCACCAGCCGCTGCAGCGCGTCGTCCTCCTCGGGGCTCCAGGGGCCCTTGATCCGGTCCACATCCTTGGCGCCGCCGCCGCCTCTACACGCCGACATGGCTTCCGATCGATCGATCTACGAGTTGCCCGGAGAATACTTAGTAGTAGAAGGACAAAATGAATCTAATCTGATATCGTGAGGAGGTTTCGAGAAGGAATGAATCGGGGAGGGAGGGAGGGAGGAAGGAGACAGAAGAGAAGAGTGGAGGGGAGCGGAGGGGGCAGGGGCAGGATATATAGTCGAGACCGGACGGGAATGCGACCGGGGCTAGCCGGTTGTAACGGGTTCCAGCCAGGCAACGGAAGTAGACGGGGCCGTTGATGCTGCTACTGTGCTACAGCTGGCCGCGGGACACGCGTCTACACGCCCACAATTGACATCGCTCTCTCTCCAACCGAAATGACCCTGTTATCACCTCTTCTACGTGTGGCATGGAGGAGGGGATGGGGATGGGGAGCAAATAATATCTCGCAGCTGCCCTGCTTGTTTACCCTGTGGTGAAGTAATTCTGATTTTGTTGATACGCAATTTACAGCATCTCCAATTAAAGTAAAGTGTAGTACTTCCTCGTCCTAGAAAACAAGGCGCGTTATTTTTACGGTGGTTTTTGATGGTCAATATTGACTATAAATATATAACAGGTTACATGGATTGATAATGTATAATTGGTACTGTTGAGCTTGTCTTTTAAAATTCTTTCATTTCATATATTTATATACTTTACGTGGACACATGGTCAAAGTTGAATGTTGTTGACTAGCGAAATTAAATGGCGCATTGTATTTTGGGACGGGGTGAGTACAAATTTGAGTACATGTATGTCGGTGCATATGTTTTGATAGGGATGGCATCCGCAGGGCATGGGTAAAGATGAAACCACCTCATACCCTTACCCGTCTCCCCTGATCTTACCCGTCACCCGTACTCATACCCTTGAGGGGTATAACTTTTTTCCATACCCTTCATCCGACAGGGTATAAGGGTACCTGCGGGTAAATAATACCCGTGTTTGTAACATAACACGTCGAATTCAAAATTGTCATAAATTGCAATGTTTTTAACCATTAGCGCATTTAAAATACCGGCACGTTGTATGTCAGAACTTGCGCATAAACAACATAGAGTCACAAAACAAGCAAACATAATCATACACTTTTACACTCTAAGGTCACAATTGATACCTATATGTACGCTTGGAGGACAATGTTTTTCATGGTCAGGTGGGTTGTTTGGCTTAGGTAGGTACATTAAGGCCAAGATATTAGTATGTATCGTTATGTATCATTGTTATTATATTTTTTTGGGAGAAAGTATCGTTGTTATTATATGTGAGATGCTAATTGTCATAAATTAAGATGGGTACATGGGTATAAGGGTATGGGTCACACGAACCCATACCCTTACCCGCTCTACTCGATGGGTACGAGATTTTCCCACTTACATACCCATGGGTATTATTATTTTTCATACCCTTCCTCTAATAGGGTTTTTACCCGCAGGATATGCGGGTCATGAGTACCCATTGCCATCCCTATGTTCTGACGTTCGACGGGGCCCGATAGCTCATAAATGTTCTCTTCTACTATTATATTTACTCAATTTTAAATCTACGCAAGTCGTACACGTCGATCATACGATTATTCAAAGTCATAAATAAATACTAGTTTAAATCAACATAAAATTATTCAAAGTAAATAAAATATTCATAGTATATGATTCAAATTTAATTTCACTAACTTTCGCTATGGATCCACGTATGCTCCACAAGATTATTGTGCAAAGTTCCATCTTGAAGTTATCGGTGCATTTTAAGAAAGTTGAGAACATGCTCTACATCTTGTTCTGGGAGGCACACATGCTCTCGAGACTTCTCAAAATCATTCGTGCAAGATGACCTTTCTCTCTCGTCCTTCACAATCAAGTTTTGCAAAATACACAAGTCATCACCTCGCACAATATTTTTGGATGGCACATTATTGCAGTTCCACAAACAATGCCCAACGAGTTTGGAGCACTACATGTCTTCTCCACATATTTCCTACCAGATTCTTGCATATTAGTAAAGTGACATCTAATCTGACCGTGAGGAGATTCTTGCATATTAGTAAAGTGACATCTAATCTGACCGTGAGGATTAGTTCTAGTCCTCACAAATATTGCCCACCAATCATAGATACCATCGACGATATCGTATCCCATGGTGTAGAAATGCTCGTTGAAGGTTGATGAGGGGTATACCTCTTGGTTGGCCCGATCTTCAAAAATTAACCAAGAACACGAAAAACACGAGTGGGAAAACGAAGAACACGAGGAAAAAAGAGAGGGGGATCGAGGGAAACCAAGGGTAACCGATAAATAGCAAACCCTATCGATCAAAGAACCCGTCAACAAGCCCCAAGGGTAGCCTACGAATCTCTCGGATCAAGTCGAACTTACTCTTATTGAAACCACTTCACCTTCACGGCGGGTCCACCAAGCCAATAGAATCTCAAGGATTAGTTGAGAGAGATTGGGAAGTGTCTAGTTGAATCCCAAACGTTGAGCCAAAAACCATGCCATTTTTGTCCAGCATACCTACCTATATGTGGTATTTCACAGTGACTCCAAGTAAATTGTTTGTGTTCTACCTTTGAACCTTCAAAACTATTATACATGTTTTGTGCTCCTGTTTTAGCTCATGAGGATGTAGGTAGACGGTCTTATTTTACTCGTTGATTGGACTTTACACATCTGGACCAGTGGCACATCCGCTTATCCAACTGCTAGAAGAGCTGGCAACGGGGTTTCCAGCCCCAAACTTAATTACTATAAATTTGCTTCACTTATTTTGCACTTGATTTATCAGTCAAATTATAATTGTGTAAACAAAAGAGAAAGGGATGACCTACTACCCTAGTAACGTCCTTCAATGGGAGCCGCTTTTGTAAGGTCTAGTTGGCTTGTGACTTAATGTACTGTTTGCTTGCTGATTCGTTGACATAGACATACACACCTACCCTTAAAAATTTAGACACTCCTCCATGGTATGTGAATGTTGGGAGGCACCCGAGGATTCGTCTAGCCATGGTTTGTGTAAGAAAGGTTGGGACGAGTGTCAAATATTTTATGCTCTCCATATGTTTATCAAATAAAAAGCTCTAGCACATCAGTTAATTCCTGCTTCCCTCTGCGAAGGGCCTATATTTTACTTTTATGTTGAGTCAGTAAACCTACTTCTTTCTGTTTTAAGCAAGCATTTTAGTTGTCATGATCCGACCATCTATAGTTGATTTCTTCAATCATGTCTTTTATCCTTTCTTGTTTAGTAGAATGTTTTTATCTAAATAAATATCGCTTTGAAAATTATCAATGACTGCAAAGAGACTTTTATGATTAAGCATGTTAAACTCTGCAATATAATCTCGAATATAAAGACTCTGATCAAAAGATAAGTACAATCTGTTAATTGTTCTCTGAATAAGAACGAAGTTTGCCTTAACCAAATATGATTTCCTTTTGCACCTTTATTGTGACTCCCTCTACTAGTTTCAAGTTGAGTTATATGAGAGGAAGTTGATGTCTACATGACTTGTGTACTGATAAATGTGATGTTTCTTATCCGTAATTTGTTTATCGACACTTCACTCCATAAAACTGTGGTCACGTTTATTGAGTTCAGCTTCCATTAGGTACAAGCGAGGTCTAACCTTGGGGGGAATTGATACACCCATTATGCATCACTATTTTATATCGTAATTTTCTGTCATTCATTGATATATTTCATATTATGGTGCATTGCTTATGTTATTTCATCTTATTTTGCATGTTTGATAATTGTTGGAGAATAATCACCGGGACCAGAAATCTGATGGAAAAAACACCGTCAAGATACCCTGTTTCTGAAGACAAGAAGGAGAAGGGGGCATCAGAGGAGTCTAAAAGTCTAGATGAGGAAGTCTAGCTGACCCCTTTCGCGTACTTCATCCCGAGGGAACCCTAAGACCTACATAACCATCGAGAAAATATTCCGTCGCCTCCTCTGGGCGAAAAATAACAGAGAGGGAAAAACTCTCCGGCAGAGAGAAATCTGCCGGGGAAATTCCTCCCCGGAGAGAGGAAATCATCGCCATCGTCACCGTCATTCCTCCGGGCATCATCAAGATCATCATCATCATCGTCCTCACCACCAGCACCATCATCCGCACCGTCCACCTTCATCCCGCTGTAACAATTAGGGTTCTATATTGTTGTTTTCTACTAGATCTCTCTCCCGGTGTGGATTACTTGTTAGTAGTTGATACTTGTGAGATTTATCGGTATTTGCACTTTATGACCAGATTGTTATTCATCATTATATCACCTCTGGTTATGATCCATATGATGTCTTGTGAGTAGTTTGTTTAGTTCTTGAGGACATGATGATAGGGACATAATAGAGGTCCATGAGGTTTATTCATGCTTGAGTTGGAAGGAAATATTGAGCCTCACTGATGTTTATTATAAGGTGAATTCTTTCCTAGTAATAAATAGTGTTTGTGTTTATGAGAATGTTATACTACCTAAGCCTATGAATTTATGTATGATTAGGTTTATTAATAACACAAACATGGATGGAGAAGAGGAAGCAAGAAGCAAAGGAAGGAAGCGTGGAAAACAACAACAAGGAATAAATGTTTCAGTTCGGACTGCCAGGAGTCCCGAATTTGAAATAGTCATGGATTCTTCATACGGGCTCCAAATACAGCAAACGAGCACAATACGGATAGGGAATTTGATGGGCTTTCCAATGGATCCGGCCTCATCAACAAATTCGACTCGAGCAAGCCGTGGTGACCGAAACAATCCACGAATAGTTTTCTGCCAGTTTCCAAATAGAGTCCAATTGGCTGCACCCATGTTGGGTCAGTTTGTATCCGAGTTGGTTGAGTCCAAACAAGTAGGAATAGGTGAATTTCGTGGGGAAACACCCCACCCCCTCATATATACCCCTTGGGGCGAATTAGATAGTTAGACTACGTTAAAACAAAAACCCTAGACTTCTAGATTGTATTGCTTGAAGCATTCATCTTGAATCATATACCTTTGCAAATCTGAGTGTATTCTGCTGTTCCACTGGGAATAAGGAGAAACAGGACCACTTGTAGTCGGTGGCTACGTGTGCAAGAGTGTGGAGTCTCGAATATCCGAAGGGGTTAAGTGCTGTTGCAATTGGTAACAGGGTTTAGCCAAAGGAGAGAGCGAGGTATCACATTATTTATCAAGTTATCAAGAGAGTTCACTGAGAAGATCGGGCTACCCCATATCACATGAGAGATACACCCCCTATGTTTGTGGGTCATCAACGTGTCACAGTGTCAACCCATACGAATGGGGAGGGGGGTCCGGTTAGAGATGCTCTTATTACTCCCTCCGGGTTTAAATATAATGTCCCCAATAAAAACAAAATTTACGGCCAATAGCTATTTTTAAAAGAATTTTTTAAAATTTATTGTACTTTTATCTTAATTGTATAGTTAATTAATGAAACGTTGCATGGAGCAATAGAGAAAGCGACATCACATAACATGTTTAATTAGCTTGGAAACTAGTGATTTTCTATACAGTTAGTTGTGGTACTTTATTGTTATTTGGAAGATTGATAGTAGCCAAATATAAAAAGCGGAGCGAGCGTAAATGTAAAAAGGTACTCCTTCGATCCATAAAAAAATGTCGCTCACTTAGTAAAAAAAATTATACTAGCTTAGTATAAAATGAGCGACACGTTATGGATCGTCCGTGCGTTGCGAGTGCAGCGGTTTTCCTTGTACCTCGCGCGTGTGGCACTTGTTCCCCGTAAGAGTATCTATGCTGAATTTTCTTTATACAGGCAGTAACTAAGATATGGTGGTGGATTTCGTACAGTAACGTGTGAGGCATAGAGCCAGCCGCTTTTCTTTTTCGGTCTTCTTTCTCTGTGGGAATTCCTTTTCGGTTTCATAATAAAGCTAGAGAAAAATCTTTTCTTCTTTTTCTCGTTCATTCAAATGTTGGGAAAGAAAAAAGAAGTAGGGAAACGGAATTGGAGTTGGTTTGGTGAGTCGTCGTGGCCGTTGGGAGTTGAGGAGGCGCGGTCGTGTGATTGGTGGTCCAGCGCCGTGCAGTCCAGTCCGCACGGGAACCAACTGCTCCAGAAGGGTGTGCCGGGTAGGGTGTCGCCGTGACGGACGCACGCATCGCCAGCCGTTCTCCGAGAAACAGTTTTGATCACGTACGTACTCTGTTTTGTTTTGATCGGGACTCGGGAAGATTGGATTATCTCTGCGCGCGCGCCCACTCTGCAGCTGGTAGTGGTACCACTACCGCGTCTGCAATCTGTGCGCGCGTGGTGTCCCCGTCCGAGGGGTCGATCGGGACGTCCCCGCGACCTTCGACCCGTCTTCTTTTCACGTTTCGTTACCATGATCCGTCCATCTTTCCGTCCGCGTTACACCGCTGCTGCTACCGGCCGGCTCCTGGAGGCGAACCCAACCCATCACTAACTACCAGGACGGCACGCCGCAACTAACAGCAAATTAAAACAGCAGCGAATCGACCCGTGCAAAACCTCCCTCTCCTTCAATCCCTGGTCCGGTGACGGGTCTCACGTCTCAGCTAGCGCGTGCTTTCTTCTGCATCACACACACAGTTTCGGGTGTGCTCTGGACAAACAACCAAACAAACAAGCGCGCGTCCAACCGAGTGTCGATAGCGGCGTGAACCAACTAGTCACCCGGCCCGGCCGTCTCCATCCCGTTCCACACACATCTGAAACCGAAAGCCCACCCTGCACCAACCGTACGTGCAATAACCATCCCCAATTCTTCCTCATAAGCAGGTGTTATTAACAACTACTCCTACGAGTACTGTATTAAGGTGACGCACAAGCTCTCCGCTTTTGGCAGCTAGCCAGAGCCAAAGCGCGTCGAGTCGATCCAAAACCCCGCCATCATAATCTTAATTATTTATAACTAGCTGAGTGCCCGTGCGTTGCCACGGAATATAATATGTAGGTACAACAAAAATACCAATTCTCCCCCCTCTACTTTCCTACTAATAATTTTTTAAGTTCCGCAGATAAAGAAAATTGTCCCTCATATAACAAGAGATGTTGGCGCAAATACGTTATTCAAATTATTGAAATATGCCCATAGTGCAATGACTTTGTTCGTCTCTCCTTATTCTTCGACATGATGACAAAGCACTCTTTCTTGATTTCAATAATCATAAAGAAAACAAACATAGTGTAGTTGAAAAAAAAATAACATTTAGAGTAAAGATGTCCCACTTTATTAAACTTTTCAACATCTAACATATAGTTGCAGAGTATAAGTTGATCAATAACTGACAGCTTATATTTTTAAGTAAGCACTCACATTGCACTTACAAATTTAGAAAAACTCAATGCCATCAATCACCAACTAATCTATGTATGTATAACCATTTAACAATGGTACCTCTAATCGTACGCTAGCTAGCTGGTCGATCAGAGCACCGTCCTCCTTGTTGATGCCTCGCTCTGCGTCATGCGTAGTGCACGGTGGCCGGCCACGTTTGCCGGAAAGCAAGTAGCGACAACCATCAAAGGATTTGGATTTTGTTTTGCATATTTTATCGACCTGGCCAAAATTGGGAATTTCAAAAATCACAAAACAAAATTTTAAAACTGGGACAAAAAATGTCTGGTCCACCTGCTCGTGCTCGGCCTTTCCGTCTCATTGTATGGTCCACCTACTCAAGTGGCCATGGCATGCTTGAGTCTGCATGTGGCGTGAGGGTTCCATCCGCTGAACTGCCGCATAGCCGTTGTGGCAAGTCCTATCAATGTACCCCTACCCGCACAACCCTGTCTCCAACGAGACCGCGTCGCCCGGAGACATGGCACACACCACGCTCTGCGCAACTCCGCCAACGCCACTGATGGGAGAAACCCGTTGCGCCCGTTGTCGTTCACCGCCGTGATGTCGTGCACGCCGGTGTTCCTCTTAGCGAAGCTGCCAGCAGGCGTGGTAGGCGACTCAGTGTCGCTTGGCTCGCGCGCTCCGACATGTCAATTCCGGCACAGGTCGCGTGCCTCCCTAGCGTCGGATTGATGTCCATCCCAAGCAGAATGCACAACAATAAATTCATGCAGGACAACCCGTTGCTACTTCTCCACGTCCTAATAGATGCAACATATGTGCAATTAAAGCCGAATTGATGAACGGAATCATAGTCGAGGTACAACTTCTAAAAAAAATGGAACTTAAGGATTGGTTTAAGCCTTGGGGTACTCAACTGTTTGAATCAGCGACGACGTGGCCCGCTCCGTCAAGTCCACGAACACCTGCGTCGGCGCTCTTGCCGACGTCGCCTGACTTCCATGGGCTAGCTGATGGTGGCGGCGCCGTGGCGGTTGAGGTTGATCGGACAGCGCGGACGTGGCATCGGATCATGCGAGCCTGCGAGGAAGCCAGATTTGGAGTGTATCCTGTATCAAAACAAGACATGTGGAGATCACAATCAAATGATTGTTGGGGAGGCGAGCGGAAATTAGAACTCTGCAGACTCTATATTGTTCAACCGAGATACCTCAGCTACTACTACAGTACGATGAGAAAACTGGGTTTTTTTCTTTGCTACTGAGTTAGCCAGCTCGAATATAGGTGTTTGTTTGTTAGAGGGCCCGTTTAACGGTGACGTTGGTTTTATTGTTGAGAAAATAAAGGTGTTTGTTTGTTACAGGGTGCACGGTGGTTATTGTGGGCGGTGGCATTCTCTGTGTAATTGTAGTGAAGTGTGACACCGCCTCACGACCACTGTAACCTTAATAGTAAAGATAATAACTACAGTACGTGATCCCGCTGTTTTGTCTCTGTGCGTTTGTTCCCGATGGACCCTCGGTAGTACTTGGCTGCTCTCGTCGTCACCGGTCACATCGACGTTGCATGCAAGCAATGCTAGCGACAATCTCGTCTCAACCAACGGGAAATGGCAAGCCGCGAGTCTCTTTTGCTCAGGAAGCTTCATGGGAATTTCGGATGATTTTAAAATTTAAAGGCCCTTTTGTTCTGAAGTATTTCGACGGAAATTTATAGGGTCTGTAATTTTTATACTAAGTTTTCCCTACTTAGGGCCTTTTTCATCCACGAGATTCTGAAAAAATGTCCATTTTTTTTTACGTTAAAAAAAAATGTCCATTTCAATCATACACGATTACATATGCAAACTTTTGTTTGATTCCAACGCGAAAAAAAAGCAATCTCAACAAAAAAAACGGGTATTTGAAACCTAGTTCATCCTCTTCTCTAGGTGTATTTGAAACCATAGTCCATCACCACCCCTGGTTCATCAAATCTAGGTATTAGCACATGTGGGAAATCTTTGTTGTGGTTCAATTTTGTTGTAGGTTGAATTCTTAGTGTATTTGAAACCCTAGTTCATCATCTTCTCTAGGTGTATTTGAAACCTTGGTTCATCACCACCCCTAGTTCATCAAATCTATGTATTAACACATGTGGATTTTTTTTGTTGTGGTTCAATTTTGTTGTAGGTTAAATTCTTAGTGTATTCGAAACACTAGTTCATCATGTAATGTTGGTTTATTGACTAGCGTATTTTAAAATCTGCTGCACTGCTGAGTCCGTATAGTTGTGTCTAATCATTCGAGGCGGAAGCCAACAACACGTACGGGCTGCATGAGATAAGATGATATGCTCATATGCACATGCTTTGCCGCATATTCTTCACGTGTTGTTGACGGCCGGAGGCGCCCCCACTGGCCGGGCACTGGGCACTGGCGCAGGGCATGATTGATGATGGTGGCGCGGTTGGCGACGGATCCGAGATCCGGGCCGTCCGTCCATCCTCGTCCACACGTGTGGAGTGCATGCGTGGCCATGTTTTTATCTGCTTTAGCTGCAGTAGTAGAATAATTCCTGGGCCTGACCTGCAACGCCTGCTTAAGCCATGTGTGTCACCGACTCACTATTCATTCGGTCCCAACAAGAGGCTAGGCTACAGACGACTCCACGGAACTGACCATACGGAGATAAGGATCGACTAAACAAGTTTATTTTGTTAGGAGTATTTTTTCTACTCCAGTTTATTTGTAGAGGGATTCTTTCAGCCCAGTTTTTACAGCAACTATTTTAATCCAGTTTTAGAAGAGAGATGAATAGGTGTGCGAAGGATGTCGGAAAGGGCCTGTGACGTGGGGACGGGACCACAACGTACTACGTGCATGCGGCGCCGTTGAGTTGCCGTTTTGACTCGACAGCCTGGACGCCATTCTCCGCGGGACCCACCTGCCGCGTCGGGAACTTTTCCTTGTTTGCTCCCCGTTCTCTGCATCGCCGAAGGCAGCGCCTGGGTGAGCGTGAGCATCTCCAACCGCCTGCCCGTATTATTATTGTTATTATTTTATCAAAGATGTCCTCTAAACGAAATTAATGTTGCATTCTGTCTCCTTACGAAACTATTTTAAAATCTGACCCACGGTTGGGCGCCAACGCAAATAGAGCCGACGTCGTGCAGGTTGGCGCCAACATCGTTTGACATTTAGACAAGTCGACATAGGTAGGCTTCAATGCAAACGGCGCCGACCTATACTTTTTGTGATTTTCGCAGACGCCGAATTACACAATGTCAGCTCGTTGACGCCGAACTAAGGGCATCTCCAGCCGTCCCCCCCAGAGCCCCCAGGGGGTTTTTTTCACGGCGGAAGCGGCGAATAGCGCCGCTTCTTCACCACTCGCCCCCTCAGAGGCCCAAATAGCGCCGTTTCGGCGCTAAATAGCGCCGCGACACCCAAGCCAAACCCAGCCCGCTGGGTTCGGCCTGAGGGGGGGGGCGAAACTGCACGCGGGCCAGCTCTGTCAGTGACGCGCCGGGAAAACGCGGGAACAGAAACCACCACCCGTGACCTCCCTCTCGGCGCCCGCGCCGTCAAAGGCTGCCGGAGTTATAGCGTGGCGGCCGGCCAGTGCATGCCCCCGGTCAAAGGCTGCCGGATTAATGGCGGGGGGCGGCAGCAGTGACACGCGCGGCGCGGCGACTGGCCCGCCAGGCTATAAAAATGGTGCCCGCGCCCTCTCCGTCCGCACATTCTCGCCTCCTCCTCGCCGTTCTTCTCTATCCTCGCCGTTCTTCTCCATCCTCATCCTCGCCGCAATGGACAATCTCTGGGACGCGTGGCCCGAGAGCGACAACGACGAGCTGCCGCCAGCGCAGCAAGGGGCGCCGGAGCAGCTTCCAGCGCAGCAGGTGGCGTCGGAGCAGCAACCGGCGCAGCAGTTGGCGCCGGAGCAGCCACCCGAACAGGACGCGGCGCGGGAGGCCCGGCGTCGCTGGAGGAGGGAGCTGCGGAGGAAGCCCATATGGCCGGAGCAGCACGCCGGGCTGCTCTCCTTCGAAACCGCGCAGAACGAGGGCGCATACCGCGAGGTCCGCGGCGTCCTCGAGCAGGCGGCCGAGGCGGTGGAAGCGGCCGCCATTCGAGCCTCTCTGGAAACACACCAGAGGGAAGAAGCAGCGCGAGAGGTGCGCCGGCAGATGGCCGAGCGCGCTGCTTCGGCCGAGCAGGGGGGCATCATCGCCCTGTACGAGCAGGACCGGCGGCAGGTGGCGCTGCAGAGCGAGCGGCGCAACCGGCCGCTCTCCGAGCAGGCGCAGCTGCACCGCCTGCGGGTGCAAGCCCGAGCGGAGCGGGCGGAGCAACGCTGGCTCGCCGCGGCGAGGCAGCGCGAAGCTGGCCCCTCCAACCAGCGCCGCGACGAGGACGCCGCTGAAGACGACGATGCGTAGGGGTAGTCGTCGCGTAGACCAATAAGAAGTTGTAGTTTCATTTTCCGTCGATGTTTTAGTTTGAATTCGCGCCGAATATGTACGCAGTTCCCAAATTTCAATAAAAATCGACTAGTTTGCAATTGCGTTTGTTTTGGGCCGATTCTTGGGCTCGGGACGCGACTGGGAAACGCGCCCCCCAGGTTCCAGAATAGCGCCGTTTAGCGCCCCGGCGGCCCCAAAACGGCGGCGTTTTGGGCCCTGGGGGGGGCGCAACGACTGGAGATGCCCTAAGAGTCAGATTTAAAATTAGTTTTGCAGAGGAGCCGGATACGCTATTATTTTCGTCTAAGGGCCATTTTCGGTAAGAAAAAAAACCAACCGCCCGGGTGAGCGAGAGCATCCGGACAGCCCAAACACCTTCTGAGTTAAAACGCTCGCCCAACCGGCCTCTCTAAAGTCAGGCCAAACGTTTGGGACAATTTCTAAATTCAGCTCATATGTGAGGAGGATTTGGGATGGTCCGAATATGTCCGGACAGCCCATCATGCCGTATTTGGCCCAGCCGACCCAACATATATTCGCTCATTCCACACTTCGGAGCAAACCCTAACTCCACTCTCTGTCGATTCCCTTTCACTCCACTCTTTTTCTCGTCCTCTCCACTAGGTTAGATTCAACCATGGCTGGCTCCAGCAGCGGATCGGGGTTCACCGGGACTGAGATGTACCGGGATGTCGAGGCAGCAGAGGAGGAGGTATGTAGCGGGGCTGGAGAGCAGAAGGAAGTCGCGCCACTGGCAGCTACTGCGACCAAGGTTCTGTGCGACGCCTGTTCGCGCTGCTCCCCCACCGTCTATGACGGACTAGTGCTGGTTCCGCCACAACTGCAGGTATGTTGCTCCGCTCGGATGCCAAAGAATGTAGATATTGTAGCATGCTAGTTTAAGTTTGAGCATTTTTGGATTTGTAGAGTGGAAAGGGGAATCACTACTCCCTCCATGAGGAAGTGTTGATGTGCAATGCTTGGCTGGAGAACATTGGAGAAAGAAATTGCGGTTCTCCTTCGTTTTGGTGGAGGGTTTATCAAGTGTTCAATGCAACCCGGGAGCAGTCCGCACCGAGCAATATTTTTGGCATAGATGGGCATGCATCCAATCCGACATTAACAAGTTTACCGGATGCTATGTCAAAGTCGGCTGTGTAAGTTGAGCTCCATTTTTATGTTGCCTCACTACATTGTAGCATATGCTGAGTGTGTTTTCTATTTGCTAGATGGAAGATGTCATCCGAATGTTCAATAAACTTTTGGGGAGATGACGGAATGGCGGCTCGTCCCTTGATGAGACATATTGAAGGAAGCTTCATTTCTGGACTACACGCCAGGGTCCGAGAAGAGGGTCCGAGAAGAGGACTGACAAGACGAGGGTTTGCAAGCGGAGACCTAGGGTCGGATGGCACGACGAGCTTGGCAGAAGGAACGCGAAGCAGCGGAGACTGAAGTTGAATTCGACGATGGGCATACGGAATCCATAGAGAACCACTCTCGGAAGATGCGGCGTGCTCGACAGAGGAAATGCTAAACGGAGTAGGGGTTCCCGGTTCCGCCACAGTGATTCGACCTGATTCCCCCGTAGTGATTCCCCGGTTCTCCGATCATGACGATGTTCGTATGTATTTGATGAAGTCTGTCCATGTGTGAAGAACTATGTCCGATCTTGGTGAATTTTTACGCATCGAACTATTTGTCCGAATGTACATTGCATGACTGATATGGATTTGAGGTGTGTGATTTGAGATACACGGTTGTAGGAAACAACATTTGGAGACTACTCGGACTCTGTCCGCGGATACATCCGAACATGCCCCTGGTCAATTTGGGTGCCAAATTTAGGGTTTTCGATTGGAGATGGTCTGAGCGATGGGTGAGTTCACCTTGTCTGCGGCGGATCAGAAGACAATCCCAACGTTACCAAGCACAGTTAGAGGTGAGTTATTCTTTTTATATACTCACTCTGATCCATAAAAAGTGTCGCTCACTTGGTACAAAATTTACTCTAACTTATTATAAAATAAGAGAGACTTTTATGGATCTGGGGGAGTAATAAAGATAAAACCTTTAAGCCCTCTACATGCCTAGAATTACAAAATCCGGCAATTGGACATGTGTTCGATAAACATACAGTACGAGCTAGGCTACAAGTATTAGACATTTTTTATTCAAGATAAGATGTTTGAGCAAAACAACATTTTTAAATGGATTTGCCTTTTAATAACCTGTATATCCGAGGACATTAGCCTCCCCCTCCCAACTTTCATTTATTCGCCCCGACAACCATACCACTTATATATAAAGACGAAAAAATATGCAAAAACATAGATCATATTGTATAAAATCAATTCATATTACACAAATGAGTCAATCACCCCCTCCCCCTTGTGCTTGTAGATCTCCTTGTCATCATCCGATAGCCGCTTCAGTTTGCCCTTTCCCTTGTCATTTCGGGACGGGGTACCCCTTCAATATGCACCAAAGTTGGAAAAAAAATGAATGGCTTTTTAAGTGAACCAAACTGAAACAAATCCGGTTGAAAATATGCACCTAATTATACAAAAAAACTGAACCAACAAAAATTTACGTTTTTGCACTTATGTAGAGAAGAGAGCACTCAGCATGTGCGCGTGGTTTGCATTGGATGCGGGCCCATGTAGTTCTTGTGTTCGTGGTAAAACTGACAGAATTTTGCCCAAAAATTTGAGCTATTTGTTCCACCAATATGATCTATACTTGTGGTCAACCAAAATTTGCACAACTACTCATCTTACTGGATCAAGTAGAAATTCCGTCTTGTAATCGGCTTTGGATTCGGCATTGATTAACACTCGTCATAATTTCTTCGGATTGCTCCAATTAGCGAAATTTCTACCCGATTTTAAGCATTGGGCAGTTTTTGCCGGATGGACCTGTTCATGATAGGGTTGATGTGACTACACATACGACTCATAGGAATAATTGGTCGGTGTTTCTTCACAGCTTCGAGGCGTCAACACTTGGCTCCGGTTCCACGTCCACCTACATTCTTGCAACGCCGATGATCTTATTCACACCGCTTAAAATGGGTAAAATCCGGAACAAGTTTCACAAAATGGGAGAATCCGGAGGAATTTTACTAAATATGGTTAATTCGTGCCACAAATGTACAATTAGAGGATCAAATTTGGAATTTACTCATTAAATAAAGATAATTTGAACTACACTAATTTTGAAGAAGAACAAAATCTCTTATGCGTCTCCAAATTGAACAAGTTATGCCAGATCAAATGTAAAAGCGCTATCTCGTGCTCCGGTATCACTGTGTACTCTGCTTCCTCTTTTGCTGTTTATAGGGCAAACACATATATCCAAGTCACCAACTGTACCATTGTAATATGAATTATACAATATAAAAGTTGTACCATTATAAAACATAGGCATGCAGGTGGACCGTCCAGCGGAAATGGCGGACGTCCGCCAAACACCTGTGTTAGTTGAAAATCAGCGAACCGTTAAGAGAAGTTGTTAATCGAATCACTCAACCCAAAATGAGGCGGACGGATAATCTCTTTGTAGCGGGCATCCGCCAACATGCATAATAAAATACAACACTACGTTTTTTCAGTATATACTTTGTATTATATTTTTCAAATTAACGATCTAAAGATACACGGAGGCTCTATAAAACGAAAGGAGTAGTATATGAGACTCCTGACATCATTAAATATTTAAATCCATCGGAACCAGTATGGGGTACTACATAAGTACATATTACCAGCGGAAGACCAAAGAAATAATCTATGCATGTCGGTTGGGTAAAACATGTTTTCTATCTACAGTTTAGTCCATGCATATGGTTATGAATGAAGCTGCATGCGCGTGCAGTAGGTTGCCGTCTACATCGTATAACCGCCTTGTTATTTTAGCGTCAAACGACAATGACTTCACATCTTGCCCCTGTTTTTCTTTTCTTGCCGTGCCGGATGGACTACATACGTCGAGTGTATATATGGAAATCGATAACGGTGGAACGAAAAGGAGGAAAGCTACATCCGGCCAAAACACAGAACTGAAGGCCGCAAGAAAAGACATTAAGATCAATCAAGGAAAAATGACATGTGTAAGCTGATTGATTGGCGCCGACTGACCTACCAATTGCTTCACTCGTGATAAAACCTGATGATCTATGCATTGAAACTACTCCCTCCGTCCTGGTGTATAGGGCATAATATCAAATACATGCAGTCCCATCTATTAGGCATATTTTGCATTAATTCTCTTCTAATTAGTGGTTGGTTGCCTTTCTCCACCCCTCTCCACCAATGCATGCAATCTTTAAACCCCAATGGTATTCATTCTGGTGTATAGGGCACATATAGCAAATCTCTAGGCCCAAGGTATTCATTCATTGGGGTTTAAAGATTGCATGCATTGGTGGAGAGGGGTGGAGAAAGGCAACCAACCACTAATTAGAAGAGAATTAATGCAAAATATGCCTAATAGATGGGACTGCATGTATTTGATATTATGCCCTATACACCAGGACGGAGGGAGTACCTACCTTACTGCAGGTCGCAGGAGCGTCGCCTAAGAGCATCCACTCTTCAATTAGACGCTTAGTGATAAAAATTAATACGTACGGAAAAGGAAAATCGTCCAAGCGCTCCCTCCTCCATCGCTAGCCGCTAAAAAGGATTTGTTTTCTGCCCGGTATATAGCATCTGCTGTTGGAAAAAATCGATTCCTAGAGGAGGAAAAAGTGGAGCACCCGGCGCGTTCCGAAGCGTCGGCGCAATCCACAATCCCAGCCTCGACCAGGAAACGAGCGTAAGGGCATGTGCAACGCTAGTCTCTTGTAGAGGCTCTTGAGTGCAAAAAAAAAAATACTATAAAATTTAATTATTAGCTAAGCGTTCTACTCCGCAACGCTGAACGCTTTGTTTGATTGCTATCTCAATTCCTGATGTCTCATCAAACTGCCACAGCCTAGAAAATATGAGCCTTAGCGCCCGACTCCACATTTTGCGTCGACGCCAATAAAAATCCTGGCCTCCAGCGGGATTTCCACCTAACTGTTGGGATTTTTTCCCTTAGCGACCGCCTTAGAGTCCGCATTGTACGTGCTCTAACAGTACGGACTAAGGGCAGCTACAACGCAGCCGCTTATTCATGGACGTTAGGATTTTTCTCCCGGTCAAAGATCAGTTCCTCTATTCAATCCCGGCCTTGAGCGCTTAATTAGAGCATCCACATCGCTTGGAAGCTAAAATGGACGCTTATTTCATCAGTTACAACATGTAGTAAGGGCATGTACAACCCATGGCGCTTGTAGAGCCGCTTCTATGATTGCATCTGTAACTAGTACTCCACTTTGAGACCGCTTCTATGATTGCTGTCGGATATATACTGAATAGGGGTATAGAAGATGGTAGACAAAAGAGCCGGACTACCAGGGTGGCCTACATGGTAATGGGCTTGGGTCCATTGGGCGGCCCAGTAGTCCCACGCGCAGAAGCCGGATTCTAGAAGAACCCGGATCACGGCCCACGTGATCTGGCTTGGAGGAGAAGACGGATTCCTTACTTTCCAAGTTACAAGTTAAACGTAGTCTTCTAGGTTTCTTGTTCTGTAAGCCCTAATCCGGCTATTATATAAAGCCGGACGGGAGATAGATTAGATAGGTTCAAGTTTCACCAGCTAAAGCTCTACGCAACTCGCCGAGAAGCTCATCCTCGTCGAGTAGCTAGATCTATTCCCTCACACTGTAACCCTGTTATACGGGCTTTAGTCCCAATTAGTGAGAAGTGCAGGAGTAGGTACGCCGTACTGTCGCGACGTACCGAACCTGGGTAAAATCCCGTGTTCTGTGTTACTACGCTATCCCGTTACCCCACGTCTCTACCGTAGTCTCATGGCACCCCAGTCTATGAAAACTACTACGATGTCTCGACAGTTGGCGCCCACCGTGGGGCAAACGACGTCAGGCGTGAAATTCCGATCTGGGATACTCGGCGGAATTGGAAGATCGATCACTGTCGGAAGCTTGGAATTCGACGACGACGTCGGGCGCTTCCTCGACAACGGATCCTACATACCGGCGCAAAACCACCTGGTAAGTGCCTGCGTGTTACCGATTGGATCTGCTAACATCTTTATCGGACTAACCGCAGAGGCAATGGGGTTTTGCGGTGGAAGCAAATTTATCCCACCCGCCCTATACCCAGTCGAAGACGACTATGATGCCGGATTCTGCTCAGATCGCCGACAAAACAGTGATACACACTTCATCGGCATGGTGCAATCCGAAATCGCTGAAAACACGGATGACGGAAATCCCGTGCTAGAAGCAGATAACAACCTACCCGTCATAGAGACGGAAGAACCAATACCCGTCACAGAGACGGAAGATCCGACATCCGTCAACCAGACGATGAACTCGGAAGCAGAATCCGTGCTTGCCGCCATTGAGGCGAGATTGGAGTCGGAAACTGGATCGGATAACTTCGACTCCGAAGACGAAGACGAGGATGCCTTCGTAAGAAAGGTTAAGTCCTTTCAAGAGGGATTCCATGAAGTGCTAATGGCAAAACCAGCTGATACAACGGGTGCCGACAGCCAGGAAAGCCCTAAAACCCCTCCGCCAGTGGAAGAGAGAGAAGACGGAGAAACTTCTCCGATATTCCCTAATGTCAAGGAGATGACAGAGGATGAACCTGTCAAAAAACCTCCGTCTTCCAAGAAAAAGCACCGTGCTTCTAAAAAAATCCAGTACAAACTACGGAAGAAAAAGTCAGCTGATCTCGCTGATGAAAACCTGGAAGTTGGAGATATTAGTGGCACAAAGCCCGCGGAAAAGAAATCTAAGGAAATCACTGCTCCGCCAATGACAGAACTGGAAGAGCAAGAACTATTACAAACACCAGTGGGACCAGATGAACCCCCTGAGATGCTGGAAGCCAGGAGACAAGCTTTCCAACGGCAACAACAACATCTGCTTAGATCTCGGCAACATCTCCAACAAACCCATAATGACATCAAAGTCATGAAGGAAGAAATAGAGGAGTATGAGAGAAAGCATAGATCTGCCTTAAAACCTACTAGGTTACCCGGAATCGCAAAACCGGAAGAACTGCCGCCAAAAGAAAGGTTTTATAACCCATCTTGGCAAAAGCAGTTAAACGGCAAGGATGCCAAGGGCGAACCAATATACAAAACCGCAGCGGAAAACGCGGAAGCAGCGTTTGCCATCCTAAATAACGATCTGTACTCCAACGGGGAAAAACTCCAAGGGGTGTATGCTTTCCTAGGAAAAGCATTACAGCAGCAACAGCGAGGACAAGAGCGATCAGGGAGGCTGCATGATAATTCCGCCCTCTGCAAAACAGTTACTTGCGCTGCTGGAGCACCTGGACCGGAAGAACCCGGAGATTCGGATAAAAAAGAGGATCCGAGAAAAGACAAGAAAAACCCCGACAACCGGGACGCAGCGTCTAGAACCGGACCTCATCTCGCGAAAGATGGATATAAACCACACGATCGGGAAGACAAACACCGGAATGACGGCAAAATAATGCCACCTCCGAGAAACCCAGCTGAAAAAGCTGGAAGATACGATACACCTCACAGACGTGAAAGATCTCGGACACCGCCTAAAGATAAGGAAAGGTACAGGAGCAGGACTCCACCTAATCCCAGGGGGCGTGACAACGGAAGAGATAGAGATAACCTCGGAAAAGCGCGTCCGCGCAACAATGGAAAAGAAAGGAGCAGATCCCCTTCTGTCCATTCAGCCGGGAGATATTCTGCACATATTGATAGAGTAGAAAAGGATGATCTATACTTTGGTCCTAAGTGTTTTACTGACAGGATCCGAAGGATAACCCTGCATTCTGGCTTCGCCAAAGTTGGTCCAACCTACCAAAAGTATACCGGCAGTACAAACCCGGATACCTGGCTCTCAGATTATTACACAGCCGTCCAAATCAACAACGGGACAGACCTGGAAGCTGTCAAGTTTCTTCCCCTAATGTTGCTAGACGGAGCCAGAGATTGGATCAATGGTTTACCATCAAGAACTGTCGACAGTTGGGATGATATGGCGAGAGTATTTACTCAGCATTTTCGGGGAACATACAAACGCCCAAAAAGCATCAACCAGCTGAACCGTTGCACCCAATTTGAAGACGAACCATACGTGGATTTCATCTCCAGATGGACTGCAATGAAGAATAGTTGCTCTGGAGTAACTGACGTACAAGCAATGCATGCTTTCGTCAATGGCCTAAAACCCGGACTTGTACCGTTCATGGTTGGTTCTAAAAAGCACAAAGATCTCGGATCTATGCTTACAACCGCTAATGAGCATGCTGCAGCCGAAGATGATATCAGAGCAAGAGGAGGCAATATTGAGTCACTGATACTGGCCAAGAAAACACCTCGTTCTGATAAAAAAGGAACTCCGGAGTCAACAACAAAGCCCAAGGAGGTCAACATAGCCTTTGGAGGAGAAAAGGTGAATAAGTGGAAAGGCCGCAGTCCAGATCCAATCAATTACACTCCCGAAGAATGGGAGAGAATTAAGTCGGAACCCTGTGTCCACCATTCTCAGTTTGGGAAACCAACCCACACAAACGCGCAATGCCGGCTAAACAAGCATATGAAAGGCAATGCAGAATCCGGAAATAAAGGGAAGGGTTCCAAGAGGAAACCTGCCAAACAAAAGCCGGAAGCTGAAAAAGAAGACAGTGAATCGGACACTGATGACAAAATTCAGGAACAGCAGCGAAAAGGCGAACCCAAATTTCCGAGAGTTGACGGAGAAGCAATGTTAACTTTCCTAGCAACCCCGTCAGCAAAGGTGGCCAAAAGGACACTTCGAGAAATAAACGCGGTTGTTCCTGCGACCCCGAAATTCTTGAAGTACTCCAACACACCGATAATCTGGGATCAGTCAGATCATCCCGGAAATATCCCTGAACCCGGCACACAAGCTCTTGTTGTAAGCCATATTGTTCAAAACACTAGGCTAAGAAGAGTGCTGATGGACGGAGGATCCAGCATCAATATAATATACCTGGATACACTGAAGCACTTGAAGATCTCCGAGTCACAGCTCAACTACAGCAATATACGCTTCCACGGCATTGTCCCAGGCAGGCAAGCACGATCCCTAGGAGAGATTTCCCTAGATGTCACCTTCGGAGATAAAGATCACTTCCGGCAGGAAAAAGTATCCTTCGAAGTAGTGCCGTTCGAAAGCGTGTATCACGCAATACTCGGACGTCCGGCTTTCGCCAAATTTATGGCAAGATCTTGCTATATCTACAACAAGCTGAAGATGCCAGGACCCAAAGGAGGAGTAATCACCATTGCCGGTGATTTCAGGCTGGCAAACGAGTTGGAGAAAGAAAACGCCCTTTGCGCTCAGAGAGTTATAGCAAAGGAGGAACTGAAGGAATTAGCCAAGGAGGTATCGCCGAAAGAAATGCCGGCAGGAAAAGAAACTCGGAAGCCAACAGATAGCTTCAAGGCGTCCGAGAATACAAGACAGGTAATCCTAGATCCCAAAGATCCGACAAAATTTGTCGTCGTAGGGACTGGGATGACCGACAAATAGGAAGGCGAGCTCATCAAGTTCCTCCGTGAGAACTGGGATATTTTTGCCTGGTGTCCAGCTGACATGCCAGGCGTACCCAGGGAACTTGCTGAGCACCAACTCAAGGTTATTCCCGGATCAAAACCCGTCAAACAAGGTCTCCGTCGATTTGACGGAAGAAGACGGAAGGCTATTGGCAAGGAAATTATCCGGCTTTTAGCAGCGGATTTTATCAAGGAAGTAATCCATACTGATTGGTCCGCAAATCCGGTATTAGTGCCGAAGAAAGACACCACTGCTCTTAGAATGTGTATAGATTACACAGGATTGAACAAGTTGTGTCCGAAAGATAGGTTTGCGTTACCACGAATCGATCAAATAATAGACGCCACTGCAGGCTCTGAGCTTTTATGCTTTTTGGATGCATACTCCGGGTACCACCAAATACGCATGAAAAAGGAAGATCAAATCAAGACTTCTTTTATAACCCCGTATGGGACGTACTATTACGTAACCATGCCTTTTGGCCTGAAGAACGCAGGTGCAACCTACCAGCGTTGCATGCAACGCTGTTTGCATAGTCAAATTGGCAGAAACGTCCATGTTTACGTGGACGATATCGCTGTCGTAACCAAGGAAAAAGATACACTCCTTGAGGATTTGCGAGAAACTTTCGAAAACTTGCGCATTTACAAGATGAAGTTGAATCCATCTAAGTGCGTATTCGGGGTTCCCTCAGGAAAACTTCTAGGTTTCATCGTTTCTCATAGAGGAATAGAAGTTAACCCGGAAAAGATCAAGGCAATCTTGAATATCTCAAAGCCTACATGTGTAAAAGATGTCCAAAGATTGACGGGTTCTGCCACAGCCGTCAGCAGATTCATCAGTTGGCTGGGGGCTAAAACCTTACCACTTTACAAGATGCTGAAAAAATTCGACAAAGTCAAATGGATTGCGGAAGCCTGGGAACGTATAGAAAGGTTCCAGGTGACCCTTCAAGCATCTGACTCCTCCTCGCTGTTTTCGTCTTGAGGGATTGGAGGAATCTCTGCTTCTGGATAGTTGATGGAAATGTTTACCATGGAGGCAATCTGGGTGGCGTGGCCCTTGACTTCACCAAAGATGGTGTTTCGCTGCATATCCGTGTATCCTTGAGGGACACCGGACGCCACGCGCCAGGATTTAGCACTAGGGTAGTGCATGCGCATGAGGCCAAGAGCCATGCGCGCACCACC
This sequence comes from Alopecurus myosuroides, assembly GCA_028641055.1. Lineage (NCBI taxonomy): Eukaryota > Viridiplantae > Streptophyta > Magnoliopsida > Poales > Poaceae > Alopecurus > Alopecurus myosuroides. The sequence continues at coordinate 167,963,102 of CM054063.1, forward strand.
CCGTGCAGCGGAGCGAAGGAAAGATTCCTTAGACTCCGCCACCTCCATGATGGCACCCGGAAGCTTTTCAGCCTCCGAGCACTCCCCAGATTTCTCGGGAAGAAACTTGTCTACTAGCTGCGTTGCAGCAACCTTCATCAAATTCCATGTCTCCCCAAAAGCTCGGATGCTGCAGCCCGAGTGCCATCTGGGGTATCTCCTGGTTTTTTCCAATAAAACACCCAAAAGGGTTAGACAGAAAACCAGAGAAAGTAAAACATGGAAAAATGGTACATAAGTTAGAAATTTACCAATGAGCTTGTCGATCTCGGAAACTTCCTCCAGGTGAAGGTTCAGAGCATCGGTCAAATCCCGGATGGTGGATTTGTCCTTCTCCTCCTGCTCGGAAGCCTTGGAATTGGAAACTCCAAGGGCCAGGTTGCTGGCTTCCAAGTCTTGTTGAGCTTTCACAAGGTTCTTGTGAAGCTCAACATTCTCCTTGCGGAGAATTTCGGCATTGCCAGAATCTTCTGCTGTTTGTTTAGCCTCAGCTAATGCAGCTGAAAAGCAAGGGAAGAATCCGAGTTAGCTAGCTTCTCGGAAAAAACTTAGGCAAATGATTGAATCGGAAATTTCAAAAGGAAAATGTTCACCTTGTGTTTCCGACAATGCGAGCTTAGCTGATTCCAGCTCTGCTTCCCTTTCTTCAAGAATAGAGAGAAGACTTCTAACTTCTTTATTCTTGATGGTAAGCTTCCGGAAAACTTCCCTGTTGATGGCTTCCGAGGTTTGCTGAAACATGGCAAGGAGAAGAATGAGTACAAAAAGCATCAAAGCAAAAAGCACGCATTTTAATTAATGCTTGGGGGCTAGAGTTATATACCTGGCTCATGCGCTGCAAACCTGCCAAGTTTTCTTTGAATTCTTTCGCGTATTCCGCGAAGAGATTTCCGGCTGCGTCCAAGCCGTCATTGATAGCTTTGAAATCCTTGTCAAAGGTGGGAATTTCCTCGTCGAAAGTCCGAGTTAATTTTTCCACCTCTGGGGCCGCCCTTTCCCTCGTGTCCGGGTCGGACACAATGGGCTGGCTGGGCTCCGGGGGCTTGGTGGTGGGGGCTGCAGTAGGCTCTTTCGCCCTCGTGCTTGGCGTATCCGGGGCGACGGCAGGAGAAGGTTGGCTGCCTCGGCTGGAAGAAACCTTGAGTTTCTTCAGCTTCTTCGGCTTCAGGCTGGAGGGGGGCAGGCTAAAAACCAAAACCCGGAAAAGGTTAAAACACCAAAGATGGACGAAAAAGATCCCATAAAAGAAAAACCCAGAAGAAAATAACCTGGAAGTGGCGACGGGGATTCCGTCAAGATCGATAATTTCATCCGAGGAAATTATCTTCTTGCGCTTGCGCCCACCTGTAGCGGCGGTGCGTAGCGCATCCAGCTCGGCCTCGGAGGCTAACTCCGAGTCTGGAAGATCCGCAAGCTGTCGGAAGAACCAATCAGAATCAAAAAGGTAGATTATCCGAGAATTGAGATTGTACCCAAATGACGGAAAACTTACCTTGGGAGCTGGGTTGTCGGCCGTGTACATTGGCCGACTAGCTTCATATTGGTCGCGAGATGCGACCAACTGGTTGATGCGCCGTCGAAGCTCCTTTTGAGGCCAATCCTTGTCAGTTGTCCGCATAGGATCTTTGGCTCCCGTATACTCGCACAGAAGGCGGCCTCCGCGGTTTGCTAATGGCTGGATCCGCCTATCCAGCCAGCAAAAGACCGTATCCATACCGGTCAAAGGAGGTTTGGAGGAGGTGAGCTTGGCGATGCGCCTCTTGATCCTTAACAGATCTGGCGGCAGAACTTGGACGGCTTCTGTTCCCCAGTTATCCTGGGGAACGGCGGCAGAGTTCACAAAAGGTGGAACCCCGACGGCCTTTTTAGGAAAAGGCACGTCGGGATGATAGAAGAAAGAACCCGTCCAAAATTTGACGGATTCTGAGGTCTTAATCTTGGGTAACCAATCCTCTCGGAATCTCCGAAGAGTAAAGGATATGGTCCCGCAAGTTGGGAGTGCGCCCTCCGAAGAGTTCCGCTTAACCCCAAAGCAGTACATCCAGAAGTCTAGCCTAGGTTCTATCCCTAAGTAGCCTTCAAACAGGGCCTGAAAGCCGGCCATGTAAAGAATAGAATTGGAGGGAAGATTGTGGGGCTGGATGTCGTAATGGGAAAGAACTTGGAGGAAGAAAGAAGAAGGCGGAAGCCCCATGCCTCGCAGGAGGTGGGAAGTGAGAAGTACCCGTTCGCCGTTCTGCGGCGTTGGCTCGGTCTCTTCCTCCGGAAGCCGCCATTTCTTCTTAAGTACCAGGCCCTCCTTCTCCAGGTTTGGAAGGAGAGCCGGAGGAATACTGCAGGCAATCCAGTTGCCTGCAGATTCAGCTTCCTCCTCCGCTCCGGCGGTGGCGGCGGCGGCGGCCTCCGCGGCGGCGAGCTCGTCGCCGAGGAGCTCAATCTTTTCCTCCACCGTTTCGGGTGCAAACGGTGGGGTTGTCGCGGCGCTTGATGATGCTATGTCCGCGGCGGCGGAAGTGTTCTCTCCGCCCGCCGCGGAAGCCGTGGTCTTCTCCGGCTCACCGCCGGTGGGCTTTTGCGCTCCCGATTGCGGATCTAGGTCGTTGACGAGCTCGTCGATGGCGGCGCGGGTCGGTGAAGGCGGCGAGGATGCCATCCTTTGGTGGTGCGTTTTGGTGCGTTCTGCGTGCTTGGAAGCTAAGTGCGCTTGGGGCAGGAAACTTGCTCTCGAGCTCGCGTCAATGGCGTGGGCAGTGTGAGAGTGAGGAAAGTTTCGGAGGAGGACGATGATGGCTATTTATAGCCAGATATCCGTTTAGATACGTGCCAACGGCTCTTTTGACCGTTGGATGTTCAACGCGTGTCGCTCGCCGGAAAATCCGGGAAACGAAACGACAGGGGAATGATGGCTATCTCCTCGTTTCTCGTGAGAATCTGTCAGAGATACGTTGCAGGGTTTCCCGCGTGAAACCAAGCGGCGCTTGCGTCAGCATGATTAAAGCGCTGATGTCATAAGTTCCTTTTCCGCGAAGGATCGCGAGAAGAAAAGCCGGATTTTCATAGTTCCGAGTTATATGTTACCATCTCCTTCAAAAAGAAAGAAGAAAGAATCAAGACTGCTGAATCAAGTTTTCCCGGACAAAATTATTTGACAGAAGACGAAGAATCAGAGTTTTGATCCTTCCTGGGGGCTACTGTCGGATATATACTGAATAGGGGTATAAAAGATGGTAGACAAAAGAGCCGGACTACCAGGGTGGCCTACATGGTAATGGGCTTGGGTCCATTGGGCGGCCCAGTAGTCTGACGCGCAGAAGCCGGATTCTAGAAGAACCCGGATCACGGCCCACGTGATCTGGCTTGGAGGAGAAGACGGATTCCTTACTTTCCAAGTTACAAGTTAAACGTAGTCTTCTAGGTTTCTTGTTCTGTAAGCCCTAATCCGGCTATTATATAAAGCCGGACGGGAGATAGATTAGATAGGTTCAAGTTTCACCAGCTAAAGCTCTACGCAACTCGCCGAGAAGCTCATCCTCGTCGAGTAGCTAGATCTATTCCCTCACACTGTAACCCTGTTATACGGGCTTTAGTCCCAATTAGTGAGAAGTGCAGGAGTAGGTACGCCGTACTGTCGCGACGTACCGAACCTGGGTAAAATCCCGTGTTCTGTGTTACTACGCTATCCCGTTACCCCACGTCTCTACCGTAGTCTCATGGCACCCCAGTCTATGAAAACTACTACGATGTCTCGACAATTGCATCTGTAAGTATTAGGTTCAAATAAACATAGTATTGCCTTAAGTAAAAGTGGCATAATATGATCAATAGAAGCATCCGATAAATGTTACATAAACCCCATTTTTACTCTTATCCGCAACAACACATTGCATGTCTTGTCCCTTTCTATCACCTGTATATAGAGCAATGCAAGGTTGTGCGAACAATCATACACAACCCTATCTGAAGATCTAAATATATAACTTGGTCAAATCATACAAAAAAATGGGATATCATACACTAGAAGAAAATTTTGATTCTACCACGAAGGTTGTCCATCTCCGTGGTGGATGGTGCCTATCAACCATGAATTTTGGGTGTTTTGTTGTTGTTACGATTGATGCTCGCCATCCATCACTATTTGGCCAGATCGTGGTCTATAGTCAGCCGGATGGTTCGCTCGCGCTGACAACCATGGTGTACATGCGTAATTAGTGGTAGATGGTGAGCTTCCGCTAATGTTTTCGATTCTGCATGTGACTTTGCCTTAAATCGACACCCCCGTGGTCATGTGAAGCGGGTGGCTCCACCATATTAGCGATAATTTTTGATTGATCTTGTTACTTGTTGGAGATTCTTAGTGACTTGTTGGTTCCTCCCGTTTTACTTGAAGGTTGAGCGATGCGCGCAGCCATGTTGACATCTTGGTATTTCCTACTGGTTTTATAAACCATGGCTATCAAACAGAGGGGTTGCTGCTGGGCTACATCACCCCTTCATGTTTGGAGGTACTTAACGAACATCTATGGAAGAAGCATCACATATCCTCGATCATTTTGAAGTACTTTAGGATTTTTTTTTGTCAATGTCCAATAACTCTCACGAGGATTAGCGTGGTACCGTCTCGTAACACTCGGAGCATAGGAAACATCCGACCTGGTGCATATGATGGCATACAAGATCAATCTGACCGCAAAAACCTAAATAGTTGAATCGATTTGACTCCGCTCATCAGTCGTGCTAGGCGACAGAGTCTTGCTAGGTAGGACACCATGCGACATTTGTAAGAACCCCATATTGGCCGATATATCCACTTTGACTCAAACCTATGAGCTGCCTCGATCTATATCCGTAGATATTGATCGGGTATGTATAATGATTCTCTCAAGTCCTGTATTTGGAAACTCATTTCCAACTATTCCTAGACTGATTGAACTAACCAAAGATCGTTTCCAACTAATATTATGTCATTCATATATAATATTAGAAATGAAACGAAGTAGCCACTAAAATTCTTGTACAACCAATACACTTTCTTGTATAATATTACAGAGTACTACAAAAAATTATTTGGGGATTTGTTTCCTAATACTATTACACTAGATGAGAATATGACGCATGATATTCCTCAGATTTCTCAGGAGGAGAATGATATCCTCACAGCTGATTTTTTAGTGAAAGAAGTTTATGAGGCCATTGGTCAAATGAAGTTGAATAAAGCTCCCGGACCGGATGGCTTCCCTGCTGAGTTCTACAAGACGTTTTGGGATGTTATTAGGGAAGATCTGATGGCTATGTTTGTTCAGTTAAAACAAGGAAATTTACCTCTGTTTAAATTGAATTTTGGGGTCATCACTCTTTTACCTTAGAAGGAAAATGCGGTTCAAATCCAGCAGTATAGACAAGTCTATTTACTTAATGTAAGCTTCAAAATTTTCACTAAAGTGGGTACTAATCGTATTACCCAAATTGTGGAAAAGGTTGTCAGACCGACTCAATCTACTTTTACGCCAGGTCGCCACATTTTAGAGGGTGTGGTAGTCTTGCATGAGAAGATTCATGAGCTGAAGAAGAAGATGGATGGGGTCATTTTCAAAATTGATTTCGAGAAAACGTATGATAAAGTTAAATGGTCTTTTCTTCAACAAGCATTGCGTATGAAAGCATTTACACGAGAATGGTGTAAATGGATTATGCAATTTGTTGAGGGAGGGAGCGTTGGTATCCGGGTGAATGATGACATTGGTCATTATTTTCAAACTAAAAAGGCCTTCGTCGAGGGGATCCTATGTCTCCTATGTTGTTTAATATAGTTGCTGATATGCTGGCTATTCTTATCGCTAGGGCGAAGGAAGATGGCCAGATATGAGGTCTAATACCTCATCTAGTTGAGGGAGGTCTATCTATTCTTCAATATGCATATGACACTATATTATTCATGGAACATGACTTGGATATGGCGGTTAATATGAAGTTAATTCTTGTTTTGTTTGAACAACTATCAGGCCTTAAAATAAACTTCCACAAAAGCGATTTTTTGTTTTGTTTTGGGAAGGCAAAAGACATGGAGGATCAGTATAAACACATTTTTGGTTGTGAATCTGGTTCTCTTCCCTTCAGCTTACTAACGCAGAATGGCACCCAGTTGAGAGCCGTTTTGAACAAAAACTTGGGTGTTGGAAGGGTAAATTATTATCTTACGGGGACCGTCTTGTTCTGGTAAATCCGGTTCTAACCAGTCTTCCCATGTTTATGCTTTCTTTTCGGGAGATTCCTATTGGAGTTAGGAAAAAACTGGACTTTTATCGGTCTCGCTTTTTTTTTTGGCAAAGTGATGAAGATAAAAGAAAATACAGGTTGACCAAATGGAATATTATTTGTAGACCTAAGAATCAGGGGGGGCTTGAGGGTGAAAGTACTTGAACTCAAGAATAAATGTTTACTTAGTAAGTGGCTATTTAAACTTTTAACTGAGCAATGAGTATGGCAAGAATTACTCCAAAACAAGTATCTTCACACTAAAACCTTAGCTCAAGTGGAAGCTCGGCCTAATGACTCTCCCTTTTGGAAAGGCCTTATGAGAGTGAAAGATGAGTTCTTCCAAAGAGGATGCTTCAAGGTTGGAAATGGTGAGACAGTGCGGTTTTGGGAGGATATTGGCTCGGCCAAACACCTCTCAAAAACCAATACCCGGGTCTTTATAATATTGCTTCTCACAAAAATGTGTCTGTCCAGAGGTGTTTAGCAATGCTCCTCCCCTAAACATTGGTTTTAGAAGGGAATTTATCAGACATAAGTGGGATATGTGGTCGCAATTATGTATTAGACTTATGGGTGTCTCAGTGTCTAATGTTCCTGATTCGTTTCTTTGGAATTTAAATACAAATGGTAGGTTTTCGGTCAAATCAATGTACGAGGATTTAATGAATGATCACACGAGATATTTGCATACTTATCTTTGGAAACTTAAAAAACCCCTTAGGGCCTCTTTGGATCAAAGGAATTTCATAGGAATTTTGGAGGATTCCAAACCACATGAATTTTTCCCATGGAATGCCTTTGGATTGTAGGATTGACACCACCAAATTCCTAAGGAATCTATTCCTTTTCCCTCCATTCCATAGGAATCGCAACATGAGGTCCAACCTCTTTTTATTTTTTCCTTTGAGAAGTCCAATGCACTCATACTCTATCTCTCTCTACTCTCTCTCCCAATTCCTGCAAAATTCATGTGTTTGTTTCCTGCGCGCCATCCAAACACATCTCTTACAAAATTCCTATGTTTTAAAATCCTGCAAAATTAAAGTCTTTATGTGGTTTCTCCATAAAAAGGTTTTGCTAACCAAGGACAACCTTGCTAGGAGGAATTGGAAGGGTGATACTCATTGCTCCTTTTGTGGGAGTGAGGAGACTATTGATCATCTGTTTATCTCTTGCCCTTTTGTGAAGCTTGTTTAGCGTGTAGTGTTTTGCGCTTACAATATCCCGCCACCAACTAGTATTGCTAATATGTTTGGGAATTGGTTGAATGACATCGATAAAAAAAAGAACAAAATTCGTATCGGCGTCTCGGCTATTTCTTGGTCTATCTAGAACTGTAGAAATAACCTTGTTTTTAACAGAAAAGAATCTTTTCATGTTTGACAGGTTATTCATATGGTGGTGCACTGGATTCAGCTATGGGCTTTTATGATCCCTACGGATCAGCGCAATCTTATGACGGATGGCTGCTCGCGGCTCATCCTGGTTGCACAGGATTTTTTCTCCCAACATACGTGGCAACATATTAAACGTCTTTCGTAGTTTTGTTGTGTGTTTTCATTGTAGCTGGTTGAGGCTTGTCTCAATTTCTTTTGTGGTTTTTTAGATATAAACTATAACTATACTCTGAGATAGTATGCAATAAAGGCTGTGTGCATCACTCGATGCATAGGCCGGGGTTGTACCCCTTTTCTAAAAAAAAACCAATACACTTTTTCTTTTTGAGGGCAAACGATTTGACTACCTTGTCAAAATGAATTTTCCAGTTCTGAGATGCCCGCTTCAATCCAAAAATGGAGTTTAGAATATTTACACCTTGTTAGAATCCATTGGATCGCCGAAACACTCGGGATGTATCATATACACTTACTTGGTCAATTTTCCATGAAGGAAAGACGCCTGGACATTCATCTGCCATATCTCTTATGAAAATATGAAACAATCGCTAACTTGATCCGACCCGGCTTGAGAATCTCTACCAGTTCGAGGGACTCATTGTAGTCAACTCCCTGAACCTACTGGTACCCTTTCATGACAAGTCAGGCCTTGTAGACGAAAGTTTTTCCATATACACAAGTTTTCTTCTTAAGGACTCATTTTCACTCAACGGCTTGGACACCATACACCACATCAATCAATTTCCAAACTTGATGGTTATCCATTCAGATCTCATGGCTCCAAGCCACGACTCGGAACATGCCCCACCATCGCTTCCGAATATGGACTCGGCTAATCTGTCTACAACAACATCACGTCATGGACACTTTGCAATCTAGGCGACCTTCATGGACTCGACATATCCTTAATTAACTCCACCTCCAAGGTAGCATCCGACTCGCTCCTCAGCGAATCCACTCAAATCATACAGTAATTCCAATGCTTTCCGACTAAGAAACTTTTTCTCAAGAAAGACGTTGTTTGGAGAAAAAACAATTTCCCCTCTTCACGGTACTAGAAGCAGTATCCCAAGGTTTTCCTTGGATACTCCACAAATATACACTTAGAGAATCTCCAATAGGTTATGTATAATAGGGCAAGAAAAATGGCTTGTCTCAAATTTATTCATCAGAAAAAATGACCATCTCCAAATGTTGCCCTAAAATAGGGCACAAGTACACCAACATCCGCCCTACCGCTCGAGGTGATGTATATTTGCCTTCTACAAAAGTTGGCTCCGGTGGGGAAATCAATCGGCCGGACTTGTGGCAAATTAATCAGGACTCCGACGTCAGTCGAGGAGGCTAGGTGTGGCGGCAGGGTCGACTTGATGCCACGAGAGGAAGGGTTAGAGGTGATGGAGGGATGGGGAGGAGCCGCGGAGCCAGCAACTTTCCGAATCGACTGGACCATCGCTAGCTAAATCGAGGCCATCATCAGTCGCCGTGAAGGTGGGGCTTGCGACAGGGTCGCGGAGGTGCCGCGGAAGGATGTGATGGAGGCGGCGGAGGACGAGAAGGAGCGACTGAGGTGATGGCTTTCTGAATTGGCGGGACCGACAACAGTTAAACTAGGCCTCCAGCGGCCATCGGTAAGGCCAGGGGTGGCGGCAGGGTCATGTTGGTTCCCGGGAAGGACAAGATGGAGGCGGAAGAGGGAAGGTGGCGCCAAAGATAATGGCGAAGGTGGCTTCCCGTCGCATCTGGGAAGGTTCCACATGGAGGTTGGAGACTCCCACGTGGCGGTTTGGGTGTTAAATCACGACCTCAAGTGATGTATATTTGGATCACCAGTGATCTAATTTACATCATAATGTAAAACATTTGGGGCATAATTTATTTCAATGACAACTGCCCGTTTTTGTCCTATATGACCTAGGGTTACTCCCTACTATACATCATCTATTGGAGATGGTCTTATCTGACTTGTGTGTTAGATTGTCCAACTGAAGTCGCTTGTCAAATGCTTCACATCCCCAAATTTTAAGAAAATGCAAACTAGACTTCTTTCCTGTCCATATATATCTCGTATAGTGTCCAACCATTTATGGTATTATGTTTAGTGTGAACATTGCAGAGTATAACCCCAAAATGATAAAGGTAGATTTGCTCGACTCATCATTGATCGTGTCATGTCCAACATGGTCCGATTCCGGCTTTTCGACACGCAATTTCTCTGAGGCGTACCTAGTGGGTGTGAGAAGTGGAACTATTTTACAACTCTTCAGATGATCATCAAACTCATAATTTATGTATTCACCTCCATGATCCAACCGAAGAAGTTTTATCTTCTTGTCGAACTGATTTTGTACTTCATTCTGGAACTACTTGAACCTTTCAAGAGCTTCTAACTTGTTTTTCATCACATAGATATATCTATACCTACTCAAATCATCGGCGAATGTATCGAATTACTGATTACCACTCCTCCCGGTCACACTTCTGGGGCCACATACATTCAAAAGTTAGCTCATCCCTCACTAGATACATTGAATTTCACCTATTCTGGTTGTTATTATAAGGACACGTTAATTCCTTTCCACGAAAAAAAATTCAAATATTTTTTTTCCTATGAAAAGGGCAATACATAAAGCTTTTGGAGATCCCACTAAATAGCAACATTTGCATGGTGAGTGGGAAGCAATAATGCACCATAGTGCTGACAGCTGCAATAACATCTACTCCCTCCGTTCCATAATATAAGATGTTTTAGGTGCTCCATATGTTGTCTAGATTCAGCCTAAATGAGTGGACATATACACTAAAATATGTCTAGATACATGTGTGTATGTGTGAATGTGGAAAATGTCTAAAATATCTTATATTGTGGAACGGTGGGAGTATATTGCAACGTTAAGACCGTCCCCAATGCATTGCTTCTTGACATGCTATTCTAGATAGTAGTGTATTTTAAGATAAGATTACCCTCAATATCTTTTCTTTTAAGTGTAGCATGAAGTTGCGTTTGATTAATTTAGTGCCATGCTTGCATGCGATTGACTGGTAATTTTGCTTGCCTATGAACCAATGTAAGAGCCATGTAGTATTAGCTAAGGTAAACCATTAATACATTTCTTCATAAACTACGGTGGCACATCATTGTCTAGAGACAACAAGGAGGCAAACGTCAATTCTACACTTCACAAATCTGATACGGTTTTAAGTACTCTATATGGTTATTGGGTGCTTGGTGTCAAAGTTGGTTCGGAAGTTGTATTGGGATCGATGTATGTGTTTAATTTTATTAATACTAAAAACTTTATAGACCAAAACCATAATTGGTGATGGCTGGGTAGAGGGGAGCACACCACTCTGTTGATGGAATCTAGGCAGCAACTAGCCTTTCATCTGTATATGTTGATCACTCACTCCCTCTTTTTTTTTTTTTTTTTTGCTCCACTGACTGGCTATGCACACATCGCTACGTTCACTGGCTATATGCTCCTTTCAGTGATTTTTATTTAAAAACACTCTTTGAAATATACTAACACAACACTAAGCATGCTTTTGGTTCCAACTTTAGTTAACATTCATATTCGTTGTTAGTTATGATTTGCTTAGTCATGTGGGCATCATTTAACGGACAAATGCATATGCTCCTCTTTCGAAGGCGCACAATTTTTTGGATGTTATGTCATGTTTTACTTTTGAAAGTTAGGAAAGGTAATGAAGGGAATATGCTTCATCATTCCATGAGAAAGTAATATCAGTTTATTTGTTAGTTCCTCTGGGGGCCGCAGAAACCCACTACTGCAGGAGATATGGCGAGGAATTCTGTTTGCTTCTGATTAAGCATAAGGAGCTTGTGACTAGGATGCGTTTGTCATTTAGCGGTGAATTATCATAATATCCTTTGATTCAATGCTTTGATATACTCCCACCGTCTCAAAATAATTGTCTCAAAGTTGGACAATAGATGTATCTTTCGCTAAAATATGTCTAGATACATCCATTTTTGTACAACTTTGAGACAATTATTTTGAGACGAAGGGAGTAATATATCTTTTATGGCTTGGTCATTTGCTTTCGGTCAAATGAGTTAAAGATTGCTTTCTGTATGTTCATCATACATCAATTTTTCCATTTTGATTAGAAGCAAGCTAGAACATAATCTGTTTGGCAAACACAACCAGACTTCTGCAAAACAATTTGTTAAGTATGTATGCTAGCACATCGGGGAAAAAAAGCATGGTTAACACATCGGAGTTCTGTAAAACAGAAAGTTCTAGAACCAGAACCGTAGTATCCTAGTTCGTATCCTAGTCGGTATAGGATAGGTTGTCGTGTATGGCAAGTGTTTGTATGTACCTTGTACTCTTCAGGTCGGTTTGACCTTGTATATAATCAAAGGAGTGCGGCCAGGTTTGGGTACGCCTCAACCCATAATTTCTATATGGTATCAGAGCCCAATCTTCTTCCTCACATCCGAAACCCTAGATTGATCTAGCCATGGCATCTTCCTCGTCGGAATCTGCTCCCGCGAATCCTCTCTCGGCTACGGTACATGAGAAGTTAACCAGCGAAAACTTCCTGGTATGGAAGGCTGTGGTGCTCCCAGCAATCCGAGGTGCTCGTCTGCTTGGATATCTTGATGGATCGAAGAAGGCGCCTGCGGAGAAACTCCTCGTTGAAAGCGAGGTCGGTGGAAAGAAGGTGATCACAGAAGTGGATAACCCTGAGTTCATCACCTGGATTGAGAAGGATCAGCAAGTCCTCTCTTATCTCGTTGGATCCTTGTCTCGGGAGATTCTAGTGCAAGTTACCGATCTAAATACTGCACACGAAGTTTGGGATGCAATTCAGACTATGCAGGCATCTCAGTCACGCGCACGGGTCATGTACCTTCGTCGCTCTCTCAATGATCTGAAGAAAAGAGACATGACAGCTGTTGTTTATTTCAACAAAGTCAAGACCCTAGCTAATGAACTTGCTACTGCGGGGAAAAAGATGGATGATGATGATATTATCAACGCTGTTCTTAATGGCCTCGATGCAGAATTCAATCCCCTCGTTGAAGCCGTGTCAACACGTATTGATCAAGGAATCACCCTCGGTGAAGTATATGCCATGTTATTGGCCGCAGATGCTCGTCTCCAAGCTCAAAGTGCGGATGCAGGCGGAGGTTTCTCTGCTAATCTTGCTTCGCGTGGATATAACTCTGGCCGGGGCAATGGAGGAAACTGTGGCGGTTACGGAAACCGTGGAGGCGGAAGTGGCAATTACAATGCTAGCCGTGGAGGGGGCTATGATGGCCGAAACGGTGGCAACAACAACTCATACAATTCGTATGGAAATAACAACAATGGAAATTCCTATAATGGAGGCAATGGAGGCCGTGGAAATAGCAATCAACAAGATGGAGGCAACCGTGCACGCTACAATGGACCTCCTTGTCAAATATGCACCAAAGTAGGGCATCCTGCCTACAAGTGCTTCAAGCGGTTCAACAGGTCATTTGTTACTCCAGAAGCACAGGTGCATGTAGCAACAACATCACAAGCTGTGGATCCTCAGTGGTATATTGATACCGGGGCGACTGATCATGTTACAGGAGAATTGGAGAAGCTAGCTATTCGTGATCGTTATCATGGTAATGAACAAATCCACACGGCAAGTGGTCAAGGTATGGCAATACAGCATATTGGTCATAATGTTATTCATACTCCTGATCGTCCTATTCATCTTAATCACATCTTGCATGTTCCTCAAGCCACTAAGAGTTTAGTTTCTGCTTCTAAGCTCGTTTCTGATAACAAATCCTATATTGAGATTCACCCTAAATTCTTTGCTGTTAAGGATCAGGCTACGGGGAAAACTCTTCTGCACGGCGCGAGTAGGAACGGTCTCTATCCTCTTAATGGTGTCACCCCATACTACGATAAGAAAGCTCTTAGTGCAAGCACTCCTTCATCGTCTCGGTGGCATGCACGTCTTGGTCATCCATCATCCTCAATAGTTCAGGAAATCCTTAGTCGAAACAAAATTTCTGTCTCAAGTAAACATGATGAGTTAGTCTGTGATGCGTGTCAAAAGGGAAAAAGTCATCAATTACCTTATCCTAGATCTACTAGTGTCTCTAGTGCTCCTTTGGAGCTTATTTTCTCTGATGTTTGGGGCCCTGCCTCTGATTCTGTTGGTCGCTACAAATATTATGTCAGCTTTATTGATGATTATAGCAAATTTACGTGGATATATTTGCTTAAATACAAATCTGATGTTTTTCAGAAATTTCGAGATTTTCAACAACATGTTGAACGTCTCTTTGATCGTAAAATCCTAGCTCTTCAATCAGATTGGGGTGGAGAGTATCAGAAGTTAAACTCTTTCTTTTCCCGCATTGGCATAGCTCATCATGTTTCTTGTCCTCATGCTCATCAACAGAACGGTTCTGCTGAACGAAAGCACCGTCATATTGTGGAAGTTGGTCTTTGCCTCTTAGCTCATGCTTCCATGCCACTCAAATATTGGGATGAAGCTTTCCTTACGGCTGTTTATCTTATCAATCGTCTCCCTAGTAAGGTTATTGATCATAAAACTCCTACAGAACTTTTGTTCAAAACTCCACCAAATTATTCGTTCTTACGAATTTTTGGGTGTGTCGTATGGCCAAATCTTAGACCATATAATCAACATAAGCTTCAATTCCGGTCCAAACAATGTGTGTTTCTTGGCTATAGTGGTCTTCACAAAGGGTATAAATGCTTGGACATATCTACTGGCCGTATCTATATTTCCAGAGATGTTGTTTTTGATGAGTCAATTTTTCCTTTTTCCCAACTTAGACCAAATGCTGGTGCTTTATTACGGGCCGAAATTTCACTTTTACCTTCGGTTCTAAGAAATCCATCTATTCTTGATCAGGAGCATGAATTACGTCATGATCATATGTCTGTTTCTGCTAACTTTTCGGATGAAAACAGCACCCAGGAGATTTCTGTTGCAGGAAACAGAGACAGCAGCAATCCCGATGCAGATTTGGGTGCAGATTTGGAGCAATCTTCATTGGGATCAGCGGAACAGCAGGCTCGGTCGGATTCCGCGCAGCCCACTGCCACGCCAACACGTGGTTCCACCACCGCGCAGGATTCTGCGCAATCCACTGCCACGCCGCCACGTGGCTCCAGCTCCACCACATCTTCGTCCCGACCCGCGTCGTCTTCTGCGCGGCCCACGCTGTCTTCACCTGCGCCGACACGTGACAGCGACCCGACAGGAACCAGTCAGCCGTCTGCGGGGATTGATCCCGAGAGATTCGTGTCGGCAGGTCCTGCGTCCTCCGGATCTTCTGCGCATTCAGCTCCTGTGGATGATCATGCGATAATTCCGCGCGTACAAACCCGTTCTCAAAGTGGTATTATCAAAAAAACACCAGTGCCCGCTGGTTTTATTCGGTGGTCAAATTTTTGCTCTACAGGTGAACCTGATTGTCTTGATGAGGCACTTGGCCATGATAAATGGAGAGCTGCCATGGATGAAGAGTATTCGGCATTAATGCATAATGGTACGTGGCATTTAGTTCCTCGTCCTTCTAATGGCAATATAATTGATTGCAAGTGGGTTTACAAGATCAAGAGGAAATCTGATGGAACAGTTGATCGATATAAAGCAAGACTTGTGGCTAAGGGATTCAAGCAACGATTTGGTGTTGACTATGAGGATACATTTAGTCCTGTGGTTAAAGCTGCCACTATTCGCATTATCCTCTCAATTGCAGTGTCTAAAAATTGGGATATGCGTCAATTGGATGTGAAGAATGCGTTTCTTCATGGCGTTCTGGAAGAAGAGGTATATATGAGACAACCTCCTGGCTATGAAAATTCAGTTACTCCTGGCTATGTGTGCAAACTTGATAAAGCGTTATATGGTCTCAAACAAGCTCCTCGTGCATGGTATTCTCGGTTATCAGCTAAATTACATGCCCTTGGCTTTATTGCTTCTCAAGCTGATACTTCTCTGTTCTTCTATCATAAACATGGAGTTACAATTTTTATGCTTATCTATGTGGATGACATTATTGTCACTAGTTCCTCCATGAAAGCCGTGGATGCAGTTCTAGCTGATCTACGTATGGATTTTGCCCTAAAGGATCTTGGCTCTCTCCATTATTTCCTAGGGATTGAAGTTCAGAAGAGTTCTAATGGTATTTCCTTGTCTCAAACTCAATATGTTTCTGATATTCTCAAGCGTGTTGGTATGGGAGGATGTAAACCAGTTACCACACCGCTCTCTACATCAGAAAAACTAACTATTTCTAAAGGAATCCCTCTCAGTGATGATGATGCTACACGGTACAGAAGTATAGTTGGTGCACTTCAGTATGTGACATTAACTCGGCCAGACATATCTTTTTCGGTTAATAAAGTATGTCAGTTCTTACATGCTCCAACGTCTGAGCATTGGACAGCAGTCAAGAGAATTCTTCGATATTTGCAGTATACTCTGACTCATGGTCTGAAGCTTGTAAAGTCTGACTCCATGATGATCAGTGCATTCTCAGATGCAGATTGGGCTGGATGCCCAGATGATAGGAGATCAACCGGAGGATATGCTGTTTTTCTTGGTTGCAATCTTATAGCTTGGAGTGCACGTAAGCAACCTACTGTTTCTAGATCCAGTACAGAAGCAGAGTATAAATCTTTGGCTAATGCTACAGCTGAGATTATCTGGGTGCAGACATTATTGACAGAACTTGGCATTGGACAACCTAAAGCAGCAACACTCTGGTGTGACAATCTTGGTGCTACTTATTTGTCAACTAATCCTGTGTTTCATGCCAGAACCAAACACATTGAAGTGGACTATCATTTTGTTCGAGAGAGAGTTGCAAATAAACTGTTGAACATCAGGTTTGTTCCCACTGGAGATCAAGTGGCTGATGGATTTACTAAGCCCTTGTCAGTACGACAGATGGAGGCTTTTAGATGCAATCTCAACTTAGATAAAGTTGTGATTGAGGGAGGATGTAAAACAGAAAGTTCTAGAACCAGAACCGTAGTATCCTAGTTCGTATCCTAGTCGGTATAGGATAGGTTGTCGTGTATGGCAAGTGTTTGTATGTACCTTGTACTCTTCAGGTCGGTTTGACCTTGTATATAATCAAAGGAGTGCGGCCAGGTTTGGGTACGCCTCAACCCATAATTTCTATAAGTTCAACCAAGAAGTTCTTCAAGGCTTAGTTAGCTTTTGACTTTTATCTTAATCTGTCTAATCGCACATAAAAATGGTGTGCATACAACAGCCAACGGCTCTCTGAGAGGACGACTCCGGCTTGCTTCTTCTGCGGTAGCCACCACCGCCTTGGTTGGGCAAAGGTGAAAATTGCTTTTCATCGTTAGAGTGGATGGTGATGCGCCATTTGAATAAACCATCAGCGGCTGGTCATCGGGTTCACCCAATCTGTCAGTACAAAATTAGCCACAAGGTTTAAAAGTTGGATGGACATTTTACTAGAAGTTTTTCATTTGCAAACAATGTAATTTGAAATTTAGTACCGTGTAATTCACTAATTTGAGATGGCTATTTGCTTTTCATCGTTAGAGTGGATGGTGATGCGCCATTTGAATAAACCATCAGCGGCTGGTCATCGGGTTCACCCAATCTGTCAGTACAAAATTAGCCACAAGGTTTAAAAGTTGGATGGACATTTTACTAGAAGTTTTTCATTTGCAAACAATGTAATTTGAAATTTAGTACCGTGTAATTCACTAATTTGAGATGGCTATGCATGTCCAAATTTCAGTCACCCAGTAATTATCAAAGACATTTTTTTTTCTGAAACGGCGTTACAGCATCCTTCAAAAGAAAAAAAAAGGAGACACAGAATAATCTGAAATACACATTCCAAATAAAAATAACAAAATATTGCTCAGTCTCCAAGGCTCTTCATGCTAACGCCTGGATTAGCAATATCAACATGAACAACGGCCTCCTCCTCACTCATTTGTTTGAGTTTATGGAAATTTGGTCCAAGCTGCATGAGATCCAAATTGAGCGCGGCGTGCATGACAAAATTCGTTGTAAATTCACCGATAACGGCGTCTACTCATCATCAACCGCCTATAATAAAATGCAGTTTGACGATCTCATCAAGTCGGAGATGCCGCAATCGGTATAGAAGTGATGAGTTCCGCCCAAAATTTACTTTTTTTTTTCTTATAGCCTATTTTACAAGACCGAGTTTGAAGGGCGGACCGGTGTCAAAGACACAGGTGACCGAATTGTGTCACCTGAAAGTCGTGTAATCAAGAACCGGAGACAACTGCCCACTTCCTTTTTGGGCGTTGCTACACCATTAGGGTATGTAGAATGGTTGATAAATCTGTCTTATCTTAACTCCGCCACTTGATATAGATATGACAAAAAACATATTGTACAATGGGCTATTTTTTAGTCCTATCACAACCAACCAGATATCATAAATATGTGGTGAGACAATTATGCTAAGAGGTGATCTCTTAGTTAAGAGAAGGCAAACGTCTTTTTCCCCCCATCCCTTGGAACTCTGGGATCTCCTATAGACGACCACCTGCTAGTTATAAATTTGAAAAATGGTGGTTGTTTAGGACAGATTTGAAAACTTTAGTAGAGAAAATCTGGACTGAGCCTGCCAATGGTCTAACTGCTTTAGACAGGTGGCATTTTAAGCTAAGAAAATTTAGGAGAATCATCAAAGGGCGGAGTAAAAATATTGAGGCAGAGCTTAGGAAAAATAAAACTGCCCTTATGTGTGAGTATGATTCACTAGATATTAAGGCTGAGACTGAGGAACTGTTAGTAGAGGAGAAAGACAGACTTAGATGCATCAATGTAGAGATGCAGAAAATCTGGCCTAAGGAGGAAACTAAGGGTAAGCAGCGAGTTAGGGATAGGAATATAAAAGAACGTGTCAGGAATACAACCTATTTCCATGATGTAGCTAACCAACGTCGGAGAAAAACCCTGACACACACCCTAGAAGGTCCAAATGGGGAGGTTACTGATACTCATGAAATGATCGATGTAGCCTCTAAGTTCTATAAGACCCTCTTCTCCAAGGAAGATAGATTAGGTTGTAGCCTAAACAATGACTTCTTTTCTATTGACGAGAAACTCACTGCTGAGGAAAACACCCTACTCCAGGCTCCTTTTTCTGAAATTGAAGTCAAGAAAGCTGTTTTTGACTCCTATTCAGATGGGGCCCCAGGCCCTGATAGGATCTCCTTCATTTTTTACCAGCAATTCTGGGAATTCATTAAAGAGGACCTTATCAGCCTCTTCCATGATTTCCACGCTGGAAAACTTGACATTAAGAGGCTCAATTTTGCAATTCTTACTCTGGTCCCCAAAGAGCCAGATGCGCACACTATGAAGAATTTTAGGCCGATTAGCCTCCTT
Source organism: Alopecurus myosuroides (assembly GCA_028641055.1). Taxonomy (NCBI): domain Eukaryota; kingdom Viridiplantae; phylum Streptophyta; class Magnoliopsida; order Poales; family Poaceae; genus Alopecurus; species Alopecurus myosuroides. Next base: position 167,982,205 of record CM054063.1, read on the forward strand.
AATTTTAGTTTTAAAATTGTCACTAAAGTTTTTACCAATAGGCTCTCCAATATTCTTCACAGGCTGGTCTCTAGTAACCAATCATCCTTTGTGAAAGGGAGATTTGTTTTGGAAAGCGTAGTTGCTGGACATGAGATTTTACACTCTGTTCACAGCTCTAAAGAGAAGGGGTTGATCCTCAAATTAGACTACGACAAACCTTTCGATAATGTCAACCTCGAATTCCTTGAAGAGCTCCTTAGAATTAGAGGTTTCATCCCCTCCTGGATCAAACTAGTCATGAACACTGTTCGGGGTGGTTTAGTAGGGGTTAAAATCAATGAAGTAGAAGGTCCCCTTTTTAAGCCAGGCAAAGTCCCGCGTCAGGGCGACCCTCTATCCCCACTCCTCTTTAATTTGATAGTAGATGTAGTCACTAGAATGTTGAGGAAAGCTGCTTCTGTCAGCTTGATTCAAGGTCTCTGCCCTGTTGCGATGCCTGGAGGTGCATTTGCCTCCAATATGCAGATGATACCATTTTGTTCCTGCAAAATTACCTAGGGAAGGCCTAAAACCTCAAACTGGTCTTGTACTGTTTTGAACAGGTCTCCGGAATGAAAATAGACTACTCGAAGAGTGAACTAATCCCCATTGGGATGGAAGCCGACGAGGCTGCCCCCTTTGCATATACCCTAGCTTGTAGAATTGGCTCCTTTCCCATAAAGTACTTAGGGATGCCCCTTCACTATGATAAGCTTAAGAGAGAGGATGTCCAACCCCTTCTAGACAAACTCCTTGCTAGAATGGCAGGCTGGAGGGGAAAGCTCCTCTCCTATGGTGGATGTATTCCATTAAAACATGTCTAGCAAGCATTCCTACTTACCTGCTCTCCTTTTTCAAATTCCCCAAATGGGGCTTAGGCTTGATTAATACACAGACGGTGCATTGCCTCTGGAGTGACTTTGAAGGCCATAGGAAATTACACCTAGCCAACTGGGCCTTGGTCTGTATGAAAAAGGATTTCGGTGGGCTTGGCATTCCAAACCTCAAAGAAGTCAATTGCTGCCTGATTGGATCTTGGCTTAAACGCTATATCCAAGATGAGGGGAAGCTTTGGAAAACCATCATAGATCACAAGTACAATACTAACTCCCCCAACATCTTCACCTGTAATCCAACCTATCCCTCCCGGTTCTGGAAAGGGGTGCTAGAGGTTGTGAAAACCATCAGGTTTGGATACAGATGCGGTGTGGGAGATGGTAAGAAAATTAGGCTCTTGGAGAACACCTGGTTTGGTAGTTCCCCGCTGGTTGTCCTATTCTGGCACGTGTATACCATCTGTAATGAGCAAGGTATCACTCTCGCGGATGCTTGGGATGGCACTTACCTTAAGCTCACCTTTAGAAGAAATTTCAATGAGAGCCTTATGGAACATTGGAATGTTCTATTAGAGATAGTTAGGGGGATTCAGTTCTCAGATGAGGGGGACTCTTTGATATGTCAGCTTGAGAATAAAGGGGTCTACTCCTCTAGCTCGTTGTACCATGTCATCAACTTTCGAGGGGTCCTACCTGTATTTGTCCCTTCACTCTGGAAACTCAATGTCCCACCTAGAGTTCATGTCTTCGTGTGGCTTGTCTCCCACAACAAAATCATGACAAAAGATAACCTTAGGAAGAGGCAAATATTTAAACCAGAGGAATGTCGGTTCTGGTCTGAAAAAGAGACAGTAAACCATCTCCTGTTCGATTGTATAGTAGCCAGAAACATTTGGGCCATCGTCTCTAAATGGTTTGCAGTAAACATTGGCTCATCATTTGAATCGGTAGCTAGATTCTGGGTATCTAATGAGAAAAACTCTGCACTTAATTCCATATGTGCTGCAGTGATGTGGAACGTGTGGAAATTTAGAAATGATATGATCTTCAATAATGTTTCTTGGCTGAATATCAAACAAGTTACTCGGAGAGTGCTGCTCTCGATACAGAGTTGGAGACTCCTTTTCAAACCCCAAGCTCTCTCCTAGGTGGACTCGTTCTGCCAGGAACTGTCGACCCTGCTTCTCAGGCCACTCCTGTCGATTAGTCATCTCAACAAGTCTCTCGGATGATCCGGTAGGGTTTCGATTAAGAGAACGTAAAGGCGTTGGTGACGATCGTCAGCTAACAGGTGGGCACGATTTACCCAGGTTCGGGGCCCCCGTAGAGGTAAAACCCTTACTCCTGCTCTTTCGATCTGTATTATCAGTAGATCGGTTACAATGGGGAGGGGTGCTCAAGTAGAGAGTACGATCTCGAGCTCAAGGCTGTGGCGGTGAAAAGTAGATTGGATCCCCCTCGGTGGTTCTCCTAGCCTTTTATAGGTGGCTAGGTCTCAAACCGCGTGGGGGGGGGGTTACAAACCCTAGTTCTAGGTCGGTAGGGGTTTCCTTCTTGACCCGCAAGTCTTGCGGGTGGGCCTTCGTTGGGCCCTCTAGTAGCGCAGGATAACACCTCTCTTTGGGCCTAGGTCTTGGGCCTTGGACCGGGTAGGCTCACTGGATAGGTCCAGGAGTCATCCCCACGCCAGTAGCCCCCGAGTTTTTATTCGACTGAGAATAGTGGGTTAAGCACTCAAATTTCATTCTTGATTTCTTCGATTGGTCATTCAATCGCCTGTTTTTGAGGGTGTATACCCTGCGCGCGAAGCGCTCATGTACTGGAGCATCGAGTGATAAATTTGCCTTGTGTTGGCTGTTTTCGCAGAAGGATGCGGCTCAGTCGCTTGGCTCCCCCGAAAGATCAGGGCCAATTAATTGCATCTAGGGCAAAAACGGTTGTGGCCTACACGAATTCGAGACCTGCGCCTCGAATCCGGCGAGGTGATCGTTACGACTGGTCCATGGAGGTCTTACCAAGTCGAACTTAACCTAAAGGGGTACCCGGCGCGTCCGCTAGGATTTTTCTTCGTGTTGTTGACACGGAAAATTTACGGGAGGAGGCAGCTTGAGTGCGATTCCAGGCCCAGTGGATAGATCCTTGGGTCTTACCTTCATCCTCGAAAGAATACGGCATCCAGATGTGCCTAGTCGGCCGAACGATCCAGGATAAGGATGTGTAAGTACATCGTTTGGTAGAGTTGCGGGAGCCGCACACTCGCGATTTTACTTTAATCATGTTCCTGCGATTCTTCGGGTGAAGAAATCTTCCTTTTTCTTGATCTTGTGCGAAAGAGATTTCGTGTCAGGATGCCCATGCGAAAGAAATTTCACGTTTTGATGTGCCCATACGAAAGAGATTTCATGTCAGGGTGTCCATGCGAAAAAAAAATTCGCGTTTTGATGCTTACGCGAAAGAGATTTCGCGTGTCGTGAGGTGCGCAGTGACGTAACTGTGCACTCGATCGCTCCGACTGCTCCCGATGGGACGTGACGAAGTGGGGCAGAGCGCGCGGGCCCACCGTGTCGGCTTTTTGACCGGAAACGATCAGTCGTGTCCCGATTTTCCCGCTGGTTGCGTGCTGTAAATACATACGATCTTTTTGTAAAGATCGTACAGGGGTAACTGTCCCCCGCCGCCTCGTTTCCGCTTCACGCGTGGCAGCTGCGATGGATGCCACGCTTGCAGATCTATGGCTTGGATTAGCCTGGCTTGGGTATATGTACTGAGCTTTAGGAGAGGGGTAAGTTTCCCGGCCCTTAATCACTTTCTCCTTCCTTGCGCACATCTCCTTCTCCGTGAGCAGTGAGCACCCTCCAATGGCGGGAGCGAAGAAACGTGGCGCTTCCGCGGCGTCCTCCAATGATGTGGTGAGCGCTTGTGCGGTGCCTCTCGTGAAGAAGACAGGCGACGCGCCGCGCCGCGAACACCACCAAGAAGAGCATCATCGAGATGCAGAGGGAGGGGCTACTCCCGCCGGAAGCTTCCAGGCGCGTGCGCCTGTCCAAGAAGGAGGAGACTCCCAACCCTCTCGCCACCGAGCGCGTCATCTTCTCGAAGCATGTCTCCCGCGGTCTATCTCTCCCCCTCCACCCGTTTCTTATCGGAGTGCTGTATGTCTACGGCATACAGCTGCACGACCTTCCTCCAAACGCGATTCAGCACATATCGTGGTTTATCGTGCTTTGCGAGTGTTTCCTGGGGATCCGTCCGCACTGGGGCTTTGGAAAGCCATCTTCAAGGTGCGGATCTTTCGGGAGAAGAAGCAGCCAGGCGAGAAGGTAGGGGAGCCGCTTCGGTCTGGAGGCTTCGGGATCCAGGCGAACAAGGATACCCCCTACATGGAGATGTACTTCGTTGATTTGGCACAGGGGTGGCGCCGAAAATGGTTCTACGTCGTCGACGACAGCGCGGGTGGCGTCCCCTAGTTCGAGCCATTCGTCGTTCTGAAGCGACGGAAATCTTGGCTCCACACGCTTACAGCCGAAGAAGGTAAAGTTGTCGCCCCTTTACTCGCGAAGGTGGCACGTTTCCGGGACAAGGAGCTGGGGACTCCGCTGAGCGGGATATATCTATCGGGTGTGTTCCTGCGTCGGAGGATCCAGCCTCTCCAAGAGAGGCCAACCGCCATGTGGGAGTACACGAGCGCCAACGACCCGAGCCGTGTATGCGACGATGTTCTTTCGAACGCCGAGTTCGATAAGAAAATAGCGAATATCACCAAGCTGAAGAAGGGAGAGGGCTAGTCGACGTGCCCTCTCAACTTCCTAATTTTCTCCTTTGCCTTTGTTCTTTTCTGCCTTGTTTTTCGTCGAGTGAAATGCTTCCTTTTCTTCTTTACTTCCGTAGAATCTGGACGTGGCGACATGCTATCCGCCAGTTTCTGCAGACGATGTCTCAAACCTTCTGGCGAGTAACATCGAGGCCCCCCACGAAACCAGCATCGTGGATGCTGATTCAAGCTCCGAACGCGACGATGTGGATGAGGAGGAGGAGTCGGACAACGAACAGCTCCACCACCGCAAGCGCCGTAGGCCAGAGGAGGACGAAGTGACCTTGAAGGATAGTTCCTTGGGTGATGAACCCGTCAAGGAGGTCGAGCCCCTTCGGGTGGCTCCTCTCAACGTTCTCCCTCCTGTGGGTCGTCAGTCGAAGATCTCCACCGCCTGGAACCTGGATGTTCTTGACAATGATGATTAGGATGAGTAAGTCTTGTGCACCCTATTCTTAGTCGCAAATCTTCTTCCTTCTTTTCTTTGTCTGATTTTATCTTTTGTCTCAGTCTTACGACCATTAGCGCGGGCCAGTTCACTTTCTCGATTCCATCTGTGAAGAGGAAAGAGGTCTCCATGGACCCCGCTCCTGCTGCCGATCTTGCCCGAAGATCTCCGAGCCCACCAAAGGCGACCGAAGCTCCGGAGTATGGGATGCCCAGCTTCGTGGGTGGACAACCTACAGATGCTGGAGCGTCTACTAGCCGGGAGGTCTCGGGTAGCTCGGCGGATCCCTTGTCCACTGCTCAGGGCAAGGTAAAGTTTCTTTTCCTTTCTGGCGACCTGCCTTGCATGTTTTCCTTTATCGGGTGCACAACAGTGCTCCCGGTGGGAGTAGCCCCCGAGTCTATGGTTAATTGCTCGCAGTTGGCCATAGACTCAAGTTGAAGTTTTTCTCTCTTGGTCTGTTTCTTGATTTTGCTTTCCATCGGGTGCACGGCAGTGCTCTCGATGGGGGTAGCCCCCGAGGCTATACTTGACTGTGTATAGGCTCAAGTGCTTTCTCTGCAATTTGACTCGGAGTTTTTGTAGGCCCTTCTTGATCCCTCGTTGCTTTCGGGCGATGAGTTCTTTCGGCTGAAGCGGATTGCGTTTATCTTCGAGGGAATCGCGACCAGCTCGTCAAGGATGGCCGTTCCCTGCAAGGTAAGCTGGCGCGCACTTTTGCCTTCACCGTTTCTTCCTGGTTGCAATTGTTGTCCCAATCACGTCTTTTCGAACTGCAGATGAAGTTACCCGCTTGAAGGCTGAAAAGGCGGAGGCTCTTTCTCGGGTGAAAACCCTTGAGACGGAGCTAGAGTCCACTCGAAAGGAGTTGGAGTCCACATAAAAGCGCTCGGCCGACAGTCTCGCGGAGGCCCAGGAAGCTCTGAAGCAGCTGGAGGAGGCGAGCGTGAAGCACGACTCTGATCTTGTCGGCATCATCCATCCCTTGGCTCAGAAACTTGCTGGTGAGTTTTTTTTATCTTCCTTCAACTGTGGCTTGTCCTTTTCCTTTTCTGATACTTGTTATGTCTTTGTCTTAGACACCATTGGAGTTGGGTTGGAGTTGCCCGGACAAATGCGGCTCGATGCCCTCTCCGACTCGTGTGTTCAACTTCAGGAGCATGCGAACAGGGCCTGCTCCCTCGTCCATGACACTACCCGAGTGCTAACGCAGTTCCATGAGCGTCTGCTCGTGGATGTGGCGGTTCCGCCTACTCTGAGTGGTCTCCTGCAAGTTTTCCTAGGCGATGAAGATCTCCTCCATGAGTACTCGCTTGCGCAGACCGAGTGTGGGGCCAAGACAACTATCCAATTTTCCCTGGCGCATGGTGTCTTGGGTGACCTCGAGAAGGTTTACTCGGAGGTTCCACGAGACTCCCTGGGAAAAAAGGTAGCACTCCATCCTTTCGGCGACCGTGCTGAGGAGCTTTCGAAAATGCTTTCCGGGGTACTTTCCCGCGTCGGGCGTAAAGGATAGCCTGCTGCGAGTGGAACTACCTCTGCAGCTCCGTAGAATAATTCTTGTTTCTGTATGCCTTCATATGTAATGAACATTGGGATGTGTTCCCGTACTTTAATTTGTCCAATCGACATGTTTTCAAAAAGTGTCGGCGTTTTATATTTGCGCCTTACTTTGTATTCTCCCGATGGGAGTAGCCCCCAAGCACCCGAAAATCTTGGGTGGTATATTCTCGAGTGAGGTATTGTACTGTCTCTGAATCTTTGTTATTCTTTCCAGGTGATTGATTCCAGCGGAGGTTCGTCGAGTGGAGCTGCTTCTATGGTTGATCCGTTAGTTGCTGCTGCCAGCACGTTTGCGTCGCTCCATGACCGTGACGCGGATGGCGATCATAAGCTGAAGGCTCTGCGAGGCGTGGCTGATATTTCCAAGTCGAAGCAGAAACTTGCGGCGGAGCGCGAGCAATTTGTAATGGAGGAGCTTTCAAGTGTTGCAAAGAACATGCTCTGTAAGTTTTGCGAGCCCCCGAGTACTTGTCGATGATTGTTGTTTTTGTTTTGACGTGCTTGCTATTCGTGCAATTTTTGAGCCTGATGGAATCTGCGAGGGTCATTGGGTGGACAACCATATTGTTCACGAGTCGAGCAGCTCTAAGCCTCACGCGAAAAACTTCTGGTCTGACCGGAGCCGAGGTTTTATCTTGGCTATCGTGAAGTACCGGGCGAGTCAGGCGCAAATACTAGTTGAGTCTTGTCGAGAGGCTCTCTTTTCTGTCCATCGGGCGTTTTACCCTTTCGGCATTGTTCTGGATAGCTTGAGTGGCCTGCTGAGGCTATTCCGTCGATTGGGGGATGTTCGCGAGTGTGTGCGCCAACATATCCTCTATGGAGCTCAGGTGGCGCTCGCCTTCGTGCGTTTGTGGCATCCTGAGGTTAACTTCAACTCTGTGGCGCGACTCCCTGACACCCAAGGTCCACGTGTAGATTTTATCCCTCATTATGAGGTTGTGTGTCCTTCTTCTGAGCGGATAATTCAATTGACGACGACGGAGACCGAGCGGCTGCTTCAAGAGGCGGCTGCTCGACAGTAGTTGTAGGTCCCCAAGGAGTATGTACCTTGTGTGTTGTAGCTTTTTAAGGTGTATTAAGGTGTATACCTTGTGACCTTGTATGTCTTAATCGATTAATTTAAGTTGTTTATAAGGTGTGAACCTTGTTTTACCCTGTATAATTTTTATCGAGTGTAAGTGCTCGATGTCGTTGATGATGCTAGTTAGGCGTAACCCCCGTGTGTTTAGGGGTGTGACCTGTCGTTTAGCATGTAGGGAGAACAATAAACGATAAAAATTGCGAATGGATAGTCTTTGTAGATATGGTTGAGAAACCATGTTTTTATTGCTATGGCTGAGAAGCCATGTACTTGTCCGAGTTAGAAAGTGGCTGGTACAGCCTTATTTCTTGCGAGTAGAAGATTAAACCCTAAGGATAAAACTTGCGGAGGTGCGACACGTTCCACGAGTTGGAGTAGATGCCGCCTGTCTTTGGGTTCTTCAAGCGATAGGCGCCTCCTGGGATAAATTCGTGTATGATGAAGGGTACTTCCCATGGTGGATCTAGCTTGTGTCCCTCCTTTTGCTTGAGTCGCAGCACCAGGTCTCCTACCACGAAGGATCTGTGGCGTATGCGGTGACTGTAATAATTACGCAGCGACTGCTGATAGACCGCGATATTGCGATTGTGATGTCCCTGATCTCATCCAGTGCATCCATGTCATCTGCGAGTGCCTTGTTTGAGGTTTCTTCGCTGTATGCAACGACTCGTGGGGCGCAGAATTTGACATCTTCGGGTAGCACGGCCTCAGCTCCGTATACCATGAAGAATAGCGTGTAGTTTGTCAACCAATTTGGTGTTGTTCGCAGGCTCCATAACACCGATGGTAATTCTTCGGCCCAGTGCCCTGCTGCTGGGTGGAGCCGACTGAGTAGCCGCTTCTTTAGGCCAGCCGAAACTAATCCGTTGGATCATTCGACTTGGCCGTTAGTTTGCGGGTGAGTTACCGAGGCGAAGCTGAGAGTTATCCCTTTTTCCTCGCAGAAGTCCTGATTTTCTTTGGTCGTGAAGTTGCTCCCATTATCTCTGATTATATTGCGCGGGACACCGAATCTGCACACGATGGAGTTGAGGAATCTCACGGCGCACTCGGCATGTTGTGAAGTGACTGGCGTAGGCTCTATCCATTTCGTGAATTTTTCGACTGCTACTAGCAGGTGGGTGTATCCTCCGTGTGTTGACTTCCGTAGCGGTCCCACCATGTCTAGCCCCCATTGAGCAAAGGGCCAGGCGATAGGGATCATGTGGAGTTCCGTGGCCGGTGCGTGTGGCTTGGGCGCGAACTTTTGGCAGGCATTACATCTATCGACGAGATCTTTAGCGTCTCTGGCCGCCGTGAGCCAGTAGAATCCTACGCGGAAAGCTTTTCCCACGGTTGCTCTCCAGCTTGCGTGGTGCCCGCAGTCGCCTTGGTGTATGTCACGGAGCAGCTCCTTGCCATCCTCGGGTGCGATGCATCTTTGGAGTACTCCTGATATGCTTTGCTTGTACAACTCTCCTTGGATCACCCGAAAAGATTTGTTGCACCGTACTATCTGTCTAGCCTCGCAAATGTCTGTTGAGAGCTGTTTATTGGACAAGTAGTCGAGGTATTTCTGCGTCGAGGTTGGCTCAACCAAAAAGACTTGCCTTGAGATGTGATGTGTGAGATCTATGAGGGAGATTAGCTGATTGGCCATCGTTTCTGTTGCTGCGCGTGTCAATGCTTTCTTCTTGACCTTGACTGATCGTTTGCTGATTCTCTCGAAGTAGATTCCTGGTGGAACAAGGGCGTTTGAGGACCCTATGTTCGTCAGTTTGTCTACCTCCTCATTGCTTGATTGTGTGATATGCTTCAGCTCGCACCCTTCGAAACTTCCTTCGAGTAGGTTGTACATACCGGGATAGGCGACCATGTTGTCCGCAACGGCATCGCACTCCTTCATCGTCTGCTGCACGATAAGATTTGAATCCCCGTATATCATCAATCGAGTGGCTCCGCAGGCAATCGCCATCTTCATGACGTGCAGAAGGGCCTCGTATTCCGTATCGTTGTTGGACGCTGGGTCGTCAGGGGGGAAGTCGAGTCGCAAGACATACTGTAGCTTATCACCCCTTGGCGATATGAGAATTACTCCGGCTCCGGCTCCCTCGTTTCTTTTCGACCCGTCGAAGTACATGATCCAGTTGCTCGTGTATTCTCGAGGTCCTGGGTTTGCAGCTCCGTCCACTCGCTCAGGAACTCCACGAGGACCTAGGATTTTACAGCGTTGCGCCCTGTGTATATTATGTCCCAGGCGCCTAGCTCGATGCTCCATTTTGCGATTCTTCCGGATGCCATGGGGTTGCTCATGATAGTACCGAGTGATGCGTCATTTAGCACCGTGACGGTATGCTCCTGGAAGTAGTGTTTGAGCTTGCGGGCTGTAAGGACAACTCCATACGCGAGCTTCTGGTAGTGGGGGTATCGCTGTTTGCACGGCGAAAGCACCTCGTTCATGTAGTATATTGGCCTCTGAACGTCGTATGCTTTTCCGTCCTCTGGCCGCTCGACGACAATTACCATGCTGAGAACTTGGTTTGTTCCGTCTAGGTAAAGCTAGAGGGGTTCCCTTTCCTGCGGCGTTGCCAATACGCGTCTGCTCTGCAGCACTCTTTTCCGGACGATGAATGCCTTTTTTGCTTCTGGCGTCCACTCGAACTTATCTGTTTTCTTCAGCAGCTTATAGAAAGGGAGCGTCTGCTCGCCTAATCTTGCGATGAATCTGCTTAGAGCAGCAGTCGCCCGGCGAGTTGCTGCACGCAGCGAAGATTTGTTGGTTCCTTCATCGTCAGGATTGCCTGTATTTTCTCCGGGTTGGCCTCGATTCTTCGGGCGGAAACCAGATAGCCGAGGAGTTGTCCCGCGGGGACCCCTAAGACGCATTTTGTAGGTTGAGTTTGATTCTGTATGCGTTGAGGGCGTCAAATGTCTCCCTGATATCCTCGAGGAGTGTGTCCTCCACTCGAGTCTTGATGACAATGTCGTCAATGTAATCTTGTACGTTCTTGCCAATGAGCTTGGCAAGGCATTTTTGCATACAGCGCTGATATGTTGCGCCTGCGTTTTTTAGCCTGAAGGGCATTGTCGTGTAGCAGTATATGTCGTGTGGCGTGATGAATGATGTCTTCTCCACGTCCTCTTGCTTCATCCTGATTTGATTATAGCCCGAGTAGGCGTCCAGGAAGGAGAGGCGCTGACAGCCTGCTGTAGAATCCACGATCTGGTCAATTCGTGGTAATGGGAAGTTATCCTTGAGGAAGTGTTTGTTCAACGACGTATAGTCGATGCTCACGCGAAGTATGTTAGTATTTTTCTTCGGGACTAACACCGGGTTTGCTAACCAGGTGGAAATCTTGATTTCTCTGATGAACTTGGCGGCCAACAATCTGTTCACCTCTTCTCCGAGTGCTCTCTGTTTTGGCTCGGAAAAACGTCGGGTGGTTTGCTTGACTGGCTTTGCGTCTTTAAACACTTCAAGTGAGTACTCGGCGAACTCCCTGGGTATTCCTGACATATCTGAGGGCTGTCAGGCGAAAATTTCCCAGTACTCACGGAGGAGTTCGACGAGCGCGCTTTCCTATGCGGTTGATAAGGTGCTGGACACCATCGCTGTCTTTGCGGATTCTGTCGGGTGCACTTGATGCTTTCGAGTATCGCTGTTTGGGCTAAACTCGAGTTCAGGGACGTTCTTTTTGGTGAGTGGCATCACGGAGTGTTCTGTGGTTCTGGCCAACTCTTCCAGCTCCTCCTGCATCCCGAAAGATTTCGCGATCTTGCTGAGCTCAGTATCGCACTTGTCTGACTTTTGGAAGTCGCCGCTTATGGTGATCGTGTCGTATTTTCCAGGAATTTTGAGCTTCACGTAGGCGTAGTGGGGTACTGCCATGAATCTCGCGAACGCTGTTCGGCCGAGAATGGCGTGGTACTGTGATGGCCAGTCGACTATCTCGAAGTCGAGAAATTCTCTCATGTAGTTCCTCGGGTCTCCTAGTATTATTTCCAGGTTGATTGTTCCGAGTGGCCGAACGGTTTTCCCTGGTACTATCCCGTGGAAGGATGTTTCTGATTCTGCGAGTCCGTCAAGGTTCTTGTTCATCTTGCAGGGTGTGTCCGCGTATATTATGTTGATTCCGCTGCCGCCGTCCATGAACACCCGAACAAGGTCGTGGTTGCGTATTTGCGCGTGAATAAGGAGCGCGGCGTGCCCTGGTCGATATACTCGTGGAGGGTGGTCCTCTCAGGAGAAAGTTATCGGCTGCTCCGACATCTTTAGGTACTCGATTGCGGACAGCGGAGCTTGTATTGCTATATTAACTTGGCGTGTGTTTGTCTTATGGACCCTTCGGGACGGGCAACCCTTTTGTATCATGCCTAGGAGCCCTGCTGGGTTTGGGTATCCGTTGGCTCCCTGGTTTGCAGCGGGTGGCGCCGGTAGCGCGGTTAGCGCCACGTTATGGTGTTCTGGTGGAGGCAGGGGTGGCGGCTGGTATCCGGCGGCTCCTCCTGGGAGTTGCGGGTATCCTAGTTAACGGTGGCCCTTTGCTTATTCGTGTAAGCCTCGTGGATGTCCTAGAATTTTCGGCAGTCTTTGAGGAGATGTGTTGCCTTGGTTTTGCTCGTGCGCTTATCTGTGAATAGATGTAGCGAGCAGTATCCGTCGAGATCTTCCTCTGGAGTTTTATCATCTGGCTTTGGTTTCCAGTCGCGATTTCCACGGGACCCGCCGTCGCGGTTTCTTGTGAACTCCGCTGCTACTAGTTCATCTCGATCGTCGTGATCATAGTGTTTCCTCTTCTTCTTTCGGCGGTCGCCGTTGCGATCCTCCTCAGGCGCGGGGGAAGAAGCTTTTTCATTGCGCATGGATTCCTCGCCGTTGGCCCATCTGTTTGCAATCGCCATTAATTCCCCGATCATCTTGGGCGCAGATCGCCCCAGTTCATGCCGAGCGCCTTTGGAGAAAGCTTCAACCGCGACTTCTTCCGACATATTTTCCGCGGTGTTCTTGAGTGTGGTCCATCTCTGGATATACGCGGGGGTGGACTCGCCGCTTTCCTGCCTGCACGCTCACAGCTCCTCGATAGTTGCGGGTCGTTTGTATGTCCCTTGGAAGTTTTTCTCGAAGTCGCGGTGAGATCGTCCCAAGATCTGTAACACGCGCGCGGTCTTCCTTCGAGCCAGCTACGTCAGAGGAGGTGGACAACGATCGGGCGCGGTTCCTGCGAGCTCGGGCCTTGTCGACCTTGCTTTGCGCGATATCTCCACGCGCGTCGTATTCGGGCCGGTCGCGGTTGTCCTCATGCCATGGTTCCCAGCTGCGATGTCGCGATCGGCTTCCATGGTGTCGTGGGCTGCGTTCGCGATCTCGTGGGCTATCATCGTCGCTACACGGACTGTCGCCGCGGCGGCGGACTTCCTTTCCCCGGGGGCGGCGAGGTGATTCCTTGTCTCCCCTTCTACGCGACGTGCTCCCGCTTCTGCGAGGTGTTTCGTCTGCCCGAGGGGTTTTGTCGGCTTCTGGAGTGGTCGCGTTCCCGCGGTTCTGGGCGGCGAGTCTTGTGGATGCCATGCCTAACCCTTTCTGAACTTGCTAGTGTTGTTCCCTGCGGGGGTCGTTTTCGGGCCGTTTGTTCGCCTGTAAGTACGTGGCGGCTGCCAGGAGAGCCGCAGCGGGGCGCTAGGTCGAGTGACTTGCTAACCCCGCTGAGGGACTCGTGGTCCATGCGAGCAGTCTTCGAGACGTACTTCTTCTTTAGGAGTTGGCTACCCGTCGATTGGGTCCTTAAGAGCGCTGCGCGGCGCGCACTCGAAGCATCCGCCGCTTCCTTCCGTGTGGCCAGATCTCTGCGGGGTTCTGCGATCAGTCGACCTGTTTGCACCAAGTGGTAGTGGTATGCGGTCAGGTCATCTCGAGAAGCTCCATCTTCTATCGGCTGGCCAGATTGCACCGCCGCCTTTGCTTTGAGCCAAGCGGCTCGCGAGACTTTGATGGCTCTCGCTCCTTTTAGCTTTCCTCTGTTTCTTCGGTTGTTTAGTTGATCCTGCCATGCAGACTTGGGCCAGATATGTCTCGTGATTCCTAGGCGTGGGTCGACAACTTTCACCGAATATGGAGGGCTCCTCAGCTGCGATTGTGTGGAAATCACGTGTGTTGTGGCGGATGGAGCTGCTGCTGGGCGCTAGGTTGCGACCAGCGTCATCAGGTGGCGAATCAAGGATCGCCGGGCTCGAGACAGACTCGGAGTCTGATTCGCCGAGATCGATTTGCTCGGAGAAGCGTAGGATTCCCGCCTTGTTGGCGCGGAAGTGGAGGCTACTGAACGTCACGCTGACGCTCTTTTTCCAACCCGTTGAACGCCGGGCGCGATTCCGGCGAGTGGGACGCACAGATGAGTGACCCGAATCGGATCGGTTCCGCTGGAGTCGATGTTCTTGGGCTCCAGCTGAAGGTTGGTGATGACAAGGCCGAAGATGCCATAGATCCAGCATCCGCCGTTCCCACAGACGGCGCGAATTGTCGATTAGTCATCTCAACAAGTCCCTCGGATGACCCGGTAGGGTTTCGATTAAGAGAACGTAAAGGCGCTGGTAACGATCGTCGGCTAACAGGGGGCACGATTTACCCAAGTGCGGGGCCCTCGTAGAGGTAAAACCCCTTACTCCTGCTTTTTCGATCTGTATTATCAGTAGATCGGTTACAATGGGGGGGGGGGGTGTGCTCAAGTCGAGAGTACGATCTCGAGCTCAATGCAGTGGTGGTGAAAAGTAGATTGGATCCCTCCCGGTGGTTCTCCTAGCTTTTTATAGGTGGCTAGGTCTCAAACCACGTCGGGGAGGGGGGGGTGTTACAAACCCTAGTTCTAGGTCGGTAGGGGTTTCCTTCTTGACCCGCAAGTCTTGCGGGTGGGGCTTCGTTGGGCCCTCTAGTAGCGCAGGATAACGCCTCTCTTTGGGGCTAGGTCTTGGGCCTTGGACCGGGTAGGCTCACCCGATAGGTCCAGGAGTCATCCCCACGCCAACTGCCCTTGGAGAACGGCTAGCGAAGCCCAGCGCACTGTTGGACAACATGCTCCTCCCTTGGTCACCAGCCAGTCCAGGCGGGACTGGCATCAAGAAGCAGTCGGTGCTCAGCCCAGCTTCTCCTTTGGACGCCACCTGCTGGTCTCCACAGCATGGCGACACCCCGATGAAGAAGCCCAAGCATTCTTCTGCTTGCAACCCTTGGCTCCAGCTCGACCTTGCTTTGTTCTGATCTGGAGGCTCCTACATGTCTCGGCCTGGCAAAAGCTTCGTTATTTTTAGTCTTATCTGTCTTTCTTGTTTCCTAAACCTTTTCCCCTCTGTGAAGGGTGGCTTTCCTCTAGTTTTGTAAGAAATCTACTTACACCGCTGGATGTTGTACAACTCGGGGGGGGTTTCCTTGCTTGCAATGGAAAAAGCGGGGACGAGGTCCCTTTCAGTCTATAAAAAAACGTCTTTTTTCTATTTCTCTCTCCGTCAACTAAGCAATTATGCTACGTGTGATTGTTAAGAGAGAACCATTGTACATGTCCTTAGAGTTTGGAGCCTTATCAAGAGATGGAGCATTTGGGGGCTTCACTCCATTTTGCCAAGCTTTTCGAGCATTTGGGACACAGTCAAATATTTCTGGTGTGGCGTTTTGGCCACCTCCAGTGCCCAACGGAAGGCAACAGGCCTGGCCCGAGCGCAACGGTAGTGTTCAGAAACGAATTCGCGATCCCACCTTCCACCCCAGTAAAGATCAAGACCGACGCTAAAATTGGGTCATAGCTAGGCTTGGCCCGAGTGTAATTCCCCAAGCAGCGGTATTGCATTTTCTCGGAAAGAAGCTCTCTGGTCCATGATGAACCGATCAAATCAGCTCTCGTGCTAAAATGGGGCAGCAGTGGGTACAGATAGTTTAGTGGCAAGCCACCGCCGTAGGTACGGCAGCTCTCGGTCGCCCGTGTCCTGCCGACAGGCAACAAGATGCAGGACCGGGGGCAAACACGCAGCATGTGCACCAACATTCAGCGCCGGGATGCCGGCGCCGCTGCCAATTAAACAGGCGTCAACCAAACTGGTCGCCGCAGGCGCCATCGGTCTATGCATGGTTTGCATCCACCATGCATGTGCGTGTCTATCAGCCGTCGCTGCCTGTATAGCGCTACCTTCCTGCTGCACGGATCCAAGTACGGCCTGTACGATCAACTAATCTGGTTTATTGGGCATGTGATGGATGGATCACGACAACCGTTCCGATCCGATCTTGTACTCGTAGCACCTATTTGATGTCCACACATGCCCATGTGCTCTGCCAGCCCAACGTGGCGGCGCAAATCAAGTGACGATGTATACATGCCCGATAGGCGATAGATGCATGCTCAGCCAGTCCGGCGTGGCGCACGGTCACTTTTATGCCATTATAAATTTGTTTGTCATTTTCCACGGTGCAATGTTAAATATTCGATGATGGCAAGTTCTTACGTGTGTTTCCCCTTTGTGTTTGTATGTGCAACCTTTTTTCAGATGTTATCTACAAGTTGTTATGGGAGTAATGGAAAATATAGTTCGGAGAGGGGTATGCACTTTTTTTTTCTGAAATATATTTTCAACGCATTTAAAAATATCAAAAAAAAAATTTAAAAAATTGTGCATAGACTTTAACATCCTATCAGTTGACAAATGCGTTTCACAAAAACTCGATATTTCTTTTTTACACGAGCCACAAAAAATGCCGATTTTCCGCGAGATCAATTCATGAACACAAAGAACGTGAAGGTTCTGCAAAATTTTATTTCAGAGTTTTTTGACATTTCCAAATGTAGTTTTTTAAATAACAAGTGATATTAAACAGAGAGTCAAAGTGGATTTAACCTAAGACTACCAATATTTATCGATCTATGGAGCACTATGTTTGAAGAACATACCCCATCAGTATGTCGTGCGTGGATTAAAGTCTGGATTTTTTAACTATGTCTTTACATGAAGTATATGTGCATTATTTATGTGGTGAACGATCCTTTCTTGTTTTAGTAAATGTAACTTCTCCTTGGTGTGCATGGTAACTTCCACTAGGCATGCCTAGTAGTAACTTAAGTCTATTGGTGTGGGACCCTGTTCCCGTTAAAAAAAATTTTTTGGTGTGGGTAACTTTTGTTGCACAACCTCTGCCGGCTAGCCGGTCCCGAGGGTGTGCGGCGGTGGTGAATTAGACGAAGGCACAGATCTCACAAGTACAGGAAAGTAAATGACACAGAGGAATAGGCAAGATCTCTTTATTGATGTGTTTCTGTCAACTAGCTACGTGCAGTCTTTGCCTCGTTATATAGATGGGATGGGCTAGATGGATAAGTATCCACTTATCGTGGAGAGGGACCAGGTAAAACGTGGGCTGGGTAAACCCAACGTGTGGGCTATCCTGCCACGTTACGTTTGGTTCCGTAACACCCCCCCTTGGGTTTTATCCGTATAGCCATGCCTCAAAACTCCGAAAAACCCAGTGGGAAAAATATGGAGAAAAAGCACATGGTATACTATTGCTATGTTGCACGAATTGCCTCATTAAAAACCTCGTGTGAGAAACTTCATAAAAACTCACTTAAGGGAAAAAGAGTACAACTCACTTAACCATTAAGTTAAGTACTCAATCATCGGGATTGAGATTTTAGCAATGAGTTTGTGAAGATTCTCCCCCTGAACCTTACATCTCCCTAAGTCTCATCATACCGATTCCACGAACACATCTCTCGAAAGAAGATGCCGGTAATGATTTAGTGAACAAATCAGCAAGATTTTCGCATGACTTAGTATGTAAGATCTTTACTTCATTCAACTTCTGCAACTCATGTGCGTAGAAGAACTTGGGGTTGATATACTTCGTGAGATTGCTCTTCACATAACCCGTCTGGACTTGTGCAACACAAGCGGCATTATCTTCATAGATAATAGTGGGGGTTTGGACGGTGTTCAGCCCACATGACAGCTGGATGTGGCCGATCACCCGTCGAAGCCATACACACTCACGTGATGCTTCATATAGTGCTATGATTTCCAAGTGGTTTGTCGAAGTTGACACTAGGCTTTGCTTAGACGATTTCTAGGAAATAGCGGTTCCACCACAAAGGAAAACATATCCAGTCTGAGACTTGGATGTGTGCGAGTCCGATAGGTACCAAGCATCAGCATAGCCTACAACCGTGAGGTCTTGATTCCTCCAGTAAAACAAGCCAAGATCTTTGGTCCCTTGCAGGTATCGGAAGATGTCCTTAACGCCTTTCCAATGCCTCTTGGTAGGCTCATAACTGTACCTAGCAAGCAAATTGACAGCGAAATGTCCGGCCGTGTGCAATTCGCGAGGTACATGAGTGCGCCAACTGCACTCAAGTAGGGGAATTCTGGTCCCAGAATTTCCTCCCCCTCTTCCTTAGGCCTGAATGGGTCCTTATCCTGCTGTAAAGATCTCCCAGTCATCGGGGTCTTAGAAGGATATGCCTTATCAAATCCAAATCTTTCCAACACCTTCTGGGTGTAGGCAGACTGGTGCACTAAGATCCCAGCAGGGGAATGTTCAAGTTGCAAACCTAGGCAGAACTTGGTTTTGCCTAAGTCTTTCATTTCGAATTCCGACATCAGGTAGGAACTCGCTTCCTCAATATCCTCAGGTGTACCGATTATATTCAAATCGTCCACGTACACCGAGATAATACAGAAACCATCTTGTGATCTCCGTATAAAAACACATGGGCAATCTTCATTGCTCGTGTAGCCCTTCTGATGAAGGAAATCGCTTAAACGATTATACCACATCCTACCTGACTGTTTAAGTCCATACAGTGACTTCTTAAGCTGAACACTGTATAAACCTCTGTTAGCTCTATCTTGGTTCGGGACAGGGATACCTTCGGGTATCTTCATGTATATGTCCGAATCCAAATTACCATAAAGGTAAGCGGTGACAACATCCATAAGTTTCATTGTCAAGTCCAAGTTTACTGCCATTGAGATCAAGTATCTAAAGGTAATTCCATCCATGACTGGGGAGTAAGTTTCCTCGAAGTCGACATCTGGTCGCTGGGAGAAACCTTGAGCAACGAGCCTTGCTTTGTACCTTACTACCTCGTTATTTTCGTTCTTCTTTCGAACAAATACCCATTTGTGGCCAACGGGGCGCACATGGAGAGGAGTTAGACAAACAGGTCCAAACACCTCTCTTTTGTTGAGAGAAAATAACTCAGCAGTTATTGCCTTCTTCCAATCTTTCCAATCCGACCTTTGCTTACAATCAGCGAGAGTGTTAGGCTCTGGGTCAAGATCTATGATTGAGGCAATTTTCTTGGCAAAATAAATGTCGACATTTGCCATAGCTCGATTAATTGACTCGCCCAAATTAATATAATTAATGGCCATTTCGTCATGGAGTGCATCAGGCACATTCCCTTCCTCCACCGGATTTCCCATTCCGGGAGCAAGGTCCTTTAGCTTTCCCGCTCCAATGTGTGCGCACACATCTTTGCTGGGTATTTCCGTAGCAGGAAAATTCAAGTCCGGAAATTCGTGCACTGAAACGTCCGTACTTGTGCCAGGTCTCAACTGGCTCCCCTTTGCAGGGGTAGGCTGCGATAAATCTCTCTTATCCTTTTTCTTCGGGCGTCCCCGGCTACTTGGGATTTGAGAAACCGGATTTCTCATCCTCTTAGGCCTAAGAACGGGAGCGGGTATACCGTGATTTCTCTTTGGTATTTCAACCCTTTCCGGTGCATTGCGCGCAGGCACATGCGACTTTGTCACAGTCTTTAAGTCACTAAAGTGATCAGGCAGTTGATTCGCCAACGAGTGCAAATCTATTATCTTTTGAACTTCTCTATTAGACTCAGCAGTGCGCGGGTCATCAGCGTGGATCCCCGTGGCTTTCCACGTAAGTTCTCGACTTTTATCATCAAGGGGTTGATTATCTCCCCCTAAAGTCGGGAAAAGATCCTCGTCAAAAATGCAATCAGCGAAACGGGCCGTATGACAGTCACCTGTCGCGGGGTCCAGAAACCTGATTATGGACACAGTCTCATAACCAACGTATATCCCCGACTTACGGAGCGGTCCCATTGCTGATCGCTGAGGGGGTGGTATTGGTACATATACCTGGCAACCGAACCTACGAAGGTGGGAAATTTTCGGTGCCGACCCTTGCGCAAGCTGCATAGGAGAATGGATGTTGTAGGCCGATGGTCGAAAGTTGATGAGATTGGCAGCGTGTAACACCGCGTGACCCCAACATGTTGTTGGTAAATTACAACCCTGAAGGAGCGGTCTGGCAATGAATTTAATTCTTTTAATCAATGCCTCCGCAAGTCCATTTTGTGTGTGGACATGCGGTACAGAGTGCTCAAGTTTGATTCCTATTGCCATGCAATAATCATCGAACGCCTTTGAAGTAAATTCACCGGCGTTGTCCATTCGAATAGACTTAATGCGATGATCAGGGAATTTATTCCTCATTTGTATGATCTGAGAGATCAACTTTGCAAAAGCATGGTTCCTTGTTGACAGCAGGCTAACATTGGACCATTTAGAGGAAGCATCAATGAGCATCATGAAGTACCTAAACGGACCCGACAGGGGCTGAATAGGACCGCGTATGTCCCCTTGGATACGTTCCAAGAACGCGGGGATTTCATCCTTCACCTTTAGGGGTGATGGTCTAATGATTAATTTCCCCTTAGCGCATGCGGAGCACACGAAATCATCAGGATTCGGGAAATTTTTCACATTAACATTATGACCGTTCGAGTTGTTAATTATATTTCTCATCATCGTAAGACCAGGATGGCCTAACCTATCGTGCCAAAGGCAGAATAGTTCAGAGCTTCTAAAAACAGTTTTAAGGGTAGTGTACATGGGTAGTGCTACTATCTTAGTGTAGTACAACCCTGTAGCGAACGGAGGAAGCCTTTCGGCAACATGTTTACCATTTTCATCGCGTTTCGCGATGAGTAGGTACTCCTTACCGGTGTCATCGTCATGGGTTTCAATGTGGAACCCATTAACACGAATGTCTTTAAAACTCAAGAGAGTACGAGTCGCTTCCGGGTACAACAATGCATCATTAATGATCAAAGTTGTTCCCATGGGGAGTGTTATAGTGGCTCGTCCGGAGCCAACTATATGAGGACCGCAGCCGGCGATCGTCGTAATACTTCCTGGAATTTTCTTGATTGACTCAAAGTACTTTGTATCTCTCAAGATGGTATTGGTGGTACCGCTATCGGCAAGGCATGTTTCCTCCATTCGGGCGCCACACGTGTTCTAAAATATAGTGTCTAATTATTAAACGAGAGCGAGGAAGATGCTAAAGTAATAATAATTAAACATGCAGATATTTCAGAACATAACATAAGTATCTCTATTTAAAAGAATGGAATAAATGAATGATGACAAAGTCATCCAAGCGCCGATAGATGTTTCATGAAACAAATAATGTTGCTCTCATAGATCTTACGACCAAATCGAATAAATTGTATCAAATTATTGCCATAAGATCATGAATAAATGAGCGGAGTTCAGATGGAGTCCACAAGGTAACCATCCAGCTCAGCCGAGATCTCCATCTCGCTAAGATTCTCCTCCGTGGCTATCATGGTGGCGGCAGCGTCGATGTCCAGCTGTGGCGTTGGAGGAGACACGGTGTGCTCAACCTCCATGGACACGGTGGCGTTCGTGGGAACCGCCACATGTGCCTCCACAGGTGCCCCAGTGTGCGCCACGACGGGCGCAGAGGGGGGCGTGGGATCATCACGGGCGCCGCAGCGGGCGCCGGTGGTGCCTCCATCTGGACAAGGTGCGCCTCATGCGCTCTCTTGGCCTTGAAGGCGTCCACGACGTGCTTGGGAGCACGACACTGCCTGGAGAAGTGAAGCTTCGATCCGCAGCGGAAGCAGTCTTGGGGCCTCACCTCCCCCTTACCCGCCTTTTGCTCCTTGGCTGGGTGGGGATGGTTAGGTCCCTTCTTGCCTTTGCCTTTCCTGCCGCGCTGCTTGAACTTTGGCTGGCGCACTTTGTATGCGCCGGCATAAGCTTCCTGGCTTGGGCCCCCTCCGAAAGGCTGCGAGTTGAAGTTCTTTTTCAGAACCTCATCCTGCGCCTCAGCCACCTGGAGGGCGTCAATGAGCGCCGAGTACCGCGTGAAGTTCTCCTGGCGGTAGTTCCGCACATTCTGGAGGTTACTTGGATGGAAGGTGGAGAGAGTTTTCTCTATCTTCTCCTCGTCTGTGATTTTCGTACCACACATCTCGAGATTCGCACAAATCACGTGTAACACGGAATTGAACGACTGTACCGATTTGTGGTCCGCAAACCTCAGACGCAACCAATCCGCCTCTGCCTTTGGCTTGACGTGGTACTTCAACCTAGTGAACCTCTCTTTAAGAGCGGCCCACAGGGCTGAAACACTCCGTTCAGCCATGTACTCGTTTTTCAACGTAGCACTCATGTGGTGGCGGAGGAAATGCAGTGCCTGCGCATTTTCTGCAGCAGTCGTGGTGCTGGGGGCCGTCTTGGTCCCTGCATCCAGCGCTCCTTTGATCTTTCGGCCCTCGAGGACGATCTCCACGTCCGAGGCCCAAGCAAGGTAGTTCAGCCCAGTCTGGGACAACTCCTCGAATTCGCGGTTCATGATTCCGGCCATCTGCGATTTATGCAAACATGTATCAGATTACAGCAGGTAATCGATTGCATAAAGCGACGTTGATACAAAAATTCAATATGACGGCGTTCCAAAATTTTAAATAACATGCTAACAGTGCTCTACTATGAATTAAACAATTAATTACTATAGTAAAACATGATATAAAAGCATGTATGAAGAGATATTATGTTAAGCGCGTTCTAAACGTGAAAATTAGCCCTAAAAATGACTTTTCGAATTTATTTTGTGCCCAAATTTAAAATTTCAGCAAAAATAGACTAATTCAGGGGTTTATTGGTAAAATTATTCAGCAGGAATAAAAAAATACGCAATTCTGAAATAATCCAGATGCTAAAACGTAAATTTCGTGCGTACACGCTTTCGGTCCGGCCCGTATTGGCAGCAGGCCGAAAAACGGGCCAAAATTCCGGCCTCGGCCCATCCTGTCCGCACTGTTCTGTCCACACCCGTTTTTATTTTTCGGCAAGCTGAACCAGATCTGGGCTGCTGCGGCCATCTGCTCGCGAGCGCCCGCGTGGGCCGGCCCACAGCGTCGTCACCCAGCCGATCGGATCGATCGGTAGGGGATCGCTGGGCAGCGGCCACCGCAGCTGGCGGCGCCGACGGCCGGCAAGGCGGCGGGTGGCGGGGGTGTCAGGGTGGCGTCTGCGACCGGCACGGCGACCAGCACGGTGGCCGGCGCGGCAACGGAGCGCGCGGCGACTGGCGCGGCCATGGACCGGCGCGACGGCCGGCGCGGCCACGGATCGCACGGCGACCGGCGCGGCCATGCTCGGCGGCCAACGGGGCCTGCAAGGCGGCGCACGGTGGGCGACGCCGGTCAGGGATGGCCGGGGGTGCGGTTGGCCTTGCGCGGGATAGCCGGCGCGGATGGCCGGCGCGGATGGCCGGGGCGACACGGGCGCGGCCGGGCGGCGCGTCTTGCGCGGTGGCGGTGACGGCGGGTCGACCAGCGAGGACAGCGGCCATGCGCGGACGACGGCGGGTCGACCGGCGGCGACGGCAGCCATGCGCGAGACGACAGCGGGTCGACCTGTGGCGACGGCGGCCATGCGCGAGACGACAGCGGGTCGATCGGCGGCCATGCGCGAGACGGTGTGGCGCGTGGCCGGCCATCTGTGCGCACATCGGCGTCCGTTCCCAGACGTGTCCGTGTCTAGAAAAAAATCGAAAACAAAACCATCGTGTTCATCGTTAGATCCATCTGGAATTTTGACGGCGCGTTGCACAGCCGGTGCAATCGCGGCGGTACCGTGACCAGCGGGATCACGATCTGTACCGTCTCTCCATGGTGTAGTCATCAAATCTCTCGTGATCCGGGGATATCGACATTGGCCGGCGACAGCGTGTCAGCTCGATCCCCGGGAGAGAAATCCACACCATAGATGCGATCTAAAAATTACGCGGAACGCAAAAAAGGAAAGGAAATTGTGAGACGGTTCCATTTTTGCGATCATATCGGAGTTATACCTTCGCGATTTTTGTAGAAAGCCTGCTCGGTGCAGGCTCGGTGCAGCCTCGGTGAAGAGGCACGTGCTGATAACGTGTTGCACAACCTCTGCCGGCTGGCCGGTCCCGAGGGTGTGCGGCGGTGGTGAAGTAGAGGAAGGCACAGATCTCACAAGTACAGGAAAGTAAACGACACAGAGGAATAGGCAAGATCTCTTTATTGATGTGTGTCGAATCTCTGACTCCACAAATCCCTCAGGTGACCCTATCGGGTTTCGACTAGGGGAAGTCATGAGCGCTGGTGAAATCGTCGGCTTGACAGGGGGCGAGATTTACCCAGGTTCGGGGCCCTCGAAGAGGTAAAACCCTTACTCCTGCCTTCTGTTGATCTGTATTGGATGATTAGATCGGTTACAGGTTGCTCGAATCGAGAGTAGATCTCGAGTTCCGAGGCTTTTTGGTCGTGCGGTATTACTTGGTCCTCTCCTTGGGGGCTCTCCTGGCCTTATATAGATGGCCAGGTCTCGAGTTCTACCCGGAGAGGACTCAAACCCTAGCTGGGTCGGTCACAAATTTCCTAACTTAACCCGCAAGCTGATGCGGGTGGGCTTCACATGGGCCTTTTAGAGTACTCCAGGGGCGCTTCCTTTTGGGCCTTGACCTTGGGCCTGAGAGGGGGTGTCCTTACCCGCAGGGTCCAGGATCCATATCTTCGTCAGTAGCCCCCGAGCGTGTGCTTGACTGGGACCTTTCCAGTCGAGTAGACGGTCAAACCCTCCTTATTTTTATGGAGGATGGCCCTGACAGTCATTGTTTTCCAAAGGGTGTGTTCCCTGTATCATGGGTCATCACGCTCGAGCATCGAGCAATATAAGTGCCTGTTTTTACGGCTTTTTTCACAGAAGGATGTGGCACAGTAGTTTGGCTCTCCCGAGAGATCAGGGCCAATTAATTGCGACTAGGGCAAAAACATTCCTGGCCTACTCAGATTCGAGACCTCCGACTCGAACCCGATAAGGTGATTGTTGCGACTGGGCCGTTGTGGACTTATCGAATCGAACTTAACCTATGGGGGTACCCGGCGCGTCCGCTAGGATTTTTCTTCGTGTTGTTGACACGGAATTATACCGGAGGACGCAGCTTTCGAGTGCGATTCCAGGCCCAAAAGAGAGATCTTTTCGGGTCTTACCTTCATATTCGAAGAATATGGCATCCGGATGTGCCTAGTCGGCTGAACAATCCAGGTTCTTATGATGTAAAATTATCATGTGTAGGAGAGGTAGGTTTTTTCTACCCAATTGATTCGTTTGAGCTCCATACGAAAGAAATTTCGTGCTGGAAGAAAAACTAAGCCCATATGAAAGAGTTTTCATGTTCGGGATGCTGTGCCCATACGAAAGAGTTTTCGTGCATAGGGTATTTTTCTCTTGTTCGAAGAGGTCTTGCTTTATGAACTGTTCATGGAAAAGTTGCTTTTATCCGAAGGAATTGATATTCATACGAAGATACTTTCGCGTTTGAACTTCCAATCGAAAAGATCTTGGTTTTGAATGACGAATGCCATGACGTCATGGCGCACTCCTCTTCTCCCGATGGGACGTGACGGAGTGGCAGCAGATGGTGGCCCACCTTGTCAGCTTTTTGACCGGGAAACGAGACGTCGTTCCCGGTTTTTACGCGAGACGCGCAGTAAATGTGCATGATCTTCTGTTAAGATCGTGGCACGAAACAGCGCTGGCCGCCGCTTCGTTTCATCTTCACGCGTGGCGGCCGTGATAGGCGCCACGTAGCGCATCGTACGGCTGAGATCGTCTTGCTCCATGTATAAATACGGGTGTTAGCGCTGCGGTAAAACTTTCCCAGCTCTCTGTCTTCATCTCCTTCCTTGCGCCCACCTTCGTCTTCCTCGCGCTCGAGCTCGTGCTGCAAGCAATGGCTGGCGGAAAGAGACGCGGTGCTGCCGGCTCTGCATCCGGCGAACCTTCCGTGCGCCCCGCGCCCCGCGCCGGCGACTGGCGCTCCCCCAACACCACCGCGAAAAGCATCAAGGAGATGCAGCGGGAGGGGTTGCTGCCGGCGGAGACGGAGAAGCGAGTCCGTCTCGGAAAAAAGGAAGAGGTACCCAACCCTCAATCGAACGAGCGCGTGGTCTTTGTGGACCACGTGACTCGAGGCCTTTCTTTTCCCCTTCATCCCTTCTTCCTCGGGTTGCTGTGTGTCTATGGCATACAGCTTCACGATCTTCCCCCGAACGCGGTGCAGCACATTTCGTGCTTCATCGTGTTCTGCGAATGCTATCTCGGCATTCGCCCGCACTGGGCGCTTTGGAAGGCGCTCTTCAAAGTCCGGATCTTCCGCGAGAGATCGCGGGTGGAGTCCGAGCTCGGCGAACCGCTTCGTTCGGGCGGCTTTGGGATCCAAGCTCGACAAGAAGGCAGCTACTTCAACATGCATTTCGTCGACTCCGCTCAAAGCTGGCGGAAGAGGTGGTTCTACGTCACCGACAACAGCTCGGGTGGGATTGTGGAATTCCACCCGTTCGCTGTTCTGACAAGGCGGAAGTCCTGGGGGCACAAGATGTCAGCCGAAGAGACTCAGACCGTTGCACCTTTACTCGCAAGAGTAGCTGCTCTCCGGGACCAGACCGCGGGAGTCGTGCTCAACGGGATGCATTTGGCGAGCATCTTTTTGAAGCGCAGGATCCAGCCACTTCAACAAAGGCCCTCCGCTATGTGGGAGTATCAAGGCTCAGAGGACCCCAGCCGAGTAAGCCGCGAGGAGCTTTCAAATGTAGAATTCGAGAAGAAAATCGCGGGTATCACTCGACTGAAGGTGGGGGAGAAATTCCCCGATTGCTCTGTTGAAGCCTTCGCCGCTTCCAACCCTCCCCCAGCCGAGGTTAGTTTCTTCCTTTTCGTCTTTGAGTTGTTTCCCTTTTTGTTCTGAATCCTAGTCGATAAGGTTTTTCTCGTCTTCTTCTTGCCTTTGCAGAGCCTAGCTATGGCGGACTGCTACCCGCCAGCTGCGGGGGAGGCTGCCTCAGAGCAAGTGTCGAGTCATCAAGACGGCGCGATTGACACCAGCGTCGCCAACGCCTCTTCGAGTTCAGAACACGATTCCTCGGATGACGTTGAAGACTCGAATGGCGCTCCGACGAAACGCCGTCGGGTAGATGAGGATGAAGCTACTTCCAAGGATAAATCCTTGGAAGCATCGCCCAATCAAGCTCCTGTCCATGCGACTCCACTTCGCTCCCTTGCTCCTTCGGCTTCGTTCCCAGTGATGACGCCCGCTTGGAACGCGGACTTGCTGGATGACGACGAGGCTGACGAGTAAGTGCTTCTTCCTCAATCTTGGTCGAACATTTTCCGTGCTTCAATATCGATTGTTTCTATCTTTCGGTGCAGTCTGCAGACGATCAGTCCTCGCAGGTACGCCGCTGCCGTTCCTCCCGAAAAGAGGAATAAGGCAAAGGATGCGGGTGAAACTCCTACCGCGGGCACCGTCCAAAATTCCCCAGAGCAGCCCCCGAAGCCGCGACGGTGGTACGTGAAGCCCCCAGCTTTGCCGCCAGGACTTCTGCTTCTAAGGAAGTGACGGATAGCTCCGCGGATCCGCTCTCTCGTGCCACCGGCCAGGTAAACTTCATCTTCCATCTTCAAAAGATTTTTTATCAGGTGCACGACAGTGCTCCCGATGGGAGTAGCCCCCGAGGTTGTAATCGATCGCATGCGATCGGCCACAGGCTCAAAGTCTAGTTTAATTCTTCTTCATGATTTCATTTTTATCGGGTGCACGACAGTGCTCCCGATGGGAGTAGCCCCCGAGGCTGTAGTCGATTGTAAATAATCGGGTACAGACTCTAATTTAATCCTCTTAACTCTTTTGTCTTCGTGCTTTTCCAGTCGCTTATTGATTCTCTTGCGGCGATTGGTCGCCGCATCGTTCTCGCCGAGTCGGACTGCGAGTCGCTTCGAGCGGACCGTAGCCGACTTCAGACTGAAAACGTCCTTCTCAAGGGTAAGCTTTATCATCTCCTTGTCTTCCGTACTCCGTACACTCTTGAGTTTTGACAAGCATCTTTTTGCAGCTCGACTTGAATTTGCAGAATCCGAAAAGTTCAAACTCTCTGAGCAGGTAACTGCTCGGGAGGCTGACCTGACGGCCATTCGACAAGAGTTAGAGGCTTCCCGCATGCAATCAGAAGATTTTGGTCGACAGCTTGCGGATGCGCGGAAGTCCTTGAAGGAGTTAGAGAAAACTGGCAGTAAGGCCGACAACGACATTGTCGGGTTCCTCCGTCCCCTTGCTGAGCGTTTCGCGGGTAAGTGTGTTGGGCTTTTGCGACTTTGATTCCTCATTTCGCTGTACTTTGCTAAGTATTTTTTTCTTCCTTTGCAGGTCTTCTGGATGTTCCTCTAGAGATCCCTGGACTCCAGCGGGTGGATGTGGTAACCGACACACTTGCCCAGCTTAAAAGGCACGCTGATGGAGTTCTCTCCATGATCAATGATGCTACTCAAGTGCTGGGGCAACTGCACGGTCGCCTCCTCGCCAACGCCACTCCTGCACCCGCGCTAGATGATTTGTTGAAGGTCTTCTCAGAAGGCAAACTTCTGGATGCCTTCGCGGTCGCACAGGCGGAGTCTGGTGCGAAGACCGCGATACAATTTGCTTTGGCGCATGGAGTCGAAGGTTTGGAGGAGGCGTACACATCTCTTCCAGTCGACCCCTCCACGGGCAAAAAGGTACGGCTCTCTCGTTTTGGCGAGCAAGCCGCTATTCTTGCTCGGAAGCTGTCTGAGATTTTTGCTCGGCTGCGGGGAGGGGCGACTGCTGCCAGCGGGAGCACCAATGTAGCTTCATAGTTTTTCTTTTTTCTCCTTGAATGTAATGAACCTTGGGATGTATTCCCGTACCTTTGTTGTCTTTAATCGAAGAGTTCATCTTGCAATCCATTCCCCTTGTTTGTGCATTGTCTCCCGATGAGAGTAGCCCCCGAGCGTTTGTCAGATATACGACTAGAATTGACTCGAGTAGGGCATCTTACTTCTTTCGTTTTATGCTTCCAGGCTACTGGGTTTGCCGCGGAAACGTCGGGTGGATGTGGTACTCCAGTAAATCCACTTGTTGCCGCTGTTGGCACTTTTGCGGGCCTTCGTGATAAGGTCCAGGAGGGTGAGCGCAAGCTAAAAGCTATGCGCGGGATAGCCGATGTGGCGAAGTCCAAGCAGAAATTGGCAGCTGAACGCGAACAATTTCTGATGGATGAGTTGGCTGTAGTCGCAAGGGACTTGCTTTGTAAGTAGTGCAGCCCCCGTGCCTTTTTCTTCCTTGTTTCCTTATCTGACTGGGTGTGTTTTTGCTCTTCAGTCGTTAATCCAGATGACAGGGAAGAAAAGCAGTGGGTAGAGAATCACATCCTTCAAGGGGCTAGTAGATCCAAACCTCATGCAAACAATTTTTGGTCTGATCGCAGTCGGGGTTTTGTGATGGCCACCTTGAAATTTCGAGTCCTCCAGGCGAGAATTCTCGTGAGTTCTTTTCACGAGGTCTTGGTTGCGATGAACGCTGCATTTTACCCACTTGAAAAAGGTCCCGAAGATTGGGGTTATCTTCTCAGTTTGTTTGGACGTGAAGGAGAAGTTCGCGCG
Organism: Alopecurus myosuroides; assembly: GCA_028641055.1. Taxonomy (NCBI): domain Eukaryota; kingdom Viridiplantae; phylum Streptophyta; class Magnoliopsida; order Poales; family Poaceae; genus Alopecurus; species Alopecurus myosuroides. The sequence goes on from CM054063.1 coordinate 168,011,751, forward strand.
TGTGTGCGCAATCAGATGACGTGCGGCGCGGTTGTAGCTCTCTCTTTTGTCCGCATATGGCATCCTGAGATAGATGTTAACTCCGTTGCTCGGCGCCCAGATTATGCAATCGAGGATATCTCGCCGTACTATGATGCTGTACGTCCTGCGGCGGAGAAGATTATCCGAATGACCTCTGAAGAGGTAGATAGAGTTTTGGCGACTGAGAATGCTCAGCGCTTTGACTGATTTTCGGATGTAAATATCCTGTAATCTGTTTATAGTTTGTAAAAAACTGTTGTAAGGTGTATAACCTTGTATTTGATGTTGTTTCTTTGTGATGCTTAGTTGTAGGGTAGCCCCCGTTTGTTTTAAGGGGTGTGTACCTGTAACTTGTAGCATGTAAAGAACGAGAAGCTTTGAGTGAATATGATGAAGGAATCATGTCTTTATTGCAATGACTGAGAAGCCATGTATTCGAACTACAGGACTGGCTAGTATAGCCTTATTTTTGTTGTGATAACAAGAAAACCTAAGGATAAAATTTGCGGAGGTGTGCAATGTTCCACGGATTGGAGTAGACCCCTCCGGTCGCCGGATTCTTTAGCCTGTAGGCTCCGCCTGGGATGACTTCGTGTATGATGAAGGGTCCTTCCCAAGGTGGCTCGAGCTTGTGTCCTTCCTTCTGTTTGAGCCGCAGCACCAGATCCCCAACCGCGAATGCTCTGTGGCGTATGCGGCGACTGTGATAGTTGCGCAAGGATTGCTGATATACCGCGGACCTTGCGAGTGCGATGTCTCGCATTTCGTCGAGTGCATCCATATCTTCTGCGAGCGCCTTGTTGGAAGTTTCTTCGCTGTAGGATACAACTCGTGGGGCGCTGAATCGAACGTCCTCTGGAAGGACTGCTTCTGCCCCGTATACCATGAAGAATGGCGTGTACTTCGTTGACCGATTAGGAGTTGTGCGCAAGCTCCAGAGTACGGAAGGTAGCTCTTCCGCCCAATGTCCTGCGGCGGGGTGTAGACGGTCGAGTAGTCGCTTCTTGATGTCTGCCGAAACTAAGCCGTTGGATCTTTCGACTTGTCCGTTCGTTTGCGGGTGAGCGACTGAGGCAAACTTGAAATTGATGCCTTTTTCCTCGCAGAACTGTTGTGTCTCCTTTGCTGTGAAATTTGTACCGTTATCTGTAACGATGTCGTGTGGCACACCAAATCTACATACAATGGAGTCGAGAAACTTGACGGCGCATTGGGCGCTTGCTGAGGTTACTGGCATAGCCTCGATCCATTTGGTGAACTTGTCGACTGCGACCAGCAAGTGTGTGTATCCGCCTGGCGTGGACTTGCATAGTGGCCCAACCATATCTAGCCCCCATTGTGCAAAGGGCCAAGCTATTGGTATCATGTGTAATTCCGTAGCAGGGGCGTGTGGCCTTGGTGCGAATCGCTGGCAGGCGTCGCATCGTTCGACCAGGCGTTTTGCATCGTTGGCTGCTGTTAGCCAGTAAAATCCTGCTCGGAAAGCTTTTCCCATTATTGTTTTCCAGCTAGCATGATGTCCGCAATCTCCTTGGTGTATGTCTTGGAGCAATTCCTTGTCGTCTTCGGGTGCGATGCAACGCTGAAGTATTCCCGAGATACTTTGCTTGTATAATTCTCCATTGACTACTCGAAAGGACTTGCTACGCCTGATTATCTGTCGAGCCTCACGTGGATCGGCCGGGAGCTGTCTGTTGAGTAGGTAGTCGAGATATTTCTGCGTCCAGACTGGCTCGACCAGGAAAACCTGTCGTGATATATTATGAATAAGCTCGATAAGCGCGACCTGCGGGCTGACCTCTGTTTCTGGCGCTGCTGCAGCTTTCTTCACTTTGACCGATCGCTTGATCATCCGTTCGAACTATATTCCTGGCGGTATGGGTGCATTGGTGGAACCCATGTTTGCCAGTCTATCTGCTTCTTCGTTGCTAGATCTTGCAATGTGTTTCAGCTCGCAGCCTTTAAAGCTTCCTTCGAGTAGGTTGTACATGTCACGATATGCGACCATGTTTTCAGCAATGGCGTCGCATTCTTTCATCGTCTGCTGCACTATGAGATTGGAATCACCGTAGATCATTAATCGGGTAGCTCCACAGGCGATTGCCATCTTCATCCCGTGCAACAGGGCTTCATATTCTGCGTCGTTGTTCGAGGCTGGATCGTCTGGTGGAAAGTCTAGTCGCAGGACGTATTGCAGCTTGTCTCCCCGAGGTGAAATAAGAACGATTCCAGCCCCTGCTCCTTCCTTTCTCTTGGATCCATCGAAGTACATTATCCAATTGCTCGTGTACTCGGGTGGTCCGGGTGTTTGTAGCTCTGTCCATTCGCTGAGGAATTCCACGAGTACTTGAGATTTGACTGCTTTCCGTTCTGTATAGGTGATGTCCCAGGCGCCCAACTCGATGCTCCATTTTGCTGTTCTTCCGGATGCCATAGGGTTGTTCATGATTGTCCCGAGTGACGCATCATTAACCACTGTAATGGTGTGTTCCTGGAAATAATGTTTGAGCTTTCGGGCTGTGAGAACAACCCCATACGCCAGCTTCTGATAATGAAGGTATCATTGCTTGCATGGCGAGAGCACTTCGCTGATGTAATATATTGGTCGTTGGACTCCGTACGCTTTGCCGTCTTCAGGTCGTTCGACCACGATTGCTGTGCTGATGACCTGGTTTGTAGCGGCTCCCTTTCTTGCGGTGTTGCAAGGACGCGCCTGCTTTGCAACGATCGCTTCAGGTCTGCGAACGCTTGTTTAACTTCGGGTGTCCACTCGAATTTGTCCGTCTTCTTTAATAATTTGTAGAAGGGTAACGCTTGCTCTCCCAATCGTGCGATGAACCTGCTTAGTGAACGGACAACGACGTCGCCTAGAGGGGGGGGGGGTGAATAGGCGATTAAAACTTTTCCGGTTAATGCTTACTAAATGCGGAAATAAACTAGGTGTTTAAATTAACAAGCATACAACCTAAATATTCTAGGGTAAACTAGATGAACAAACAACTTATGCTAAGCAAGACAAGTAACAAGGTGATAGCAAGATATATAACTTCAAGCTCGAAGGCTATCACAATGTAAATTGCATAAGTAAAAAGCTCGGGTATAGAAATAACCGAGGCACACGGAGACGAAGATGTATTCCCGAGTTCCTCCCACAAAGGGGAGTACGTCTCGTTGGAGGGGTGTGAGCTCACCACGAAGGCCTACTCAACGCCACAAAGGCCTCACCCTATTCTCCGATGAACCCCGCCACAAAGGCCTAGTTCACCTTCCACTATTGGCAACCTTCAAACCCGAGGCACGCATCCACAACTCAATTGGAGGCTCTCGGTGTCACCACAATCTTGGGGCACGCATCCACAACTCAATTGGAGGCTCCCAAGAACACCACAAGTCGTCTAGGGTCCAAGACCCAAGAGTAACAAGCTCACAATCTTTCACTTCCACGAATCCTCGTGGAGAGACCAAACCGATGCAACCGATGCAAATGGCAAGAGCACAAGTGCTCAAATCCTCCACTCTCAAATTCCAACAAAGCAACAAATGCTTATGGGGGAATAAGAGAGGAAGAACAATGGAGAAACACCAAGAACTCCAAGATCAAGATCTACTAGGTTTCCCTCACTAAGAAGGAGGATGGATTGGTGGAAATGTAGATCTAGATCTCCTCTAACTTCTCCCTCAAAGATATGCAAGAATCATTGAAGGGATTGAGAGAGGAGCAAGCTTTCCAAAGTCAACAATGGTGTGGAGAGAGAGGGAAAACGGGCTGGAAAAGACTTGGGGACTTTGGGGAAGAAAGCCCCTTAAATAGGTGCTCAAAAAACTAGCCGTTTGCCACTTTTTCCGTCCATTCCGGAATGGTCCGGAATATTCCGGACCCCGGAATGACCCGGAATGGCCTGGAATCGATTCCGGAGCGATTCCGGATGGAAACAGAGCCTTTTCCCGTTCTGGCCGGAATATTCCGGAATATTCCGGGGATCCGGAATATTCCGGAGCCCAGAAAAATCCGGATTCCGGAATCATCCGGAATATTCCGGATTGCAAACCGAAGACAGAAAACCGATACGAGAAATGCAATAACTTTTGCATATGAACTCCGTTTTCGATGTTCTTGGGCTCGTTGGAATCGCAACGACGAGCACTACAAGAATATGCATAGAAACATCATTGTCCATAAATGTAAGATAAAACCAAATGGGTAAAGGTTTAGACCACTCAAATAGGAACACCCGGTAAAGCCTCCAACACGAAAACACACATAAATTTTGCGAATGAACTCCGAATAAGGTGAATCCAAAAGGGTTGGAAAGGTAATAACAAGGACTATCCAAACAAAAAGGAATGGAGAAGTTACCACACATGGAAGGTGTGGAAACATTCTAAAAACTGAACCGAATATTTTCACCACCGAAATCGCAACAAGTTTTTCTTACCAAAACCGTTTTCGATAAACCTTGGCTTGCCATGAATATCATGACAAGCACTAAAACCCAAAGGAGACAAAAGCCGAATAAGAACCAAGAAAGATGATATGCAAGTATGCAAAGGTTTGAGCTCTCCACAACAATTCGATCACGTTACTCACTTGAGAGCCCCTCTTGATAGTACGACTATCTATCCTATAATCCGGTCTCCCGAAGACACGAGACCGGTGAAATAGAAAACCTATCAAGATTATACCTTTGCCTTGAGCATTCCACTTGAGCTAGATGATGGCGATCTTGACTCTCTCAAGTTGGATCTTCTTTCTTGATTGCACTTGCTAGCACAAGCTCCGCTTGATGAAGACTTGCAAGTTGCTCCCCCATACACCATTACGGGAGAGACCCTTCGGCAGATCTTCACAAGGCCACAATCTCCAAAAGGGTTGCAAGCATCAAGCATAGGATATCTTCTAGATACTTCACTTGAGCTTACCACGTCAAGCTAGATGACGAACACCGCTTGACGACGACAAAGACCATGGGCTATAAGAAATCTTCCTTTTGGTTCATGCCCATAGAAAGATACCTAACCACACATAGAGATGCGACACACACATATCATGGGTTAGTTCACAAAGCTATATTGACAATTGCTTACCATACCATGAGATACACAATCCCACTTGGTACAACTTGTAGCTTTGTGTGTTGATCGCTTGCTTGATCAACCTTGTATCTTTGCTTCTCACTTCTAAAGATGATGTCTTGAAGATGATAATGAAAGATCACCTAATCCTTTTCTTCAAGACACACTAGCAATAAGCTCAACTCAAACCATGACCATTCTTGATATAAATCCTTGAATGTAACAATGGCCATCAAGGAAGCTAATAGAGTTCAACACATGAACTCCATTATTTCCTATGGACAAGATCTACAAGGATAACTCAATGCAAACATTAGTCCATAAGGATTGTCATTAATTACCAAAACCACATATGGGGGAACCATGCGCTTTCAATCTCCCCCATTTTGGTAATTGATGACAATCCCTTTTTACGAGGGTTTATATGATGAATTAAGCAACCATGCTAAACAAAGAGTAAGGATGCAATAGCATGGAAAGGCAAATGCTTAAGAACAAAACTAAAGCATAAACCAAATTCCCTTAAACCCTCTAAACTTCTCCCCCATTGGCATCCATTGCCGAAATGGGCAAAAAGATTAGAAGGCCAATATAGTAAGAGCTCCCCCATAGAGTATGCATTCCTCATGATATGAGTGAACTCAAGTGCATATATCCAACTATAAATAGATGGAGGGAGATCAAACTATATTGAGGATCCAAAGGTTTACAAGCAAAGTAAAATTGAAGGATACTTTCACAAAGAAGCAACCAACCACAAGGATCCGAAAAACCGATTGACCAACATCAATATTTTGATGGTATCAACCAAGTGTTCTAGAAAATCAAGAGGGAACTCCCCAAGGTACATGCACAATGTTATATTTGAATTACTATATAGTGTGCATAACATGGAATCGTCACTCCCTTCTAGATAATTTTGAACACAAACAAGAGCAAGAGAATAGATTGGAGATTAAGCAAAGCAACTTGTAAACAAACAAAAGTTGAGCAATGAAGATCAAGAAGTGACAAATAAAGACTCACTCAACCGAAATAGATGCGTGTGACAAGGAAAAACATTTTTTAGGAGACTAATAGGATGATAGAATCATCAACATAGTCTTTCAATATAGGAGGCACATAGTGCATATCATGTCTTTCCCATACACACAAACGATCAAATGATAAAACACATAGGTCCACAAGCTTATTAAGATGCAAAAGGAATACCAAAACAAAAGCAAGGCTTGTGCCTTTTAGGAACCACCAAGGAAAATAAAGCAATAAAAAGTGGTCACTAAAAAAATAGAATATCAATTAAAGATGTAACTATTATCGTGTGTATAAGTTTCTAAGTGGACAACAATCACAAAGATATATATCCACAAAGAAACATGCACACACAAAATAGGTACAAAAGTGAAGAACATGATATCCAAGATAGGTTCATTGATATACCAATAAGATTTTTGCTTGAAAGCAAAGCACTAAGCTTAATTTTATCTTAAAGGGATATACATGAACAACCAAAAACTCATCAAAGCATCACAAATATCACAAGGGAAAAGTGATAGTTGGAATGCTTCGAGAAAGGTAACGCATATCACAAAAGATTCAAATGGTTTTTGAGAATTCATCAATATTGCATATGAGAGACTTTAAGTAGAAGTTGCTAGATTAATATACTTGGAATTGGTGAATCATAAAATGATTATGAATATCCCCTTAGTATGTAATCATCCCGGCTTACTCATGGTTGCAATAAAGATGTTTTTGAAAAGACATTCGCAAGAACCAAAAGAAATGCAACAAAGGGAAATCATGCAAAGAAGAAACCTACACAAGGTTGAAAGCTAGAAATGTATGCATGAGATAGATACTCGTTACCGAGACGACATTGGTGATGAAGAGGATGCGAGTTTGATAATCATCGAAGCTTGACTCCTATAATACCATGGTGAGAACACCTTCCTTATGAATGGAGCAAGCAACCAATGTATCTCCATTGTACCTAAAACCAAAATTCAAGTACAAAATGGTACCCAAACTCATTGGGTCCGAAGTAGTTAGAACAACTACAATACATAGGACAAACTCCACATAAATATGTGCATATTGATATGAATTTGAATATCATGCACATCTTAGCCATTTAGGATTTGATGGAGTTTATCCTATATATTGGATCAACGAAAGTAAGCATGCCAAAAGATATATAGTAAATATGCATGCACAAAACTTTCAAGAACCAAAACAAGATACAAATTGGACAAAGAACTAATTAAACCAAGAAGCCACTCACAAGAGTGAAAAGAAAGAGAATTGTCCAAAAAATATCAAGACCCAAATCAACACATGATTGAGGAAACCAACATAGAGAGGATACCAAAAAAATATAAAAGAGTGAACAAACCCTCTACACTTTTCATGATAGCACACAAAGTACCAAGACGAAAAGTGTTTGTCTTCCAAAGAGACAAGTCATTGGGAAAACAAACAAATTTAAAGACAACAAGTGTTCAAACGCATATAGGATAGTTCTTCCAATAATAGTGCATTATTTATGATCTTGCATTTGAATACAAAATGCACACAATGGAATCATTACTCTCCATAAATATTATTCAAACACTAGTCATGTTTAAATAAAATCAATTAGATGCAATACCAATTTAAGGAATGGTGATCTACTCAATGTAGGATAGCTTCCCCAAGAATAGTGCAACCCAAAGAAGTATGACTTTGAACACAAGTGCACAAGTATGGGATCATTGCTTTTCCTAACTCAAGAAAGCATGAAACAAATTTTGAGTAGAGCAAGGAAGACACAAAGTAGTTTGAACCAAACAAATCCTTGGCAAGAAACAAGGCAATATTAGAGCAATGGCCAAAGTAAATATGATCAATAGACCTACCACAAATTATTATAACTTGTCAAAGACAAGAGATGTATGGAGATATTTCTCGGTGGTAGATTTGTTCACAATCATATTCACAAAACATAAGCATGTGGTAAAAGATAGGAATAAAAACATGCTTAGATAGAGATTCTTGAAGGCTTCAAATAAAACTCGAAAAAGCAAGGCAACAAGAAACTCTCTAGCAAACAAGATACCAAAGAAGAGAGACACAAGATATTTTAAGTAAAAATGGAACTTGTTTGAGCAACATGCCACTTAGGAACAAGATAACTAACAATATCAACTCTAGGTGGCAATACCTCAAATGTTCACATTTTCTAGGCTTGTAATATGCACATAACTTATTACTCCCCCATAATGTGATAATCCATTTTTTTTAACAAGAGGCAAAGAAAATAAATTATCCTAGAGAAAGTTAATGGACATTTAGAAATGAATTTCTCATGAGAATGACATACCACATAGAGAATAGATAATATTGATATATCAACACTAAGTGGTATTCCTCATGTATACACATTTTAGGATAGTAAAGTGCAAAGCATATTACTCCCCCAAAATGGGATAGTCCATTAATCTCCCAAAGAGCCAACTAAGATAAGCAATGAAAGCAATGAAGGCTCAACACAAAGAACACAAGTACATGGAGTGCAAACCAACAAACATAACTAGATTACTCAAGATAGGTAAGTAGGAAGCACAACATATACAAACACATGCTAGAAACAAAACTAACATATGCAAGGGAGCAAGCAACTTTCAATGTATAGAATTAAATACAAGTTACCGCTTGGAGGAACATTGGGTAAGAGATATATATAATCCAAGTGACTTGGCTTGAGGAAATATAATTGATGAAGATCCCTTAATTCTTCATAAAATAGCCAAGTCTCCAATGCCCTCCAACAACACCTATTGATCAAGTTTGAGCTTGTTGGTCCCCAACAAAGTTGGGTCCTAAGAGGTTAGTCACAATAGGTTTGGCAACCCAAATGGTTCTTTTCTTGACACCACTTTGAGTACCAACAAACTTGGCAAACACATTGCCCACATTATCCTTCCGAATGGAATAAGCATTATCAACAAGGATAGGGTTGGATAATGTACCATTAGTGCATGAAGAAGCAAAGTGTCCCTTCTTGCGACAAAGGTAGCAACATCGACTCTTTTCTTTCTTCTCAATAGGCTTCTCAACAAGAGGAGCATTGGCTTGAGTCTTCTTAGGAGGTGGCCGTTGTTCAACTCGTGGTTGAGCATGAGATTGAACAAGAGGCCTCTTCCCTAGTTGCTTCTCACTAAGAGGCTTCTTCTTCAAAGGGCAAGATCTAACATGGTGCCCTTCAATCTTGCACTTGAAGCAAATAATCTTGGCCGGATCTTTGACTTGTTCTTGGCCCTTCTTCTTGTCAATAATGGACTTGTTCTTGGGATTGGAGTTGAATCCAAGTCCACTCTTGTCATTGGGAAGTCTTCGCACTCTCAACATCTTGTCAAGTGTGGAACTCCCTTCATGACACTTCTCCAAGTCTTTCTTCAAAGAAGTGACTTGGGCCTTGAGCTCTTTAATTTCCTCTACATGGTTAGAATCAACACAAGAGCTAGAAGAAGTAGATGCTTCATTGTTAGAGCAACAAGGCAAGGAAAGCAATTCATCACAAGATGTAGAAACATTATGGGAGGATGAATTACTAATACGAGCACAAGTCAATATAGCATTATTAGAAGATATTGTGCTAGTAACCACATGAGGCTCACAAGATGTTACCTTTGTAGTGAAAGCCTCAAGAGCTAATTTTAGCTTGGTATGAGATTCTAGAAGATCCTCATGAGAGCTAGATAGCTTTTCATGACTTTCTTCCGATTTCCCATACTTACTAGTCATTAGCTCAAGTTGAGCCCTTAGCTCAACATTCTCCTTCAAAATAGATGCTTCACAAGATGTGGAGTTAGTAGCACAAGCATAAATTGAAATAGAAGAAGATAACTTGGCAAGCTCATTATTTAACCTAGAGTTTTCTTCAATTAGATTAGCATTGCCAACAACAAATTCAACCTTTTCATTTTTAAGCACTTTATATTTAGCATGGGTATGGTCACGTGCTTTAGTGAGATAGGCTATTTGTTCATTATAGAGCTCCTCAATAGATTCAAGTTTCTCCTCAAGAGTAACTCGGAGCTCATACTCTTCCTCAAGAGACATAGTGAGGGATGCCTTTTCATTGGCATCACTTCTTTCAATCTCACCTTTCTTTTCAATGATTTTAGCGCTATAAATAGCAAAAGCCAATATTTCACTAAAAGGAGTGATAGCTTTACTACCTTTAGGGAGATCAAGAAGAACCAACTCACCCTTCTCCATTAAAGAGTCTTCGTCCTCATACTCTCCATAAAATATATCCTCATCCTCATCATCACAAGATGTAGTGGGTTCCAAAGGTGGTGATACCTTTGAATCCCTAGCCATAAGGCACATATGAGAAATGGATGGCGATGATGAAGATATACTAGAAGAGCCATTAAGGTCCATGTCTTGTTCCACAAAAAAGTGGGATTCCTCTACATTGTTAGCCACACAAGTACTAGAGGAAATGGAAGCATTATTTTCATGAAAACAAGACATAGGAAGCATATCATCATGAGATTTAGTTAAACAACTATTACATGATATGCAAGGTCTATCAACACTAGCATGTATGGAATTTTGAGTGCTAGAAGATATTAAGTCCAAAGATAAATCATTGCAATGGGATAGAGGTGAAGTATAGTCAATAGCAAATTCACTATTCACAATGCAATTTCTATCACCACTCACCATATCATTACCTTGTGACAAATCACATGTTGGTGGAGTGGAGAAAGATGTGAACTCATCACGGCCGGAAGTGGATGGAGAACAATCATCCTCAATAATATTGGACACATCATATATATCTTGAAGTTTTGTCCATAGCTCATGAGCGTTCCGAAAAGGCATGATTGATTCAATAACTACATCGCTCAAAAAGGACAAGAGACCATTAGATACAAAAGTATCGAGATAAGAGTTTTCCTTATCCTCTAAAGATAAATCTTGAGAATCCTTAGGAGGAGGAAAATCCATATCTACAATTCTCTTAACATACTTTGGACCCATGTCCGTAAGAAATTTAAGAATGCGAATTTTCCAAACATCAAAGTTTCTACCATAGAATATAAAAGCGGAATCATGTTCTATTTCTCTAAACGACATCGTACTCTCTAGGATGTAAAGCCTAATAAAGAGAGACGAGGCTCTGATACCAATTGAACGGACAACGACGTCGCCTAGAGGGGGGGGTGAATAGGCGATTAAAACTTTTCCGGTTAATGCTTACTAAATGCGGAAATAAACTAGGTGTTTAAATTAACAAGCATACAACCTAAATATTCTAGGGTAAACTAGATGAACAAACAACTTATGCTAAGCAAGACAAGTAACAAGGTGATAGCAAGATATATAACTTCAAGCTCGAAGGCTATCACAATGTAAATTGCATAAGTAAAAAGCTCGGGTATAGAAATAACCGAGGCACACGGAGACGAAGATGTATTCCCGAGTTCCTCCCACAAAGGGGAGTACGTCTCGTTGGAGGGGTGTGAGCTCACCACGAAGGCCTACTCAACGCCACAAAGGCCTCACCCTATTCTCCGATGAACCCCGCCACAAAGGCCTAGTTCACCTTCCACTATTGGCAACCTTCAAACCCGAGGCACGCATCCACAACTCAATTGGAGGCTCTCGGTGTCACCACAATCTTGGGGCACGCATCCACAACTCAATTGGAGGCTCCCAAGAACACCACAAGTCGTCTAGGGTCCAAGACCCAAGAGTAACAAGCTCACAATCTTTCACTTCCACGAATCCTCGTGGAGAGACCAAACCGATGCAACCGATGCAAATGGCAAGAGCACAAGTGCTCAAATCCTCCACTCTCAAATTCCAACAAAGCAACAAATTCTTATGGGGGAATAAGAGAGGAAGAACAATGGAGAAACACCAAGAACTCCAAGATCAAGATCTACTAGGTTTCCCTCACTAAGAAGGAGGATGTATTGGTGGAAATGTAGATCTAGATCTCCTCTAACTTCTCCCTCAAAGATATGCAAGAATCATTGGAGGGATTGAGAGAGGAGCAAGCTTTCCAAAGTCAACAATGGTGTGGAGAGAGAGGGAAAACGGGCTGGAAAAGACTTGGGGACTTTGGGGAAGAAAGCCCCTTAAATAGGTGCTCAAAAAACTAGCCGTTTGCCACTTTTTCCGTCCATTCCGGAATGGTCCGGAATATTCCGGACCCCGGAATGACCCGGAATGGCCCGGAATCGATTCCGGAGCGATTCCGGATGGAAACAGAGCCTTTTCCCGTTCTGGCCGGAATATTCCGGAATATTCCGGATCCCCGGAATATTCCGGAGCCCAGAAAAATCCGGATTCCGGAATCATCCGGAATATTCCGGATTGCAAACCGAAGACAGAAAACCGATACGAGAAATGCAATAACTTTTGCATATGAACTCCGTTTTCGATGTTCTTGGGCTCGTTGGAATCGCAACGACGAGCACTACAAGAATATGCATAGAAACATCATTGTCCATAAATGTAAGATAAAACCAAATGGGTAAAGGTTTAGACCACTCAAATAGGAACACCCGGTAAAACCTCCAACACGAAAACACACATAAATTTTGCGAATGAACTCCGAATAAGGTGAATCCAAAAGGGTTGGAAAGGTAATAACAAGGACTATCCAAACAAAAAGGAATGGAGAAGTTACCACACATGGAAGGTGTGGAAACATTCTAAAAACTGAACCGAATATTTTCACCACCGAAATCGCAACAAGTTTTTCTTACCAAAACTGTTTTCGATAAACCTTGGCTTGCCATGAATATCATGACAAGCACTAAAACCCAAAGGAGACAAAAGCCGAATAAGAACCAAGAAAGATGATATGCAAGTATGCAAAGGTTTGAGCTCTCCACAACAATTCGATCACGTTACTCACTTGAGAGCCCCTCTTGATAGTACGACTATCTATCCTATAATCCGGTCTCCCGAAGACACGAGACCGGTGAAATAGAAAACCTATCAAGATTATACCTTTGCCTTGAGCATTCCACTTGAGCTAGATGATGGCGATCTTGACTCTCTCAAGTTGGATCTTCTTTCTTGATTGCACTTGCTAGCACAAGCTCCGCTTGATGAAGACTTGCAAGTTGCTCCCCCATACACCATTACGGGAGAGACCATTCGGCAAATCTTCACAAGGCCACAATCTCCAAAAGGGTTGCAAGCATCAAGCATAGGATATCTTCTAGATACTTCACTTGAGCTTACCACGTCAAGCTAGATGACGAACACCGCTTGACGACGACAAAGACCATGGGCTATAAGAAATCTTCCTTTTGGTTCATGCCCATAGAAAGATACCTAACCACACATAGAGATGCGACACACACATATCATGGGTTAGTTCACAAAGCTATATTGACAATTGCTTACCATACCATGAGATACACAATCCCACTTGGTACAACTTGTAGCTTTGTGTGTTGATCGCTTGCTTGATCAACCTTGTATCTTTGCTTCTCACTTCTAAAGATGATGTCTTGAAGATGATAATGAAAGATCACCTAATCCTTTTCTTCAAGACACACTAGCAATAAGCTCAACTCAAACCATGACCATTCTTGATATAAATCCTTGAATGTAACAATGGCCATCAAGGAAGCTAATAGAGTTCAACACATGAACTCCATTATTTCCTATGGACAAGATCTACAAGGATAACTCAATGCAAACATTAGTCCATAAGGATTGTCATTAATTACCAAAACCACATATGGGGGAACCATGCGCTTTCACTTAGGGCGGCTAGTCGTCCTGCGAGCTGCTGGACTCCGCGTAGATTGGTTGGCTCCTTCATAGTCAGGATGGCTTGTATTTTCTCCGGGTTGGCTTCAATGCCTCTGGCGGATACCAGGTACCCGAGGAGTTTTCCTGCGGGGACGCCGAAAACGCATTTAGTCGGATTGATCTTGATCCGATATGCATTAAGGGCGTCGAACGTTTCTCTGATGTCCTCGAGGAGTGTGTCCTCGACTCGAGTTTTGATGACGATGTCGTCGACGTACACTTGTACGTTTTTGCCAATGAGATTGGCGAGGCATCTTTGCATGCAGCGCTGATATGTTGCGCCTGCGTTCTTCAGCCCGAAGGGCATTGTCGTGTAGCAGTAGACACCGTGGGGTGTAATGAATGCCGTCTTCTCTTCATCTTCCTTTTTCATTCGGATCTGATTGTATCCCGAATAGGCGTCCAGGAAGGAGAGGCGTTGGCAGCCTGCCGTAGAGTCCACGATCTGGTCGATTCGTGGTAGAGGAAAATTGTCCTTGGGGCAGTGCTTATTCAGCAATGTGTAGTCGATGCACACCCGAAGGATATCCGTGTTCTTCTTGGGGACCAGCACCGGGTTTGCCAACCAGGTGGATATCTTGATCTCCCTAATAAAGTTGGCGGCTAGCAGTCTGTTTATTTCTTCTCCAAGCGCCTTCTGCTTGGGTTCTGAAAATCGTCGAGTCGTCTGTTTGATGGGTTTGGCATTAGGAAAGACTTCGAGTGAGTGCTCGGTAAACTCCCTGGGTATTCCTGGCATATCTGAGGGCTGCCAGGCGAAAATTTCCCAGTACTCACGGAGGAGTTTGACGAGCGCGCCTTCCTATGCTGGCGAGAGGGTTGTGGAAACCATCGCGGTCTTGGCAGAATCCGTCGGGTGCACTTGGTGCTTGCGGGTGTCGCTGTTGGCGCTGAATTCCAGTTCGGGCGCGTTTTTCTTCGTGAGGGGCATGACGGAGTGGTCCGTGGTTTTTGCCAGCTCTTGAAGTTCTTCTTGCATCCCGAAAGATTTCGCGATCTCATTGAATTCTATGTCACACTTGTCTGACTTCTGGAAGTCTCCGTCGATGGTGATCACACCGTATTCGCCGGGTAGCTTGAGTTTCAGGTACGCGTAATGTGGTACTGCCATGAATCTGGCGAACGCTGTTCGGCCAAGGATGGCGTGGTACTGTGAGGGCCAGTCGACGACTTCGAAGTCCAGGAATTCCCTTCTGTAGTTGCTTGGAGAGCCCAGTACAACTTCTAAGTTGATTGTTCCGAGTGGACGGATTGCCTTGCCCGGAACTATCCCGTGGAAGGATGTTTCTGATTCCGTTAGGCCGTCCAGGTTCTTGTTCATTCGACGGAGTGTATCTGCGTAGATGATGTTGATGCCACTGCCGCCATCCATGAACACGCGGGCCAGGTCGTAATTTCCGATTTGAGCCTGGATGACGAGGGCGGCGTGTCCTGGTCGATAGACTTGTGGTGGATGGTCTTTTTTCGAGAACGTGATGGGCTGATCTGCCATCTTCAGGTACTCGGTCTTTGTTGGCGGTGTCTGCACTGCCATGCATAGTTTCCTCGTGTTAGTCTTTTGAGCTCTGCGAGAGGGGCATACCTTCTGTATCATCGCGAGTTGTCCTGCCGGGTTCGGGTATGCGTTGGCTCCATTGTTTTGCGGTGGTGGCGCAGGTAGTGCGGCTAGCGCCATGTTTGGATTTGCTGGTGGAGGTGGTGGTGGAGGCGGCTGAAATTGTTGTCCTCCTCCTGGCAACGGCGGGTAGTTTTGGGTGGATGCAAATCTTTTCCTCGCGAGAGCATCTGAGATGTCAAGAAACTTTCCGCAATCCTTGAGAAGGTGTGTTGCCTTAGTTTTGCCCGTGCGCTTATCTGTAAACAGGTGTAGCGAGCAGTATGCATCGAGATCCTCTTCGGGGGATTTTTCTTCTGCCTTTAGTTTCCACTCGCGACTTCCACGGCGACCAGAGTCGCGATTTCGCGTGAATTTTGCCGCCACTAATTCCTCCCTGTCCTCGTGGTCGTAGTATTTCCTTCTCTTTCTTCGTCCATGGCGGTCCTCCTCGTGTGCGGGCGACGATGCTCTTTCATTGTGCACCGCGTCTTCTCCGTTAGCCCATTTTTCGGCTATGATCATTAACTCCCCAATGGTTTTGGGCGCAGCTCTGCCTAGCTCTTCTCGAAACGCGGTTCTTCTCGCTCCTTTGGCGAAGGCCTCAATCGCCACCTCTTCGGAGATGGTTCCTGCGGTGTTCCTGAGTGTGGTCCACCGCTGGATATATTCTCGTGTGGATTCGCCACTCTTCTGTTTGCACGCTCGTAATTCTTCGATTGTGGCTGGCCTCTTGTACGTCGACTGGAAATTTTTGCAGAAATCACGGTGCAGGTCGTCCCATGATGCGTAGCAAGATTTAGGTCTTCTCTCCAGCCAACTACGGGCCGCGCCTGTAAGATGCAAATTGAGGTATTGCATGGCTGTGTTCTTGTTCCCACGTTGGCATTTTACTGCCGTGAGGTAGTCGCTTAACCACTGGGAGGGCTCGAGTGAGCCGTCGTATTGTGTCACCTCCGTGCTGAGCTTGAACCTCTTGGGTAGAGGTGCTTCTCGGATGCTGCGAGCGAAACAGAGTGCTCCACAGGTTTCGTCGTCTGAGGACCTGGATGAGGAGCGCTCGCGATACCGTGAAGCTCTCGCCCTATCCACCTTCTTTTGGGCGAGATCTGATCGCGCGTCGTATTCGGACCGGTCGCGGTCGTTGTCTTTTCTTGGTTCTTTGCTTCGCTTTCTCGAGCGGCTGCTGTGGCGCCGCGAGCTTTTGTCTCTCGGGCTGTCGTCGCTGCTGCTTCGACTATCGCCGCGGCGGCGGGCTTCTTTTCCCCGACCGCGTCGTGGCAATTTGTCTTTTCTCGGGGATGAACTTCTATGCCTGCGGGGCGTTTCTTTATCCTTGTTCTTCTCCTGTCGCTCCTTTTCCAATTCTTCTTCGGTCTTCTTGCGATCGTGAGAAGCGAGCCTTGTGGCCGCCAATCCTAGT